>CAMRHE010000658.1:0-701651 GCA_947044405.1 Leptodactylus fallax
TGACTGGGCATTGCTGATAACGGGGTCCCCCTAAGAACCCCCCACCACCTTTGATACCCAAACTGCTGGGCCTAAATGCCTTCCCCCCTCTTTTCCAGCCTCGACCCCTGCCCCCCAGCTCTCAAACCCCCCACCCCCTTAGAAATAAACCAAGACCAAAGGGTTGGATTAAATCGGCCACAGCAGCCGTATTTATTAACAAACCACAAATAAATAACAACAAGTATAACTTATTATAATTTGCATAACTTAAAATAATTTAACAATAAACGCTTAACCTGGGTAAGAGTCCTTGGAGCTACAAAAAACTATCAATCCCCCGGCCTGGCGCTAACATAACCACACCATAAATTTACCACCAGCCGCGACCACCGGCTCGGCGGCACCATGAATAAAGACGAACTCCTTCTTCCATGTACCAGCTCCCAGGGCCAATTTACCCTGTAACCGTTCACCGTGCGCCAGGCCATCCACCAAAATGTGCAATTACCACCAAATGTATAGGTGGAGCCTACCTTTGACTCCACCCTTTTAGCCAATTGACCACCAACTCCAAGGACCCCACCCGCCAAGGCCACCGTGACACCACCTGCAAAAAGATAAACAAGTTAAAATAGCCCAAGAAAGAGAAAAAAAAACGGGAGGGAGGGAGGGACCGCTCGTTAGCATGCCGCGCAGCTCCCGGAATGGCCGCTTCCCGGGCTGCGCGGCATAGTCAATTCGAACGGGGTTAAGCCCCGCCCCCCAATTCTTCGCGCCCTAGCGCGTTATTGGTCCCCCTACAGCCCGCCCCCAGTCAAGATCCCTGCGCTTTACTGCGCAGCGCTCCGGTCTCCCCTGACTGGGCATTGCTGATAACGGGGTCCCCCTAAGAACCCCCACCACCTTTGATACCCAAACTGCTGGGCCTAAATGCCTTCCCCCTCTTTTCCAGCCTCGACCCCTGCCCCCCCAGCTCTCAAACCCCCCACCCCCTTAGAAATAAACCAAGACCAAAGGGTTGGATTAAATCGGCCACAGCAGCCGTATTTATTAACAAACCACAAATAAATAACAACAAGTATAACTTATTATAATTTGCATAACTTAAAATAATTTAACAATAAACGCTTAACCTGGGTAAGAGTCCTTGGAGCTACAAAAAACTATCAATCCCCCGGCCTGGCGCTAACATAACCACACCATAAATTTACCACCAGCCGCGACCACCGGCTCGGCGGCACCATGAATAAAGACGAACTCCTTCTTCCATGTACCAGCTCCCAGGGCCAATTTACCCTGTAACCGTTCACCGTGCGCCAGGCCATCCACCAAAATGTGCAATTACCACCAAATGTATAGGTGGAGCCTACCTTTGACTCCACCCTTTTAGCCAATTGACCACCAACTCCAAGGACCCCACCCGCCACTGCGAGCACGCCTTAATCCCTTAAGCGTGAGAGACCCGCCACACTTCCAGGGCCCTCTCAACACCCTCCTGGATACCTAGTGTCCACAAATCTATACCCACCGCATTCAGATGGACCCCGTCCCGCAACCAAAACTCCCCCCTCCCCAGACTCCAACTCCTTGTGCCGCACGCACACACCGCCGTTCCTGGACAAAAACCCCGCAACAGCCCGGTTAACCTTAATCCTGGCCTTGTTGAGCCTTTCAACAGACCTAGCCTCCCGCCATGTTTTCTCGGTACAATATCGGACCACACGGTAACAATCCCCGGAAACATGGACCACAACCTCAACAGGTCATACTTTATGTCCCTCACTAAATCGCGAAAGGGACGAACCCCCAGGTCATTGCCACCAGCATGTATCACGATAATGTCCGGAGACCGATCCAACCTCGTGCACCTGTGGATTTCGGGCATGACCCGACTCCACACCATACCTCGGACTCCAATCCAACGTACAACGACCGCAGCCCTGTCGAACCCCAGCTGCCGACCATTCCGCCGCACGCCGGCCCTCTCCGCGCCCCAGAACACAAAAGAATGGCCGAAGATCCAGACTAACCGAGCAGAAGGGCCTACGAAAGAAGAAATAAAGTAGGGGGGAGGGCGGAGAAAATACCCAACAACACAATGATTCACATTTGGGCAAGGTGTGGACGTATGTATGATCTATACCTCTGCGATTCCCACCTACCGATACGTCGGACCACCTCCGAGCTCAACCCCCAACTAGCTGCTTCTGTCGCTGCGCCAATGCGAAAAGAGTGTGGAGCATATCGAGAGGCGTCAAGGCCCAGCGAGTCCAAACAACCCCTAAAAACAGCCGAGAACTGATAACGGGAAAGGAACGAACCATCCTCATGACGCAGGAGGGGACCGCCCGCAGAAGCTGGAACCAACCCCCGAAAAACAAGCAAACAACGCACCGGGCACATATCTGACCCTACAACCGCACCCAGGCGCAGATACTTCCCTGCCCCCGCCTGATCCGTCTTAGACCTGCGAACCCTGACCACTAGGACCCCTTCCTCCATGTACACATCATCCACCTGTAAACCACCCGGCCGCTTAGTCGACACGGACACCAACTCACCCACCCTGAGAGCCCCGAAAAAGGCTAGAGAAAAAGCCAGGTGAAACAAAACGCATTCATAGTGCGAAGAACAAAAACGGCCCAGTTCCAACCCCAAACGCTCCAAAAGCTGAAATGTAACCGGGCGCCGTGTGTCACTACTTCCCCTGCCCCTGCGGAACCCCTTAAGCGCACGTTGAACCAAGAAATGTTTGGTAAAGTCCGCCAAACCCCTCAACTTGAAACCAAATGCCAACGCCGCTACCGCACCATTAACTTTCGCCACGGACCATCCATCTGAAGACCAACGGCTTAACAAGAACAATAAAGCCCCAACCCTATCCTCATCAGTATGTACCTGACCTAAATCTCCCACCCAATCCTCCCAAAGCTGCCAAGCCCTTGAATACTTATCCCAGGTGCCGGGGGCCAACGATGCCTGAATCAATGTCCCTGCTTTTCGCAAACCAAGTCCCATAATTCTGGAGGACATGGAATCCCTTCCACTTCCGCCCCCGGAGCCAGGGCACGAAACCGCTCCCACTGGAAACGAGACAAAGAATCAGCAACGTCATTTTTAACCCCCGGAACATGCACTGCCACCACCCATGCATTCAGGCACAAGCAACGCAATACTAAACGCTGAAGCAACTTGATAACTGGAGGAGAAGACGCAGTCACATTATTAATGGCCGACACAACTGACATGTTATCACAATGAAACCTAACTTTTTATCCTGGAACGCCCCACCCCATATGGACACCGCGACTAAAATCGGGAATAACTCAAGTACAGTCAAATTCCGCGTCAGACCTTGTTCACGCCACGACGCAGGCCAAGGAGCGGCGCACCACTGCCCCCTGTAATAGGCCCCAAAACCGTGGCCCCCTGCCGCATCCGTAAAGAGGTCACAATCGAACACATCGATCACTGCTGACTGGACCAGTGATCTACCATTGAACTGGTCTAAAAAAGTGTCCCATACTGCCAGGTCCTCCCGATGTATCACCCCCAGCCGAATAAAGTGTCGTGGATTCGACACCCCTTTCATGGCCCCTGCCAGCCGGCGACAAAAAATCCTACCCATGGGGATAATGCGGCAGGCAAAATTTAAACTGCCTAACAATGACTGGAGGTCGCGCAACGTAATTTTTCGCATGTGACGAGCACGCCTCACCCTCTCTCTAAGATCAACCAGCTTGTCACCAGGCAACCGGAACTCCATTGCCACAGTGTCAAGCTCTATGCCCAAGAAACTCAATCTAGTGCACGGACCCTCAGTCTTTTCCGGTGACAACGGTACCCCAAACTTACTGGCGACCCACCGCGCGGTTGCCAGCAAAACCGCGCATACATCGGAGCCCGCCGGACCTATACAGAGGAAATCATCGAGGTAGTGTATCACTGACTCAACCCCCCGCCACATCCCGAATTACCGACTCTAAAAAGGTGCTGAACGCCTCAAAGTATGCGCACGATATTGAGCAACCCATAGGGAGGCAACGATCCACGTAATACCCGCCGTCCCAGTAGCAGCCCAGTAACCTAACGCTGTCAGGGTGTACCGGCAGTAACCTGAACGCCGCCTCCACATCCGTCTTAGCTAAGAGGGCCCCTGGACCGCAACGCCGTACCCAATGCACAGCTGCATCAAACGAGGTATATACTACCGAACAAAGCTCGGGTGCAATACCATCGTTGACCGACGCTCCTTTGGGATAAGACAAATGATGTATGAGCCGAAACTGATTCGGCTCCTTCTTCGGCACCACCCCCAAAGGAGATACAATTAAACCTTCCAAAGGGGGTGATGCGAAGGGGCCCGCCATGCGCCCCAAGGCCACCTCCTTCCTCAGTTTTTGGACACCACCCCCCGAGTGTTCCGCTGCCGACCTCAAGTTAGTTATACAAAAGGGGACTGTGTGCGTCGGCAGGGGAATCCTAAAACCCTCCCTAAAACCTTCTACCAGAAACTTTGCACTCTCCCTGTTAACATAACTATTTAGGTACGGAAGCATGGCTTCCAGCTTCACCGGCGTCTGCCCCTTGTCCACTATTAGGCAAGGCCTTGGTCCTTTGTTTGCGCAAGCAACGTGCCGCACCATGGGACACCCCTCCGCAGAATGAACAGGCATGTTTGAATCTACAGTTGAAGCCGAATTTACATTGGGCTTCATTGAACTGCCAACACAGCCCGTAACGTTGCTGGGCCTGTGCACCTGCCCCCCCTGAGCCGTAACTGAGACCACCATGGCCGGTTCCACCGGCCGCCCCAGGAAAGGGCTGGCCAAAGCGAGCTGGCGCCATAACCCGAAGCCACAAACCTATATCTTTCTGGTCCCACCGTATGCTGGGCCGAACCGCCTTACGCTGACGGAACTGCTCATCATACCGCAGCCATGTCTGACCCCCATACACCCGATACGCCTCACCTATAGAGTCCTGATAGCAAAAAAGCCCCGAACAGTTGTCAGGAGCCTTTTCACCAATGACACTCGCTAAAATGGCAAAGGCCTGAAGCCAATTAGCAAAAGTCTGTGGAATCAGGCGCCACCTACGTTTTTCTTCCTCCTCTTTTTTGCTATCCTCCTTCTTACTCTTGTCTAAGTTAAATTTAGCTAAAGGGAGCAAGGAAAAGATTTCGACGTACTCGTCCTTCCAAATCTTCTCCCTCACTTCCTTTTTTAAATGCGCCCCTAGAGGACCCTCAAAACACACATAAACCTCCCCCCGAGCCCTGTCGTCTAGCCTCACCGAATCAACCTTCTCTTTATCTGTCTGGACAGACACTGTGACACCCGCCGGAGCCCCTACCACCGGCGCACTCTGTGACGCTACTGACTGAACCGCAGGAGGGACCCACGCCGCCACCGGGGAACCGCTAACACTCTGTTCGCAGCGCGACAGTAGCTCCCTCACGCTACCCAATAGCTCCCTAATCCCCCCAGAAGCTACACCACCACCCACTGGGGACTCCGGCCTATCTATCCCTAACCCCTGGGACATTAGAATAGGAGGAAACGGACACGACAATGAATGGTACTCACCAGACTGCGTAGGTGCTGTGGGCCCACCAGTCGACGGTCCTGCATCCTGCTGACCTGGGTCGCTGTACAGGAGGACGCTGGCGCCTGTTGATTGTTGAGAACCATCCCGCTGACAGCTGCAGCACGACCGACATCCCTGGGAAGGTTGACCTGCACCCGCGTATGCACTTGAAACCACTGGATGCACCTCGGACCGGGGCTGTGGTGCCGTGAAGGAGGGGCCAGCGCCGTGCTGCTCGTCGTTCAGAATTTCCCGCTGCTGTACCGAGGGCACTTGGAAAGCCGGAACCGACGGGACTTGAAGACACAGTCCCCCTCCCGCTGGAGCATCACAGGAGGGGACCGCTGCACCACGTGCTGTAGCCATATGGAGACTGGATGTGGAGGTCCCCCCACTGAGGCCAGTGGCAGGGATCTCCACCTCCGCAGGGGCCAGGCGACTGGCAGGATTCCTCCCAGACCGGGACCTCCGCGCCTGAGCAGTGGAGCGGGGTGCCCGGCCTGGAGGGGCCCGAGAGGGGACTCCTATGTCGCCGGGCCCTAGGGGGCTCATCAGGGCTCAAACGTGCCGGCGGGCGAGTCCTGCGCGGCCGCCGCCGCTCAGACGCCTCCGGGGGTAGTGAAGGGTTAATGGGGGGGGGGGCGGCAGGCTGCATAATGTCAGCCAGCCGCTCCTGCAGCCAGGCCTCACCATGGACGCCGGCAGCAGCTCTGATCTGCTCCAGGATGGTATCGAGGGATGCCCTTACAGTGAAAAGGTGGGGGGGGGAGGGAGCTGACCGCTCGTTAGCATGCCGCGCAGCTCCCGGAATGGCCGCTTCCCGGGCTGCGCGGCATAGTCAATTCGAACGGGGTTAAGCCCCGCCCCCCAATTCTTCGCGCCCTAGCGCGTTATTGGTCCCCCCTACAGCCCGCCCCCAGTCAAGATCCCTGCGCTTTACTGCGCAGCGCCCCGGGTCTCCCCTGGGACTTCGGCTATCTCAGTTACTCCCATTAAAGTAAAAGAGGGCATGGATGCTTCCTACCCAGCAGGGGCACGGCTACATTCAACCTGGATTCAGTCAGACTAAATTCACTGTGGGGAGAAAAACCCAACCCCATTCTCAGGACCGGGGGAACCGGGATTCATTATGGTCTGTCCTATGGATAAAGTAGTAGTAGTTAGGTGACTCTGGCCTCTTAATCCTGGAGCATGTAAGGCATTCAGGTGCAGGAAGTGTAGGTCAGTGGGGACTTGTGTCACCACATTTCAAGAGCCATAGTCGGGGCACTTCTCTGTCCTTAAGGCCGGGGCCCCATGTGGTGTAAACGCCGCGGTTCACCTGCGGCGTAAACGCCGTGGAAAAAAAAGCGGCGTTTGGATGGGATTCTAGTAATTCCTATCCCCACTTTGCGTTAATATACGTATTGCAGACATGCGGCGATTTCCAAAACCGTTATGGTTTTGGAAATCGCTGCATGTTAATTATACCTACGGAAATGCTGGAGGTTTCCCTATAGATATAATGGAAGCATCTATTCTGGACTAGCTGTGCGATTGTTGTTACTCCTATCAATGTGACCAGAAGTAACACAATCACATTGGGGTCGGGAGAAGCAGGAGCTGACAAGCTATTCATATGAATTGACAGGCGTCTCATGCATTCACAGCAGGCACTGCCCGGTAATTCATTTGCATTTACAAGCAGCTCCTGTAAGGGGGAGTGGGCAATGCAGGCGCAAAATATCACTCCTGCATCGCTCCACATCTGTAGCAATATAAGTGTTAAAAATGAATCGCACAAGAATGATGTTTTTTTTTTTTTACAGATAGTACATGGACATAAAAATTGTTAGTGTTAAAGGGGTTGTCCAGAATAACCTGTTTTTGGCAAGGAGGCTGGGGAAGGTGAAAAAAAACCCAACATACTCTCACCTGTCCCCGGTGCTCCGGTGTCTCCCACCGCAGTCCGGTCCTGCTGCTCCCAGGTGACGTCCAGGTTACTTTACTTAGGCCTCTGATTGGCCTCAGGGGTCACATGAGGCGAGGACTTCCTCCTAAACAAGACCCGGGAGGAGTAGGACCAGACCATGGTGGGAGACACTGGAGCATTGGGGACAGGTTAGTATGGGTGTTTTTTTTCTTCACTTTCCCGGCCTCCTTGCCAAAAATGGCTTCCAAGAGAACTACGCCACTTTGAAAAAACCATTCCCTTCTGCAATAGGGAATGTTGATAGTGATGGTGAGGATGACATGAATGATGGAAAACATGTAGCTTGTGAAAACTGCCTGAGGGTGGGTTCACACCTGCGCTTCAGTCCGTCCGTTGCCAATCCGAGAGAAAATCTCGGCGAACGGGATTGGCATCGGATACAGACAGGTTAGCGACGCATTGGTTAAAAAACCCATTCATTTGAATGAGTTTTTAAACCAATGCGCGCGGGTGTCCGATTGCACCCTCTGCGCTGCGAATCCTTTTTTTTCGTCGGAAACAAAGTCGGACATGCAGGACTTCGTGTCCGACGCAAAAAAACGGCTTCGCAGCGCAGAGGGTGCAATCGGACACCCGCGCACTGCTTTAAAAACTCATTCAAATGAATGGGTTTTTAACCAATGCGTCGCTGACTTGTCTGTATCCGATGCCAATCCCGTTCGCCTAGATTTTCACTTGGATTGGCAACGGACGGACTGAAGCGCAGGTGTGAACCCACCCTGACCTGCTGCTATAGACTTTTATATGATCACAACTTGCATACTGCTGCATATACAAATCTTTTTGTGGTATATAAAGCGCTCCTTACTCTGGCCTGCACCTTTCCTGTGAAAGAATGTTTAAAAAAAAAAATTGTAAAAAATCGGTTGAGGTCATTGATTGGACAAGAACTGTTAGAATTTCTCATTTTAATGAACATTGAGAGGGAGATTTCCATGTCTTTAGATTATGATGACATTATTGATCGATTTGCAAACTCATCTTCTGTTCTTCAGAAACTGCTGCTGTAACCTGGTTGTGTAAAATGTTTTTTTTTTTGTGTGTCTTACTATATTAATACTGTTCTATTTAAGGTTAGTTATTTGCATGTGTATGTGTGTAGAACGTAATATAGTTTGTGTGCTAGGTCTCATGCCTGAATGTATTTAAGATCTGCATCACACAGATCTCAGATATGCACCATGCATACCCATATATAAAATAAAATACGTTTTTCTATTCAAAGACAATAAACTAAGGCTCAGCTAAAAGCAATATTTGCATTGATTAAGAGAAAACTCACTTTGATGTAGTGCAAAGGACAATACAGTTCTGTTTTGCACACTGTATTGTGCACGAAAATGCATGTTAAATGTGCATGATGCCAAAAACTGGATGGGCGATATTTCATATGGCAGTAGGGTGGGCCCCTAGAATCAATCCCACTGGTGGGCCCTAGGCACCCCAGTCCGACCCTGTCCACACTGGACCATTTCCCACCCCCAACTTCACCAGGGCAAGTCATTTCTTACCCTTCCTTTCCTCATGTCATGTTCGTAAGGTGAAGCACACATTGAGTGGCATAGTGCCCAAAATTTTTCTTGAAATTTTGTAAATTGTCACTCCATCAACTCAATGTTGATGTGGCACTTGCTCCTATCCCATAACTGTTAGGATAATCTTTTCTGCCTGCCAAGTATTATTTTCAGGGTCAGAATCCTTTGCATTTTAGAAGATATTCCAGCTTTTTTAAGCTGGGAGGCCAGGCACGCTGATAAGGTGGCCAAAAATTGTATTTACATTCTATAGTTGGCAGTACCAGTCTGCTGGCATAATAAAAAGAAAATAAAACAAACAACCCCACCATTGCTTCTTCAAATACCAACGCAACGTTGGTGCGGGATTCTGGTCTCATAAAAGGATAATTTTTAGTGGCTTTATTTTAAATAAACTTTTCAACTAGACTTACAATCATTTTCCTTCTTACAGACAAAATGAAGTTACACACATCCTCGGTTTGGGTATAGTATAGTCTTAGCAATACATAGTATAAGATAATCTTCCTCCTACCCATAACCTTATATATTGTATCTATATACTTTTGTCCTCTCCCCTTATCTCATTATTGTTGTGATTTATCATTTTTTATTATTTCTCCTCATTAATTACCCCATGTGTAATTTAATTTCTCGGTATTAATTTCGGTAATTCCCTTATTCCATGTTCACCCCCCCCCCCTTTTTTGTATTCATTGATCTACTACTAACATCTGTTTTTTCTTCCCCTTTTTCTTTCCTTTTTTTCTCTCTCGCTTTCCTCCTTTTCTTTATTATTCTGCCCTTCACTTCATTTCTTCCTCCTTATTACCTAGTTCTCATTACATACCTCTCTTATTGCATACCTATACTTTTCCACATTGTTCATTTTCCTTCTTCATCCTCCATTTGCATTTCACTATGCGTTCCACGGTGGAACACACCGTTGGAACGCATATAACACAATGACGCTGCCGGTCATGTGACTTCCGCTTCCTTTAGCGCTTCTTATATGAGCACTATAGTATCAGGTCTTCTGTTTCCCTATATACATTATCAACGCTACACCATGACGTCATTTCCGGTGTCCTGTGCTAGCGTTTTCCAATTAGTTTTCATTTTTACAACATTCGTTTTAATGTCATTGCGCTCCACGCTGTAACCAATGTCCTGATTATTTGATTTACTAGGCCCTTATCTACTTTGTCTCCTTTTCCTTAAACACATGATCCACGCTACACTATGACATCATTTCCGGCGCCGTGGTGCCCACGCTTTTCAATTAGAGCCTATTTACATTATTTATAGCGCTTTCATGCTCCATGTTGTAACCAACACCTCATGTGTCCTTCCTACATGCTGTGGCTAGGTATGTCTGTCTCCATCTTTATTATACACACTCTGTTTCATGTTATACAGTTTGCTCTTTTTATAAGTCCCTTTTTTCTGCTCCCGTTATTTTCTTTCCCCTTGCTGTTTTTGTTGGTCTATTCTTATATTATATACTAGCTTTCCTCATGCCTCCATTTTTTACTTGTGCTTGTTCTTCCTCCCGTTTCTCCTATAATTTTTATTGGAATCTGTATCTTTTTATATGTATGTTTGCCTCTTATTCACTTACATGCTTCCCCCTTATACATATCTCCATATGTATTGATTTTATTTTATCTTTGGTGCATTGTATCCTTATGTATAGATGCTTTCCCTTCCTTTTCAGTTACATATGTATTTTATCCTTCGCCACAATTTGCCTATAATATATTTTTATGTATATTCATCATAGATCTAGCCGGCTGAAGGTCTGAAGACCGAAACGTTGCAATTTTTTGATCTACATCCCTATTTCATCATATTCTATATAACATGGCATTGCTAATGCATCTGTAAAGCACCTGCTACACGAATTATTGTGCTAATAAATTTTCACTTGGTTCATCACAAAGAAACTTTTGTGTGTGCAGCAAAATTCATTCTCTGGATATGGGTTGGAGAACCCTTTCTGCTTAGCATCACAACTATTGAATGTGCGGTACCAGTGATACTTTCTCTAGACTTACAGCCACAAATTTGTCTGTAGCACTTGCAAATCATCAAATCAGGCAAATTTCTCTACAAAATCATTGTTTTTTGCAATATAGGCTCAACAAGTCTCTTAAAAACCACGGGCAAGGACCTTTCCTCAGTAAAAAAGTAATTTTTGGAGCATGAAAATTTAAAATGTGTTAAAGCACGTAACAGCACAGTGTATGGTTAAACACAGTTGTAGTTTTTCCATAGACATACATATCACTTTCCCTTTCACATAACTTTAGCTGTGTTTACCTTAGAGAGCTAGAAATTGGATAGATAGCTTCCTTGGAGCCCCAAGAGTGTTCTACACAATGTTTTAAGCTATTTTAAGGTGTGATTAATACTGAAGGTGTTTGACCTGAAGCAAATCTTGGACCCGAGCCAGCCGAAACAAAACAAATCTTGAGAGGTTAGCCCATCTTTACAAATAAAATACATGAAATTCACACCTGCTTTGGAGGCACCATTAACATAACAGACACCCAATGGACCCCATTATAGTCAAAGAGGTTCTCAGTTTACAATGGTGTCCGTAATTAAGTAGATCCATCTTTAGAGGTCAGACCATTCTTTTGGGCATGTTACAACAGCGTGCCTTCGTAGTAAAAGAGTGTGGGTACTAGACTGGCCTGCCTGCAGTCCAGTGCGGTCTCCCATTGAACCAGTGTGGCACATTATGAAGCGCAAAATACAACAATTTAGACCCCGGATTGTTGAACAACTTAAGTGGTACATCAAGCAAGAATGGGAAAGAATTCCACCTACAAAGCTTCAACAATTCATGTCCTCAGTCCCCAAACGCTTATTGAGTGTTGTTAAAAGGAATGTGTTGCAGGCATTAAATTCAAAATGAGTGAATATTTGCAAAATAAAAATAAAGTTTATCCGTATGAACATTAAATATCTTGTCCTTGTAGTGTATTCAATTAAATATAGGTTGAAAAAGATTTGCAAATCATCGTATTCTATTTTTATTTATGTTTTACATAATGTCCCAACTTCATTGGAATTGGGGTTGTACATAACATGGTGCTTTTTCTTCTATGACATAGAATACTAACTATATATATATATATATATATATATTTTTTTTTTTTTTTTTCATACCTCACATTAGTTCATAACTAATCCAGAAATAAACTATATGAAAACTATGTTAATGTATACACTCAAATTTAAGTAAATATTAACATATTATCATCACCAAAACGAAAATACAAAACTACACAATAGACCAAAAACACTAAAACAAAATCCCATGCCCACACTCAACCCTAGCACTGGCCTGACATCCTGACAAGCTTGAATTGAAAACTCCAGATATGACCAATTATACTCCGGAGCTGCACTCACCATTATAGAATAAGAATCCTAGAAAGAGGTCACTAAGCAGGACAGTAATATCCTCCTACTCAATCAGTTATGAGATTTCTCCATTATTGGGACAGCATTAATTCCCTTCCTCCCACATCTCGAGACTCAGCAGCTCCTGATATCCGCCCAGTGATAACCTTCTTTGTGCAATCACTGATGGGAATGCCGTTTCAGGAGCTTTCCTTGTATTGTGAGCACAATCATTGCAGGGATGAAGATAAGGAGATTCTGTTGATTTCCTCATACTGAAGAGTTCAGAAATAAGAATTTAATTGTACAGAACTGGGTGAAGACAAGTTACACAACTAGTTCACCACTTACGATTAAGAGTGACAAATGGGCAAAATACCTCTAAGAAACCATAAGGAAGGACATGTAGCCTCCAAGAAAAAAGAGGAAGCAGAGTGGACAGTCCAGGATAAGGTTTTATTTTGTACAAAATGGATTTGGCCACATGGCTGGTACGGTCAGGTAGTGTGAGGGGGTTTGGTCCTTTGGAAGAGGGATACAGTGGCTTGCAAAAGTATTCATACCCCTTGAACTTTTTCACCTTACAACCACAAACCTAAATGTAATTTTATTGAGATTTTAAGTGATAGACCAACACAAAGTAGCGCATAACTGTGAAGTGGAACGAAAATGATACATGGTTTTCAAAATTTTAATCAAATAAAAATCTAAAAAGTGTGATGTGCAAAAGTATTCAGCCCCCTGTACTCTGATACCCCTAAATAAAATCCAGTGCAATCAATTTCCTTCAGAAGTCACTTAATAGAGTCCAGCTGTGTGTAATTTAGTCTCAGTATAAATACACCTGTTCTGTGAAGGCCTCAGTGGTTTGTTAGAGAACATCATCTGAGTGACTAACTATACAAAGAACACCCTAACTGTGGCTTGCTCCAGCCACACAGTCAACAAACAGGGCAAAAACAATAGCAGTAGTTCACACCAGCACCTCACCAATTTTCACAGTCTTAAGCCAGAACCCAGTTCCTCCTTTCTCCCCCAGGAACTGCTCAGTAGTGAGAACTGGCCAACCTTTTATAGGCCTTTAATAAGGCCCAGCTTCCACCTGTGGTTGAAGGCTCCTCCCTAGTAGGAGAGGAAGGAGTTAACAAAAGACAGCCTTCTCACAGCAAAGGTTTTACCTGATCTACCACACATAAGTAAGGAATCTGGGAGAGTTATAGCGACCTTCCAGAATCTTACCTGTCACCTTCTCACAATATGTAAGTATATACAGCATATTATTGTCTATGTATGTTTTCTTATGTTTTCTTATGTACCATTATGCATACTAGAATTGTATTGTATAGTGTAATGCTCAGTATATTGATATGTTAAACAGGTTGTCCAGGAATTACTGTTTTCTGCAAGGAGGCCAAGGTGTCTGCCACTGCTGTCTGGTTCTGTGGCGCCCGGGGGCTTATTCTGGCAGAAGTCCTCGCTGCACGTAACTGCTGAGGCCAATCAGCGGCCTAAGGAAAGGATACGGGACATCACAGATGACATTTGTGAGTGACATCCCGGTTCCTTTCAGGCTGCTGAGGTCACTGATTGGCCTCAGCGGTTACGTGTGGCGAGGACTGCCGCTGGATCAAGCCCAGGGGCGCCACTGGACCGGACAGGGGTGGGAGGACCAGGGACAGGCGAGTGTGGGTTTTATTTTTCACCTTCCCCGGCCTCCTTGCAGAAGCCTGTAATTCCTGGAAACCCCTTTAACCTTTTCACGGACCGCCCACTGTATATAAACGTCGGCTCTTGCTGGGCTTTGTGCAGACCCGACGTTTATAAACGGACCCTGCTAAATTGGGGATCGGGTCTCCCCAAGGGTCAGGAACTCCATGAACACAGCAATAATAGCTGCTGGTGTTCACAGAGACATGATCAGGACCTGATAGGTTCAGGTCCCGATCATGTAGCCGCCATATTAGGGAAAGTTTGTTGCAGTAACAAACTTTGCCTGATATTAGCGGCCCGCCCGCTCACGGGCGGCATCAGGTGTTGAGCTGTATCTGACAGCTAACACTCTTTTCCATATCCTACGGTCGGAGCTGTGCTCTGATCGGAGGTTTTAACCCCTTGGATGCCACAGTCAAACAAGACCGCGGCATCCAAGGGGTTCCGTGATGCCAAATGAACCTCCCCCCTCAACCCCCGCGGCGAGATCGGGGGGTGCCCATATGTGTCTTCTGCAGCCTGGGGTCTGGCCAGTGACCTCAGGCTGCTCGGTGCCCCCAGTACCTGGTTGACCTGCCCAGATGCAGGGAAGTCAGCCGCATACGCTGACTTCCTCTATAGACTGTAATACATGTGTATTGCAGTCTATAATACTGAACCAGCGATCCCTGGTTCAGGTGTCCTTATAGGACAAATAAAGAAATGTGTAAAAAAAAAAAAAAAAAAAGTGTAAAAGAAATGTAATAAAGTTTGTGAAATAAATACATGAATAAAGCCCCAAAATTCCCTTTTCCTATATCAAATGAGTTATATAAAACAAAAACCTAAAAATTAATAACAAACAATACATATTTGGTATAGCCACGTCCGTAACAATCTGTACAATAAAACTGAAACATTATTTAACCTACATGGTGAATGTCGGAAAAAAAAAACGGAAAAAATCCGCCGTAAGTAATGATTTTTCGCCATCTCACCCTACAAAATATGCTATAAAAAGTGATTGAAAAGTCACATATACCCAAAAACAGCACCAATAAAAAGCACAGGTTGTCCCGCAAAAAATAAGCCCTCAACTATCTCTGTCAACCGAAAAATAAAAATGTTACACATCTCAGAAGATGGCGATGCAAAGATAATTGATTTCCTTCCCCAAATGGATTTTTGTTCTGCAAAACTAGTAACGCATAAAAAAACAATATGAATGAGGTATCGCTGTAATCGTACCGACCCAAAGAATAAAGGTCACAGGTTACTTATGTTGTACACTGTGTGGAAATTAATAGGTAAAACACAATGCCAGAATTGATGAGGATTTTTTTTAATCCACCAAGAAAGCGTTAATAAACGTTAATCAATAAGTCATAGGCACCCAAAAATGTTATTAAAAAATACATCTCATACCACAAACAACAAGCCCTCATATGGTTACAGCACCAGAAAAAAAAAAAAATATATATAGCTTGTTCAATGTGAAGACAAAAACCCCAAAAATCGCCAAATCATTAGAACACAACTGGCTGCGGCAGGAAGGAAATGTATAAGCTGTGCGAGCGTATATTAGGGTACAAACCAGATTTAGAGCTTACGAGGGAAAAGAAACCAGAACTGACCCCCAGAGTGACCCCTCCCCCAATCATACAAGCTACTGGAGATATAGTAGTAGTAAATTTCGTGTTCCCCATGTACTCCGCACAGCTTACATATTCACTCTTCATCTGCTGTGCAGTCACGTCTGGGATACTAATGCGCACTACACCCCTTGATAAGTTCTTTGAGGAGTGCAGGTTTTAAAATGGGGTCATTCCCTAGGGGATTCCACTTTACTGGTACCTTAGAGGCTCTGCAAACATGACATGGTGTCCAGATACCAAACATCTAAATGTGCGCTCCAAAAGCCACATAGCGCTACTTCCCTTCTCTGCCTTGCTGTGTGCCCAAACTGCAGTTTATACCCACATGTATGACACTGGTTTACCTAGGGTAACGTACTTAATGTCATATGTGGGTATAAATGGTTGTTTGGGCACAGCCGGGCACAGAAGGGAAGAAGCGCTATTTTGGAGCACAGACTTAGACGGTTTGGTTTTTGGACACCATGACACTTTTTCAGAGCTCCTAAAATTCCAGTAAAGTGGAATCCCCTGATATGTCACCTCATTTTGGAAACTACACCCCTGAAGGAATTTATCCAGGGGTACAGTGAGAATTTTTAACCCCCAAGTGTTGCCTTAATTAATTTTCCAGAAATGAATACGCAGCTGATGGTGGAAGATGAAAATGACACTTTTTCCTGGAATACGTCATTTCAGTGCGTAATATGTTGTGCCCTGCTTGTATCAGAGACGAATGCTCCAAAAGCTGTTGTGCCCAGGATACCCGCTTAACAGTTTTTGGAGGTTGTGTCTCTGGTGACACAAGTTGGGTACAACATATCAGCACTGAAATGGCGTATCTATGGAAAAATTTCAATTTTCACTTTTCATTATCAGCTGTGCATTCATTTCTGGAAATGAAATTAATGCAACACTCAAAGTTTAAAAATGCTCGCTACACCACTTGATAAATCCCTTCAGTGGTGTAGTTTCCAAAGTGGGGTCACATTTCAGCGGGTTCTACTTTACTGCCAATTCAGGGGCTCTGCAAAAGTGGCATGACATCGAAAAACCAAACTGTGCTCCAAAAACCAAAATAGCGCTCCTTCCCTTCTGTGCCCAAACATCAATTTATACCCACATATGACATTAAGTACGTTATCCTGGGTACACCAGTGTCATACATGTGGGCATAAACTGCCGCTTGGGCACACAGAAGGGTGCAGATAAGAAGGAGCGCTATGTGCTTTTGGACCGCTGATTTAGTTTGTTGATTTTTGGACGCCATGTCACATTTATAGAGACTCTAAAATTGCCCCTACAAAATGGGGTCACTTCTTGGGGAATTCCAATTTACTGGCACCACCAGGGCTCTGCAAAAACAACATGGCATCCAGAAAATCCCTCCAAATCTGTACACGAAAAGCTAAAAAGCGCACTGCTCCATCCCTTCTGAGCCCTGCTGTGTAACCAAGCAGCAGTTTACACCTACATATACAACGTCTTTCTACTTGGGATAGCCCAGTTAATAGTTTTAGGAGTGCGTGTCTCTGATGACACAAAGTGGGTGCAACGTATTGGGCACTGACATGGCATATTTCTTTAAAAATTAAAATTTTCACTTTGTACATTAATTTTCAGGAAGCACTCTTAGGGTCAAAATTATAATACCCTTTGATAAATTCCTTGAGGGGTGTAGTTTCTAAAATGGAGTCACTTTTTGGGGGTTTCCATTGTATTGGTACTTTAGGGGCTCTGGAAATGCGACATGGCATCTGAAAACTATTCCAGCAAAATTTGTCCTCCAAAACCAAATAGCGGTCTTTCCATTCCGAGCACCACCATGTACCCATAGAGCACATTATAACCACATATGGGGTATTCCCATGTTCAGGAGAAATTGTGTAACAAAGCTTGGGGAGCTTTTTCTGCTTTACCCTCTTGTAAAAATAAAAACATTTGGACTAAATTGACAGTTTATTGAAAAAAAACTAATTTTTCATTTTCACATCCCGATGTTAATAAAATCTGTGAAAAAGCTGTAGAGTCAAACTGTTCATTATATCCCTTGATATGTTCTGTGAGGGGTGTAGTTTCCAAAATGGGGTCACTTTTGAAGGTTTCCATTGTATTGGTACTTTAGGGGCTGTGCTAATGCAACATGGCACCTGAAAACTATTCCAGCAAAATCTTCCCTCCAAAAACCAAATAGCGCTCTTTCCATTCCGAGCCCCACCATGTACCCATACAGCAGATTATGACCACATATGGGGTATTGCCGTGTCCAGGAGAAATTGTGTAACAAACCTTGGGGAGCTTTTTCTCCTTTTTTCTCTTGTAAAAATAAAAATGTTTGGACTAAATTGACAGTTTATTAGAAAAAAAAGTAATTTTTCATTTTCAAGTCCCAATGTTAATAAAATCTGTGAAACAGCAATAGGGTCAAACTGCTCATTATATACCTTTATATGTTCTGTGAGGGGTATAGTTTCCAAAACGGGGTTACTTTTGAAGGTTTCCATTGTACTGGTACTTTAGGGGCTCTGCAAATGCGACATGGCACCTGAAAACTATTCCAGCAAAATCTGCCCTCCAAAAGCCAAATAGCACTCTTTCCATTCCGAGCCCCACCATGTACCCATACAGCAGATTATGACCACATATGGGGTATTGCCACATTCATGAACAATTGTTTAACAAACTGTGGGGTGCTTTTTCTCCTTTAACCCCTTGTGAAAATGAAAAATTTGGGGGAAAAAGTGACATTCTAGTAATTTTTCATTTACACATTCCAATGTTAATAAAATCTGTGAAAAGGCTGTTGGGTCAAAATGCTCACTATACCCCTTGATATGTTCTGTGAAGGGTGTAGTTTCCAAAATGGGGTCACTTTTGGGGGGTTTCCTTTGTACTGGTGCTTTAGGGGCTCTGCAAATGGGACATGGCACCGAAAACTATTCCGGCAAAATCTGCTTTTCAAATGCCCATTGTCGCTCCTTCCCTTCTGTGCACTGCCGTGTGCCCAAACATCAGTTTACACCCACATGTGGGATATTCCTGTGCTCGGGAGAAATTGCATAACAAACTGTGAGATGCATTTTTCCTTTAACCCTTTGTGAAGGTGTTAGTTTTAGGGATAAATGAATGTGTTACTGAAAAAAAAAAGAAATGTCTAAATTTCACCTCCATATTGTTTTAACTTCTGTGAAATCCTTAATGGGTTAACAAACTTCCCAAATGCTGTTTTGAATTATTTGAGGGGTGCAGTTTTGAAAATGGGGTGATTTATGGGGGGTTTCTAATATATAGGCCTTCATAATTCCCTTCAGAACAGAAGTGGTCCCTAAAAAATTAGTTTGGGAAATTTTCTTGTAAATCTGGAAAATCGCTGTTACACTTGTAAGCCTTCTAACATCCAAAATAAATGAAAGGACAATTAAAAGATGATGCCGATATAAAGCAGAGATATGGTAGATAATATTTATTAATGTATTTGTGTGATATGAGTATGTGTTTGAAAAGCAGAGCATTTCACATTTTGAAAATTGCAATTTTCTCCAAATTTCCATCAAATTTCCTATTTTTTTATAAGTAAATATAAAAATATTGATCAATATTTACCACTAACATGAAGTACAATGTGTCATGAAAAAACAAACTCAAAATCAATTATGTAAGTTAAATCGTCTCAAAGTTATTGCCATATAAAGTGACACATGTCAGATTTGAAAAATGAGGCCTGGTCACGAAGGCACTTTTAGGCTGTGTCCTGAAAAGGTTAAGGATTAGGCCCAACACAGTGAAACGCAGCTAAAAAGCACAGGAGATAAAAAGCAGCAAAAACACATTGTTTTTCCAAAGCGATTTTCATTGAGCTTTTGATGCATTTTTCTCTGCACTTTCTTCCCCTATTACAGTAAATATATGTGGAAATTCTTGCGATTCCACATCTAAAATTAACCTGCTGTGGATGAGATTAAATGATGACATTTTATTTACTTTGCTCGCACATTTCTGCAGCTGCCATAAACACTGTGTTTCACATTACAGAAAAGTGGATTTTTTTGTTGCAGATTTTGTTGCTGTTTTTTGAGCCAAAGCCAGGAGTGGATTGAGCAGAAGGGAGTGTAAGAAGCTTTAGTTGATTATGATGTTAATCTGTTTTCCCTTAGTCCTAACAGCAACACAATATGTTTTACAATATGGGTATTCCTGCCCCTGTGTGCTGGTAGGACAGGCGGAACCTTTAATTAACATAAAATATGCATGACTTGTGTAAGTTATAAAGTAAAAATTTCTAGTTTAGGGAGGGAAGCTTGTGCTGCTGTTAGGAATAAGGGAAAACAGATTAACATCGTAATCAACAATTCTCTTACGTCCTACAGCAGCACAATATGGGGATATAGCAAGTAATTCCCTTAGGGAGGGTTTCCCTGCTCTACAACACCTAGGACTGACTGTCCAAAGGCAGTCGCCACAGAACTCCGAACATCTAGTCGATGTTTTACAAAGGTTAGGTGAGATGACCAAGAAGCAGCTGCACAGATCTGATCCAGCGGTAAGGCCCGGTTCTCAGCCCAAGAGGTTGATACAGCTCTGGGCTGTACAAAATTTGGGTGGAGACTTTAGGGGAAAAAACAAAATATGGGAAGATAAAAGACCTCCTTCCACCTGTCCCACCACACAGGACAGAAAAAAACACAAGGGGGTCATGCATATTTTATGTTAATTAAAAATTCTGCCTGTCCTACCAGCACACAAGGGCAGGAATATCCATATTGTAAAACATATTGTGCTGCTGTAGGACGTAAGGGAACCTAGATATTTCACAATCTTTTGTAGCCCTGCTTGGCTTTGGCTCAAAAAACTGAAGCAAAATCTGCAACAAAAAAAGCTGCTTTTCCACAAAGTGGGACCTCAGCCGGGGCCCCACGTGGCATAAACGGTCATTTTACAGTCTCCGCAAAGTGTAGTCCTAGGAACAAACTGCTTACTGCAGGGCAGGAAGAGGTTAATTGCTGGCTGGCATTATGAGGGGGCATCTGCAAATAAAAGGGAGTAGTTGTGTTCTCAAGATGGAGAATGGAATAACTCTCATAAAAGCCACTATTTGTGGATTATACTATGAGGACAGAGGGGAATCTGGCAGTAAGTGGCTGACGTGACAGTATTTAGTCCTGGTATAGCGGTCAGCAGATGACGTGACAGTACTTAGTCCTGGTATATCAGTCAGCGGGTGAGGTGACAGTATTTAGTCCTGGTATAGCGGTCAGCGGATGACGTGACAGTATTTAGTCCTGGTATAGCGGTCAGCGGGTGACGTGACAGTATTAATCCTGGTATAGCGGTCCTATTTGATAATTCTGTATGTATATACGTTTTTTTATTGTGTGTAGGAAAAGACATATGTCTTGTTACTTGTGCATCTGATTTATAAAGGGTCACAAGCAACTAGTTTGGCTATGCAAAAAAATTTACATACATATGAAACAACTCCTTTAGGCTAAGGCCCCATGCTGCGGAAAAGACTGCGGCGGCAACGCATTGCATTTTTTTCAGCAGCGTTTTTCATTGCGATCTCAGAGTTTTCCTATGTGGACTTTCTGTACCTATTATACCTTTACGGAAAACACCAGCATTTTTGAAGGTATAATTCACATGCTGTGAAAATGCAGCTTTTCCGCTGCTGATTTTTTTTTCTGCAATGTGTGTATGGGATTAGTCAGAATCCTCTCCACTTTGCAGGTACTGTAAAATGCTGCGTTTAAAGACCTTAAAGACCTTAGGAACACCCCTGTAAGCACTGGTTCAGATCAAAGAATATTCATGTGTTAGAATGGCCCAGTCAAAGTTCAGACTTAAATCCCACTGAGCATCTGTAGCAAATTTTTATCTCTATCAAATTTTTATCCTCTCTAGCAGACAACTTCATTGCCCAGTTAGTAGAAAAAAACACGAGAGGAACATCCATTCTGGACCTAGTTTTAACTAACAAGGAGGACATGGTTAAGGAATTAAGGGTAGCAGGGACATTGGGATTCAGCGACCATGCTATACTCGAGTTTGGGGTTGTAAGAAGAAGAAGACCTGAGAAGACAAAGACTAGAAGGCTCAATTTTAGTAGGGCAGATTTTAGGGGCCTAAAGGTAAGGGTTAGTAGAATTCCATGGCGAAAAATACTTAAGCACAAAAATGCACATGAGGGGTGGGAAATTTTCCGTAGGGAAATCATTAATGCACAGGAACTAACAATACCTAGAAGCAAGAAAAATGGGAATCACCTAAAAACTCCAGGATGGATGACCAAAAAATTACATAACCTACTAAAAAAGAAAAAGGAAACATGCAACAAGTGGAAGATGGGAGCTATATCTAAGGGAGAGTATACAGCAGTTTGCAGACTCTGCAAGATAAGCATTAAAAAAGCTAAGGCTGGATACGAATTGAAGCTTGCAAAAGAAGTTAAGAGTAAGGTAAAAGGTTTTTGGGGATATGTTAAGAGCAAAAGAAAAGTGAAGGAAACCATTGGAGTCCTGAAGAAAGAAAAGGGTGAAAAAGTTATCATGGTGGATCAGCAGGTGGAGTTACTAAATTCATATTTTGTATCCATCTTCTCCCAAGAAATGGATGGAAATATCAACATTAATGGTGATAGTGATGAGGGGAATGAGGACTCCAAGCTGATTATAAGTGAAGGTTTGGTAAGAGAACATTTAGCTAAGATTAAGGAAACCAAGTCCCCAGGACCGGATGATTTACACCCTAGAGTTTTAAAAGAATTAGCAGAGGAAATAACAGAACCCCTTGCAATAATCTTTAATAAGTCATGGGAAACAGGAGTGGTCCCTCTAGATTGGAAAAGGGCAAATGTGGTCCCCATCTACAAAAAGGGGAATAGGGACGACCCAGGAAATTATAGGCCGGTAAGTCTGACCTCGATAGTAGGAAAAATCTTTGAACAAATCGTTAAAGAACATTTAAATAGGTACCTGGATGGGAAGGCTTTAATTAATCAGAGCCAGCACGGCTTTATGACCAATAAATCTTGTCAGACTAACCTTATTTCCTTCTACAATAAAGTCACTGAATGGTTGGACCAGGGGAATGCAGTGGACATAGTATATCTTGACTTTAGTAAGGCCTTTGATAAAGTATCACATAACATTCTTATTGAAAAAATGATCAAGTATGGCTTTGATAAAATATCAGTAAGGTGGGTTCACAATTGGCTAAATGATCGGGCACAACGAGTAATTCTAAATGGCTATACATCAAACTGGAAGAAAGTAAAAAGTGGGGTGCCGCAGGGCTCTGTCCTGGGCCCAGTACTTTTTAATATTTTTATAAATGATCTGGATGATGGGATTAATGGGGAACTAATAAAATTTGCAGATGATACAAAGATAGGAGGAATGGCCAACACTAGAGAGGAGAGAGAGTGCATCCAAAAGGACTTAGACACACTGGAACAATGGGCTGAGGTGAACAAAATGGTATTCAACAGGGACAAATGCAAAGTTCTACATCTGGGTAACAGAAATGCAAGAAGCATATATAGTATGGGAGGAATAGTACTAAGTGAGAGTACAGGGGAAAAGGATCTGGGCATAATAATAGATCACAAATTCAACATGAGTCAACAGTGCGGTGCGGTGGCTAAAAAGGCTAATAAAATTCTAGGATGTATCAAAACGAGCATTGAAGCTAGATCAAGAGAGGTAATTATTCCGCTGTACTCTGCCCTGGTCAGACCCCACTTGGAATACTGTGTACAGTTCTGGGTGCCCCATTTTAAGAAAGACATCGATTTATTGGAGCAGGTCCAGAGAAGAGCAACCAAAATGGTGGAAGGTCTACAAACCATGTCCTACGAGGAAAGGCTAAAAGAATTGGGACTGCTTAGTTTGCAGAAGAGAAGGCTAAGGGGAGACTTAATAGCGGTATTTAAATATCTGAAAGGTTGTCACAGTGCAGAGGGATTAACCCTATTCTCATTAGCAGAAGGAAGCACGAGAAGTAATGGGATGAAACTAAGGGGAAGGAGATTCAGATTAGACATTAGGAAAAACTTTCTAACAGTAAGGGTAGTGAGGGCGTGGAATAGGCTGCCACGGGAGGTGGTGAGTTCTTCATCAATTGAAATCTTCAAGCAGAATCTGGATAGGTATATAGCTGGGATGATCTAGGAATTCCTGCTTTTGCAGGGGGTTGGACTCGATGGCCCTTGAGGTCCCTTCCAACTCAAACAAAGAAGAAGAAGAAGAACATGAAAATTGCTGCTCACAGACGCTCTCCATCCAATCTGGCTGAGCTTGAGCTATTTTGCAAAGAAGAATGGGCAAAAATCTCAGTCTCTAGATGTGCAAAGCTGGTAGAGACATACCCCAAAAGACTTGCAGCTGTAATTGCAGCGAAAGGTGGCTCTATAAAGTATTGATATAAGGGGGGGCTGAATACTTTTGCATGTCACACTTTTCAGATTTTTATTTGATTAAAATTTTGAAAACCATTTTCGTTCTACTTCACAATTATCTGCTACTTTGTGTTGGTCTATTACTTAAAATATCAATAAAATACATTTAAGTTGTGGTTGTAAGGTGACAAAATGTGAAAAGTTCAAGGGGTATGAATACCTTTGCAAGACACTGTAGGTTTCAAAATATTTACATGAGGGGATAAGGGGTGGAGTTATGCAGGGGCATTTAGGATAGAATTAACCTGCTATCTCTGCATTACAGAGTAAAGCTAGACCCTTATGATAAGAAAAGGCCTTAGACATTAAGGGATGGAGCCTGCATGACAGTAGAGAGGATCAGGGAATGACTGGGTTAAGGAACAGGATGGTTTGAGCTGGAAAATAGTGGGCGGGGTCAGAGATATTAAGAGGGGTGAAGGGGTCAGCCTAGGGTCAGTCTGAATCGTGACTTACCAAGCAGTGGCACACCCTCCCGCCCTTTTTTGGTTTATGTTTCGAGTATTGTTAGGCCGGGGGGGGGGGGGGGTATGGGTGAGAGGCCTAGTTGTGGTGTTGGTAGGATCTCATCCGAGGTATGATGATCCGGTGGTGGAGTCGTAAGGCCTGAAAGGTCCTTTGGTTGAGCTCGGGTCCCTATAGGGTTTCAGACGGAAGACTGCTAAAGGCCAAAGGTTACCCGAGGCGGGGTTTGTGCGCCTGGGTAATTGGGGAACGCCTTTAACTCTTATAGACAGTTAGGGGCAAATTTGTAGTTTAGGATGGTTATTATGTCACTGGTTGTTTACAATATTTAATTAATATTTATATGTACTGCCCGTTCTGGTGGTACGTTATGTGAACGTTATAGTGTTACAACTATGTTGTTAAATAAATCGGCCTTATAGGCCAAATTTAAATCCAGCAATGTCTCCTGGTCGTTATTGGGGTAAGGTAATACAGGTATGATGGGGGCGGTACATAAAGGAAGGAGGGGTACTTGCATGTTGGTGAGGATCATAGTGGACTATATTCCTCATCCCCATGTCATGACTCAGTTCTGGGCAGAATACTCATTTCTACAATGTAACTGGCAGAAAACTCAAATTCTGGATCAGGTGAAAAGAACACAACACTTTACTCCTGACAAGCTTAGTAAAATTCCTATGATGTGCCAAGATAATTTACAGGAAATCTGCCATAAATCATAGTACTTATTACAATCCACATGCTACAATTCATACCACACTGAGCAGTGGGACCGAGGCAGAGAGAGCACACCAAATAGATCCACGCATTAGAGTGCTATGAAGATGTAGATCCCATTGCATCACAAAACTACTTACTAGAGATGGGCAAACCACTTTGTCACAAACCAGATTTGACCCAAATATTCAAAATTGCTTGTTTTTAAACGAAACCAAACAAATGATGAACTAAAGTGGCCGCCGCCATTTGTTTGATCAAGGAATACTGAATAAACACGTGTGTGACTCAGACTCTTTCTAGCATTACCTGACATCAGCTGACACCCTCTCAGCCAATAGACAGTTGCAAGGATCATCACTGCAAGCTAGTTGCAGTAATGGCGGAGATAGTGAAGGATCTGTGATCATCTTACTCCATCATGCAGAGCACAGTTCTGAAAAGCTTACAAGTAATAGTTAAAATAGGAGAATTTAGTCAGATTCAATCAAGTACACAGGCAGATTAGGGATAGAAATCAATAGATAGAAGTGAGGGCATAGCGGCTGCAATGTTTGAACTTGAGACTGCTGAATTCCTGCTCTAATACAGCATTACAGAGACAGATGGGACAATTAACCCTTTCATTGCCAAAATTATAATTTTTGTATAAGTCTGTTATGCAGTAGAGCAGTTTCATCTGTATACACAGTCTTCAGACATACTTTGTACAGTTGACAAAACAATTCTGTTAGTGAAAACTCTTTTGTTAAGGGCTTTTTTGGGCAAGAGTTTAAATTTTTTCAATAAATACATAGCAACTGCTGTTCTAACAACAAAATGCTGATTCTACGTGTGTAAACTGAAAAAAAAAACTTCATTTAAGCATTTATTTTTTTGTTGTTCACCCAATATACAGTCTTGCCTGAGGCTAATCTGGAAAAAAAAAACTTGTTATTTAATGTTTTTATTTTCTACTCTGCTCACCAAATATACAGTATGTTATTTAAAAGGGTTTTCCGGGATAAATGGAAATTCCTACACTAATCTAAACATACACTAATCTAAACACCCTCCCCCTCCTACTTTCTAAATAAAATAATTTATCAAAAATGTATATTTACCCATATGTGACCACCCCAGGGACATTTGCTGGTTATCCAATGATGATCTGTTTCTCCAATTCCGGAATCGGAATGTCACTATTACTCCCCTCCCCTCATCCACCCCATCATACTTACCTATCTTCCTCCTTTCAGGCTTTTTCCTGCAGGACGGCTCCTCCCTATTTTCTGACTGCCAGTGCGTGCTATAGACCCAGTGCTGCTCTGTGCAGCCTGTAATCTACCTCTACTGCATAGGCATGGGAGCAGTATCAGAGACCTGCGCAGTAGAGATGGATCGTCGGCTACAGGGCAGTGCTGGGTCTATAGCACGCACGGCAGTCAGAAAAGAAGGATGGGTGTCCCGCAGGAGGAAGACTGGAAGGAAGAGAGGTAAGTATATAATGGGGATGGGGGTTGAGCTGAGTAGGTAGGGAAGGGCTACTAGTTGTGAGCGGGATAGCTAGAGACAGGGAGGGGGGTGTATAGGAGGGAGGGGGGTGTATGGGAGGGAGAGAGGAGGGAGCGGAGTGAGGTGAGAGGTAGCTAGCATAGAAGTTACTTAGCAGGAAGCTGAACCATGTAAACAAATGCAGAAGATACCAGGAACTTCCAGAGACACCCAGAAATCACTCAAAACACTGCTAAAGGTATATGGGTGCATTTATTAACCCATTAATAGCACTAACAGACCTTATTTAAAAAAAACATTTTTTGCCCGGAAAACCCCTTTAAGTAATTTTTCTGTTGTGTTCAGTTCACACAATATAAAGACTAGCTTGGGCAAATCTGAAAAAAAAAAACTCTTGTTTAATGTTTTATTTTCTTTTGCTCTGCTCATCAAATATACAGTGTGATGGAGTGTTGTTAATCTGAAAAAAAAAAATATTTAAATAATTTCTTAAGATTTTTTGCTGCACATATATACAGTATTGGCTCATTTCTAATAATTAGCATCAATTAGAGGGATGAGTACTGGATGGCAGTCAGAGTCAGACTGGCCCATCGGTGGGCCACGAGCCCTGACTATTAGTCCTCATGTTACCAATGCAGATGCATTGGTCAGGGGCCCAATGGGATCCTGACCATCCCGATTGGGATCCTGACTATCCCGATCGGGCCCCTGACCAGTGGCGTAACGATCGTGGTTGCAGGGGGTGCGACCGGGCTCGGCGGGGTATGGTGCCCGTGGCCAGCTGGAGATGGCCAGGGCCCCGGACCACTATGATAGATGGCAGGGAAGGGCACCCAGGTGAGGTAACTGAAAACAATAAATACATATTCTCACCTCTCCTGGGCACAGTGTCCTCTCCGGCACTCGCTCTTCCGTCATGTGACTGAGACCTGTGATTAGGCCCCAGCAGTCACATGGGTGCGGCCGCGTAATGACGTCAGTACGCCCCCACATGACCGCTGAGGCCCAATCACAGGCCTCAGCAGCGACGTCGGAAAATGGCCTGAAGACGCTGAAGACAGGATGTAGCGAGGATGATAAGGAAAGGTAAGGCAAGGTGAGTATGAGAGTTTGTTATTTTTAATCACGTTCCCTGGGCCTCCGATTATTATACTCTGGGGTCTGAGGAGAGTCCAGAGTATAGTAATAGCACTGAAGTGAAGGGGGGCTATAGGGCGCATATAATACTGTGTGGGGGCCACTGTGGAGCTTATACTCCATACAGTGGTTCCTTCACTGGTCCCCTATGCTGTATGAGGACCACTGATGGGGCCATTATATTGTTGGGGGGGGGGCAGTGATGGAGGCCATTAGCCTGGGGGACATTAAAGGGGGGTGTGCAGGATAAAAAAATTTTTTTTAAATTACGCCGGGGCAGGTGAAAAAAACAAAACAAAAAAAAAACCCCAAACTTTCTTTCCTGTCCCCAGTGTCTCCCAGCGCAGTTCGGTCCTGCAGTTCTGTTGTTTTCTTCCAGCTGAAGTTCCCCCTGCACATGACAACCTGTGACGTCACATGACCCCTGAGGCCAATCAGCGGCCTAAGGGAAGGGACCTGGGACGTCACAGCCAGTGAGGACTTCCGGCAAAAGAAGACAGCAGAGCTGCGGGACCGGACTGTGCTGGGAGGACACCGGAGCACCAGGGACAGGTGAGTATGTTTAGTGTTTTTTTTTTTTTGGGGGGGGGGGTAGGGGGGATTCACCTCCCCCGGACTAATTATAAAAAAGAAAAAAATTATACTGGACAACCTCTTTAAAGTGTGGCGCATTAGGGTGGCCCTGGGGGGTATATTAAAGGGGTTGTCCAGGCATAATTTGTTATGGTTTATCCTCAGGATAGGCCATAGATACCTGATCTGTAGGGGGCTGACCCCGGACTGATTAGCTGTATGGAGCCACTTCTGATGCCCGTCCTGTACACAATACAGGGCCAGAAGCAGAAAGCTCTGTCCACTGTATAGGAGCTGGAGTCAGTAGGAGCTGAGCTGCAGTGAAGGCGCCGGGCTGCTATACAGCGGATGGAGCTTTCTGCTTCCGGCCCTGTGTTGTGTACAGAATGGGCTCCGGAAGTGGTTCCGAACAGCTGATGGGGCCGTGTGTCAGTCCCCTACCGATCAGGTATTTATGGCCTATCCTGAGAAAAGGCCATAAAAGAGATTAACCCTGGACAACTCCTTTAATATGCCCCACACAGTTTAATGTCCCTCCCACAAGATGTTAGCCCCCATCACTGCTGCCACACAATATAATGACCCCATCACTGCTCCCCATACAGTATGGGGGACCAGTGAAGAGGCCACTATGTGGGGGGACCAGTGAAGTGACCATAGAAAAATTTGGCCTAGACAACCCTTCAATATTACATCTGGGGGGATACAACATCCAGAACCTCTGCAGATCAGCTTTTCCAGGACAGTGCGGCTACAGGTAATGGTAACAATTCTTGGAGCCACGCTGTTCACTTGACATACAAGGTGTAGCAGTAGGTGTAGGTAGTGCAGTGGTGCACATGTTATAGTGGGTGAGCAGCATGGCTCCCGGCATGTTATTACCTATAGCCGCCCTGTCTCGGTACCGCTGATCTGCAGGGGTCCTGATGGTGGGCCCTTAGAAACAATTCCACTGGTGGGCCCTAGACATCCCAGTCCGACACTGATGGCAGTGCTTTTAGACCCTAACTATAAAGACAAAATGGGTGAAATCTTCCCTGCTTCCCAAAGAAAAAAAAAAATTGAATATTATCAGGATAGGCTGTATACCCAGCTCACCACAGCTTTTAGTGAGACCACTAAAACTGCCATTCACATGTGTTCCTATGTGGCTTCTGCCCACTCCCAGTCACTCTCACTTAGTCAATGCTCCACCTCTTTTAACAGTGCCACAAGTGTCAGGAAGAGTAAACGCAGCAGCAGCTGCCAGCAGCCCAGTACAGTGCCTGGAAGATGATCAACCAGAAATTTTTCAGCTTGCAGCACCAATTGGAGCCACAACAGGCAAATGACACCCACCATCTGCAGTTGTACATATAGTGCACCTACAGTGCTGGCCAAAAGTATTGGCACCCCTGCAATTCTGTCAGATAATACTCATTTTCTTCCAGAAAATGATTGCAATCACAAATGCTTTGGTAATAATATCTTCATTTATTTTGCTTGCAATGAAAAAACACAAAAGAGAATGAAAAAAAAAAGTCAAATCATTGATCATTTTACACAAAACTCCAAAAATGGGCCAGACAAAAGTATTGGCACCCTCAGCCTAATACTTGGTAGCACAACCTTTAGACAAAATAACTGCGAATAACCGCTTCCGGTAACCATCAATGAGTTTCTTACAATGCTCTGCTGGAATTTTAGACCATTCTTCTTTGGCAAATTTCTCCAGGTCCCTGAGATTTGATGGGTGCCTTCTCCAAACTGCCATTTTGAGATCTCTCCACAGGTGTTCTATGGGATTCAGGTCTAGACTCATTGCTGGCCACTTTAGAAGTCTCCAGTGCTTTCTCTCAAACCATTTTCTAGTGCTTTTTGAAGTGTGTTTTGGGTCATTGTCCTGCTGAAAGACCCATGACCTCTGAGGGAGACCCAGCTTTCTCACACTGGGCCCTACATTATGCTGCTAAATTTCTTGGTAGTCTTCAGACTTCATAATGCCATGCACACGATCAAGCAGTCCAGTGCCAGAGGCAGCAAAGCAACCCCAAAACATAAGGGAACCTCCGCCATGTTTGACTTTAGGGACCGTGTTCTTTTCTTTGAAGGCCTCTTTTTTTTTCCCGTAAACTCTATGTTGATGCCTTTTCCCAAAAAGCTCTACTTTTGTCTCATCTGACCAGAGAACATTCTTCCAAAAAGTTTTTGGCTTTCTCAGGTAAGTTTTGGCAAACTCCAACCTGGCTTTTTTATGTCTGGGTCAGAAGTGGGGTCTTCCTGGGTATCCTACCATAGAGTCCCTTTTCATTCAGACGCCGACGGATAGTACGGGTTGACACTGTTGTACCCTCGGACTGCAGGGCAGCTAGAACTTGTTTGGATGTTAGTCGAGGTTCTTTAGCCACCATCCGCACAATCTTTCATTGAAATCTCTCGTCAATTTTTCTTTTCCGTCCACATCTAGGGAGGTTAGCCACAGTGCCATGGGCTTTAAACTTCTTGACACTGCGCACGGTAGACACAGGAACATTCAGGTCTTTGGAGATGGACTTGTAGCCTTTGCTTCTCAAGTCCTCAGACAGTTCTTTGGTCTTCTTTCTTTTCTCCATGCTCAATGTGGTACACACACACAAGGACACAGGACAGAGGTTGAGTCAACTTTAATCCATTTCAACTGGCTGCAAGTGTGATTTAGTTATTGCCACCACCTGTTATGTGCCACAGGTAAGTAACAGGTGCTGTTAATTACACAAATTAGAGAAGCATCACATGATTTTTCAAAGGGTGCCAATACTTTTGTCCACCCCCTTTTTTATGTTTGGTGTGGAATTATATCCAATTTGGCTTTTTGACAATTCTTTTTGTGGTTTTCCATTGAAGACAAATTAAATGAAGATATTATTACCAAAGCATTTGTGATTGCAATCTTTTTCTGGAAGAAATTGAGTATTATCTGACAGAATTGCAGGGGTGCCAATACTTTTGGCCAGCACTGTATAGTCCAGCAGATAACTTTGACGCCATGGAATTCTGGGCCAATAGGTTAGAGCAGTGGAAGGAGCTGGCCGAATGTTGCCATGAGTGTAATGGCCGAAAAGGTGTTCATTGCTGCTGGTGGCATTGTAACACCTTAAAGGATGAAACTGCCACAGGTAACATAGAAAAAAATACTTTTGTCAAAATGAGTCATGCATGGGTCTGTGAGGATTTTCACACTGTCTCCCTTCATCATAATGTTCCATTTACTGCACTCCTGCTGATGCTGCCTGCTACCACCACTGCTACCACTCGGGAAAACATGTCCTGTGGCCTGATCCATCATATTATACCCTGCCGCATTGCCGCACATGTTGCCATAGCTGCCTACCACCACTCAGCCATCAGCCATGCATGTCCTGCAGCCCGATCCATCATATTATGCCCTGCCGCACTGCCATACAGCTACCACCACTGCCACCACTCAGCCAAACATGTCCTGCGGCCTGGTCTATCACATGGTGTCACAATCCCAGCCACCCTATAAACAATACTTAAATAACCTTAACTAAAAATAAAGACTGACAACTTAATTGTGGTAAAACAAGGCCACGATGTTTATTAACCCCTTAACGACCCAGGGCGTAATAGTAACCCCAATAACCTCCCCAAAATAAAAAACACAATACAGAAATAACATGAAGAAGTAAAGACATAATAAATAAAGACATAAGGCTCTCTTGTTGGTTGAGTGACGGCCATAGCTTTATTAAAATTTTCATTAACAATAAATGCCCTACGTGCACCAGCAAAAAATAGGGCAGCCAGCAATGGTATGCCCCACACATCCATGTAGCGGGCATGTTCTATCTTCAAAAAACTAGGCTGCTCCGCCAGCTGTGCACTCACAAACCGCCAAACTGCTAAGACAACAAAAGCAAACATGTAAACAGAAGTATACATCAGAGAAAACCAACCCTACCAAACAGCTCACCCATGGGAAGGGTGGGAGATAAGGATACAGTATGCTGCCAGCGGCGTCCTAAGAACGAGGAGGTCACCGTAAGCCCCCCATAAACATACATTTCACTTTCATTTCGACATAACTTTGACTTTGTTTGCTTCAGAGAGCTAGAAATTGGATAGATATGTTCCTAGGAATCCTGACAGTGTCATACACTATATACAAATTTATACAGCAACTTATGCACCATTTTAAGGTGAGGTTTGTACCAAACATGTTTGGACCAAAAGGATTCTTGGACCCAAAATGAAACGAATCTTGAGAGGTTCGCACATTTCTGCTCCTTACATAACACTCTATACCATGTCAAAGAAGTGGGGGTAGACAAATAACAATCGCATTATTTATATTTACAAGTGGGCTAGAAGGTTATCACTTCACTCCCCGTACTCATAACAGATCTGTTTTGTGAAGAAGTGAGCACGTTTTACCTTGTCAGTCATAGCGTCCACATATAGCCTCTGTTTACCCTGTCAAATAACCTGATTTTCTGTGGGGAATTTCTAATATAGGTCACCTCTGCCTGCAGGGTTTCTAATTCAAGGTCCACCTCTCTCGGTTCCAGACCCTTTTTAAGGTCATGGATTCTCTGAAACAACACCCCTTAAAGTCAACCCAGCCCTGGAAGAGTGAGGAATGAGGTGGAAATATATGAGGATGACGAGGGTGGATTACCCAGGATATCATCACTTTAAGGGGAGCATGATCCGAAACAGAACGAGAGAGGTAGAATGCTTCAGTGCCCAGTTCTATTCTAGACATAGAGTAAAGGCATGAATAGCTGTGGACGTCAGGGTGAAGGCGTCTCTACACGTAGAACAGACCCACACCCTCTGCCAAATTGCAAGGCACAGTCGGGCTGGAGGAGGGGTACACAGGTCCTGCAGCGAACCTTCTGTCAAAGAGTATTTCCCCGCACGTTGTGTAAAAGTCACCCATCCATAACACTGGGACCCAAGGGTGTGACAACATAAAGTCCAGGGTTGGCTGCAGGAATCAACACCTAAAAAGAGGAGGGACATAAATATGTACTGTACAATTATAAGCGGGGCTCCGAAAATCAGTCATTGTCGCACAATTTGATCTGACAATGACAAATGGAATCCCCCCAGGAAGGTCAAGTCAGACAGAAGCAGCAAAAATACTGGAGTCATGGGTGCAACAGTCAACAAAACCCCCACCCTGCCTTCCATCCTGAACACATGGAGGCCTCATCCCGCCAAGGAGTACCTGGAAAGAGAAGATGGTTAGGCAATGAAAAAGATTCACTAACTGTTAAGGCACTCTACGTCAAATAAACATATCTAATAGTAAATTAAATTACTGTAAATGCAGTTACAGGTAAAGGACAGAGGAAGCCATGCGTCAAAGGGGAGACAGCTAAGATCAATATGGTTAACAGATGTCCATCACTGTCCATCACTGTATTAGCTGTCCAACATAGGTGCTTAGAAGGAGAGCTTCAGTCCCTACATGGGGATCGTTCTGTAGGTGGGCATCGAGTATCAAGCCACAGCAACACCTCCTCTAAATTGTTGAAAAATCTGGACTGACTATTTTTCAGAGACTCGATTCCTAGAAGGTTACAGTATGGCATATTTCTGGGTAGCATCTCAGAGTGTTTTTTTTTAACATGGACAAACTGTGTCCGTTTCTTCTGGGCCTCTATCGCATCTCTGTATCTGTAGTTTAGGAATTTGGCCATGAAGGTGCTTGGGCCCCAGGTGGGAATGGTTTATATAAGATGCGGTTGGCCCTCTCCGCAGCGAACATGGAAGAGAAGTTATCTCTGCTATAGGTATGAGGCGAGATTTGGGACTTTCATGTGTTTGGGGAGGTCCACGAAGTGGACATTACATCTCCATAATTGTATTTCCTGTTCCTCCATTTGTTGGTGTAGCCTATATAGGAGGGGCACTACCTCAAAGTGTTTTGCATAGGGGTCTGCCTGTCCTCTACGTCACTCACTTGCTGCTCCATCTCAGTGAGCCTTTCACTACAGCATCTTGTCGGATAAGGAAAATGTCCACTTTGACCTTCTGTAAGGGTCTTGCCAAACGTAGCAATACCCTGACACTACTGCAGGGGTCTGGGAGGAAGGACAGAGACAAGTGAGCCCCAGCCACTGTCCCTTCCTATTGCCTCAGTTACCCTAAACGGTAAAAGGACAACTAGAAGACAAGCCCTACACTGGGTAAGTGACACACAGAACAGGACAAGACAAAACAAACGACAAAAGAGAGGTCAGGAAGCCAAGGGGTCGGTAACAAACGAGCAATGCAGTACAAAGTCAAAAACCAAGAGAATAGTCAAAAGGCAAGCCAAAGGGTCAGAGAATCAAGTAACAAAGTAGTAAGGGATATAACAAGGAGAGCTTTATTCCCCTTGAAGCACCGAGACACTCTATGGGAACCCCCTCAACTGGAACACTCATGCTTAAATTTGCATTTTGTTCCAAATTTGCAGGTTCCTTCATTAAAAGAGAAACAGAGCCCCTTCTGAGAGGCCGCCGAGCGTCCGGACGTATCCTGACCCCCGGCGCCCAAAGGAAAGGGCTGCCCAGCCCATGCCGGAGCGGTTACTTTCAGCCACAGCCCAATATCCTTGTGATCCCACCGGATACTGGGCCGTATCGCCTTGCGCTGACGAAACTGTTCGCCGTACCTTAACCATGCCTGTCCCCCGTACACCCTATACGCCTCGCCGATCGCATCCATATAGCAGAAAAGTGGAGAGCAATTCTCCGGCGCCTTTTCCCCAATGACGCTGGCCAAGATCGCAAATGCTTGCAACCAATTTGAAAAAGTGCAGGGGATCAACCTGTATCTCCGTTTTTCTTCCTCCTCTTTTTTGGACTCATCTTTTTTGGCCCTATCAAGATTGAATTTTTCCAATGGAAGCAGGGAGAATATCTCCACATATTCCCCTTTCCATGTCTTCTCCCTCATGTCCTGCTTCAAATGGGCCCCCAACGGGCCCTCGAAGCAGACGTACACCTCCCCTTTTGCCGAATCATCCAGCCTAAGGGGGTCCCCTTCCTTATCCTTATCGCCGCCCTTCTCCGCTGATTTTTCCTTCTCCGCCCTGCCCCCTGAAACACCGCTCGCCGACGCCTCCCCCGCCGCGGATCCCTCCGCCGCCACTGCGGAACCTAACCCACTACCCACCGACCCCCGGTCCCACCCATGGCCCTGCCCCCCCACCAACTCGCGGCCGACCACCCTGCCCCCACCCACGCCGGGACCGGCGACTGCCCCACCGGCGGGGGGAGTTCCCCTCAGCATCTGCCCCAACATCCCAAAAAGATCCATTAAACCCCTGCCCACCTCCCCAGCATGCATACCCGCACCCTGGACAGCTAACAGGGGAATAGAGGGGTACACTCACCTGACTGCCCGGGTGCTGTGTGCCCGCCAGTCGTCAGTCCTGTGCCTTGCTGAGCCACCATCCTGCTTGCCATAGTAGTCGCACTAGAGAGTTGCACCGAAGACGACAAGGCCGGAGTCAGGAGAGCAGCCCCCTCCCCCCTCCCACCGAGGAGGAGGACGCGGAGGAAGGAGAGTGAGCCTCCGTGCTCACATGCAGCCCAGACCCTGGCAGTGCCAGGTCGTTTGTAGAGAAGCGCAGAGACCCCCGAGGGCCGTGCCGCCGACCCTTCTGCGGAATCCCGACGCTGAGCAGGCTCCGGAACAGGTGATACACACCGCGCGCCCGCCAACCCTGGTCCCGTTCCATCGCCATCTTGCAATGGCTGAGGCGCGGCCTGCCGCCTCCGCCGCGAGTCTCGCCGGCCTACCGGATTCCTCCCTCCCCTGGATAGTCGGGAAGCAGCGGACCTCCCGGCATCCTGGGTCGGAGGGTCCCTGGAGGGGCTCCGCCTGCGGCGCTGGGCTCGCGGGGCCTCGTCAGGGCTGAGGCGCGCCAGAGGCCTGGTCCTCCGCAGCCGTCGAGGAGATGAAGGGGGAGCCGCAGCTGGCGGTTCCCCAGGCCCCTGGAGCAGGTCAGTTAACTGGGCCTGCACCCAATCCACGCCATGTAGTTCCGCAGATTCCCGCAACCGCGCAACGATATCCTCCATGGATGACATGACGGGGGAAGGCACGAACGGAGCTTCTTGATCCTGCTATCCCTCGTGTCGACTGCCGATGCTCTTCGCGGGCTTTACTTTTCAATGCCCGCTCGACTGTGGCCCAGCCCCCCTTTTTCCCGGCTCACTACCTCACCAATAGCCTTCCGTCCAGCCATACCCACGTCATGTGGGACCTCCCTTTAGGCTTCGCCTCCAGTCCGTCCCCTTCTGTCTATGTAATTTGACTATACATGAACAACTTCTGGAGCCTGTACAACAAATACATTCACATAGACTCAAATAGAAAGTCATGTCCCTGGACCTTAATTGTAGTGCTGTCTATCTTGCAATGCTAGCCAGTAAGGGGGTATGCTGGCTCTTTAAGAAACTATTTTCCATGTAATCTATTTGCAATAGATTACAATCTCCTGCACCAATAACCTATTTAAAGCCCCTTCCCGCATTGGAAGGTGCCTGAGCAAAAAGGTTGCTAGCTTGCTAGTTATTGTGAAGGTGTTTATCTGCTGTTGTATTTTATGATTACCTGCGTCTGACCTCAACCTATTTACCAGGCTCTGATCCTGTTCCATGCACTAACCTCAGCTTGTCCACTTACCATAACTTTATCCTATCCCTTCAACGCCAAGCACTAGGTCAGCAGCCACTATATTGAGATTACACCTAGATGTGGCAATCTGGTGTCCCTTACAGTGAACTCCAGAGCCCCTTCAGGGCTTAAAGGGTGAAAATCAGAGGATCAGTCAGACAAATTCGATCAGGAGTAGCCCTCAGTCAAGTCAGTTGAGTGGTACAGTACATCCACACACTCTGCATTACACTGATTCATACTAAAGTTATGTAATGGTCCCAGTCTCATATATAGAAATAGAAGCAGCAAGATTAAGAGGATGTAAGAGACAGGCACAAGGAATTCTATAATAGAACATGTGAGAAACTTTAGTTTTGGGCAGAGGTTTCCTTTAATGTTCAGTGTACATGTACAAAGCAATCGATGATAAACTATAAAATCATGAAATAAATAAGAGACAAATGATTTCTCACTGCACACAAAGCATCACTATTCGTGTGAATAAGGTTCCAACCCCTCCATCCTCAGAGGTAGGATTTCTCCAGAAATGTTTATTCTTCTCACTTATCTCATTAATCTGTGCTCATCTATCATATAACACAAAATATTCTCTACTTACCTGTTTATCGCTGGATATTTATCACAGGAAAATTCACACAGAAAACTGTTCGATAAACTTGAAAACCTGTGACCACAAAATAACAAAACATTTCTTGCCGCTTGGTTATAAAGATTTTATTATCAACTGGTATGTCACACTAAACATCACACAACTGTATAATACGTGTTTACGTGCTTTTATATTACAAGAAATATTCTATTTAATGGTCATTAATTCATTTTTCTTAGTATTTGTATTGTAAAAAAAGATAATACACAGAATTATAATGCAAATTATAATAAACACAATCATAATGCAAATATATTAATAATATTAGTAATAGTAATAATAATAATAATAAATAGTATGCTTGATGGTTGATGATGGTTATTATTACATTTATTCAAATTAGATATTAGAGTATATTTTCCTTAAGCATCTCATGGATTTGCTCTAACACTTCTTCTCGTGGTGACACATTTCCGATTTTAATATATTATGATGCATTAAGGAAATGTCAGAGGTTAGCGCCGTCCACTCCCTTCAGCCCCTGGGGAGGTCAAACAGGAATGCAGCTGTCCACTAGTGAAATCATGAAAGGAGCAGAGTTGCCGCAGGAAGATCAGGCGTTTGTCACCAGCCAGTCGTTTCCTGCACTATATAGATTGGAATGTTTCCTGGCACATATTAGATGGGACAGTGAAAGTCAGGTCATCAAGAAGAGGAAGTTTTCCTGCTGAGACTGAGAACAATGGTCGGGTCTGAGACACAATGATTGATGATATTCATAAGTAGCAGTAGATACAGTTACAGGGCACCATGGAGAGTGGGGGGATCAGATGGCATTCATTGACCGAAAAGAATATATACAATACACAGTCCACCTGTCTGTACTCTGCACCAGAGAATTCAGCATCCTATATAGCCCAGACTCGCAGAGCACGATGAAACATGCAGTCCTGTTTAGATATAGAGTCCCAAATATAGCTCTACAGCGTAAATGCAATGCCATGCTTATCCTTACTTACTTTTCACATAAAATGTAGATTACCTGCAATTATCACTGTTTCTTGAAAGGACTGGGGTCCTTGGTTCAAGTCCAGCCAAGGACAAGGTTTGCATGGAGTTTGTACATTTTCCCTGTGTTTGGGTAAGTTTTTTGGGTGGACCACCCAGACGTAATACCAAACAGAGGGGTATCCACATCAGGCCCTCAGACGTGTCATAAATTCATAAAGTATGGCCTGGCCCCCTTGGGTTTTCCAGCCCCCAAGTGGTGTTTATACTAATGATCTATCTACAAGATAGGTCATCAGTATTTGATCTGTGAGGGTTCAACACCCAGACCTGCACTGATCAGCTTATCCAGGTGCCAAAAACTACTACACTGAATGGGTCCAGAAGCAGCTCTCCTATTCAAGTAATAGGCTCAGAGTCGCAGTATCCTAGTGCCACCACTATACAGTACATGGGGATGCAGCTCTATTACTTCAATGGAACAAAGCTGGTTCTGGCCCTATTCAGTGCAGTAGCTTCTGGAATCTACTGGAACTAATTCCCTGTGGGGTCTGGGTGTTGGATGATCTATGCTATGCAAAGGTCATCAATATGAAGAACCTTTAGGCTAAGGCCCCACATTGCGGAAATTCAGCTTTTTTTGTTGCAGATTTTGCCACGTTTTTTTGAGCCAAAGCCAAGGATGGCTACAAAATGAATGGGAAATATATAGGAGGTACTTATATTTCTACCTTCTTCTCAATCCACTCCTGGCTATGGCTAAAAAAAAAATGCAACAAAATCTGCAACAAAAAAAGCTGCTTTTCCGCAACGTGGGGCATCAGCCTTAAAGTGAGGTTACACCACCATAACCACAACTAAACTTCTTACATGATGTTGTTGGGCTGCTTAGTGGCATAGTAAACATATCTTTTTTGTGTCCAAATGCAATCTTGGAAGAAAAATCAATTTTAGAGCATTTTGTTTCTCCTGTAGTTCCTGGCCAGTGCTGCCCCCTAATATAAAGATTAACAGTTTCTGTGGTTACCACAGACAAAAAAAGGTGCCCTAGGCATTGAAGCCACCCACTTGGTAAACAGAACAGCTAATTTGCATATGGATTAGGCATTTTATAATGCTCGGGTGGTCATTATTGCAAACAGAAGGAATTAGAGGGTGCTATGGTGCTTATATTTAGAGGCTTGTACCAGAAGAGTACTGGGTACTGTGGTAGTGACATCATAGGCTTGTGCCAAAAGAGACTTGGATGCCATGGTGGTGAAATCACAGCCAAGTTCCAATATAGGGCTGGGTGCAATTGTGGTGACATCAGCTTTACCCAGAGAGAACTGGATACTTTGGTATGGCTGACATTATAGGTTTGTTTCAGGAAACGGCTGGGTGCTATGGGGCTTTCGTCACTAGCCTATACAGGGAAAATACTGAATGCTGTGGAGCTCAGTGTTTATATAGAGAGAACGCCTTTCTATATATGCTACTGCCATTGCCATGTCCTGGTCAGGATATGGTGGAGATTATAATCTACCATGTGACCACACTCTCCTCGTCGCAATATCTGAAGGAAATGTCAGCCACATCCCTCTCAGTTGCTCTTGAGCTGTGGCTGAAACCGAATCTGCACCGGTGACGTGGCCTCAATTTGTTTCAATGCCCATTTATCACAATCTGGAGCTCGGTGTAACGCTATCCAGCCCAAACTCACAGGAATGTTTTCAAAATAAACCTCCGACGCACCCTGTTCCCTCTGAAATCTCTCACGCTGAAACACGACACCTGGATCTAAAACACTGGAATAAGAAAAACCTCAATTAGGCTGCGCAAAAGTTTCCGAGGAATTTATTTATATTTACATGAGATTTTAACTGAGACCTTGTTATTTTATCCTGCACTCAATTACCTTCCCAGCTTCACTCTAACTATGGGATAAATACACAGACAATATAGCGGGCGGCCGGAGCACAGCAGGTAAAGGTCCTGGTGTTTAAGAAAACAGATAACTGCGCCCAAGGATTGTGCACTCGGCTTATAGCCTGTGTTCTCCCACATTCATCTCTTAACATCTCATGGAACCTACAGGATGCTTATCAAAGAGAAAACATCCTGCAGCATCTGCAGATAAAGAGAATGTAACTATAATACATAACATGAGTATTCCTATAGATTAATCCCCACAAGAAGAGCAGGCCAAGACCCTGACACTGCAATAGTAACACTCTTATCAACATCATCACATTGTGGAGGCTTAGAGGATTATTGGAGTTCAAAGTCAGATGTAACAAACCCAGGGTTAGAGAAAAAGCATAACATCTTCCATCGACTCCTCACAGTTTCTAAATTTACTAACTCTTCTCTGCCACTCTCTGATCATAACCTTCTGTCTCTCACCATCAGTGCTTTCTCTCCTTCACAGGACACACCTACTCATCATACATATAGAAATTTACATGCTATTAACACCCAGCACCTCTCAGATACTCTACAGTCCTCTCTGTCCCCCATCTCTTCACTGTCCTGCCCCAATCTAGCCACCAGTCACTATAATGAAACCCTTAAGAGTGCATTGGATGAGGCAGCTCCCCCCCTCCACTCGAAAAGTTAGACGCAGGAGGCAGCAACCCTGGCACACGCCACAGACACATTTTCTTCAGCGGTGCTCTAGGTGTGCTGAACGTCTGTGAAGAAAATCACGTACACCTGCAGACTTCCTCCACTTTAAATTTATGCTTAAAACCTATAATTCTGCCCTTCACCTAGCCAAACAAGCCTATTTCACCGCTCTCATCTCTTCTCTCTCCTGTAACCCTAAAAGGCTATTTGAAACTTTTCACTCCTTACTCACTCCCAAGGTGCAGATGCCATTAACAGACCTTAGCGCAGATGACCTGGCCACTTATTTCCATGATAAAATTGATAAGATCCGTCAGGAAATAACTGCCCAATCCCCAGGTGGCACTGACCCCCTCACCAGCCACACTTCAGACTGTGCATTCTCATCTTTTGAACCTATTACAGAGGAGGAAGTATCTCAGCTACTTTCTTCTTCTCGCCCTACAACATGTAGTAGTGACCCTTTCCCCTCACACCTTCTCCAGTCTCTGTCGCCTGCCGTCACGACTTACTAAAATATTTAACCTCTCTCTCTCTCTCTTCTGGAATTTTCCCATCCTGTTTCAAACATGCTGTCATAACCCCACTACTGAAGAAATCCTCCCTTGACCCTTCCTGTGCTGTTAACTATCGACCTGTCTCTAATCTTCCTTTTATCTCCAAAATCTTGGAACGCTTAGTCTATTCTCGTTTAATCCGCTATCTTTCTGCTAACTCTCTTCTTGACCCCTTACAATCTGGCTTCCGCACTCTGCACTCTACTGAAACGGCCCTCACAAAAGTCTCCAATGATCTCCTGATGGCTAAATCCAAAGGTGATTACTCTCTTCTTATTCTTCTAGATCTCTCAGCAGCATTTGACACTGTTGACCATCAACTCCTCCTCACTATGCTCCATTCTGTCGGCCTCACAGACACTGCTCTCTCCTGGTTCTCCTCTTATCTCTCTGACCGCACTTTCTGTGTATCATTTGTGGGCTCTGTTTCTTACCCTCTTCCCGTTGCCGTTGGGGTTCCTCAGGGCTCGGTCCTAGGTCCCCTGCTCTTCTCCCTCTACATAGCCCCCATTGGACAAACCATCACTAAATTTGGCTTCCGGTACCATCTTTATGCTGATGACACCCATTTACATACGTCATCCTGTGACATCACCCCTGCACTAATACAGAACATCAGTGACTGCCTCTCTGCTGTCTCAAATATCATGTCTTCACTTTATCTGAAACTGAATCTCTCAAAGACTGAACTACTGCTGTTTCCACCATCTAACAGATCTGTCCCTGATATCTCCATTGCAGTCTCTGGCCTTACCATAACTCCTAGGCAGTATTCCCGCTGCCTCGGGGTTATGTTTGACTCAGACCTTTCCTTCACCCCCCATATCCAATCACTCGCACGCTAATGTCATCTCCACCTCAAAAACATCTCCAGAATCCGCCCTTTCCTTACCACAGATACACTAAAGACACTTATTGTTGCCCTGATTCACTCTCGCCTTGACTACTGAAACTCCTTACTAATCAGTCTTCCACTTACTAAACTCTCTCCTCTACAATTTATTCTGAATGCGGCGGCCAGGCTCATCTATCAGTCTAGATGCTATGGCGATGCCTCCGGTCTGTGCCGTCACTACATTGGCTGCCTATTCAATACAGAATACAATATAAACTTATCACCCTCATCCACAAGGCTCTCCATAATGCTGCACCTCCCTACATTTCCTCCCTCATCTCTGTTTATCGCCCAACCCGTACTCTCCGTTCACTCAATGACCTAAGACTAACATCGTCTATTTTCAGAACCTCCCACGCTCATATACAAGACTTCTCCCGAGTTGCACCACTTCTCTGGAATGCTTTATCCTGGACTATTAGATTAACCCCCAATTTCCACAGCTTCAAGCGTAAACTAAAGATATATCTTTTCAGACAGGCCTATCACAACTCCTAATGTAAACAGTTTCGTAGTTAGAATCCCTAAAACATACCCTCCTCTGATCATGCTCCCGCATTACCTCACAGGATATGATGCCGTATCAGACTAACTTTATATGTCCAGGCACCATCTGCACGTTAAAGGACACGACTGATGACGGCTCATACAGCTTTATATATGTGTAATGACAGTAATCTCTATTACAGAATTGTCTGACCATTGTACAAACAATGCTACGTCTCTTGCCGCCCCTGCTACCTCTTGTGTCACCCCCTCTACCTCATAGATTGTAAGCTCTTGCGAGCAGGGCCCTCAGTCCCAGTGTGTGAATTGACTATTTCTTTGTAATGTATCTTTTTTGCCAATACTTGAACCCTACAAATTGTACAGTGCTGTGGAATATGTTGGCACTATATAAATAAAATTTATTATTATTATAATTATTATAACTGTACCATTGGGGCTTCCTAGGTCACCTATATAATGCACCCTGGGTAACACCTTGCCCCCTTGTGTGACCTCCAAGTAGTACAGTCCGATACATTTATTGCAGAATATATAACGTGAAGGTTTTAAAGAGCAACTCCTCCAGAAAAATCAGTCCTTTATAATATGGTTATTATTGTTATAATTCCTGCTTCCCTGGTATAATCTGTGCAGCAGTTTATACACTGCATTCCAAATTATTATGCAAATGATATTTTTCTCTGATTTTCCTAAGTGGTTGATGCAAATGACAGTCAGCGTAATGTTCAAATCTTCACCCTTTAGAGTATAAATATCATTATACTGGACAAACCTCCCAATAATAACATTTTTTTTCACAAATTAAAAAAAAATCCACTGTTCCAAATTATTATGCACAACAGTTTCTAAACATTTTATAGGTTGTAAAGAACTAAAAATGATCATTTATTGATATTGCAGCATTAAGAGGTCACATTTACTGAAATCAAAACATGTTTCAATCAAAAACATCTTAACAGACCAAGTTACATGTCAACATAGGACTCCTTCTTTGATATCACCTTCACAATTCTTCCATTCATTGAACTTGAGAGTTTTTGGATAGTTATTGCTTGAATGTATTTGCAGTATGTCAGAATAGCCGGCAAGAGCTGCTATTTTGAACTGCCTCCCACCCTCATATATCTTTTGTTTGAGGATACTCCAAAGGTTCTCAATAGGGTTGAGCTGGCCATCCACCAATCAACCACTAATCCATCCATGTGGACCATTCAGGGTTGTACGGCACTCATCAGTAAACAAGACTGTCTCAGAATTAGTCTTCATGTAAGTTTGTGCCCAATGCAACAGTTTCTGCGGTGGGCACTGTGTAGGGGTGGCCGAATAGTAGGTTTATACACAACTACAAGCTTCTGGAGGATCCTATACCTTGAGGATCAGGGGACTCCAGAGGCCCCAGCAGATTCAAATACGTATTTGCTGCATTGTAATGGCATTTTAGCCGCTGTTCTCTTAATCCAACAAATTAAGAAAACCTTCCACATTATGCCTTTATCTGCACAAACCAATCTGTGTTCTGAATCAGCCACTAATATAGTCAACAGTATGATGATCATGCTTAAGTTTCCTTGAAATATCTAATGTTTTCATACTTTTTTTGTCTAAGGTATTTCTTGCACTATGTGACACTTTTGAGCAGCAGAGAGATCCTTTTTCTTTCCCATATTGCTTGAAACCTGTGGCCTGCTTAATAAGGTGGAACGCTCTTCTAAGGCCCCACGTTGCGGAAACGCAGCTTTTTTTGTTGCAGATTTTGTTGCGGTTTTTTGAGCCAAAGTCAACAATGGCTACAAAAGGAATGGGAAATATAAAGGAAGCACTTCTACTTCTACCTTCTGCTCAATCCACTCTTGGCTTTGGCTAAAGAAAAACGCAACAAAATCTAAAACAAAAAAAATGGCTTTTCCGCAACGTGGGGCCTTAGCCTTAAGTAGGTTTCCTTTAACCAATTCAGGACCAGGCCAATTGTGGTTCAGGACCAGACACTTTTTCGTTTTTTTGTATGTGTGGTTTTGAGGGCTGTAACATTTTTATCATTTGGGTTATTCAATTAATTTCTGCATCTTATTTCAGTGATACATAGGGCTTTATTTTTATGTTGTTTTTATTTTTGCATGTGTTTTAATTTTTTTTTTATATCCGGGAAAATATAAACAAAAAGAAGAAGGAAAATGTGTTTGATTTTCACTTTTTTTTTTTTTTTTTTTTTTTTTTTTTTCATTTAATAGCACAAAGTGCTACTAAAAAAACTTTTCCTCTCCATTATGGTAATTTTTATTTTGTATGGTGTCATTGTGGGTGGGGCTAGAACCTGTAATAAGGGCGTTTTATTAGCATATTATTTTATGTATTTCTTAAATTATTTTATTTAAAAAAATTATGTTTTTACTTTTCTATTCTTTTTTTTTTTTTTTTACATTTTGCCCCCATAAGGTCATAAAAGACCTTTGGGGACATCTGATCACTGTTGTTTTTTTCTTTTTTTGGGGGGAGGGGGCTGATTTTCCCTGTAATTGGGGCTGGTACATTTAGCCCCAGTTGCAGGAGGAATACAGCCTCCTGCATGTTACTATAGAGCTCTAACAGACTCTGATCCTGGCAGATCACGTGACCGCTGGCTCAGAGGGCAGCCGCAACATCGTGGTGCCCATAACTGTGTACACAGTGCTCATACCCCAAAATGGTATAACTAAAAAGTACACCTGGCCCCGCAAAAAAGACGCCCTATACATCCTCGTACAGCTGCAGGGCCACCTGTCAATTTGGCCTTGTAGCTGTTGCAAAACTACCCATATGTTATTAAATATTTTACCAGATTTTTTGCTTCAAAATTTTTTTTCCCTATTTTCCTCCTCTAAAACCGAAGTGGGTCTTATAGTCCGAAAAATTTGGTATGTCAGGAGAAGTAAGGACTGGGCATGCTGAATTTTATTATGCCATTTCCCAGGAAGATCAGCTAATGGATTACACTGAAAATACATGCACACTCGACTGAACTGAGTTTATGGGAATCAGGAGGAACATTTTCAATCAAACCAGCATTCAGCCAACGACTATTAACCCCTTCCTGACATTTAAATAAGGTGGCCACTCAGGAGCTGAGCGACCACCATAGCAGCCACGTCTCCACTGTTTTATACAGCAAAGATCCAGTGGTAATACTCCCATCACGGGTATTAACCCTTTGATTATGGCCCCCAAACTGAAAAAAGGGCCTACCGCAGTTTCCCCCACCACCTCCCTCCGTTGCTCCTCCAGTACAGCTCTCAGAGAAAAAAAAATGAAAATGGCCATTTTTTTGCGATTTTGCCTCCTATAAATAATTAAATAAAATTCAAACAAAGTAACAGACATTCCCCAAAATGGTGTATCTAAAAATTACAACTGGCCAACAAAAAAAGAGACACACTATGCATCCCCATACACGGAAATATAAAAAAGTTGTCAAAAAAAGGTGTCAGAATATGGCAAGAATATTTTATTTGTAAAATTTTGGATTTTTTTAAGGGGTTAAAACTATCTACATTTGGTATCCTGGAATCATACTGACCATAGAAAACAGGAGATTTGTCATTTTGACTGCACAGTGAATGCTGTAAAAGATGAAGCCCATAAGAAAGTCGCACAAGCGCAGTGTTTCTCTAATACCACCCCCTTCAGAATTTTTTTTTCAGCTTCCCAGTACATTACATAGTGCCATGGCAGGAAGGGGTTAAGTATATATGGGCACCTTAAAGGGGTTCTCCAGGCAAAACTGGACATTAAACTTATTATTTAAATAGACCGGGGGCAGAGAAAAAAAAAAAAAAATCATACCCACCTTTCCCAGTTGCTTCGGTGCCTCCCAGCGCAGTTCAGTCTTCTTGGTCCAGTGTTGACATGTGGCGGAAGTCCCAGCCACACATGACCTTAGCGAAGGGCCTGAGATGTCACTACCAGTGAGATCACGGATCTCTTCCTTAGGCCACTGATTGGTCTCAGTGGTAACATGACCCATGAGGAAAATCAGCGGCTTCAGCGAAAGGGACCCGTGACATCACAGACAGTAAGCAGTATCAATTTGAGAAGACGCCGGATCAGCAGGACCATACCGCGCTTGGAGGACTGATGAGTATGATTTTTTTCACCTCCCCTGCCTATATAAAAATTAACATTTTGCCTGGACAACCTCTTTAAGGGTATGTTCCACAGAGTATTTGCAGGCTGAAAAAATCTGCTTCATGAATTAGGAAACTATTTTTGATGCTTTTTTTTTTTTTTACCAGATACAGTTTTTGTTGCGTTTTTTGCCACGGTTTTAAACTTCCCTTTAAAAAAAACACTTGCAGATTTTGATGTGGTTTTAGCCGGGGCCCCATGTGGCATAAACACGGCGTTTTAAAGTCACAGCAAATCCCATCCCAACTTTGTGGAAAAATATGTGCAGCGGACACGCTGCGATTTCCAAAACTGTCATGAGTTTGGAAATCACAGCATGTCAATTATACTTGTGGAAACACTGGTGGTTTCCCTATAGGTATCATTGAAACAGAAAGCTTCAATTATGTGAAATTCGATGTTGGAAAAACTGCGATGCTTTGGCGCTGCAATTTTTCCCGCAATACTTTTTTGCTGCGGCCCGCTACGTGGGGACTTACTCTCAAAAAACACATCAAAAACCACATCAGCGCGTCACGCCTCCCATTGATTTCCACGTAGCAGCAAAAAAGCACTGCGGGAAAAACCACGGCAGCAACGCATCGCAGTTTTTCCTACAATTCTTTTCACAGAAAGTCTGCAGAGGAAACCTTTCTGCTTCAATTATATCTATAGGGAATTCGCCGGCGTTTTCATAGGTATAATTGACATGCTGTGATTTCCAAAACCGTGACAGTTATTTTTACACTGTGAGTAGATGGGATTCGCCAGAATCCCATCCACTATACAGTGATTGTAAAACATCACATGGGGCCACGGCCGAAGATAGGACACGTCGCTTTTTTTATCCATTAGCTGAAAAAATCAGCTAGAGGAAAAAACTGCTACTGACTCACATTGAAATTAATGGAAGGCGTTTTTTGAGGCTGATTCCACCTCAAAAATCAGCCTGCAAAAAACTCTGTGTGAACATACCCTAAGAGAAACCTTACCCATAATACATAACTAAATCATCAAAGGCCGGAACCTTTCCTTCGGTCCTGTGTTCCCCGGGGAAGGAAGCCTTTGCGCACCACCGCGGCCTACTTCCGGTTTTCTCGGAAAAGTGCGGTAAGTTTGAAAATTTAAAGGCAAAATATAGAATTGTTTTTTGCTGCTTGTATTTTGAGCCTCTGGCTTAGACTTATGCTCCTCTATGTTCCATTCTGGCATTTGACCTCGTTTGGCGCTGTATGAATGTTTTCTTTGTTTGGCTCCTCCCCTCACTGCTGGATTACATTTAAAAGGTCCTCAGTCCTTTACTTGGTGAGCTCGTGGTTACTAGCTCCTCTGCTGCGGTTTGCGGTGTCTGGTTTTTTCCTGACTGGATCTTTTTTTCTCTTCAAGTGACCGATTTAAAAAAGTAAGGTACCCCTTGGTTTTTTTCTTCTTGTGCGATGCTTGGCAATCTTCCATTCTACATTGTCATGTGGCTTTTGATGTTTCAGATGTCATCTTCTGCATCAGGTAACGGCGATGGGCTTAGGAGGAAAAAGTCCTCTAAACGTAAACACCTAATGTGTTTGGATTGCAATACTCCTTCACCTGACGGCTATGATTTTACCCGCTGTCGCCAATGCCGCGGACCTCCGTCAGAAGAACCTTCTATAAGAGAGGTTGTCACTTGGGTAAAGGACTATATGGAGGAGTCTCTTAAGGAGATCCGTTCTTCCATCGCCCAGATTGCCAAGAGACCGCGGGTTGAGACACAGTCTTCCCTACGCATTGCTGACGAAGATTATCAGATAGTGGACGAGACACTCTCATCTGACGATTCCACTGAAGATTCCAGCAGACCGTGCTTCCCACCTGAAAAATTAAGCCGGCTGCTGAAGTCCATCCAGTCTAAGGATCGTGATGTTGACGGGGGAAGCCTCCACGTCCACCTATAGAGGTCCTAGGGTCTTCCAAGTGGACCAGCCATTCCAAAAATTAATGTCCTCAGAGTGGAAATGTCCTGAAAAACCTCTTGTGGTTTCTAGGAGGTTCAAGGCTTTATTCCCAGTTGCTCAATGGGATCAATGGGGTCCTCCTCCCAAGGTGGATATGGCGGTGGCCAAACTGTCCCGCCGCACTATGGTACCATCAGATGATGGATCAAATTTGCATGACGCCATGGACAGGCGCATCGACAATACCCTCAAGAAGGCGTATTCAGCTGCCTCGGCCAAGACCGCTGTGGCGGTTGCGTCTTGTGAAGTGTCAGCCAAATTACGCACTGACCTGGTCCACCTCGAGAGGGACATCGACTCTGGAGTCTCCAGAGACCAGCTGCTCGGGTTTCTACGCTCGGTTTCCCTGGCAGCTGAATATTTAGCGGAGGCCTCCCACCATCAATTAAGGCTGGCAGCCAAATCCCTGGCACTTACCACTGCAGCAAGAAGACCTCTATGGTTAAAACCCTGGAGAGCTGATTTCCCCTCAAAATATAATTTGTGCGCATTACCCTTTGAGCCAGGTAGAGTCTTTGGCAGTGCCCTAGACGAGATCCTGGAGGGCTTGGCCGATAGGAAGGGTAAAACTTTACCCCAGGCCTTTAGAGGTAGATCTGACTCTGGCCGTGGTAGAGGCTATCCGCCTCGTCGTGGACGGCAGTCCCAAAGAGGCTCTAGATATTCCTCTAGAGGCGCCGTCCGGAGATTCCCGAAGTCTGATGATAAAAAGGAGAAGCCTAGCTTTTGACATCAGGAGCAGTCTTCCTGTGACCGAGATTCCTGTTGGGGGTCGTCTCTCCCATTTTTTCAACTGCTGGCAGGAAAAAATTCGAGACCCATGGGTCCTGCAGGTAATCCAAAAAGGATATGCAATCGAGTTCCTCCATCCTCCACAGGATCGGTTTGTGTTAACTCGCAGCCTCCATACAATGCAGCAGACTACATTGGAATGCTCCATCCAAGAGTACATTCACAAGGGAGCCCTGGAGGAAGTCCCTTCTCTAGAAGAAGGATCCGGTGTCTATTCTCCCATCTTCCTGGTACCAAAACCGGCAGACAAGTGGAGAATGATCATAGACTTAAGGTACCTCAACTGCTTCATCAAAAAGAAGCACTTCCATATGGAAACCATAAAGTCTGTCACCACTTTTCTCCTCCAAGGCGATGTTTTTGTGACTTTGGATCTAAAAGACACTTATTTGCATATTCCTATTTATCCTCCACACAGGAAGCATTTTCAATTCACAGCACTACCCTTCGGGATCTCCTCTGCTCCCCACACCTTTACAAAGGTAGTGGCTCCTATAGCGGCCGCCCTCAGACTTCAGGGGATATTCGTGGTGCCTTATCTAGACGACTGGTTGATAAAAGCCCAGTCAGAGTCTGTTCTGCTCCAGCATCTACAGACAGCCGTTTCCCTGTTTCAGAGTCTGGGATGGCTTATAAACTGTGAGAAGTCAGTAACGATCCCTTCAACCCGAAAGAAGTTCCTCGGCTACTTCCTGGATTCAGTCCGCCTGCAGGTCTCCTTGACACCAGCAAGGAAGGAGAAACTGGTCGGTGCAGTCCGGCACCTCTTCAAAAAGCCGATAGCCTCCATCAGAACATTGATGAAGATCCTGGGCTTGATGTCTTCCTCAGTGGAGGCAGTCCCATGGGCTTTGTGGCACTTACGTCCCCTCCAGAAGGAATTACTAGAGACTTGGGATCGCTCCCCTTCCCTCCGCAGGCCCCCCGCCGGGGGCCCAAGGGGCCGGCCGGCGTTCACATCCCTCCCCTCAGGATGGGGAGCCCATTTGGACGAAAACTCCATAAAGGGAGTCTAGAGCGCTCCAGAAAGAAGGACCTCGTCCAACTGGAAGGAGCTCAGAGCTGTATATCGTGCCTTACTCCATTTCTCGCCTCTTCTCAAGGGAAGAGCAGTCAAAATCCGGTCAGACAACATGACCACAGTGCTGTACGTGAACAGACAGGGAGTCACCAGATCACCAACCCTCCTCATGGAGGCAGATCTGATATTTACATGGGCAGAGAAAAATCTAACCCATTTATCTGCAGTTCACATCAAGGGCTCCCTGAACATAGTAGCGGATCGGTTGAGTCGGGGTCATGCCGTATCAGGAGAATGGTCACTCAATCCAGAAGTCTTTCATCAGATTACCCTGAAGTGGGGTCTTCCAGAAATAGACCTCATGGCAACCCGACTCAACGCCAAGGTGGAGACGTTCTGTTCCCTTTACCAGGAGGACAATCCCTTGGCAGTGGATGCCCTGTCCATCCCTTGGAGGTCCAGGCTGGCATACATCTTCCCTCCAATTCCAATAATACTGAAGGTATTGATGAAAATGAGACAGGACCAAGTCTCTGTGATAGCCATCATTCCATTCTGGCCAAAAAGAGCTTGGTTTTCCCAACTCATGGAGATGAGTCGAGGGATATATTGGAGGCTTCCCCCATCCAGAACCTGGTTTCCCAAGGATCTCTGAAGTGCCAGGATCTCTGGAGATTCAACCTGACAGCCTGGAGGTTGAGCAGTCCCTACAGCAGGATAGAGGACTGTCAGAGGCTGTCCTGAAGACCCTTTCTTCTGCAAGAGCAGACTCTACCAATAAGAACTACCAGAGGACAGCCAAGATTTTCATGGAGTGGTGCTCCAAGAAGGGTATTAATAATCTAGAACCTTCAACGACTGATATTTTAAATTTTCTTCAGGACGGTTTGGATAAGGGCCTTGCCCCTGCCACTTTGAAAGTGCAGATTGCGGCCGTCTCTGCTCATTTGAACAGACATCTGTCTCAGGATCCTCTGGTTGCAAGGTTCCTTAAAGGGGCAATGAGGCTAAAGCCCTCAGTATCATCTCCAGTTCCCCAGTGGGAGCTTGCGGTAGTCCTTACAGGCCTGTGCGGTCCTCCATTTGAACCCTTGGTTACTACGGAGCTAAAATATTTAGCCTACAAAACCACTTTTTTGTTGGCTATTACATCTGCCAAAAGAGTAGGGGAACTCCAGGCCCTCTCTTCTAGAGAACCGTACATTTAGTTTTTTGCAGATAGGGTGTACCTTAGGTTTTTGCCTGGGTTTAACCCTAAGGTCCCCTCATGCTATAATAGCAATCAGCTAATTTCGCTACCTGTGTTTTTCCCCACTCCAACCTCTGAGGAGGAAGAAAAGCTCCACACCTTAGATGTGGTAAGGTGTCTGCAGATTTACCTATCCCGCACTCAACCGTTTAGGAAGGCCGAAAACCTACTAATTAACATGCAGGGTAAAAACAAAGGCCTCAAGGCTTCCAAGCCTACTCTATCCACATGGATCAAGGAGACAATTAAGTCTTCCTTTCTTATTCAGGAGTTACTCCCTCCAGTCTTTTCTACGGCCCACTCGACCAGGGCTGTGTCGACTTCTTGGGCTGAGTATCAGTCCTTACCATTGGACCAGATTTGTGCGGCTGCATCATGGTCATCTCAGTTGACCTTTGTTAAACATTTACGTTTAGACGTCTGCAGTTCCCAGACAACTGCCTTTGGTCAGACAGTCCTTGACGTTGTAAGGCGAGGAAACCCTCCATAGGGGAATTACTTGCTATCTCCCCATATTGTGCTGCTGTCGGACGTAAGGGGAATCGTTGATTGTAATGTCAATCTGTATTCCATTAGTCCTGACAGCAGCATAAGGCTTCCCTCCCCTAGAAGCTTGTTTCCTTTTACTTTATAATTTACACAGTGGAGGGAGGTCTCTGGTGCCCTCTTATAGGGCCAGTAGGAGGCACCTTAATTTTGGTGCTAATTAAAGGTTCCACCGTCCTAAACAACACACAGGGGCAGAGATACCCCATATTGTGCTGTTGTCAGGACTAAGGGAATACAGATTGACATTACAATCAAAGATTGTCTGATTTTTTAAGAATTTATTTGCAAATTTTGGTGGAAAATAAGTATTTGGTCACCTACAAACAAGCAAGATTTCTGGCTCTCATAGACCTGTAACTTCTTCTTTAAGAGGCTCCTCTGTCCTCCACTCATTACCTGTAGTAATGGCACCTGTTTGACATTGTTATCAGTATAAAAGACACCTGTCCTCAACCTCAAACAGTTACACTCCAAACTCCACTATGGTGAAGACCAAAGAGCTGTGGAAGGACACCAGAAACAAAATTGTAGACCTGCACCAGGCTGGGAATACTAAATCTGCAATAGGCAAGAAGCTTGGTGTGAAGAAATCATCTGTGGGAGCAATAATTAGAAAATGGAAGACATATAAGACCACTGATAATCTCCCTCGATCAGGAGCTCCACGCAAGATCTCACCCAGTGGGGTCAAAATGATCACAAGAACGGTGAGCAAAAATCCCAGAACCACACGGGGAGACCTAGTGAATGACCTGCAGAAAGCTGGGATTAACGTAACAAATGCTACTGTCAGTAACACACTACGCCGCCAGGGACTCAGATCCTGCAGTGCCAGACGTGTCCCCCTGCTTAAGCCAGTACATATCCGGGCCCGTCTGAAGTTTGCTAGAGAGCATTTGGATGTTCCAGAAGAGTATTGGGAGAATGTCATATGGTCAGATGAAACCAAAGTAGAACTGTTTGGTAGAAACACAACTCGTTGTGTGTGGAGGAGAGTGAATGCTGAGTTGCATCCAAAGAACACCATACCTACTGTGAAGCATGGGGGTGGCAACATCATGCTTTGGGGCTGTTTCTCTGCAAACGGACCAGGACAAGTGATCCGTGTACATGAAAGAATGAATGGGGCCATGTATCATGAGATTTTGAGTGCAAACCTCCTTCCATCAGCAAGGCTTTGAAGAAGAAACGTGCCTGGGTCTTTCAGCATGACAATGATCCCAAGCACACCACCAGGGCAACGAAGGAGTGGCTTCGTAAGAAGCATATCAAGGTCCTGGAGTGGCTGAGCCAGTCTCCAGATCTCAACCCCATAGAAAACCTTTGGAGGGAGTTGAAAGTCCGTGTTGCCCAGCGACAGCCCCAAAACATCACTGCTCTAGAGGAGATCTGCATGGAGGAATGGGCCAACATACCAGCAACAGTGTGTGCCAACCTTGTGAAGACTTACAGAAAACGTTTGACCTCTGTCATTGCCAACAAAGGATATATAACAAAGTAGTGAGATGAACTTTTGTTATTGACCAAATACTTATTTTCCACCATAATTTGCAAATAAATTCTTTAAAAATCAGACAATGTGATTTTCTAGATTTGTTTTCTCATTTTGTCTCTCATAGTTGAGGTCTACCTATGATGTCAATTACAGGCCTCTCTCATCTTTTTAAGTGGGAGAACTTGTACAATTGGTGGCTGACTAAATACTTTTTTTCCCCACTGTAGCTAAAGTAATGTATTTAAGAAAACTCTTCAATTTACATAAGCTAGCATTATACAGTGCCTTGCGAAAGTATTCGGCCCCCTTGAACTTTTCAACCTTTTGCCACATTTCAGGCTTCAAAAATAAAGATATAAAATTTTTATTTTTTGGTGAAGAATCAACAACAAGTGGGACACAATCGTGAAGTGGAACGAAATTTATTGGATATTTTAAACTTTTGTAAAAAATAAAAAACTGAAAAGTGGGGCGTGCCAAATTATTCAGCCCCCTTAAGTTAATACTTTGTAGCGCCACCTTTTGCTGCGATTACAGCTGAAAGTCGCTTGGGGTATGTCTCTATCAGTTTTGCACATCGAGAGACTGAAATTCTTGCCCATTCTTCCTTGGAAAACAGCTGGGGCTCAGTGGTATAACCTGCTTATTCCACAAGGCACAGGGAATTCACTACAACTTTGTATATGTAGAGAAAGTGTTGATTCTACTGTATTCTACACATATAACCTGTTCATTCTGCATCTATGTAGCACAGGGAATTTACTGCATGTCTGTATATTTGGAATATGTGTAGATTCCATTGTAAAATACATATATAAACTGGTGGTGCTGTCTGAAGATGGATGCGGCAGTACCCGGCATTCTGCAGTGGAGCGCCTGAAGTGCTTCATCTACAGTCCATCTATTGACAATTGCCAGCTTCACTACTGTACCCAAGCACGGACCGCATGCTGTCTGGACCCCTGGATCCTGGCTCTTTCATTATGACAGCGGGTAGGAGAAACCTTTATATTCCGCCTGCTGTCCCCAAGCACTGATGCCTTGTACTAGTCACAGGGTTGTGACTAGAATGGAGGTGATACCGGAAGGTAGGATGATAACTGAAGGAGCGGAGCTTCTTGGAGGAGGGGCAGGGTTCTGTGCTCTATTGTGGCAATGGGAGAAGAGCCCATGAAACTGTGTGGAGAAAGGAGAGAGGAGTGGTGTTGCTGCAACACAGTCGGATGAGACCGGAGGATGGGAGTAGTAGTGGCAGATACTGTGCCACCTAGCAGGCCGAGCACACTCCCAAAGGGCTCCAGTCCCACTCCTAGGCCGGAAAAAGTCAGGGGGGTTCTGCAGCACTACCGGACGGTGGTGGTAGTAGTTCTCCTACTTGAGACGGTGTGGTGTTGTACGGAAGGGCCCTGATGGTAATGCAGGCACGACTCAGGATTCAGCAAAGCAGGTAAACCAAACAGCCGTTTATTAAGGCAACTGGAACACAAGGTCAACAGCAGCTTCATGATGTAGGTAATAGTCCAGCAGTGTCCAACCCCCAGCCTTGGTTCTAGGAGGCCTGGCAAGGTACTGGTTGCCTGAAGACTAGGCCCGAAGCAATCCTCCTGAAGGCTGTGATGACTAGCCGTTGACCTAAGTGCAGCTTGTGGAGGCAGGAAACCTCTGCACACCCTCACTCTTCGACTGCTCACACTAGACTGCCTGAACTGCACTCAGACCAAGGGTTACCGTGGAGACGGAGTCTCCCACAACCCCGCCCAGTGGCCTGTGATAGGCCAGGGTTGATCCAAGGCAAGGTTTTGAACACTGCAGTGGGGAAAATACAAGGTAAGCTGCACAACAGTGACACTTAACACAGAACAGAACATACAAACATAAAACCCAGAGGCACACAAGACAAACACATAAAAGCAGTAGCCCTCTGGGATGCTGCAGTGTTCATACATGGGCCTGTGTGATGGAAGGGGAAATGGGGAGAAGAGTGATGCTTATACATAGGACTGCATGGTGGAAAGGCTAGAGGGGAGAGAAATTATGCTTTTACATTGAACTGCTTGATGGAAGGGCCAAAGGGGAGAGGAATGATGCTTTTACTTGGGACTGCATGATGGAAGGCCCAGTGGTGAGAATAATTATCCTTTTACATGGGACTGCATGATGGAAGGGGCAGTGGAGAGTAATGGAAAGGACAAACTGGAAGGAGTGATGCTTTTAGGCTGAGGCCCCACGTTGGCAGCTTTTTTTGTTGCAGACTTTGCTGCGGTTTTTTGAACCAAAGCCAAGAATATCTATAAATGTAATAGGAAATATATAGAAAGCGCTTATATTTCTTCCTTTTGTTTAATCCACTCCTGGCTTTGGCTCAAAAAATGCAGCAAAATCTGCAACAAAAAAACTGCCTTTCTGCAATGTGGGGCCTCATCTGTACATGGGACTGCATGATGCAAGGGGCAGTGGGGAGACGAGTGATGTTTTTTACATGTTTTATGTTGGAGGGGGTTGAAGGGAAGGGAGTGATAGATTTACATGGTACTGTATGCCACCACCCAGTTGGAGAGAACCTGAGGATGGGAGTTGTAGTGATGATGTGCCAACTGCTAGGCCGAGTACACTCCACCAAGCTCCCAGTGCCATTCCTGGGCCGGACACCGTTCAGGGGGGTCCTGCAGCACTTGTGGATGGTGGTGGTAGTAGTTTCCCCCGGGATGCTTCCAGTTGAAGAGGAGACCTCTCTCTGAGCCGGTGTGATGGTGGTCGGAAGGGCCCTGATGGTAAGGCAGGCATGATTCAGGAGACCAGCAGTGCAGTTGAACCAGGTAACTGGAACAGAAGTAACGGCAGCTTTCACATGGAGGGTAGTAATACAACACTGTCCAAACCCCCAGCCTTGGGTATAGAAGCATGCCCGGGGATAATACAGGCTCTATAGCAAAGTTCTCCAACTACTACTCCTCTTGTGCCTCTCCCAGATGAGGATGCTGGGGATAGTGGTGCAGGGAGACCTGACAGGGGACCGGTTACCTGTAGACTAGGCCTGAACGCGTTCCTCCTGGCACGGCACCAATAATGTCCAATAATTCAGACAGCAGCAACTCCCTTCTCAGGGCTGTCTCTAGTTGATCCTGAGGCAAAAGATAATCCTCCGTGAGGCTGTATGGCTAGCCGTTGGGCCTCAATCCAGCTGCTGGATGCAGGAAACCTCTGCACCTTGTCACACACTGCATTCAACTGCACTAGACTGAAGACCAATGGTCACCATGGAGACTATAGTCTCCCACAACCCAGCCCAGTGGCCTGTGATTGGCCTGGGCTAAACCAACGATAAGGTTCGAACAATGAGGGGGAAAACAACAGGGAAAGCTGCATGACATGTATCATAGAACACAGAGGACAGGACATACCAATGCAACCCAGAGGCACAAAGACAAACAATTAAAGCATTAACCCTCTGGGATGCGGCACTGTATCATGGAGGATGTGAAGAAGGGGAGTTGTGGTATGGAGGACCTACTAATAGTAACTGCAGATTACCCTGAGACCATGAACCTCCCTGCAGAAACTATCAGATCCTTCCACAAGCAACTCCATTCTAGACTATTCACTAGTGAGGTGACTAGATTGGAGTTGCTGGAAGGAGGACCTACAAGGAGCAACTGCATTCTAGATGCCACCCTAGTGGCAGCAGGGATTGGTAATCATTCCTGCTGCCTTCACACGTGAGGGCTCTTGAGCAAACAGCAGGGATGACTGCTGATCCCTGCTGCCACTTAGTGTAACGTATCAGGGCTTGGGGACTTCCTAATGTTAATTATGTGTGGAGGCAGTAATAGGAAATTATACTGGCGGGGGGCTAGGAGGATACTGTGAGGAGGCACAGTGTAATGCCACGTTAGTGCCAACCACACAGTATAATACCATGTTAGTCACCACCCGCACAGTATAATATACCATGTTACCCGTGACTGCTGAGGTCAATCAGCGGCTTCAGCGGAAGGGATCCAGGACGTCACAGCCGGCAAGCAGTTTCACTTTGAGAAGATGCCGAACAGGAGGGCCGGACCGCGCTGGGAGGACACTCGAGCACCAGGAACAGGTATATATACTGTATATCTATATTTTTTTTTTTTTTTAATTTTTCACCTCCCCGACCTATTTTAAAAGTAACTGTTTTGCCCGGACAACCTCTTTAAGGCAAGTAGTATTATAGTAGTCTTGTACATTGGGGTTGTATTATACTGGTTATATTCTTGTACATAGGAACAGTATAATAATAATTATAGTCTTGCACACATGGTCAGTATTATAGTAGTTATATTCCTATATATAGTGTATACTATAGTTAAAGGATGTACCATAAATATCTGAGAGATTCAGGTCCAACCCACCCCCTCAACTCCTGTGGCTTCCCCTTTAAGACATACAGCAGGCGGGAAAATCTCTTCTTTTATTTAGAAATCTGACTTCTGATCAGTGAAGACTTGTGAAGTTTTATCCACAGTTTCTCTTTGCACCAAATCCACTTAGTGACTAAAAATCTAATAATCACCCTTTTAAATTTAGAGTTTGCCAACACTGCCAAAAAAGTCAGCCCCTAAGTGATCATGGAGGATACGAGTGCAAATTAAATTGTATTAAAAGCTCTTTGGAGGGAGATGCAGTTTATTCTTAAGAAGTAAAACGTTAATTAATACAAAAGCTGATCCTGTATCGGAGGCGCTGTCTTCAGGCTCAGTGTTATTAACACTTGGAACATCATCAGCTGTGTGTGAGGCTCTGGCAATAAATGGATTATTGAAGTCTCTCATCAGTCGGCTGGCAGCTGGGTAAAGAACCTGTCCTTTATCTAAATATGAAGTTCATGGTCAATGATACGAACATAAAGACATACAAAGGTCAGTAAGCATGACCTGCTCTAGACATCTGGATGTGTGATCACAATGTATTTATATTACAGTGACACAGCTGGTGCAACCTATGCAGCCGCACAAGGGCCCAGTAAGGTCAAGGGGCCCTATCACCTTTAAAACAGCGTTCTACTGACTATGAGATTGCAGGGGAATGCCAATTAACTTCATGGCTAATAATTACCAATGGATAGTAAGAGAGAAATAGGGTGTCTTCTATGCTGAGATATTGGAAGACAAGGGGCCAATAACCTGAAGTGTAACTTGAAGCTACTGGGCCCAATGCAAAATCTATAGTGGGGCCCCTACCTACCTTGTACAATTAAAATAGGGACCTTTGGGATCCCCTCACGGTCCAGTAGCAACTCCTCCATCTGCACCCCCTATAGCTACGCCCCTGCAAATAACTATTCTCATACAGGGGCACTCAGCTGTTTGTATCTGCACTGAAAGTAATTATATGACTGTTATATATCAATAACAGTGGGTGTGGGGGTACAATAACAATCCCTCATAATAAAGAGGCTGGTTGTCACCAGTAACAGATGAAAAAACTATCACTGTCAGGTATGGAGAGCTCATGGATGTCTGATCACAATGTCCACTGAAACCTCTTGGGATTATTGCTATTATAGTGTTTCCCGGCTTAAAGGGGTTGTCCGGGATAAACTAAAAATTTAACACTAAGCTAAACCCCCTCCCCCCACCTAACTTCTAATTTACTCCCTTTAAAAAAAATGTATAATTTCCCATATCCCTGAGGCAGTTATGTGACCGTCTCCGGCACATTTTCTGATTTCCTGGTGACGTTCTGTTTCCCCGTTTCCAGAAACAGAATACTCACCAATACTCCTCTCCAACTCCCCGTCTCCATTATACTCACCTACCTTCATGTCCTCTTCTGCTGGGTGTCACTTCCTTAAGTGGAGCCAGAGCCGGCGCCTACGCAATAGAACGCCGGCAGAAGTGAATGGAAGCAGCGGGCCTCCCACACATGCGCAGTAGAACAGCTCTATTGTGCAGGTGCGGGTAGAAGAGGAGACAGCGGCACCGAAGACAGTGATCTCCAGGACAAGAAGACAGGTAAGTATGATGCGGTGGGGAGGGGGTTGGGGGACTGAGTTAATTAGGTAGGTAGGTAGTGCTAGTATTCCGCGGTCTAGCTAGGAAAACGGGGGGGTTATGAGGGAGGAGGAGGGAGTGAGAGGGGGGATCTGAGTGAACAGCAATGCATCATGGTAGTTATAGGCTAATACAGCAGGAAGCTACCCATATAAATAAATGCAGAGGATACCAGGAGTTCCCAGAGAAAACCAGAAATCACTCAAAACACTGCTAAAGGTATTTGGGTGCACTTATTAACCCATTAATAGCACTAACAGACCTTTTTAAAAAAATTTTTTTTTCCCCGGAAAACCCCTTTAATAAATGTTGACCTATCCTTGGGGATCGGCGGGGGTTTGACACTTGGTCAGATGTTTGAAGTGGCTGCAGTGTCCAGGTGAGCACTACAGTCTCTTCACTACTTACCAAGCACGGTGCAGTACAAGTGTATAATAACTTTGCTGGTATTGCAGCTCAGCCCATTCACTTGAATATGACTGAGCTGCAAATAAGCCAAGTGCCCGATGAACGTGATGACCTGTGAAATGGAAGAGGCACACAAGGAGCACGGCTACCAATTTGACCCCTTATGACGTTCATTCTGCAGCCAATATGACATGTGACCTATATTCTATGTTTCAGTATAATTCCGGGGATACCACATTTATATAGTTTTATTTACTTTTTAACCCCTTAACAAAAATCTAAAACTTTGCAAAAAAATTTTTTTTATAATAGTCACCATATTCTGACACTTGTACCTTTTTATATTTCCATGTACATGGATGCATAGAGCGTATTTTGTTTGCAGGGCCAGGTGTACTTTTTAGTTATACCATTTTGGTTTTTTTTTCTATTGCTTTAATCGCTTTTTATTCAATTTTTTATCAGAGGCAAAACAGCAAAAAAAACGGCGTTTCAGTACTTTTGATTTTTTTTTTTTTTTTTTTTTACCGCTATGGCGTTCACCGTACGAGAAAAATATTGTTATAAGTTTGTAGACTGAGCGACATAGGGATAACCTAATGTATAGGTGTCATCCTTGGGGTCTACGGGTTGGGGATCTCGCCACGAACCCTATTATACCGCCGGTCCAACTCTATAGTCATTGGGTGAGGAATTATAAAGAAAAATGATTCTGAGAGATGTAGAAAGGGGGGCGGGGCTCCTCCTCCTGGTGACCTCACTTAGGGAGGAGACCAGGGGAGGTAAAAGGTCTCAGACCAGGTTGAGAGGGTCTATTTGTCTTTGGTCTTTGTCTACTGTCTTTTGTCTTGTGCTGTTCCTGGAAGACATGAATGGGGGAGGTCAAGTTGGAGACTTCAACCCTGTGGTTACCATGTGGTCGAGCATTGAGGCCTGAGACCCTTTTGTTAACCTGGAAGAGGTGTAAGAGCATGTAGGAAATACATGCTCTGCAACTTTCTTAAGAAAGAACCCTGCAGCCAACGACATGGGCTCAGAGAAATGGACTATCTACTTGTTCTGAAAATGGTCTTTTATCTTTGGTTCTGCTGAAAGCCACTCGGATAGCACTACCCAGAACTAGGGGGTCTCATGATTGGAATAGCATGCCTAGTCGCATGCTTTTGGACTTTTGAAGTACGTGCCCTGAGCTCACATCCGGAGCCCAGAGAACCAATCACAGGCTTGTGTTGGTAAGATTTCCTTTTCTTTCTGTTTATTCCCATTTTTTATTTTGTGCACCGTGTCATGTTGCTTTCCACTTGTATTTGCTTGCTAATCGCTGCATGTATTCTCTGTATGTGTTAAGTGTCTAGTACCGACCCATGTAGGATTTAATAAATATATAAAATTTAGAAAGCTCGGTTTGTATTATCCTATCGGCCCAGAACACTCACTGGAGGTGGGTGTGAGGAAATCGAAGCAATCTCAGGTGTGCTGAATGCGGGATCCTTCACAGTGGTATCTGAAGAAGAGAGCTAGGCTCTCGAATTACTATTAGAGATGAGCGAAGTATTCAAAAATTCAATTCGGCATCTTCACCGAATTTCGCGATATGATTCTATTCGATCCGAATTAATTTGCGGCGAATAAACAGCTATTTCCTGTCTGCTGAGAGCTGGGGTGGGCGGGTGGGCAGCAAAATGGCGGAAGCCCTTGAATGCCTCGGTCATGTCTCTGTCTCTCTCTCTCCAGCACGGACAACTTTTATTCATGTGGAAGGATCTGCTAACAAGCAAAGACACGCCTACCCAATCACATCACTAGAGAATATCATGTAACCGTCTGATGTCACAAAGGTCCATAGTAAATATTCATTACCGCGAAGCATCAGGAAACCCGGATTCCATGTGAATCGAATATTTCCTGAAATTCGGATCGAATTCCACTTCTGCAGCTTTGACTCACTTATCTCTACTTACTGTCAAATATACTCATTTAGCCTCTAAAAGGTATCGCCTGATTTCTTCACTCTTCCACTAGGTGTTTCACAGTAATTTTTAATTGTATGTACAGTGGGGAAAAAAAAATATTCAGTCAGCCACCAATTGTGCAAGTTCTCCCACTTAAAAAGATGAGAGAGGACTGTAATTGACATCATATGTAGACCTCAACTATGAGCGACCAAATTAAGAAAACAAATCCAGAAAATCATATTATCTGATTTTTAAAGAATTTATTTGCAAATTATGGTGTAAAATAAGTATTTGGTCAATAACAAAAGTTCATCTCAATACTTTGTTATATATCCTTTGTTGGCATTGACGGAGGTCAAAAGTTTTCTGTAAATCTTCACAAGTTTGGCACACACTGTTGCTGGTATGTTGGCCCATTCCTCCATGCAGATCTCCTCTAGAGCAGTGATGTTTTGGGGCTGTCGCTGGGCAACACGGACTTTCAACTCCCTCCAAAGGTTTTCTATGGGGTTGAGATCTGGAGACTGGCTAGGCCACTCCAGGACCTTGAAATGCTTCTTACGAAGCCACTCCTTCGTTGCCCTGGTGGTGTGCTTGGGATCATTGTCATGCTGAGAGAACCAGCCACGTTTCATCTTCAATGCCCTTGCTGATGGAAGGAGGTTTGCACTCAAAATCTCACGATACATGGCCCCATTCATTCTTTCATGTACACGGATCAGTCATCCTGGTCCCTTTGCAGAGAAACAGCCCCAAAGTATGATGTTGCCACCCCCATGCTTCATAGTAGGTATGGTGTTCTTTGCATGCAACTCAGCATTCACTCTCCTCCAAACACAACGAGTTGTGTTTCTACCAAACAGTTCTACTTTGGTTTCATCTGACCATATGACATTCTCCCAATACTCTTCTGGAACATCCAAATGCTCTCTAGCAAACTTCAGATGGGCCCAAATATGTACTGGCTTAACAGAGGGACACGTCTGGCACTGCAGGATCTGAGTCCCTGGCGGCGTAGTGTGTTACTGACGGTAGCCTTTGTTACATTGGTCCCAGCTTTCTGCAGGTCATTCACTAGGTCCCCCCGTGTGGTTCTGAGATTTTTGCGCACTGTTCTTGTGATCATTTTGACCCCACGGGGTGAGATCTTGCATGGAGCCCCTGATCGAGGGAGATTATCAGTGGTCTTGTATGTCTTCCATTTTCTAATTATTGCACCCACAGTTGATTTCTTCACACCAAACTGCTTGCCTATTGCAGATTCAGTATTCCCAGCCTGTTGCAGGTCTACAATTTTGTTTGTCCTTCTACAGCTCTTTGGTCTTCACCATAGTGGAGTTTGGAGTGTGACTGTTTGAGGTTGTGGACAGGTGTCTTTTATACTGATAACAATGTCAAACAGGTGCCATTACTACAGGTAATGAGTGGAGGACAGAGGAGCCTCTTAAAGAAGAAGTTACAGGTCTGTGAGAGCCAGAAATCTTGCTTGTTTGTAGGTGACCAAATACAGTCATATGAAAAAGTTTGGGCACCCCTATTAATCTTAATCATTTTTAGTTATAAATATTTGGGTGTTTGCAACAGCCATTTCAATTTGATATATCTAATAACTGATGGACACAGTAATATTTCAGGATTGAAATGAGGTTTATTGTACTAACAGAAAATGTGCAATATGCATTAAAACAAAATTTGACCGGTGCAAAATTATGGGCACCTCAACAGAAAAGTGACATTAATATTTAGTAGAGCCTCCTTTTGCAAAAATAACAGCCTCTAGTCGCTTCCTGTAGCTTTTAATCAGTTCCTGGATCCTGGATGAAGGTATTTTTGACCATTCCTCTTTACAAAACAATTCCAGTTCAGTTAAGTTTGATGGTCGCCGAGCATGGACAGCCCGCTTCAAATTATCCCACAGATGTTCAATGATATTCAGGTCTGGGGACTGGGATGGCCATTCCAGAACATTGTAATTGTTCCTCTGCATGAATGCCTGAGTAGATTTGGAGCTGTGTTTTGGATCATTGTCTTGCTGAAATATCCATCCCCGGTGTAACTTCAAATTCGTCACTGATTCTTGTACATTATTCTCAAGAATCTGCTGATACTGAGTTGAATCCATGCGACCCTCAACTTTAACAAGATTCCCGGTGCCGGCATTGGCCACACAGCCCCAAAGCATGATGGAACCTCCACCAAATTTTACAATGGGTAGCAAGTGTTTTTCTTGGAATGCTGTGTTTTTTTGATGCCATGCATAACGCCTTTTTGTATGACCAAACAACTCAATCTTTGTTTCATCAGTCCACAGGACCTTCTTCCAAAATGAAGCTGGCTTGTCCAAATGTGCTTTTGCATACCTCAGGCGACTCTGTTTGTGGCGTGCTTTCAGAAACGGCTTCTTTCGCATCACTCTCCCATACAGCTTCTCCTTGTGCAAAGTGTGCTGTATTGTTGACCGATGCACAGTGACACCATCTGCAGCAAGATGATGCTGCAGCTCTTTGGAGGTGGTCTGTGGATTGTCCTTGACTGTTCTCATCATTCTTCTTCTCTGCCTTTCTGATATTTTTCTTGGCCTGCAACTTCTGGGCTTAACAAGAACTGTCCCTATGGTCTTCCATTTCCTTACTATGTTCCTCACAGTGGAAACTGACAGGTTAAATCTCTGAGACAACTTTTTGTATCCTTCCCCTGAACAACTATCTTGAACAATCTTTGTTTTCAGATCATTTGAGAGTTGTTTTGAGGAGCCCATGATGCCACTCTTCAGAGGAGATTCAAATAGGAGAACAACTTGCAATTGGCCACCTTAAATACCTTTTGTCATGATTGGATACACCTGGCTATGAAGTTAAAAGCTCAGTGAGGTTACAAAACCAATTTTGTGCTTCAGTAAGTCAGTAAAAAGTAGTTAGGAGTATTCAAATCAATAAAATGATAAGGGTACCCAAATTTTTGCACCGGTCAAATTTTGGTTTAATGCATATTGCACATTTTCTGTTAGTACAATAAACCTCATTTCAATCCTGAAATATTGCTGTGTCCATCAGTTATTAGATATATCAAATTGAAATGGCTGTTGCAAACACCCAAATATTTATAACTAAAAATGATTAAGATTAATAGGGGTGCCCAAACTTTTTCATATGACTGTACTTATTTTCCACCATAATTTGCAAATAAATTCTTTAAAAATCAGACAATGTGATTTTCTGGATTTGTTTTCTCATTTTGTCTCTCATAGTTGAGGTCTACCTATGATGTCAATTACAGGCCTCTCTCATCTCTTTAAGTGGGAGAACTTGCACAATTGGTGACTGACTAAATACTTTTTTCCCCACTGTATGTGGAGGAACGGACTAATATTCCACATATACAGACATGTAATAAATTCCCTATGCTTGGTAGAAGTGGAATGAACAGGATATACAGGTACGTGTAGGTAATAGTAGAATGAACACATATTCAAGCATGTAGCAAATTTCCTATGCTTTGTAGACATGGAATTGACAGGTTATAGGTCTAGTTTACAGTGTAATTAAAACATATTCGACACATGCAACAAGTAATAAATTCCCTGTGCTTTGTAGATGTGGAATGAACAGGTTATATGTGTAGTTCATAGTGAAATGAAAACATGTTCCACCTACGTAAGCATGTTGAAGTGGAATGAACACATATTCGGGCAAGTAGAAAACTCCCTTTACTTTGTAGAGTAGGAATAACCCTATATATCTGTGCAGCACACCTGTCCTCCTCCTCATCTGCTCCCTGCACTACTACATCTGTATTTAAGGCTTCCTAATTAGTTTGCCACACCTCCTCACAAACACCCTTTCAATGCTGAATACAAACACTTAGGGGAACCATTAGGCTAGGCTACACACAAAATTAAAAGCCATTCATTTCAGGGTAGTGATGGGGGCATTAAACTGTGTGGGACATTGGGGGGGATATTAAAAGGTTTATCACCTTTCTAATATTGATCCTTGGAATAGGCCATAAATATTATATCCCATTGAAGTGTATGGGACAGCACTGCAGTACCGAAACCCGCCACTACACATCATGTGGCAGGTGAGCAGTAAAGCGCCTGGCATGTTAACCTGTAGTAACGCTGTCCTGGGATCTGTAGTCCTCCCTGCTACTATCCCCCTCGAGATGTAATACAGATGGATTATCCTATGGATGATAATCCTTCATTTTTTTAGGATGTTAGATGGCTTACAAAGTAAGCCCCTCAAAGTATCCAGAACAGCGTTTAGGATGTTTGTTAAACCTTGAAGTGTTTCACAGGAATTAAAGAAAAATGGAGGTCCAATAATAGGTGGAGCATCTGCTAGTGATGTCTGGTAAGACCTGATGTATCGACCTGCAGACAAGAGCAGGAATACTGCAGGGAGCAAGGATAGGCAAGTGTTAGAATAAAAAGTTAAGAAAAAAAAAATGCCATCCCCATTGCCATCCCCATGGCAGGTCACCTTATGGAAGATGCGCCCATGTCCCCAGTGGCCCCCAAGCAAATACTAATGTTCCCCATCGTCCCCCAGGCGAAGAGGAAAGCCTCCCCGATGCCCCCCATGCAAAGAGGAATGCCCCCTTAGTGCCCCCAGGCAATGAAGAAAGCTCACCAGTGGCCTCCAGGCAAATAGTAATAGTTTTGCACTGTAGTTGTGACATATAGGTAAAAACCAAACTAGTAACACTTCCCCATCCTTGCTCGCATGGTAGGTTTTTCTCTTTTACTTGCCCTTAATACAGTTTGTATTGCCTGTATGCAGTGGTGGCCATTAAATAAGATATCTCTGGCTTACTTGTAAATAGCATTTACTATGTCCTGGACACTGTGGGAGCCCAAAGGTGGTTCTTATGGAAAGCAGTGCCCGGCAGTTCTTATAGAGAGCTATGCCTGGCTGTTCTTATAGAGAGCAGTGCCTGATGGATTTGGTTGTCTCTGTCATTGTGTTATTGTGATATTTCAGTGGTTTATTGCTTTAATGCTCTGATGGAAATGACTTTCCCTAGTCCTAACGGCATTAGTATGTCTAGACTAATATAAACCGTAGTCTGGTGGTCTTGGCTGTTTTTATCATTGTGTTACTGTGATAATGGGTTGGTTATTGCGTTAATGCTCTGATGAGAATGCCTCCGCCTAGTTATAATGGCATTAGTATGCCTAGATTAATAAAATAAACTGTAGAGAAATGGCAGCTCACTATGCAACTACATGGTGAGAATGTCGGCCTATCCCTAGTCCAAGCAAGATATGTATAGGCTGCTGGAGCATGACCCATTGAATTGATAGTGGAGGGGTTATTAATATAATATAGTGTGAAAGCTAGAATTAGTCAAACTTAATATAACCTACTAGAGAGAATGAAATTTATTACTGCTCCACAGGTGGTAACTATTAGGTAACCAGTTATTTTGATCCCTAGTCTATGCCAGCAATGTTCTGGTTTGGCCATTTTTTTCAGTTGTGATTCTGTCCTTAGACCTAATGTTAAGAAATAATATAATCCAGACACTCAACAATGTAGATATATGCTATACTTATTCAGTGACAATGCAATCCATAAATCAAGTAGATAAACGTTTTCCATTATGTAAGACATTCATCAGATCTCTCTTGGACCCAGAACAGGTCTACAAATTTCAGGGCAAGTAGGATCCAGAGCTTACTCCATTTAAAATAGCCTGGCTTTCTATGGTCTGGGACTTGTCAGAAGGCAACTGTGATTTCCTAATAATGGTTGGTTTTCTGCCAGACCATAAGATCTTGCATTTATGGTTAAGGTGGTCACCAAAAAAGTTCAAAATTAATTGCAATTGTAAATTTTATATAAATAATAATAATAAATACATTTTGTAGAAAACCCAATTTAAGTATTTGTAGAAAATGTACATGTGTGTAATGTTTCTTGACTTGCTCAAACTTCTCCAGAAATAAAATGGTTAAAGTGAAATTTCCCAATGTCTTGTAATGGTTTTCTCCAAATGGTAAACTCTTTTCATTCCCTGTGCTTCCTAGGTACGGAATGAACAGGTTGTTTTTCTAGTTTGTAGTGAAATCAATACATATTCCATATACTGTACACAAGCATGTTGTAAAGTCCCTGTGCTTCATAGACGTGCAATGAACATGTTTTATGTATACTTTGCAGTGTAATCAACACAAATTCTACAAATACATGCATGTAGTAAATTCCTTGTGCTACATAGATGTGGAATGAACAGGTTATACATGTGCATGTTTACAGTAGAATCAGGACATATACCACACATCTAGTAAATTCCCTTTGCTTCGTAGACGTGAAATGAATAGGGTATATGTGTAACTTATAGTGAAATGAACACACATTCCACAAGCATGTAGAACACTCTAAGCATGTAGAACATTCCCTGTGCTTTCTAGACATGGAATGAACAGGTTATATGTGTAGTTTACAGTGAAATCAACACATTCCATATATACAGGTATTATAGTAAATTCCCTGTGCTTCGTAGATGAGGATTGATCAGGTTATGTGTGTAGTTTAAATTGGAATCAGGACATATTCAACAAATGCAGGCATTTAGTAAATTCCCTGTGCTTCGTAAACATGAAATGAACAGGTTATATGAAATTTATTGTGAAATAGACACAAATTGCACATATACAGTCATGTAATAAATTCTGTGTGCTTCCTAGATATGGATTCAACAGGTTATGTGTTCATTCCCACGATAAACTGCACATGTAGAACACTCCTGGTGCTTCCTAGTCATGGAATGAACAGGTTATATGTGTAGTTTACAATGAAATCAACACATTCCATATATACAGCTATGTAGTAAATTCCGTGTTCTGTGTATGTGGAATGAACATATTAAATATATAGTTTAAGGTATAAACAACAAGCATTCCACATATACAGTACAGTGGGGAAAAAAGTATTTAGTCAGCCACCAATTGTGCAAGTTCTCCCACTTAAAAAGATGAGGCCTGTAATTGACATCATAGGTAGATCTCAACTATGAGAGACAAAATGAGAAAATAAATCTAGAAAATCACATTGTTTGATTTTTTAAGAATTTATTTGCAAATTATGGTGGAAAATAAGTATTTGGTCACCTAGAAACAAGCAAGATTTCTGGCTCTCACAGACCTGTAACTTCTTCTTTAAGAGGCTCCTCTGTCCTCCGCTCATTACCTGTAGTAATGGCACCTGTTTGAAATTGTTATCAGTATAAAAGACACCTGTCCACAACCTCAAACAGTCACACTCCAAACTCCACTATGGTGAAGACCAAAGAGCTGTGGAAGGACACCAGAAACAAAATTGTAGACCTGCACCAGGCTGGGAAGACTGAATCTGCAATAGGCAAGCAGCTTGGTGTGAAGAAATCAACTGTGGGAGCAATAATTAGAAAATGGAAGACATACAAGACCACTGATAATCTCCCTCAATCAGGGGCTCCATGCAAGATCTCACCCCGTGGGGTCAAAATGATCACAAGAACGGTGAGCAAAAATCCCAGAACCACACGGGGGGACCTAGTAAATGACCTGCAGAAAGCTGGGACCAATGTAACAAAGGCTACCGTCAGTAACACACTATGCCGCCAAGGACTCAGATCCTGCAGTGCCAGATGTGTCCCCCTGCTTAAGCCAGTACATATCCGGGCCCATCTGAAGTTTGCTAGAGAGCATTTGGATGTTCCAGAAGAGTATTGGGAGAATGTCATATGGTCAGATGAAACCAAAGTAGAACTGTTTGGTAGAAACACAACTCGTCATGTTTGGAGGAGAGTGAATGCTGAGTTACATCCAAAGAACACCATACCTACTGTGAAGCATGGGGGTGGCAACATCATGCTTTGGGGCTGTTTCTCTGCAAAGGGACCAGGATGACTGATCTGTGTACGTGAAAGAATGAATGGGGCCATGTATCGTGTGATTTTGAGTGCAAACCTCCTTCCATCAGCAAGGGCATTGAAGATGAAACGTGGCTGGGTCTTTCAGCATGACAATGATCTCAAGCACACCGCCAGAGCAACGAAGGAGTGACTTCGTAAGAAGCATTTCAAGGTCCTGGAGTGGCCTAGCCAGTCTCCAGATCTCAACCCCATAGAAAACCTTTGGAGGGAGTTGAAAGTCCGTGTTGCCCAGCGACAGCCCCAAAACATCACTGCTCTAGAGGAGATCTGCATGGAGGAATGGGCCAACATACCAGCAACAGTGTGTGCCAACCTTGTGAAAACTTACAGAAAACGTTTGACCTCTGTCATTGCCAACAAAGGATATATAACAAAGTATTGAGATGAACTTTTGTTATTGACCAAATACTTATTTTCCACCATAATTTGCAAATAAACTCTTTAAAAATCAGACAATGTGATTTTCTGGATTTGTTTTCTCATTTTGTCTCTCATAGTTGAGGTCTACCTATGATGACAATTACAGGCCTCTCTCATCTTTTTAAGTGGGAGAGCTTGCACAATTGGTGGCTGACTAAATACTTTTTTTTCCCCACTGTATGTGTTCTATTATGAATGAAATATGGTTATATGAGATTTCCAAATCTTTGCTTTCTTGTTTTATTTACATTTTACACAGTGTCCCAACATTTTTGGAATTTGGGTTGTAACTCTGTATAATACTGTATCTTGTGTACAAGAATGTGACTACTAGAATACTACCCACTCTGTATAAGAATATACAGTTAGGTCCATATATATTTGGACGCTGACACAATTTTTTTTTTTTTACCTGTTTACTGAAACATATTCAAGTTATAGTTATATAATGGACATGGACATAAAGTCTAGACTTTCAGCTTTCATTTGAGGGTATCCACATTAAAACTGAATAAAGGGTTTAGGAGTTTCAGCTCCTTAACATGTGCCACCCTGTTTTTAAAGGGACCAAAAGTAATTGGACAATTGACTCAAAGGCTGTTTCATGGGCAGGTGTGGGCAATTCCTTCATTAAGTCATTCTCAATTAAGCAGATAAAAGGCCTGGAGTTGATTTGAGGTGTGGTGCTTGCATTTGGAAGATTTTACTGTGAAGAAAACATGCAGTCAAAGGAGCTCTCCATGCAGGTGAAACAAGCCATCCTTAAGCTGCGAAAACAGAAAAAAACCATCCGAGAAATTGCTACAATATTAGGAGCTGCAAAGTTTGGTACATCCTGAGAAAGAAAGAAAGCCCTAGTGAACTCATCAATGCAAAAAGACCTGGATGCCCACAGAAGACAACAGTGGTGGATGATCGCAGAATAATTTCCATGGTAAAGAGAAACCCCTTCACAACAGCCAACCAAGTGAACAACACTTTCCAGGATGAAGGCATATCAATATCCAAATCTACCATAAAGAGAAGATGTAACGTCTCTGCCTGTTCAGGTCTCTGCGCCACCCTCCGCTTGCACGCTGCGGCGCAGGAGGCGTGTTCAGTTTGCTTAAGGTTCTTGTTGCTCAGTCTGAACACTGTCCTAGTACTTTTTCTATGTAATTGAATTTCAGCCACACCCATCTCCTGCACCTTGCTTCTCTCTGCTCCTCTAACAGTTAATCTTAGCCTTGCCTGTGTGATTGACAGCCTGTCTACCAATCAAGTCTGGGGCAGATCCTGGACTTCCCATATACAGGTCATCAGCCCACACAGGTTTCCTGGCTATTGCGATTCTGTGCTGAGACTTTGTCACTGCTAGCTCTTCTTCTGTTATTATTATTCTGACTTCTGACCTTTGGCTTTTCTTGTGACTATTCTTTTGGATTGTGATTTGGTACTGCTTTGTCTCTCTGGCTTTGACCCTTGGCTTGCTGACTCCACTTCTGTGTTGTTTGTCTTGTCTTGTTCTGTGTTACACTTATTCAGAGTAGGTATCGCTGCCAAGTTGTTCCTGTCATTAGGACAGTGAGACAAGTTGGCAGGGACAGGGCCTGGGTCGAGTTTATAGCACACTGTCTCTGTGTAACGTCTCTGCCTGTTCGGGTCTTTGCACCACCCTTCGCCCGTATGCGTCAGCGCCGGAGGCGTGCTCAGTTTGACTCCTTGTTTAAGATTCTTGTTGCTCAGTCTTAACACTGTCCTAGACTATGTAATTGATTTTCTGCCACACCCGTCTACTTCCTTGGTTTTCCTCTGCTCCACTAATAGTTAATTTTGCCTTGCCTGTGTGATTGACAGCCTTTCCTCCTATCAAGTCTGGGGCGGGTTCTGTCTTCCTATTTATTCTTTGCTCACATTCACATTGGCGCTGGTTATTGCTTCTTGCGTTCTGGCTTTTACTACTTGCTGGTTTTGTTACCTGTATTCCTATTCCTGACCTCTGGCCTTGACTTTTGACTATTCTCTTGGATTTTGATTCTGTACTGCATTGCTCATCTGTTACCGAACCCTTGGCTTGCTGACCTCCCTTTTTGTCATTTGTGCTGTCTGCGTTCTGTGTTGTCACTTATTCAGTGTAGGGAACGTCTCCGAGTTGTTGGCTGTCACCTAGGACAGTAAGGCAAGAGGCAGAGCCAGTATGGGATTTTAAGCTTTAGGGCTCACTGTCTTGTTGTGCCCCTCCCCCCAAGGTTCTCCAGCAGCTACTGGGGAATCACTCCGCTAGCGATTCCCTTACACTCTGCCATTCCCTTCCTCCCAGGTTTCAGCAGCAGCACTAAGGTTTGCTTAACTGGCAACTCCCTTACAAAAGACTGCATGAAAGTAAATACAGAGGGTTTACTGCACGGTGCAGGCCACTCATAAGCCTCAAGAATAAGAAGGCTAGATTGGACTTTGCTAAAAAGCATCTAAGAAAGCCAGCACAGTGCTGGAAGAACATTCTTTGAACAGATGAAACCAAAATCAACCTCTACCAGAGTGAATGATGGAAAGAAAAAAGTATGTCGAAGGCGTGGTACAGCTCATGATCGAAAGCATTTTTTTTTTTTTTTTTCCCAAGATGGCGCCGCTGGAGTGGCTGCCAGCTACAGCAGCTCTGAGACTCTCTATCTTATTTTTCTTTCTATGTCTCGTTTTGTACCTCTCTACTTAAGGACTTTGCACTATGAAGAAACACACACAAAGACTTGGACCCTTGTGATACTTTTTTTTGTTTTTTATCTGTCTTTTTGTTCTGCTTGAAAATGGGATCTTTTGTGTATGCAGACAATTCCTTTGTCTATACAAGAGAGGAAATTCTGCAGCTCAGAGGCACAGCAGGGCGGCATACCATCTGGTCACACATCCCCCGCGAGCTTTGGAGAAAGAAAAAGCGGGTGAGGGGATGCAGAGCTGGTACTCTTCAGAGGATTAAAAAGAGGCGTTACCGACCAGCTGTTCCCTCCATCATCATGGGCAATGTGAGATCTCTTGCAAACAAGATGGATGAACTAACAGCGCTCACCAGGCATCATCAGGAGTTTCGGGCGTGCAGCATGATGCTACTTACAGAGACTTGGCTCACTGAAGTTACTCCTGACCCTCTGGTCTCCTTGGATGGTTTTAAACTCCTTCGGGCAGACAGGACAAGGGAGAGCGGTAAGAGGAAAGGAGGAGGGCTGGCAATGTTTGTGAATAATAGATGGTGTAATCCTAGGCACATTGTGATTAAGGAGCAAACTTGCTGTGAGGACATGAACTATTAGCTGTGAGCATGAGACCTCTCTACCTACCAAGGGAACTATCACATGTCATCGTGATAGCTGCATATGTCCCCCCCCCCCTCTGCGAAAGCTGACACTGCCTGCGAGGTCCTACAAGCCACGTTGAGCCAGTTACAGTTAAAACATCCCCAGGCCCTCTTTCTTCTGTCGGGTGATTTCAACCACGCCTCTCCATCATCCACACTGCCCAGTTTCACACAGTATGTAACCTGCCACACAAGAGACAACAAAACACTGGACTTGTTCTTTGCCAACGTGAGGGAGGCATATAACTCATCAGCCCTACCGCCCCTGGGGAGATCGGATCACAACCTAGTACATCTCCGACCTGTGTACAAGCCACTTGTACGTAGAGAACCAGCTGTCACCCGCACAGTGAGGATATGGTCCGAGGAGAGTGATGAGGCTCTGAGGGATTGTTTTGACACAACCGCATGGGAAGTTCTGCAGGATTCTTATGGAGAAGATATAGAAGGACTCACACACTGCATAACGGACTACATTAATTTTTGTGTGGACAACACAGTACCCACAAAAGTGGTGAGGTGCTTCTCCAATAACAAACCATGGATTAACTCTGATATAAAAACACTACTTAAGGAGAAAAAGATGGCATTCAGGACAAGAGATAAGGAGGGGTTGAGGGAAGTACAAAAAAAGCTGAGGCATCAAATCAGGCAGGGAAAAGCCAGTTATAAAGAAAAAATGGAAAAGCAAATGGAAAGAAAAGACATAAGGGGGGGTCTGGGAGGGGCTTAAGTCAATTTCGGGTCATAAACAGTCTGTCTGCCAGATTGAGGCAGATGTTAATTGGCTTAATGAACTAAACCTATTCTTCAACAGATTTGATCACACACCAGCTCCTCCCACCCCAGCATGTCCTTCAGCTCCCCCCACCACAATGATTTCTCCCCATGCGGCCACTTCCCAACAGACCAGTAAATCCAGAAATCCGTCTTTATCTGGCCACAGTCTGACCTTCACACGGGCCCAGGTGAGGAAGGAGATGAAAAAGATCAAGGCGAGGAAAGCCGCAGGGCCAGATGACATCAGTGCAAGGCTAATTAAGACTTGTGGGGACCAGCTGTGTGGTATAAGTACATATATGTATAATATGAGCCTGAGGCAGGAAATAGTCCCTGAATTATGGAAATCTTCTTGTGTGGTACCAGTTCCAAAGAAACCCCACCCTATGGACCTCAACGACTACAGACCTGTAGCACTGACATCCCACCTGATGAAGATCTTGGAGAGATTGGTTCTCACACATCTCCGCCCTCTAGTGAGCCCCGCTATGGACCCTCTCCAGTTTGCTTATCGGCCGGGCATTGGGGTAGATGATGCCATCATCCATCTTCTGCACAGGGCTCTGTCTCACCTGGAGAAACCAGGGAACACAGTGAGAATAATGTTCTTTGACTTCTCCAGTGCTTTTAACACCATACAGCCCAGGTTATTGAGGGACAAGCTGGGCCTTGCTGGAGTGGACCACCACCTCTCCAACTGGATCCTAGACTACCTCACAAATCGACCTCAATACGTGAGAGCCCAAGACTGTGTGTCAGGTACCGTGATCTGTAATACGGGGGCACCTCAGGGTACGGTTCTCGCCCCTTTCCTCTTCACACTGTACACTGCAGATTTTAGGTGCAACTCATCCAGCTGCTACCTACAGAAGTATTCTGACGACTCTGCAATAGTGGGTCTCATCACAGATGATGATGACAGGGAGTACAGAGAACTGAACCAGGATTTTGTGGACTGGTGCCACCGGAACCACCTGAAGATTAACGCGGGGAAGACCAAGGAGATGGTGGTGGACTTCCGCAAAGGCAGAAGCCCTCCTAAACCAGTGGACATCCTGGTGACGGGCATCGAGATTGTGAACACCTATAAGTACCTGGGTTTGCTCCTTAATAATAAGCTGGACTGGGCAGATCATATGGAGGCCCTGTACAGGAAGGGCCACAGCAGGCTCTACCTGCTTAGGAAACTGAGAGCCTTTGGAATCCGGGGGGCACTTCTTAGAACTTTCTTCAACTCGGTAGTGGCATCAGCCATCTTCTTTGGAGTGGCCTGCTGGGGGAGCAGTATATCAACCAGGGACAGAAATAAACTTGACAAGCTGATTAGAAGGGCCAGCTCTGTCCTGGGGAGCCCACTGGACCCAGTGCAGGTGGTGGGTGACAGAAGGATACTGTCCGTGGTGAGCTCCATGCAGAAGAAGAAGTCCCATCCCATGCATGAGACTGTGATCGCGCTGAGCAGTACTGTCAGTGACCGACTGCTCCACCCTAGGTGTGAGAAGGAGCGCTATCGGAAGTCTTTCCTCCCCACCGCGGTTAGGCTGTACAACCAACACCGACCTAAGCGGAGATCATTACACACAGAGAACTGAAATATCTCTCTACCTGTTAAATCCCCCCCCCTCCTCTGCTACGTCCTATCTGTCTGTCTGCTATTAATGTAATGCCTCTCACCTTGGAACATTCCTGTACATGTTGTATTTGTATTTGTATCTGCTTATCTTTGCTGCTGTAACACACTGAATTTCCCCATTGTGGGACTATTAAAGGACTATTATTATTATTATCATCTGCAAAAAAACACTGTGGAGGCAATGTGATGGCTTGGGCATGCATGGCTGCCAGTGGCACTGGGTCACTAGTGTTTATTGATGATGTAACCCAGGACAGAAACAGCCGGATGAATTCTGAGGTATTCAGAGACCTACTGTGTGCTCAAATCTAGCCAAATGCAGCCAAACTGATAGGTCGGAGTTTCATAAAACAGATGGACAATGTTACCCAAAACATAAAGCCAAAGCAACCCAGGAGTTTATTAATGTAAAAAAAGTGGAATATTCTTGAATGGCCAAGTCAGTCACCTGATCTCAACCCAATTGAGCAGCATTTCACTTGTTAAAGACTAAACTTCAGACAGAAAGGCCCACAAACAAACAGCAACTGAAAACCGCTGTAGTAAAGGCCTGGCAGAGCATTAAAAAGGAGGAAACAGCATCTGGTGATGTCCATGAGTTCAAGACTTCAGGCAATCATTACCAACAAAGGGTGAACAACCAAGTATTAGAAATTAACATTTTATTTACAATTATTTCATTTCTCCAATTACTTTTGAGCCCCTGAAATGAAGGGATTGTGTGTAATAAATGCTTTATAGTCCTCACATTTTTATGCAATCATTTTGTTCAACCCACTGAATTAAAGCTGAAAGTCTGAACTTCAACTGTATCGGAATTGTTTTGTTCAAAATTCATTGTGGTAATGTACAGAACCAAAATTAGAAAAATGTTGTCTCTGTCCAAATATTTATGGACCTAACTGTAACTACTATAACACTACCTACAAGAATATAACTACTATAATACTGCCTCTATGAGCAAAATATAATTACTAGAATATTGCTTCCTACATACTAGACTATAACTATTATAATAAAGGAAGAGTGAAGAAATCAGGCGATACCTTTTAGAGGCTAACTGAGTATATTTATAAGTAAGCTTTCAGGAGTACTAGCTAGCTTCCTTCATCAGACATGGTGTGATACAAGAACTGAAAATTCACAGATTTTTATACACATGGTTTTCAAAGCATTTTAGAGTCCTTAAAAAAAATGCAATCTAAGTAGAGAAGTTATTTACAACAGGTCAAAAAAACAGTCTGGAAACTTGTGGTGCGTGACGGAGGGATCAGTAATTCTTGCTTTTATCTGTTTGCTATCAGGAGGTGATTTGTGTCCCTCACAGTTCATACATAGTGTGATTTGAAGCTGGCATGAATATTGAGTTCAGTTCATGGTTCATACATAGTGTGACATGAAGCTGGCATGAATATTAAGTCCAGATTGCAGAGTTTGAAATTTTTGCATAAATTTATACTTCATTTCTTTTCTTTTCTCCTGTGTCTTAAAATGTCCCATTAAAACCACAACCTGCAAATCTTCAATAGAGTGGTTTTCTCCGGAGAAATGTGCGGCCACTGGGAGATCTGTTCTGCTGTTATTAATATTGGATCTGTGTGAGTTCATTCGTTGACTGAGTCTCTGCCCTGTTTCCCCCACATAGAGGCCTGTGGTGGTACATTGCACACACATTATGAGGTACACCACATTGGAAGACCTGCAGGAAAATGTCCCCCTAATTCTGTGCACCCGTTGTGACTGTGGGATAGGTACACTGTCAGTGGTGTGGATGTGCTTGCAGGTCATGCACCTTTTATGTAGGCAAGGTGAGGTGCCATTTTATAATAAATACTCACATGTACAAGAATATAACTGCTATAATATTTTTCCATATGTGCAAGACTGTAATACTGTAATGCCCCTGTATTCATTCCTGTAGGGTCTGTTGAGTGATACATTGTTACCTAGTGTCATCTTCTCTCATCATTTCATAGTTGAGGGATTAATTCGTATCTTCTGTCTAATCTTGAATGTACGTGGTAAATAAATTATATAGGAGGACATGTGTTTCTCCATGTTCAATATCTTCATTGCTGTCTCTGCCTGAGGTGTGTAATGGGGATGTAGTGTGCTGGTTTAGGGGTAAATGAAGTGTGTATGATGTATTGTGATGGATGCCTTATACGGGGTTAATACAGTCAACCTACAAGAGCTTCGCTGCTATTTGTGACGCCTTAAAGCGCAATAACAATGTCTCATGCAGAGTATCATTGATAATTATAGCGGCTTATCCCACTGCTCAGGGGACCAATAATTGTTCAATAACCTCTATACGGTGCTACAATTGTTTAGCAAATAAATCAATCAGATTTGGCTGCGAGTCTGTGAATAACAAAATCAATGATTTCTTCTCCAAAGTCAATGCCCATAAACAATTATAAGATTATTAATGATTGAAGGAAAATTGAGTGAATACAGAGCACAAGGCGTTCTACCGTGCAATAAAGTCTAAAGGGTGCATTTACATATATATTATATATATATATATATATATATATATATATATATATACACACACACATCTATCTGTTATCTACAGTGGGGAAAAAAGTATTTAGTCAGCCAGCAACTGTGCAAGTTCTCCCACTTAAAAAGACCTCAACTATGAGAGACAAAATGAGAAAACATATCTAGAAAATCACATTGTCTGAATTTTTTAAAGAATTTATTTGCAAATTATGGTGGAAAATAAGTATTTGGTCACCTACAAACAAGCAAGATTTCTGGCTCTCACAGACCTGTAACTTCTTCTTTAAGAGGCTCCTCTGTCCTCCACTCATTACCTGTAGTAATGGCTCCTGTTTGAAATTGTTATCAGTATAAAAGACACCTGTCCACAACCTCAAACAGTCATACTCCAAACTCCACTATGGTGAAGACCAAAGAGCTGTGGAAGGACACCAGAAACAAAATTGTAGACCTGCACCAGGCTGGGAAGACTGAATTTGCAATAGGCAAGCAGCTTGGTGTGAAGAAATCAACTGTGGGAGCAATAATTAGAAAATGGAAGACATACAAGACCACTGATAATCTCCCTCGATCAGGGGCTCCACGCGAGATCTCACCCCGTGGGGTCAAAATGATCGCAAGAACGGTGAGCAAATATCCCAGAACCACATGGGGGGACCTAGTGAATGACCTGCAGAAAGCTGGGACTAATGTAACAAAGGCTACCGTCAGTAACACACTACGCCGCCAGGGACTCAGACGTGTCCCCCTGCTTAAGCCACTACATATCCGGGCCCATCTGAAGTTTCCTAGAGAACATTTGGATGTTCCAGAAGAGTATTGGGAGAATGTCATATGGTCAGATGAAACCAAGGTAGAACTGTTTGGTAGAAACATAACTCGTCATGTTTGGAGGAGAGTGAATGCTGAGTTGCATCCAAAGAACACCATACCTACTGTGAAGCATGGGGATGGAAACATCATGCTTTGGGGCTGTTTCTCTGCAAAGGGACCAGGACGACTGATCTGTGTACATCAAAGAATGAATGGGGCCATGTATCGTGAGATTTTGAGTGTAAACCTCCTTCCATCAGCAAGGGCATTGAAGATGAAACATGGCTGGGTCTTTCAGCATGACAATGAAGGAGTGGCTTCGAAAGAAGCATTTCAAATTCCTGGACTGGGCTAGCCTGTCTCCAGATCGCAACCCCATAGAAAACCTTTGGAGGGAGTTGAAAGTCACTGCTCTAGAGGAGATCTGCATGGAGGAATGGGCCAACATACCAGCAACAGTGTGTGCCAACCTTGTGAAGACTTACAGAAAACGTTTGACCTCTGTTATTGCCAACAGAGGATATATAACAAAGTATTGAGATGAACTTTTGTTATTGACCAAATACTTATTTTCCACCATAATTTGCAAATAAATTCTTTAAAAATCAGACAATGTGATTTTCTAGATATGTTTTCTCATTTTGTCTCTCATAGTTGAGGTCTACCTATGATGTAAATTACAGGCCTCTCATCTTTTTAAGTGGGAGAACTTGCACAATTGGTGGCTGACTAAATACTTTTTTTTCCCCACTGTACAGTGTACTTCTATAAACAGGCTCACATACGGAATGCCTCTATAATCAGTGTTAGCCACAGATCACTTCTATAACCAGTGCCAGACACAGAGGAGTGCCTCTACAAACAATGTTAGATGCAGAGTGCCTCTATAAACACGCTCAAATACAAAGGGCCTTAATAAGCAGTGATATAGGCATAGGTTTAAAGCTCCTGGGTCCCAATTTTAAACCTGTAATGGAGCCCCTACCTACCTTGTTTAATTTAGAATAGTGGTATATTTTACATTGCAGAGAGACCTTTGCACCCCCTATAGCTACGCCCATGGTATTACACAGTACCTCTATAAACAGGCTCAGACAAGAGTGCCTCTATAAATGGTGTTAGATGCAGAATACCTCTATAAACAGATCCAGATACAGAGTGCCTCTATAGACAGTGATAGATACATAGAACCTCTATAAAAAGGCTCAGATACAGAGTAAAAAACAAGAGAAAAAAAAACATACACAGCCCACTCACAGTATATTGATGTTTAAAGGCAACAGTCCTCATGGTTTTTCTGATGCACAGGATGGCTCGGGGTGATAGACAAGTCCAAGATAAGCAAATTGGTAGTCCAGCAACCAGTCTGACCATTCATGAGTAAAACTTAGCTTTTAATCCATAATCTTGACAAAATTAAAAAATACAGAGATGGATCCCCTGTATTGAAATGAGAGACAATGGCTATATCGCTCACATACATAGTGCCTCTATAAACAGTGATAAATACAGAGTGTCTCTATCAATAAGCTCAGACACACAGTGACTATAAGCAGAGATAGATACAGAGGTCCTCTATAAAAAGTGATAGATACAGAGTACCTCTATTAGGGTGGGTTCACACTTGCGCCAGCACTCCGTCCGCCTTGAGTCCAACCTAAATGTTGGAAAACTGGATAGGCACTGGATAGGGGAAGGTTTGTGACGCATTGCTTAAAACCCCATTCACTTGAATGGGGTTTTAAAGCAATGCGCGGGTGGGCGCTTACACCCTTGTGAACCGAGAGCAAGGCAGGTGGTTTGGTCTCCGCAACCAGAAATGAACGCACACGCGGTAGTTCAAGAAAAAAAAATATATTTACTATAAGTTAATAAAGGCTATTTGAAGGTAAAATGACAGGGATAAAGACAAGCAAAATATACAATATAGCATGAACAATTTCAAGGCAAATTCTGCAATGGTTTCTACTTTTACTCTGTCCACTTCTGCAGTATGGACACTGAATGAACAATATACTCAAAACTATCCCTAACTGACCCTGACATCACATTTGGGTGCACCCCCTTTTCCCCAGTGGTCCAGGTGGACCGCTTACAGTCCGTAGAAGCGCGCGGTGGGGCCCAAAGTCGGTCCTTTCTTTTATAGTGAAGCGTCCTCTCCTCACTGTTATCAGGATCTTGGGAGAAATGAAGTCCTCTTTAACAGGGAAACCCAAAAAAGCCAAAAAAACCAAAAACCAAACCCCCCCCCCACACCCACCCCCCCCCCCAAACCCCATACACTGAGCTGGGTTGTAAGCCGGGGTTTAGCAGGTGCTGTCCAGTACATCAACAGCACTGCGAGTCTCTATCTGTGGTATCCATATACACAGTCACAATGTCAGTCTCACTGATCAGCCACTGAGCACAGTTCCTTTCACATGGACTCACTAGTCCTGTTGTCTCTTTACACTCTGTTTGTCTCTGGACCAAGATACAGCTTAGCTGTACAGAAAAATCTCCACACCAGTTCCATACAACACTTGCCAAGATGGCTGCTGCTCTCTGTCTCGTCACTTCCTGCTGCTCTGCTCACACTCTGTCTGCAGAACAGGCAGGCTGACATAAAAAGGGGGGGGGGGTCTCACTCCAGCATCATGTCACAATTACAATGGCTGCTGTCTTAAAGGAACAGAATCACAGAAATACATTCAACATTAACAGTTTATACAGACAAATGAAGCTTAGGACAACATTGGCTGTCTCTTACATATTCCCCCCCACTTTAAGATTGGCAGTCCCTGCCTATGACTGTATATCCAGAGGGTTGTACTTTTATGCACAGGGTGGTAGTATACCGATGTATGGCAGGACAAACAAACTCATCCTGCGCATACCGAACAGGGGGAATACCAGCATTTGGCCTAGTGGTCCGTCTGAGGACCGGTGGTATATTATGGGGTGCTGCAGCTATGGGCTGAGAAGGACCAGCGGATTCCGCACCTGAGGGGGCACAGGCCGGAGATACAGTAGTCACAGGTGGAACATCCCCAGGAGCAGGGATCGGCCAACAATCATCCTCCTCGTCTGAGGCCCATTCCGCACCTCCATTCTCTGACTGTGGGAGCTCATTCACATTGGCAGGCCCATCATGATTTGTCCCTTCAGAATGACACAGGCGCAACATATTTCGGTGAAGTACTCGAACACAATCAGTTCCTTCTTTCTGGACCTGGTACACTGGCCCATTCGCATACTTGCGGCCAACAACACGATACGGCAAAGCCTCCCATCGGCTTTCCAATTTCCCTTGTGGTTTCTTGACACGAACTAGCACCAGGTCGCCTGGTTGCAATGGTGCTTCTTGCACTGGGGTCTTATCAGGATGGGGATGTTCTTGCAGGCGCTGCCGCACCAATCGATGGATCGTTTCAAGTCTCTGCCGGTGCGCCCGCACCCAAGAGGTTGGATCCCTCGGAGGGAACCCATCCACATCATCCAACTGTAATTCTCCTATACTTCGCCCAGACCGCCCAAAGAGAAGTGTATAAGGAGAGTACCCCGTTGTAGAATGGACCTGATTGTTATAGGCCCACACCATTTCAGACAAGAACTGAGGCCACTGTAACTTCTTGTCTTCCTCCAGAGTCCGCAGCATCTGTAGCAGAGTTCTGTTGAATCTTTCACAGGCCCCATTTCCCTGAGGGTGGTATGGAGTCGTGTGCGACTTCTTTATCCCGTAGATACGTTGAACTTCTTTCATTACGTGTCTCTCAAAGCAGGCACCCTGGTCGGAGTGGATGCGTTTAGGGCACCCATATACTCGAATGAAATCTTGGCACAGAGCACGAGCTGCTGACTCAGCTGTCTGGTCCTTGGTGGCGGTTACCACCGCAAATTTGGTGAAGTGATCCACCATTACGAGGCAATACTGGTGTCCGCTATTGGATGGGCCCACCATTAGATAGTCTATCATGACGATTTCTAAAGGTTCCTGGGTCACGATGGTTTGCAGGGGAGCTCTCTGTTCTATTGCCTTATGGATCTCACAAGTTCGACAGCTGCGGCATACTTCTTCGACCATTTGACGAAGACCAGGGCAGTAAATCAGTCGCTGTAACCAACGAAAGGTCTTCTCATGACCAAAATGTCCATTCTTATTATGAGCCTCAACTGCCAACGAGCGAGCCAGTTCACTAGGCACCACAATTTGGTATCGAATGTCGATCTCAGAAGGTAAATAGACCTTTCGGCATAGCACTCCATTTTTCATCTCCAACTTTTCCCACTGACTCAGAACAGATAATATCTCACGTGTCAGTCGTTCTCTTTCCTCTCTACAGGGCTTCTGGCCTTTCTCAACACACTTGATCATCTGTGCCAGCCCCTCATGGGTCTGTTGTATCTGTGCCCATTCCTGTCGTGAGGGACCAAAGAAAGGAGCCGTTTCAGTCCCCTCCATCTCAAACTGATTAGCGGCGGCCAAGGCCTGTGAAAATCTGCTGAAGTCGGGCACCTCCACATGCTCCAACTCATGATCCACGTCTACTGTGGGGGTCTGGGCGGTTACCCTAGAAAGCCCGTCAGCATTCTGGTTCTCTGTCTTGGACCGATACTTAATGCGGTAATTGAACTTAGTCATTCGGGCTATCCACCTCTGCTCTAACGCCCCGAGCTTGGCATTTTCCAGGTGAGCTAGTGGGTTGTTGTCAGTCAGTACTAAAACGTCAGCACCGGTCAAATATTCAGAGAATTTCTCGGTCATGGCCCATACCAGTGCCAACAGCTCCAACTTAAATGAACTATAATTCTCGGGGTTTCTTTCAGAATCTCTCAAAGACCGGCTGCCGTACGCTATGACCCTCTCCTGGCCATCCTGAAGCTGGGAAAGCACTGCTCCAAGACCATACAGGCTTGCATCCGTAGACAGCTGGAACGGCAAGTGGTAATCAGCATATGCCAAGATTGGGGCTGTTGTCAGTGCATCCTTTAATGCCTGGAAGGCTTGTTCCTGTTCAAGTCCCCACTTTACGGACCGGTTCTTTGGACCACCGGATGTGCCTCGTAGGAGAGCATTAAGTGGTGCTGCTACCTTGGCGAAATCCTTAATAAACCGTCGATAGTAACCGGCTACTCCAAGGAACGCCCTCACTTCTCGCAGGGTAGTCGGTATTGGCCAATCTTGAACAGCCGCTATCTTGTCTCTTGATGGTCTCACCCCTTCTCCTGATACGCGGTGACCCAAGTAATCAATTTCAGATTGGAACAACCGACATTTACTGGGTTTCAATTTGAGCCCATGTTCCCGCAATCTTCGAAATACTTGCCCCAACTGGTGGAGATGGTCTTCAAAGGTCGCAGAATACACTATAATGTCATCCAAGTAGATGAGAGTAAACTCAAAGTTGAAGTCACCGAGACATTTCTCCATCAACCGCTGAAACGTTCCGGGTGCATTTGTCAACCCGAAGGGCATCCGGTTAAATTCGTATAGTCCCATGGGCAAGATGAATGCCGTCTTCTCCTTGTCTTTTGTGGCCATCGGCACCTGCCAATACCCACTAGCCAGATCTAGTGAGGAGAAGTACCGGGCTCTCCCCAGCGCTGAGAGGGACTCCTCAATCCGTGGCAAGGGGTAGGAATCTCGTACGGTGCAAGCGTTTAACTTCCGATAGTCTACGCAAAATCGGATGGACCCATCTTTTTTTTCTTACTAACACCACAGGAGCTGCCCAGGGACTCTGGCTTTCTTGGATGATCCCACCCTGTAGCATCTTAGCTAACAGTTCTTTTACTTCCTGATACAACTGTGGAGGAATTTGTCGGTAGCGCTCTCTAATTGGAGGGGGTGTCTCCTGTGGGAATCTCATGGTAGATCCCTGTGGTACATCCAAAATCTTCAGCATACCGTGAAAAGGCGGCTCGGTTCTCCCACAACAGTTCATCTACCTTCTGCACCCATTCCAGAGAACATGAACTTGCATCCATCTTCATCTGTTCTCGAATTGCACGGCCATTCCATTCAGAGGTGGGTTCCTCATCTTCTCCCATGGACACAGTTACGGTCCACTCATCCCTTTCAGTCGGCTTCAGCTGCATTGGAGTTACTTTCCTTACTTCCTCCGGAGTCACATAGATGTTAGCCAGCTGCCTCCCTGGGGTCAGGTCCACACTCTGGTCCTGAGTGTTTACACATCGAAGTGGTACTCTTCCATTGCGAACTATTGCCAAGGAACGGGCCACTAGCGGATCAACACCTCCTTCGGCTGCCTGCAGTGGTTCTACCAACACAGCTATGCCCTCTAGTTTCCGACAGGTGCCTATGGGCATGGACACTATTGTCTCCCGACTGGGTGGCAGTGTAACTTTTGTATGCAAAGGAACTGAAATTCGAGCCAGAGGACGCTGTGCATCTGAACTTTTCTGTAAGCCACATGTCCGGATCAGCCGCTGGAAAGCTGTTTGAGTAGGCCGATGGGTGGTGGTTTCTTTCCAATAACCGTGACCTTTCTTTTCAAAGAGGATCTGATCTAATTCTTTTAACACATTCATCCCCAAAATGACAGGGACCTTTACTTCATGTGACTCCTGTACCACCACAATGCCTTTCCTACCTAGATCTTGGCCACATACCCGGACATTCATCCAGGCCACTCCCACGACTGGAACTGGTAACTGGTTAGCTGCGACCACTCGTACGAATGTATGGGGATCATATTTCACATGTTGCTGGAAGTACCGTTCATAACAGTCTCTACTCAAGGTCGTTACTTGGGAACCCGTGTCAATCATCCCGGTAACCGGAATACCCTCCATTTCCACCTGTATAACAGGACTTGCAGCGATCAGGTCATCATTAGGGCATTCTCCCCACATAGTCTCCTTGTCAGTCTCCCCTACTACACGCCCTACAGCAGCAGGGGACTTCAGTTTAACGGCGGTCTCTCATAAGTTTGTCGCTGCTCTGGACATCTAGCAGCAACGTGGCCCATCCGTCCACACTCCCAGCAGCGTATCTCCCGTCGTTCTGGCCATCTGTTTGGGCCCCTTCGGTAAGCCCCTTCGATTTCTCCTGAGCACTGCATTAACTGATTTGGACCCCTTCGGTAGGTCCTATCCTCATCCCTCCAGCGGGGTGGTGGGTGATTCTGATTTTCTGGGTATGGACGGCTCACCCTTTCACCTCCAGTTTTCTGGAAGTCTGCAATTTTCATAGAATGTTCATCACAACGGGTGTGCAAGTGTTCCATTTGCTCTTGCAGTTTCTGCATTACTGTGAGAATTTCTTTAACCGTCCCCTTTTCTACTGTCTCTGAGCCAGAACTAGCCCCCTGTGACAAAGTAACTCCAACTGCGGTCTGGGGCTTCGGGAACATACTATTGGCACGGGAGATGGCCTCTACCTGTACATCATGGAATTTAGCATCAGTCTCTCGTCGTATAAAATCCTGCATAGTCACAGTTAAACTGCCGTCACGTATCCCCAGGACAAACTGGTCACGGAGAGTCCGATCAGGGTTACAGAAGGCTGGCGAGCCCCCTCTTTCCTTCACTTGAATATCTCGGAGCAGTTCTTGTAGGGCATTTGCATATTGGGGAAGGCTTTCATTCTCCTGTTGTACCCTCTGGAAGAACCGAGCCTGCAGAGACCCCAGCAATGCAGTTTCTCCATAAATGGTTTCTAGAATCTGGACTACTTGCTCAAATGTCTGCCTTTGTTCAAATGGCCTCAATATCACCGTGGTCTTAGCATCCCCTTGTAATGTCAATATTGCTAGCTCTACTAGTACTTCTGGTGCGGTCTGGTACATTCGCTGTATCATTCGTATCTGTTCCACCCACATACTCACTGACATATTATTGCCATCAAATTTAGCTAACTGACTTATTATAGCCCCTGCTGGCATTCTTCCTCCAGCACCATTCTCCCGAACGGGTGCATCACCGTCCATTCTGGTAAGCGGATCCTGCCGACTACGCCAATTTGTGAACCGAGAGCAAGGCAGGTGGTTTGGTCTCCGCAACCAGAAATGAACGCACACGCGGTAGTTCAAGAAAAAAAAAATATATTTACTATAAGTTAATAAAGGCTATTTGAAGGTAAAATGACAGGGATAAAGACAAGCAAAATATACAATATAGCATGAACAATTTCAAGGCAAATTCTGCAATGGTTTCTACTTTTACTCTGTCCACTTCTGCAGTATGGACACTGAATGAACAATATACTCAAAACTATCCCTAACTGACCCTGACATCACATTTGGGTGCACCCCCTTTTCCCCAGTGGTCCAGGTGGACCGCTTACAGTCCGTAGAAGCGCGCGGTGGGGCCCAAAGTCGGTCCTTTCTTTTATAGTGAAGCGTCCTCTCCTCACTGTTATCAGGATCTTGGGAGAAATGAAGTCCTCTTTAACAGGGAAACCCAATGAATGCAATGTAATCCAACAGCAGATTCCACTCAGCACACTGACAGTCCTGCCGAATCCATACACTGAGCTGGGTTGTAAGCCGGGGTTTAGCAGGTGCTGTCCAGTACATCAACAGCACTGCGAGTCTCTATCTGTGGTATCCATATACACAGTCACAATGTCAGTCTCACTGATCAGCCACTGAGCACAGTTCCTTTCACATGGACTCACTAGTCCTGTTGTCTCTTTACACTCTGTTTGTCTCTGGACCAAGATACAGCTTAGCTGTACAGAAAAATCTCCACACCAGTTCCATACAACACTTGCCAAGATGGCTGCTGCTCTCTGTCTCGTCACTTCCTGCTGCTCTGCTCACACTCTGTCTGCAGAACAGGCAGGCTGACATAAAAGGGGGGGGGGGGTCCCCCCGGCTTTTGTTTCTAATTTTATGGGGGGGGGGTTTTGGGGGGGGGGATTGAGGTATATATTTTATTTTTTTTGTTTTTTTTGTGAAGTGGGGGGTTGGGGGACATTTGGGGTGGTTTTTCCCTCTGGGGGGGTGCGCGGTTTTTTTTTGGGTTGGAACAGGGAGGGGGGGGTGTGTTTTTTTGTGTTTTTATAAGGGGGGGGGGGGGGGGGGGGGGGGGGGGGGGGGGCGGTGGGGTTTTTTGTTTTTATTGCCTTGGGGGGGGTGGGGTGTTTTGGTTTGGGTCGTTTTTATTTTTTTTTCTTGTGGCTGTTTTGTTTTTCGTTTTTGGGGGGGGTGTTGGGGGGGGGGGGGGGGGGGGGGGGGGGGGGCCCCCCCCTTTAGGGGGGGCGGGCAGGGGGTGGGTTTGTGGGGGGTGTGGGGGGGGGGTGGCTTTTTTTTTTTTTGTGGAAAAGGGTGGGTTTTTATGGGGGGGGTTTGGGGGGGGGGTTTTTTGTGGTGTTTTTCTGTGGGGGGGTTTTTTTGTGGGGGGGGGGGGGGGGGGGGTGTTTTTTGGGGGGGGTGGTTCAGGGTGGGTTTGTTTGTTTTGTGTTGGTGGGGGGTGTCTTGTCTGTGTGTGGGGTGGGGTGTGGTTTTTTTTTGGTTTTGGGTTGGGGTGTGGTTTTTTTTTGGGGGGGGGGCGGGGGGGGGTGTTTTGTTTGGGGGGGGGGGGGGGGGGGGGTGTGGGGTGTGGTGGGTGGGGGGTGGGTTTTTTTTTTTTTTTGGTTTTTTGTTTTTTTTTTTTTTTTTTTTGTGGGTGGGGTGGGTGTGGTTTGGGTTTGTGTTTGGTTTTAATTTGCACATGTGTAACTTTGTTTCATCATAAAGCATGTATGTGTTGCTGCTTACAGAGAATATGCAGATCTGAACTGAGTATCAGAAGATCTTTCCTCTAGGAAAGAAATGTTAATAATTAATGGTGTTTTGAGAAGCAGATCCCTTACACAAAGGAACGTGCAGAGCTGTCTGAAGTCTAAATAGTGTCTGTGGTTAGAGGAGCCATAGTGAAGGGTTAACACGCAAGGTAAATCAGGCACCAATTTGAGTGGATAAAAGAGGACAGAAGAGGCATCCTCTATAGAGTATACACAGTGGCGTAACTAGGAATGGCTGGGCCCCAAGGCGAACATTTGACATGGGGCCCCCTCCAAGCCGCCGCCCCCCAACCCCCCAAAGCCGCCGCCCCCAACCCCCCCAAACCGCCGCCCCCCCCCCCCCCCCCCACACACACACAAACCGTATTCCTGCGCACACTATTATGCCCCATAGTGGCCCCTGTACACGGTATTATGTCCCATAGTGGCCCCTGCACACGGTATTATGCCCCATAGTGGCCCCTGCACACGGTATTATGCCCCATAGTGGCCCCTGGACACGGTATTATGCAGCATAGTGGCCCCTGCACACAATATTATGCCCCATAGTGGCCCCTGCACACAGTAGTTTGCCCCATAGTGGCCCCAGCACACAGTAGTTTGCCCCATAGTGGCCCCGACACACAGTAGTTTGCCCCATAGTGGCCCCTGCACGCAGTAGTTTGCCCCATAGTGGCCCCTGCACGCAGTAGTTTGCCCCATAGTGGCGCCTGCACGCAGTAGTTTGCCCCATAGTAGCCCCTGCACACAGTAGTTTGCCCCATAGTAGCCCCTGCACACAGTAGTTTGCCCCATAGTGGCCCCTGAACACAGTAGTTTGCCCCATAGTAGCCCCTGCACACAGTAGTTTGCCCCATAGTGGCCCCTGCACACAGTAGTTTGCCCCATAGTGGCCCCTGCACACAGTATTATGCCCCATAGTGGACCACCCATGAACGATTATTATACTCTGGGGTCTTTTCAGACCGCAGAGTATAATGATCGGAGACCCAGGGGAGGAGAGAAACATAGAAAACACTGCAACTTACCTCTTCCTCGCTCCGGTGCACTCCCGTGCGCTACTTCAGCCATCTTCAATGTCGGACCGGATCTCGCGCGATCCAGGCCGGCGTCGCGACGCATAATGACGTCGGTTGACGTCTGGGACGTCACCAAACAGGCCCGAAGCCTGCGGAGCGGCAGATAGGTGAGTTACAGTGTTTTTTATGTTCGCTCACCTCCCCTGGAACCCCGATCGTTATACTCCGGGGTCTCAAAAGACCCCGGAGTATAACGATAGCAGTGATTGTGGGGTTCGCGGTAGCGACTGCCACAGGGCTCCGGGCCCCGTAATGTTCCGGGCCCTGTGGCAGTCGCTACCACTGCTACCCCGGTAGTTACGCCCCTGAGTATACATAGAGCAGAGCAATGCAGCAACTACAGGCTCAGAAATTGTAAGCTACATACAGAGCGACTACTGCTTAAAGGACCCACAACCCAACTGTCAGGTAACAGAAAAAAACAAAACTGTTACTGTCCTCTATAAGGGCTCAAACACACTGCCATATTCTCAGTTGTGAAATACAGCACTCATTGCATTTCCATAAAAAGATGATTATCTCTCATTTGTTTGTGCCAAAAAGGTATGTTTCTCCTACTAAAGGGACCTATAGGGGTGGGATCCAAATTTTTAACAACAGGTTCGTGTGTGTGTGTGTGTGTGTGTGTGTGGTGGGTGTGTGGGTGGCCTGCACAATGTATACTGTGCAAATTTTTCTGGAGCGGGAGCAGGGTGGTACACTCAAGGTGTTCCACGCTCCCTAATATAAACTATGACCCTGTTTATTAAAAGGGTTACCCATCCTTAGGATAGGCCATAGATATTGTATCTGCAGGGGTCTGACAACCAGGTCCCCTGCAGATCAGCTGTTTCAAGACAGCATTTATATACAGGTATGGCAAGTGAGCAGTGTGTGGTTCACAGCATATGAACATTACCAATTGCTGTGCTGCTCTTATACAACTGATCTTCATGGGCTCTAGCTGTCAGACACCCACATATGTAATATTGATGGTCTATCCTAAGGATATTAATCAATATCAATATTAGAAATATGGATAACCCCTTTAATATTCACCCAAATGTCCCACACAGTTTAATGACCCCACACAATATTGGCCTCTATCACTTCCACCATACAGTGTCCCCCATTATCTGCACCATAAAGTGTCCCCCATTATTACCTATACTAGTGGCCCAATGCAGTGACCCCATCAGAGCCCTATAATGTTTTCTCCCCACAGGTACCCCCTTCACTGCACCCACACAGGATTGAGTATTAGTACAGATACTTACCTCATTGCTCCTTGGCTTCACTCTTTCTTTGCTCTGGTTACACTACTGTGACTTGATGTGTGGCCAGAGCAGCAGATAGCGGAAGGGGCTGGTGAGCGAAGAGGCAAGTACTGCACTCATGCTGCCTAATGTGGGCTGGGGTGCACAATTAGGAAAGTGGTAGAGCAGGAAGTTTATGTCTTCCAGCTCTACCAGTTTCCAACTCCGGTTGGGACTCCTCTTCTCGCCAGTTCTGCAGTCCAACTGTATTTTTAACTAGCTGCACCCACCCCTGCCCCTATTTTTTCATTCATTGTTGTAGTGAGGAGTTCTGTTTAATGTGTTAGTATGTCTGGCTGGGTTTGAATGTGACTCCTGTCTATGCTAATTTAATTCACAACACATAGGTCAGGATGCAGGCCATTACTTGAGCCAGAGTGGTAATTGAATTGTGACAGCCAACTAATTAACATGTCAATGCAAAAAGCCCAGGGTCTGTGAGTATGGCTGGTAGGCCAGTTACCTAGGGAATCTTTATCGAACAAAGGAAAAATATGACTTCAAATACATATAGGTCATAATGCATGTTTCATAACCATCCATGTACCAAAATATAGCTAGTACCGTTGGTTTCATCAAGCATCTGGGCCTTTATCCCTTTCCTGGCATCCACTGTAATCGTATGGCGGATGTTAGGTCTTTAAATATGGTGGCTGCACTGATCGCAGGCATTAACCCTGCTAATGCCTTAGTCAAACTTGAGCAAGGCGCCATTCTCTTGGCAGCGCATGGGCACCACCATTTTGGGGTGGATTGCTGTGTAGGCGCCAGAAGGTGCAGGTGTTAGTGGTCTGGATATATCAGTGTCTCATCTACCATAAGTAGCAAGTGGTGGCAGCTATATTTGTGGATGTGCAGCTATTGGAGTCGCTGCATTCCTTTGTAGCCTAGTGTGATAAATGAGTGTAGAGGTGTAGTCTCCCTTTAAGATCATATCCAGGGTCATACATGCTTGTGTGGTGAGTGGGTGTTTGGAAATTGTGCCAACTTTTACTGCAAAATTGTGTTGCAAAGTGGTATAAACTTAGTACAACCTTGTGGGGCTAGCAATCATGCCAGGCAGACATGGTGGCTACTCACTCCTTCCTGTGTCATGCTGGATTTGGCACCAAACACTCTTACAGGCCCTGGGGTGGCACAGTCTTGAGGGGTCATACTTGGGTGTTGGTGAAGGTTTCCCTAGGGACACTCCCTGCTGTGTGTCTTCTGAGTATTGGTGTTTCAGGATGTCCTTGAGAGGGTTGCCAATGAAACACAGAAGACACAGTGGCATTTGAACAACTGATGTTTGAGGCACAATTTATTTAGTTAGATCTTCTAGTCATTCATGGAGGTGCAGTTCTCTTTATGCAAAACAGAACACAGAGCCAGAAGGGTAGATGCTAGAATTGGGTGCGTAAAATAAGGTGCCGTCTGTTATGCCATGGATTCAGTAGTTGATGTTGCCTACTGTGACTGTGTGAGGCACCACCTGCTGTGTCAACATCAAACCAGGCGGGTTAGGGTTGCATATAGGAGAGGCATAGTTAGTCTCTACTTCAACAATGCAACCCCTGAAAATGCAGAGGCTCTGGGTGTCTTAGACATGATCAGCTCGCAAGTGGAGGCCACCAGTGTTGCAGAGTGCGATTGCTGGATGTGGCAGAGTTAAAATCAGATAGACAGTTGTATATCACAGGAACAAAACTTTAGTGAAACATGAGTGCAGTAAGAGAAGATCACCTCACATGGTGAATAACAGATCTAGTTCAGCACACACAGACTAACAAAACAGGATGTGTATATCAGCCAGCATCAAAAAACCAACAAAGTACAGAGTGTCCACAGATAAACATTTAATAACAGCTACATCTAGTGTCATAAATGTGAACTGCAGTCAATCCAGCAAATATAGAGACAAAGCTGGCTGTTGCATATCTCCAACAACCAGATCACACAGCTAACTCTCCCAGAGCCGAGGAAGCACCACCTACTGGATCCAGAACACACCTTATTGATCTCACTCTATTCTAGACTCAACCCAGCTGGAAGTGGCATCAGCTCTTTACTCTTTCCTCTAGTCCTCAGTCCTTTTCCACCCTGGAACTTGATCCTCTGTTTCAGCTACTATCTGGGAAATAACTACCGATAACTAACCTAAAATCTAAAGATACTCTCTCAAACATGTCTTCACCTCTCTGCAGTTAACTCCCAACTGAGTAATGCTAAGTAATGGCTTACTCCTCCAATCCTCTAGAAACCACAGATCAGGAGTCACTCCTGTTTATACAGCAGCATACGACTGGCTGTATAACTCTTCAGGAACCAGCAAAAGCTGCCATAAACACCAGAAAACAGCATACAATATGTCAAATATCAATATAATACTTAAATATAACATTTTACCATCCTTGTGGGGCACTATATTACATTACACAATCTAAAAATGCACCAGATTTAGTATCAGTCATTTTGATAAGTCGGGGGCACCTTTAGACTGCCTAACTTTACACTGTCTAAATATTAGACAGGATTAGTAAATTTGACAAAAAATCTAATTGAAAGTTGCAAATTTTTTTCAATATACCAAAGTTTATTCACATAATACTGGACACCAGCCATTCAAACCCATCAAACTGTGCCCACCTCATTCTGACATCACATGGAGTCTTTTTGTGTTCAGGATGAACTATATAGAGTTATGGTGGAACAGATTGATATCGCATCACAAACAATCAGATATAACACCCGCTTTAAAAAGCGCCAGTGCTGTACAGTTATCTTTGCAGATGCAGCTGCTGCATGTAAAGACTGATGACAGATGGAGCAGAATTCTGTGACTTTATCATATAACATCCCTCTGTCCCTATAGAGAGGCAGTAGGTAATTATCCAGAAGACTGGGACCCACAAACATCCACCTGCACGGGGGCCAAGACTTGTTATTCCGGCCTTGGATTTTCCTGAGGGAAATCTCTCAGTGGAAAGGTGTTTGGGATATCCATTATCACCTGATTCCAATGACAGCAACTTGGTATTGTTTTCCGCAGGTGCAGTGGAAGTCTTGCAGTTGTGTACTAACACCATTACTGAATGGTTGACTGATCCAACATATAGGTTCATGTTAAATCTAGGTTTTAACTGTGATCTTGAGAAACACCATGCTTTATGTTCTAGTCACGTTCAAAGCTGCACTAAATTCTGTAAAATATGTTGTCCATCAGAGATTTTAGGCTTACACCAGGCACTGTACCACTGTATGTTATAAAGCAATCCAGGTGTGTCTTAAGATGGACATGAGGTAACAACAGAATTCTGACAGCAGCTCAAGATGTAACTGTATTATAAGACAATGTAACACTGGACCTGTGAATGCAGCTTTTGATGTTACTGGACAATAAACCATGATGGAACTCAGAATATGCAGTCATAAGTGACTGAGCAGCCTCAAAAAAGTCCTTTTTGTGAGTTTTGTATAAGTGTGAAAATTCTTAATTTGCAGAGAGACTTTCCAGTTCCAAGAGTAAGATAAAACAGTGTCTGATTGATACGGAGTGTTTAATAAGCCCCACTATACCCAGCATTTCCCTCTTGTTATAAATCAAGGAGTGATTCAGATGATGGGGGATAGTGCCATATCTGTCACATGACCAGTGAGCTGTCATCTCCGGAGAGGAATGCATTTTAGCTGCAGATCTAGGCATCCTGCTCACTTACAGACATCTGGGACAAATTAGGGTCTCGCCACTTGACATGTGAAATCCGAAATCTCTGGCTACAGGAAGTGATGCCTTACTGTATATCTAGCACCATAAATAACATCCAAATAATAACTAGGATAAGGCAAATCATCTAAGACATTCAGGGCTCTTGGAAAGCTGAGTGATTATGCTGGTTAGATATGCTGGTTGATTCCCTGCTTTCTCAGAAATAGTGTGGAATATTTTTCAGTACAACTTGGCAGATGCTGTTGGTGCTTCCGTACACCTGAGGCCATTAACATTCACTACACACGTGGAAAAAATAGTTGGTACCCCTCGTTTAATGAAAGAAAAACCCACAATGGTCACAGAAATAACTTGAATCTGACAAAAGTGGAATTTGCCAAACTACATGTTGACAAGCCACAGAGCTTCTGGGAGAATGTCCTATGGATAGTTAGAAAAAAATTGAAATTTTCGGCAAGGCATATCAGCTCTATGTTCACAGATGGAAAAATGAAGCATATCTTGAAAAGAACACTGTCCCTACTGTGAAACATGGAGGAGGCTCTGTTATGTTCTGGGGCTGCTTTGCTGCAAATGGCACAGGGTGTCTTGAACCTGTGCAGGGTACAATGAAATCTCAAGACTATTAAGGGATTCTAGAGAGAAATGTGCTGCCCAGTGTCAGAAAGCTTGGTCTCAGTCGCAGGTCATGGGTCTTGCAAAAGGATAATGACCCAAAACACACAGCTAAAAACACCCAAGAATGGCTAAGAGGAAAACATTGGACTATTCTGAAGTGGCCTTCTATGAGCCCTGACCTAAATCCTATTGAGAATCTTTGGAAGGAGCTGAAACATGCCGTATGGAAAAGGCACCCTTCAAACCCAAGACAACTGGAGCAGTTTGCTCATGAGGAGTGGGCCAAAATACCTGTTGAGAGGTGCAGAGGTCTCATTGACAGTTACAGGAATCGTTTGATTGCAGTGATTGCCTCAAAAGGTTATGCAACAAAATATTAAGTTAAGGGAACCATCATTTCTGTCCAGGCCTGTTTCATGAGTTTTCTTTTTTTAAAAATTCTGTTGAAACATGGTTGAAAAGCAATGTCTGACTTTCATTTGTTCATTTTCATAGAATTTTTATATATTATTACTTTTGTCAGATTCAAGTTATTTCTGTGACCATTGTGGGTTTTTCTTTCATTAAACGAGGGGTACCAACAATTTTGTCCACGTGTGTATATATAAGTTATATGTATATACATATATTTATATATATTTTATATGCATATTTTGATAGATAGATAGATAGATAGATAGATAGATAGATAGATAGATAGATTTATACAATGGCCTTTGGTCCAATTGCCAAGATATCCAAAGGATTCCCAACTAATAAAAAGGAAAATTAAATTATTTATCCTGTACTTAACCTGAATTACAACCTATATTATAGGCATAATGGAAGCAGAAAGTCCACATAGGAAAACTCTGAGGACTTTCTGTGAAAAGCGCTGCAGGACCCGGGGCCTTAGCTTAAGGGTGGGTTCACATATAGCACCTGTTCTCTATACTTTTTGCTCCTTCTATTATCTGATTTTGGCTTCAAAAACTGCACCTGAAAACCTTACATGTGAACCCATCCTTAATAATCTCCAGATTTGAATAACTGACAATTGATGGGGGATAATGAGTCAGCAATCTTCATGATTGTAAATGGACAAGTCTTCCCAAACATGGAGATGGAGTACTTCTCCCCTTTACTTCATCCTCGGTTCACCTCTATATGTCTTCATTAAGGGAGAGAGATGTCTCCCTTAATGCGACTGCAGAGTTCACAAGAAGCATTTAATAACATTTAACTAAACGATCGCGAGGAACTCTGTAGTGCGCCAATTAATTAAGTACTTCATCCGATAACTGTGATTTGTAAAAGCGCAAAACATATGAGACTCATCTGGAGCTCCACAATAACTGTGCTTGATGAGTCGGTGTCCAATCACCTATGTTTAAAGCATAATCATGGTATAACAAAGTTCTACAACTTTCTATTAACATATATATATATATATATATTTTGTATATCATCATAAATGTTATGACAATTTGTGATCTCAGCTTGCCTAAAATGGTTACTAACATTTCAACAAAGTTTGCAGAAATTGATAGTACATTAGTAATTTATCTCAGAAAAAGAAAAATGCCTCTTTCTCCACTTACCGGCCTTGGTTCCTCCTCCCCCATCTTCCATTTTAAACTGAATCAGTCTTGGTCTGTTCACTGAAGTATCTAATAACATATGTCTACAGTATTCTATGGCAAGGGGAAGGGAGAAGTCAAGAGAGATAGAAGAGAAACACAGGCTTTATTCTCATCAGTACTATTCAAAACGTCTTTATAATGTCCTATATGCTGCTGCTTATTTTGCATTGAAAAAGTGGGAAATTTGAACCCCATCCCTGGGGATGCCCCAGTCCACCCAGGAATACCTACTTTTAGACTAAGGCGCCACGTGGCGTTCCGCAGCAAAAAAGCGCTGCAGGAAAAACCACGGCGACAACATATCACAGTTTTTCCTGCAGTGCTTTGCACAGTAAGTTCGCAGAGATTTCCTCTGTGGACTTTCTGCTTCAATTATAACTATGGGGAAACCACCAGCGTTTTTGTAGGTATAATTGACATACTGCGATTCCCAAAACCGCAACGATTTTGGAAATCACAACTTCTCTGCTGTGCGTATTTTATCGCAAAGTGGTGATGGGATTCACTAGAAGATCCAGGGCCAAGTAGAGATTGCTACCTCTGCACCCCCTAAAGCTCAGGGACAGTTGAGGCATAGATATGCAGCCTGTAGAAGTGAAAACTGACAAAAATAGAGTTATTCCTCAAGCACACACGGCAACTCAGCCTAAAAATTCATCTGTGCTTTAAGTGAATGTAAATAGTGAGACTAAAAAACCTGTCCTGACCTAGCATTTCAAACCAAGGAAAGGTTTTTTTATGATTTATGTAATCTAGACAATCATCTATAAACTAAATATTGTCCTGATTGGTTGTTGTATTATAGCAGTATAGATAAAATGCATCAGTCTGGGGTCCATACTGTGTAGTTAACTAAGGATTGTCTACTCTACAGCGATGCATAGTAACAAAAATAAAATTGCACCTTTTGTTGCCTATTCGTCATTGTGTTTTTGAATGGAAATCATAGTCTATAGTGGCAAACCTAGCTCTGCTGCATCTGCATTCAAGCATTTACTCTGTAAGGCTACATTTATATCTGCATCTGAGTCTCCATTCGGAGCCTCTGAAACAGAGTCAGTTAGAAATCCCTGCAATAACAGACACCTTTAGGACCTCATTATAGTCAATGGGGTCCTTTAGGATCCATTGTTGTCTGTTATTAGACGGACTGTTATTTCTGTTGTTCCAGTTCTCAGATGAACCAGAATAGTAACAATGGGAAAGATGCGAAGATTTGGGAGAGTTCACAATGAACTGGTGCTATGGTCCTAGTAACCAACCATCAGTTTTGTGATGGAAGCCTGAGCCTGTCACTGACCTTACAAAGAATCAACTACCATAAGGTACAGTATATAAGATCGTTTTAGGGTAATTTGGCAGATTTAGGCCAAGTTCACACTCCATGTTCTTCCCCCATATACAGTGCCTTGCGAAAGTATTCGGCCCCCTTGAACTTTTCAACCTTTTGCCACATTTCAGGCTTCAAACATAAGGATATAAAATTAATTTGCGTTAACGTTTTGATCCTTAATTTTTTTTTAAATGTGGGTCCCTGCCAGATAGCGCCATCCACAGTACCAATGAAGCAGAAGAGGTTGTAAGACTCAAATCACAATAAATTATTTGGACGTAGTCAAGAAACCTCTATTATTCTTGACCTAATTTTCTTCATGTTTATAGAAGAGAATCTAAAGCTTCACATCCTAAACAATCATCAGGATCAATAATGAAATCTTCTGCGTGTTCAAAAATAATAACACTTGATAGAAACTGTGACATTTAAAGCAGAGGTAGCAGGTGCAGGGATGCAGAAGTCTTCTGTGGTCTCCATACATTTCTATGTAACAATATAAACACTTATTACAGATACTCAGAGCATCCGCCATCATAGACGTGTTACACATACAATGCTTTGTTGTTCTGAATTGCTGTTTACAACATTTCAATTGCTTTATCAAAAAAAGTAAAAATTGTGTAAAGTTATTTATCATTATAAAGAGTCATCATCTTTTCTTAGCGTTAAGTTGTTTTCATTACTTCTTATTGAGGCTTTAAAGAGACAGTCCACTTATTACTCATGTTAAAGAGACACTAAATATAAAATAAAAATACAACATTTTTCACATTTCAAAATTAAATGCTTTCACAATGTAAACACTCATCCCTTCACCAAAGTCTGGTTCTGTTCTGTATTGAAGTCCAAAGGGTGAAAAATAGAAAATAAGGTATTTGAAGAGCATAAGAGGTGGAACCAATCTAAGGGGTGCTCCTTTAGCTCTGACTATTGACTGCCACACTCCACTGTATCTGCCTACTCCCTGTCCTCCTGTGCCCCATGTATATCCACAGTATAACCATGTCCTGTAGTATGTTATAAGGACCAGCAATGGGTTTAGGTGTAGAGCAACAACACCAGTCACTACTGTCAGAAGTAGACCATAAAAAAGAAGAAAGGGAAGTATGTGGGTGATGTATCTTGAATGGCTCCCCTTTAATAGAGACAATTGTAGACAAGAGCAAGTGAAAACAATTCAACTTTACTGTATCACTTCTGGCCGCATTTCCCGGAACCCTTTATCCGTGTGGCACACTATTCTTCCTGGCCAGGAATATGTCATCACTATGTGATCTGTGGGGTCCAACACCGGACACTGCACAGATCAGTTGTTCCGGCAGCCTCTAGGTGCCAAAAGCTTCTAGTGGATGAGCAGAAATTCAAGAAATAGGAGTGATGCATCAGCCCTGTTCACTGCACAGCGGTGAGGACATATAAGGGGCAGGGCCATAGACCCCACCAGGTTTATTATCTTTTATGCCAGAAAACTAGTGTAATTGATGCTAGAAAGCTATACCAGCTATGATCTGGCATAGATTTCACAACAGGAAACCTGCGCGGCCTAGCAAAGGGTGCTCCACCTTGTCAGAAATGAAGTGCACACTCCACTTCCAAAGGAAATATGAAGACTGGGGTTGGTAATGCCAGTCTTCATAAATCTCCCCCTTTGAGTTTAACAGGCTTCCTAAGCACTTAATGTGGCTTTAGCCACAGACTGGCTGCACTTCCTACAAGCAATGTCTTATATAATGTTGCTACAACAGAGCCATTTAGTGGCTGCAGCACAACACAATATATCGAATTCATAGCACATTTACATTTCCTTAAAAAGGAAAAACATTAAATATTTTCCCTTATAGTTGACAGCTCAGAGGGACCATCATTGCCACAGCCTGCCACTGCATTCTATCTGGAGGCACCACAGGATATGGTGCCCCACCATCTGGACAACCTGCGAAATAACAACATCCAAAGCAACATATATTCAATTACATATATACATATGTATAAGATGAACATAAATGAACTACTGAGCAGTCTTTCAGCTAACCAGTCAGTCCAATAACAGAATCAGGTAGCCAACAGTAAAAAAATACAGTTGCAGTTTATTTGCTGCTATGGTGGAGAGCATGTGGTTTAACCTCCTTATAAGTAAGGGGATGAGACGAAGAGAGAGAGAAAGAAGTAGAAGGAAGGTAGTGATGGGAACAAGTAGAAAAAACAGAAGATGGAAGAAAACAGAAAAAACAGAAAGAGGAAACGAATGAGAAAGGAGAAGAAATTAAATACAGGAGGAATGAATGGAAGGAAGTTAATGATGATATAGCCGCCCATCAGCCTGCTAGGAGGCACTGGCTGTATCACCACTGGTGGAGGAAGAGGTACACACTGCATAACCGCAAGTCACCAGAAGCTAAGTCAGTGGAGGAGGTATCAGATCTGGCTGTCAGCGGGCACTGGATAGTGGAAAGAACAATGGGGACACATCCAGAAAGGTAGGCAGTGGCAGGCCCGTGGAGGACGGAGAACCGCAGAAGACATGCTCGCCCGTAAGACTGTATTGAGTATTTTGAGTTGCTTGTTATTTTGTACCTTTCCTCACTACTGTATTTCCAGTTATTATTGACCTTAAAATCAACAGTTATGCATAGCTAGTTGTCCGTGTTTTTGTCCACCACTGTTTGCACCTTAAGGTTAAGGCCCCATGTAGCAGTTCACAGCCAAAAAGCACTTCGGGAAAAACCGAAATACAGAGCTTTCCTCTGTGGACTTTCTACTTCAATTATACCTATAGAGAAACCGCCAGAGTTTCCGTAGGTATAATTGACATGCTGCAATTTCCAAATACGTGACAGTTTTGGAATTGCATTTCCGCTGCGGGTATTCTGCAATGTGTGGATGGGATTTTCTAGAATCCCATCTTCTATGCAGGGACTGTAAAATGCTGCGGTTTGTCTTCAGCCTAAAAAAGGAACGAAAAAGAGGAAACAGTGGCAGAAAAGGAGGAAAGAAGAAGATGGGGAAAAAGAGGCTGATGAAGAGAAGATGATGGGAAAGCAAAGGAGTGGGAAGAGAAGGAAGATGCTAAAAAAAAAGATGAAGAAATGTAAACATGGATGGAAAGAAAGAAGGGAAAAAGTTGATAAACTTCTCTTAGATGAAAGTTTAGCATCTGGAATAAGGCCTTTGAAATGTGTGGTCTGAACCTGCATGGGATTCTGCCTTTCCACAGGCACCAAAACACAAAGAGAAGTACAGAGAAGGAATCACAACCCAAATACTGGGTGGTGGTGCTGATGTCTGCCTTGCAATGATGTTTATAAAGATGGTGGTGATGATGATAGTGAGGAAGAGGATGATGACAATGCAGATGGAGGCTATCCCGATCTCGCTTCATTTCTTACAAGGCTCCAGACAGTACATCTGAGACATCAAGTCTTTTTTTTTTTGTGGAAACAAGACATGTGTTTGGTTCCTTAAAAGACTCCTCCAGTCCTGCTGCAATATAAATAGCACCCGTGCTCACACTCTCCATATCTAGGGAGAAGCAGAATTTACAATGAGAGGCGATGTTTCCAGATTTATTAGTGGGTGACAATACAAGGAGTGGATAACTGTTTTATGATGCTGCCACCACTGTTCCTGGTCATTGGTCACTAGTTTCTCACTTTGCAACATTTCTAATGACCTGAACTGCCGCTCATTAGAATTGCAGATTTGTGAAGGCGCCAGAATCAGTCATTGGAATGTCTGTACCATATATGCCATATTTCATCTAGTGTTTTGTATCTACAAATTCTGCAGATCATTACAGTAATTGATTCTAATTCCTGACAAGTACAGTCCCCTTTACTTATCTTGTACATCATGTCTTATGTTTCAGTCACATGGAGAGCCGCAGCCATAATTCTGCTGGCTTCCTGTTAACTCTCAGGATGAAGGCTGTTACATCTCACTGCTGCCTCCTGCTGGTTCAGTCTCTATATTTCAGTATGTGCAGGGAATGTAATGATTAAGACACTGTACTAAATTCCTACACCAGGTTGCAGGGCACTAAGCAGTTAAGAATTTATGTGCCACTACAATGAGGATGGATTCCAAGCAGCAGCCAGCAGAATTGTGAATGCATCTCTGAATGTGACTTGAGTATAATACATAATGGAACGTAGATGTAGATTTAACCTGTATAATGATGGAACTATCCTTAAAGAGGCAGTGACACAGATTCTTCCATCATTGTATGTAGAGCAGTGAGCTGGAGATAATGGATGATTGCTCTATACCTCACATCTCAATTGTTTATCAGTCTGATCTCAGGACGAGGTGCGGACACAGTAACCGATCATTCATCAGTGCCCCCGAGCTCATGTATCCAGCTCAGGGCTCTGCAATGTAAGAACTATTAACCATGGATCAGTCAGTGTTATGTACCCTGCTCGCCATGCTCTCTTCCTACCATCCGTCATGGGCCTGATCAAACTATCACCAATATTTTAATCTGTGCAGACACAGTAATGGATGGCACAGTGATGTGGGGAGATCATGTAGAGACTTGCAGATCAGAAACAGAGATAATGTGCCTTTCTAAAGACGTCACGTGATCATTTATTTATCACAATAAGTCAGTGGAAAATGTTGTCAGCAAAGTCAACGGATGAAGGAAAAATTCTACCACAACTTATAATTAACTATATGGAGCACATATTTGCCCATTCCCCAGGAATTCCTTATTCCCCCTTATGGATCCTACTCACAGTGCTGACTTTGGTACTTGTGATCACATTGGCCCAGATTGACTATTATGGCTAGAATTAGACACTGGCATAAACGTGCCTTATCTTTATCTTTTGGTGCAATGTTGTTCATTTTGATACATGTAGTTTTGGCTGACATTTTTCACCTTGCTAGATATTTGGGTGTGGATTCTCAGAAAAAAGGGGCATGGCTTAAATGTGCCACAATGTGCCAAAAATGCACCAAAACTGTGACATAAATTTTTTTCTCAAACTAAGCCAACTAAAAGGTGGTATAACTTAGACTAGACTATCTTCAAGAGAACTATCATCCAGCATCAGTCACTAATGAATCACTCATGAATGAGTATTTTCAGATTGCTTGTCTAAGTTTACACTGTCTAACTATTAGTAAATCTGGGCCACTGTGTTCTTCCACAATTGTCTGATCTGCAGCACTGCATCAAGGACAGACCTACAGATGTGCTAATGCTGAGCTGTCTGGTTCATGAGCAAAATATCAGATCCACAGTCAAAGAAATGGGAGAGAAGGAACATGATTTACTGAGAAACTCTGCAGCCCTTTAACTAGTAAATAGCTATAAGCATTGCCAGGGAGAGTCTGTTCTGTACACCTGTACTCATGACAGTGCAGTATGTAGAGCTGTAGAATTTGTCAAAGGGAAATGGTCATTTGAAATGGCTCTATCTCTGATTTTATACAACTTAGAAAAAGATGTCTCTAGTATCACATGAAAGCTGAGATTCTCACGTTTCAAGTGTAACTATAATAAAAATGGAGTTATCACTAGTTAATTACTAGTTAATTAGCTACTAGTACATTAGGAAATGTACTTTTTATTTGCAACATGAACTAGTGCAGGGGTCGGCTTCTTTCCCTGGCACGGGCTGCACGAGTCCTCGCCAAAACAAAACTGCTTTTATTATACTCTGGGGTCTCTTCAGACCCCAGAGTATAAAAAGCGGAGCCCAAGGGGAGGTGATGAAACATAAACAATAATGTTACTCACCTTCCCTGCGCTCCGGAGGTGCTCCGTTTTCTTCGGTGCTTCTGCCTGATGTAAGAGACCGCTGATAGGGCTGCAGGGCCCTTGAGACTAAATTAGCAGTTGCTGATTTCAGGCAGAAGTATCAAAGAGAACGGAGCGCAGGGAAGGTGAGTAACATTGTTTTTTATGTTTGTCACCTCTCTTGGCCCTCCACTTATTATACTCTGGGGTCTGAAGACCCCATAGTATAATAATAGCTAGTGAGTGGCACAAATTGGAATATTATTAAAGTTGGAATATTATATGTGGGACATAATACCGTGTGCAGGGGCCGCTATGGGACATAATACCGTGTACAGGGGCGGCTTTGGGACATAATACCTTGTGCAGGGGCTGCTATGGGACATAATATCGTGTACAGGGGCGGCTATGGGACATAATACCATGTGCAGGGGCTGCTATGGGACATAATACCATATACAGGGGCGGCTATGGGACATAATACCATGTGCAGGAGCCACTATGGGACATAATACCATGTGCAGGGGCCCCTATGGGACATAATACCGTGTACAGGGGCGGCTATGGGACATAATACCATGTGCAGGGGCTGCTATGGGACATAATACTGTGTGCAAGGGTTGCTATGGGACATAATACCGTGTGCAGGGGCCGCTATGGGACATAATACCGTGTGCAGGGGCCACTATGGAACATTATTCTGTATAAAGGTGTGTTTTTGCACGCAAAAATCAGTCTTTTTTTTTTTTTTTTGCAAAATGCACCATGTGAACACAGTTTTACATCGAAGTAAAAGTTCCAGCGGCCTGAGAATAGAGCTGCATCCAGATACATAGTGTGTTTCCACCATATGGATGCTGCCATACGGTGCTCATGGACACTTACATTTACCACTAATTGGGGGCTGCACATGGACTTTCATTGTTTCTAATGGAAAAGTACAGGTGCGTCCCAAGAAATAGAAGTAAGCACATGCGTCATAAAGCATCTTGTGGCAGCACTTCTGTGTTATGGTTTGTGGTATATTACTTTAATATAGGGGTTGTCAGCCTTACAATTATTTACCTGCGCTCCGAGGACCTCATCTTTGATTTTTTTATTTAAATTGGCACGCCGAACAAAAAAGGTTGCCTACCCCTGAACTAGTGCATATAAAGCTCAAATTCCTGACTGTGTTTTTAACTAGTGATATCTCAGGTTGTATTATAGCTAATAATGCAGTCAGAAACATTTTTCTAAGTTGTATAAATCCGGAGATACAGCTATTTGAAGTGATCATTCCCTTTTGGTGAATGCTACAGCTCTACATACTGGCAATACAAATGTGTTTGTTTTGGCAGTATTTTACAGCCTGTTTTCTATTAAAAGGAAGTTATATAGGTTAATAAAGTAGAAAACAAATATGTTCACCAATCACCGTCTACACAATAGGAAAACATGTTTTAAATAAAATGGGAGTTGCACTTTAAACAGATGGGTGATCCAAGGTGTGGACAGCACTGGGAGCTCCTATTGGTACTTTACTTGATCTTAATACGGGACCAAAGTGCCCTGAAAGGCATTATCTATTCAGAGGATATGGCTACTAATAAAATAAATCATTAGAAGAAGAATTCCACATTCCCAGTCCTACTTTAGTTGTAAGCTCGGTCATTTCTTTGGCTCATACCTTGTATAGGACAGTTGTGTCATTTGTCATGTGCCACTATATAAGAAGTGATATAGGATACCAGGTGTTTAACAGAACCCCTTGTCATGAGCACTACGGTGATCCTAAATTTATATTCCCCCACTCCCCTGTTGCATGTATATGGAGTATATAATATGCTGCCGAGGGAACCCATACAGCCTGATGTCAGAGGCATTAATAGGAATATGCCGATATGTTACATCACTTGCAGGGTAAAATTTTAATTGGATCATTTACATAACCCTGAAGTGCTGCAGCAGTGAGAACAATTAGTTCTGCCCATAAAGAGTTAAGTGCGAAGAGAAAAATATTAAAGGAAATTCACAAAGATGCAGAAATCAATTTGCTTTGACTCTGGCAATAAAGCAATGCAATATTATCACGCTGCATTCTCCGTGCCCGCGGGAAACATGTAGGAACATGTGTGCTCTGATTAACCGCTTGTGCCTGCCACTACGTCCGTGTTCTGATAGGAAATAAGGAATACTGTGTGGCAAATTGAGGATGTACGCAGTCGAGCAGAGTCTAGAGTCTTTAACCCTCTCTCTTCTAAAGTGCCATACCTTATGTGGGATCTACTGTAGTCTTTGTCATATAACCTGGTTTAGGGATATCATTACTCTGCATGGGCATTGGTAGATGTATAGATTATACAGGACAACAGGAACATAATGAGGCAAAGATACATGTCACTTTAAAGTATAAATCTGCCTATAATATTCATTTCACAGAAAAGGAAAGGTTTTAAAAAGCATCTCTGTATCCACAAGAAAAAATAATAATAAAATATAACTTTTATTAGTCTAACATGTTTGGATTATGTCTGGATGCTTGGTTTTATTGATAGACTAGTAAAAGTTATATTTTATTTTTTTTTTTCTTGTGGGTACAGAGATGATTTTTGAAACCTTTCCTTTTCTGTGAAATATTTACTCACATAAAGATTGGGATATCACTTTCTGTGATCTTGTGCCTATAATGTTCAGTCACACCAGAGCTGCATTCACAATTCTGCTTTTATATCATGTCTTCAGCTGGCTGTACACATTACAGGCAACAATTATCTAATGTATATGGCTTCTCCCAGACTACACATGTGGGGGACAATGAGGATCAGTCAGTTGGATTTTAGCTTTCTGATTTTGTTTATAGGGAGGCAAGTCACTGGTGACATCACTCTCTCTTCTCCCATTCAGTACACATGTACTGCTTGGCTAAGACACAGATGCATGAATATGGAGGGACTCGGTGAAATAACTATCAGCCAATCATTCATCTGACATTGAATTTGTGTATGACCAATATTGCCCCCCTCCAGCTATATCCAGAGCTACATTTACAAACTGCTAGACTACAGATCCTCCCAGAACCTCTTGACTAATTAGTATCCTTTGTTGTAGTGCATTGTGGGATATGTAGTGTTTCTACCTGGCATACCTGGTAGATAGATATGGAGTTGCAACAGGTCAAAGGATCGCATATCTCCTTTCTGAAAGCAGGAATAGATGTATGTCTAGAATGTCATTAAATGGAGTGATCACACTAGATATCGCAAGATGAATCAGTAGTATCCAGACAATGAATTTTATACGTTATTCATACAGAGCCTGGACTATGGATTACCTACGCTTCTGTATCCTGGATCTGGAAACACTTTATGTATTTGCTATACATGCTTCTGTAGAAGCAATGTTTATATATACCGTGTTAGAAGGCTTCTGCTGAAACATTGCTCCTTCCATATTATTGATGTGATGATTTGCTACTTTATATCTTCGGCTGGGTTCTTCCTCTTCCGTTGCTCACTCTTATTCTTTTTCCTGCTCTTCCATTACATTCTGACTTTTTGCTTGTACAGATTTATAACCATCAATAGCCATTTTCACTTTCTTCTTGTCCTGAGCCCTTCCAGTCGTCTCCTATATTTTAACCCAATTAGCTCCTCATCATGTGACGGCGGCACATAACATTTTATGCTGTCACAGAGTTCTGTAGATTCCGGTATTATAAGGGGCACATTACAGGCTGGCAAGGCCTTCACAGCCACAGATCATTGTGTCACTTGGAACAACAGACAAGTCATTAATATTGTTCGCCAGCGATGACTGAACCGTCTGGAGCTGCAGGTACAACTGTGGAAGCAGCTGTTCAATCATTTGGGATTTTTGCTGAGAATCCGGGGCTTACACAAAGGCAGCTTTCATGTATCTGGAAACAGCAGAACAGTCGGCGCAGACCCCATTGCTGGACGTATTGTGAGCTCGCGGCTGACCTATTTATCAGCAGTTTATAGCTGTAAAGTGCTTAAGAGCTCAGTGGCATTCACAGAGACTAGAAATTATATTATCAGACGGTAAAAAGAATTTATCGCGGAGCAAACAGGACTGAGCGCGCCTGCAGCCGGCCCTACCGCACTGCACAGCCTGCTGGGATTACTTCATATTTGCACCTTTGAGAGGATTTACTACAAGTTCCTTGTTACTAAGTTTAGTATTGATAAGAGACAGTAAACAGGATAAGTGGAGAAACTGAGAAATCTCCTTCTGAATCAATGCCAACACTTTTCATGGAGCTACATAATGCCCCCCCAGATTGTGACTGCTGAACCAGTCCAGTCTCATGTAAATGAAATTTTGTCATTGTAATGGAAAATTCTGCATCTTTTTAATGTAGTATGTGTTTTAGTTCCTCACATTTCAAGATCTCTGCTAACATTTTATGTACATATAAAGGCAGAGACTGGAGACCCTGTATAGATCAAATATTTCCCAGGGATTAGGCTCTCTTGGATCCAGTGTAGGTCACCCTACATGAGGTGAACACATGAGCACTATAAGTCTCTCTTGGCATTTATGATGTATCAGGACCAGACTTCATCTGACAAAAATATATCAAATAAATATACTTTCTTAGTGTTGTAATTTAAAAAGTCTGAAAAACTACACTGATGTAGGCGACATCCACAATATTAAATGCATATCACAATACAATGAGTAATCGACCGTACAATTGAAACTGAGGAAATAATAACCAATAATTGTGCATACATAGTAGTAACACCTAAATCCCCATATATCAAAAGGCATGTGCTGCTCAGCAAACAATGCAATAATATAGAGGTAACCAGGCACGTAACTAGCAAAGACTGGGCCTCATAGTAAAATTGACTTAGGGGCCCCCCCACATACACACACGGCATAGCTCCCCTTTTCCTGGCCCCCACATGGTATAACGCCTCATTTACACACATTATAATGTCCCAAAGTGGCCTCCAGACAGTATAATGTCCCATAGCGGCTCTTTCATACAGTATAATGTCCCATAGTGGCCCTCCACACAGTATAATGTCCCTTAGTGGCCCCTTCACACAGTATAATGTCCCATAGTGGCCCTCCACACAGTTTAATGTCCCATAGCGGCCACTGCACACAGTATAATGTCCCATAGTGGCCCCTCCACATGGTATAATGTCCCATAGCAGCCTCTCCACACAGTATAATGTCACATAGCGGCCCCTGCACAAAGTTAAAAGTTCCATAGCGGTCCCTTCACACAGTTTAACGTTCCATAGTGGCCTCCATACGGTATAATGTCTTACAGTGGCTCTTCCACACAGTATAATGTCTCATAGTGGCCTCAATACAGTATAATGTTCCACAGTAGCCCTTCCATACAGTATAATGTCCCATAGTGCCCCCTTCACAAAGTATTATATTACATAGTGGCCTCTTCATCACAACCTAGTGCATCTCCGACCTGTGTACAAGCCACTTGTACGTAGAGAACCAGCTGTCACCCGCATAGTGAGGATATGGTCCGAGGAGAGTGATGAGGCTCTGAGGGTTTGTTTTGACACAATCGCATGGGAAGTTCTGCAGGATTGTTATGGAGAAGATATGGAAGGACTCACACACTGCATAACGGACTATATTAATTTTTGTGTGGACAACACAGTACCCATAAAAGTGGTGAAGTGCTTTTCCAACAACAAACCATAGATTAATTCTGATATAAAAACACTACTTAAGGAGAAAAAGATGGCATTCAGGACAAGAGATAAGGAGGGGCTGAGGGAAGTACAAAAGGAGCTGAGGCATCAAATCAGGCAGGGAAAAGCCAGTTATAAGGAAAAAATGGAAAAGCAAATGGAAAGGAAAGACATAAGGGGGGTGTGGGAGGGGCTTAAGTCAATTTCTGGTCATAAACAGTCTGTCTGCCAGATTGAGGCAGATGTTAATTGGCTTAATGAACTAAACCTATTCTTCAACAGATTTGATTACACACCAGTTCCTCCTACCCCAGCATGTCCTTCAGTTCCCCCCACCACAATGACTTCACCCCATGCGGCTACTCCCCAACAGACCAGTAAATCCAGGAATCCGTCTATATCTGACCACAGTCTGACCTTCACAAGGGCCCAGGTGAGGAAGGAGATGAAAAAGATCAAGGCGAGGAAAGCCGCAGGGCCAGATGACATCAGTGCAAGGCTAATTAAGACTTGTGGGGACCAGCTGTGTGGTATAATTACATACATGTTTAATATGAGCCTGAGGCAGTAAATAGTTCCTGAATTATGGAAATCTTCTTGTGTGGTACCAGTTCCAAAGAAACCTCACCCTATGGACATCAACGACTACAGACCTGTAGCACTGACATCCCACTTGATGAAGATCTTAGAGAGATTGGTTCTCACACATCTCCGCCCTCTAGTGAGCCCCGCTATGGACCCTCTCCAGTTTGCTTATCGGCCGGGCATTGGGGTAGATGATGCCATCATCCACCTTCTGCACAGGGCTCTGTCTCACCTGGAGAAACCAGGAAACACGGTGAGAATAATGTTCTTTGATTTCTCCAGTGCTTTTAACACCATACAGCCCGGGTTACTGAGAGACAAGCTGGGCCTTGCTGGAGTGGACCACCACCTTTCCAACTGGATCCTAGACTACCTCACAAATCGACCTCAATACGTGAGAGCACGAGATTGGGTGTCAGATACCGTGATCTGTAATATGGGGGCACCTCAGGGTACAGTTCTTGCCCCTTTCCTCTTCACACTGTACACAGCAGATTTTAGGTGCAACTCATCTAGCTGCTACCTACAGAAGTATTCTGATGACTCTGCAATAGTAGGTCTCATCACAGACGATGATGACAGGGAGTACAGAGAAATGAACCGAGATTTTTTGGACTGGTGCCAGCAGAACCACCTGAAGATTAACGCGGGGAAGACCAAGGAGATGGTGGTGGACTTCCGTAAATGCAGATGCCCTCCTAAACCAGTGGACATCCTGGGGACGGGCATCAAGATTGTGAACACCTATAAGTACCTGGGTCTGCTCCTTAATAATAAGCTGGACTGGGCAGATCACATGGAGGTCCTGTACAGGAAGGGCCACAGCAGGCTCTACCTGCCTAGTAGGCTGAGAGCCTTTGGAATCCGGGGGGCACTTCTTAGGACTTTCTTCAACTCGGTAGTGGCATCAGCCATCTTCTTCGCAGTGGTCTGCTTGGGGAGCAGTATATCAACCAGGGACAGAAAGAAACTTGACAAGCTGATTAAAAGGGCCAGCTCTGTCCTGGGGAGCCCCCTGGACCCAGTGCAGGTGGTGAGTGACAGAAGGATACTGTCCGTGGTGAGCTCCATGCCGGAGAAGAAGTCCCATCCCATGCATGAGACTGCGATTGCGCTGGGCAGTACTGTCAGTGACCGACTGCTCCACCCTAAGTGTGAGAAGGAACGCTATCGGAAGTCTTTCCTCCCCACCGCGGTTAGGCTGTACAACCAACACCGACCTAAGAGGAGATCAATACACACAGAGAACTGAAATATCTTTCTGCCTGTTAAATCCCCCCCCCCTCCTCTGCTACTTCTTATTTGTCCGTCTACTATCAATGTAATGCCTCTCACCTTGGAACATTCCTGTTCATGTTGTATTTGTATTTGCTTATCTTTGCTGCTGTAACACACTGAATTTCCCCATTGTGGGACTATTAAAGGACTATTAAAGGACTATTATTCACACAGTATAATGTTCCACAGTAGTCCTTGCATACAGTATTATGTCTCATAGTGGCCCCTTCACACAGTATTATCTCCCATAGCGGCCCCTTCACACAGTATTATGTCCCATAGCGGCCCCTTCACACAGTATTATGTCCCATAGCGGCCCCTGTATACAGTATAATGCCCCACAACAGCCCCTCCACATAGCATAATGTCCCATAGTGGCCCCTTCACATAGTATTATGTTCCATAGTGGAAATTTTTGGGGTACACCACCCATGAACTATTACTATACTCTTTTCAGACCACCAAATATAATGATTGGAGGCCTGGGGGAGGTTAGCAAACATAAAAATCACTGTTACTTACCTCTCTTGGGCCCTCTTCAATAAAGTCACAGACGTAGGTTATGTAAGCGTCGTTACACATCGTGACACCAGCCTGACGCATGTGATGTCTTTGACGTCACTAAAGAGACCCAAAGACACCATAAACTCCAGCTGGAGCCCAGGAAAGGTAAGTAACATTGTTTTTTTTAGCTCAACCTCCCTGGGGCCTCTGATCATTATACTCCGGGGTCTGAAGAGACCATAGAGTATAATAATAACAGTTTAAGTTCAGACGTATTTGGCCCTAATGGCAATGCAAGGCGAACCTCATTAGACAAATCTCACAGGGTTCACACGTTCCTGCTCATGGCCCCCTCCGTGTCAGCGACATGATGTGGGACAGACGATGCCCCCTGGAGGGCTGAAGGGGAAGCGGAGGTGGCCGTGAGCAGAATCGGGGATCGGTAAGTAAATAGGGCCCGTTAAATGCTGAGGTTACTCCAGCAGGTAACAGCCTATTAAAAAAAAAAAAAAAAAAAAAGCAGCAGGAGCCTACTGGGCTCCCTAAGGTCGTGGGCCCCGTAGAAGTCATTACGGCTGCTTCAGAGATAGTTATGCCACTGGAGGTGACAATACCATATACTGGGAAGCAATCGATAAAATAATATGAAAGTCAACAAAGTATATACCTGATAACAGGAGTTTGTCCTGGGATAGTGCCAGATCCAACGCGTTATGGCCCAGTGTTCCTTAAGGGGGTTGGCGTTAACCCACTAGCACCAACCTATTATACCATGTCTCTGCCAATAAAAACAAACATACACAGATGAAAAATGATTACCTTCCCACTGTCAAAGACATAGAAAAGACGGTATTAAATTGACATCCCATAGTGCGTGCCACATCATGACACAAATGTTTCAGCTATACACGTTAAAGCAGCAACACTAGATGAGCGAATTGGTTCGTAACAAACAGGATTTGACCCGAATATTGCAAAATGAAAAATTGAATTGGGATTTGTCTCAGACAAACTAAAATGGCCGTGGTGAATTATTATACTCTGGAGTCTCTTCAGATCCCAGAGTATAATTAGTGGAAGCCCAGGGGAGGTGTCAAAAATAAAAAAACATTTATTCTCTCCTTCCGTTACCTCTTTTGGTTCTCCTCGCAGTGTCTGGAGCTCTGTCTCTGCCTCCTCACGGCATATTGCGCTCTCTTATGCGTCCGGTGTCACCACTGAGGCCAGTGATATGGGCATGCTGAGCGTCATAACAAGCTTTCAGTTTGACTAACCCAATCAGGTGACTTATACATGAAGAGCAGAACAATGGTGAATAATGTTTGACAATCCAGATTTCTCTTCTGCTCATTCACTTAATTTTGTTAGTTCATAAAAATAAACTATTAAAACTTCTATTTTTGCTACGATATATGATGGATATTAGTGCGGATATTGGTAGTCACAGGAGTGATCTTACTTAGCGTTGGTATTAGAGAAGGGGTAGCAGAGCTTTGATATGTATCTCATATTTCTACCATTTATCTGTTGTAGAGTAGTATGGACATGAGACCCCAACTATCACTCCCATCAGAATTATCTGATAATTCCTCTCCTCATTGTTCTTGTCTCAATAAACCCTGAATTTCCTTTTTTCTGCAGGTTTATTACCTTTTAAGTACAACATGGAAGCAGATTACATACTAACAGGAAGGTCCCGAGAGGCTGAAGTCATTGTAATGAGAAGCTGCCCTCGGTGATAGGAGATTGTGTTACTTGTCTTTAGAGGGCGATAGAAATCTAGACTAGTTGGAAAGTCCCCAGGTCAGAGAGGAACTGAGGCCAGGAGGACAGAGGCTGCACTTCAGGAAATGCTGTGAGAAATGTCTGGATTTGCAGCACTGAAGAATATTTGGAGATGGAGCAGCTGAAATATCAGATGAGTGGCACAGTATCCTCTCATTGTGAATGTTGAATGGCTGCCATGTCCTCCCATGATGCTCAGCTAAGCTCCCAAACGGTCGCATTTCATGGTGTCTGCAGCAGCACCTACAGTAGCAGACAAGTCATTAATATTAGTAAAGAGGTAACTGGATTGTCTGGCAGGATGAAAGAGACAGATGGCCGAACACTTGTGACTTTCTCAATGAATTCACAGCTGATAAAATTAAACTTTTTCCCTCCAGTTACTGATCTCATTCAGAAGGACAGAGGGGAGAGGTTTTCACTTATTTGGTGTTTTCAAAGCAGAATTCTGGAGGCAAAGAAAGAAAAGTCAAAGAAGTAATGTGTCATAGAAAGACGAGTCACAGAAATTATTTGAAGAAGGAGAGTCACATAAAGAAAAGTAGTGGTTGCCTGGTGAGCACCATGAAGACGTGTCTCTATGTAGAATGCACACAATTTGCATCAACATTCAAATATCTATCTTTTTGTCATCTACACTTTATAAATACATATTTATACAGTACATATACACACATCACACACACACAGAAATACACATTACACACACATATATGCAATATATACATGCACACATAACACATACTAACAATTCTTTCAGTACTGTCAGAGAGCGATCCACTGTGAGCAGGAGTCATGACCTATCTGCTCTCCTGCCTGTCCCAACAAATTTGCTGCCGGGATTTGCAGCTAAAGACAATTTCTGAAGAAGACAGCTAGTACTCTCGAAAGCTTACCATCAAATATACTCAGTTAGCCTCTAAAAGGTATCGCCTGATTTCTTCACTCTTCCACTACTTTCTATGGCTAACACGGTACAACATTATACTACTAGCAGCTAAAGTAAGGTAAGGAAACATAAGCAGGGGAGGTAGGAAAAAGTTAGGATCACCAGACACCCTCATTCTGCATTCAACTCCATATTTCTGACTACTGCTGGGACAATGCAAGTATGAATGAGGAAGAGGAAGTAACAGGTGGAAGAGAGGAAGAAGAAACAACAGCTGAATAGAGAGAAATGTAAATAAAGAAAGATGAAGAAAGGTGAAAAAGAGTGAAGTAAAATTCAACAAAAAAGAAACATAAATCTATAAAACTGTGCATACTAATAAAGCAAACACAGAAAACTATATCTCTACTAATCAAAATAGATTTTTATAGTTAAAATAGAAAACAATGATGATATTATTGCTAATATTTATAAATGCTATCATATATTGTTTACTATTATAATTGTCTGCAGCGGATGTTTTGTTTGCTATACTCCCAGTGTATGACTCCTCACCGCGGCACATGGACCCATGTACAATCTGAGGGCCATAATTTACTGTAGAATAATTACTTTGCTCCTACACTTCTGATGCAGAATCATTAATCTGAATGTGTCAGAATCAGCAGGGGCTCACTGCAGCCAAGACCACATTGGTAAGGAACACCACAATATTCCAGTGAGGTCTCAGCACCAGCCAACACCTTCCCACAATATACATATAAATTAGACAAGTTTAATAAGTGGTGGTGAGAAGGAGACAATATAAGGAAGTTGACATATTTCTGGCGTCATAGAGAGACTTCAGGAGACTTGTAGCTTTTCTGAGGATTAGGGTAAGATCCTTACCATGGTGAAATTCTCTACCTTTTCTGCTGCTTTTCCTTGGCTGGTTCATACAAAGCTATTAGTCCACTGTGGTCCTTGGGGTCAATGAACAGTTTCTTTAGGTCCTGAACTCCTTTCTGTATTACACAATATGATATAGAAACAAAAGTGACCAACCACTGGTTACCACAGTCTTGGATTTACTGAGCTTTAGTTGGACAGATAATGATGACCAAGCCTGTCCTGGCTACATGTATAAATGTTCACTTCTCTGTTCATACCTGCTCAGTGGGATACTCTTGCTGTTGTGATGTCATGTTATGATGTGATTCCTACCTGACTCTCCCCCCTCTCTCTCACAGACATTGAGACAGAGAGACTGCAACTGCATTCCCCTCCTCCTATATAGATGGATTGAGGAGGTTTGTGAACACTTACAGATAAATGGGATCTATATGCTAATAAGATATATTATAAAGTTTCATATATTAATACACACCCCCGACAAAACATTTTTCAGAATAACAAAAAAAGCTTTTTGAAAAAAAAGGCTTTTGGTGGCGAGGCCCGCGGGGGGGGGGGGAGACCGGAGCGCTGCGCAGTAAAGCGCAGGGATCTTGACTGGGGGCGGGCTGTAGGGGGACCAATAACGCGCTAGGGCGCGAAGAATTGGGGGGCGGGGCTTAACCCCGTTCGAATTGACTATGCCGCGCAGCCCGGGAAGCGGCCATTCCGGAGCTGCGCGGCATGCTAACGAGCGGTCAGCTCCCCCCCCCCCCACCTTTTCACTGTAATGGCATCCCTCGATACCATCCTGGAGCAGATCAGAGCTGCTGCCGGCGTCCATGGTGAGGCCTGGCTGCAGGAGCGGCTGGCTGACATTATGCAGCCTGCCGCCCCCCCCCCATTAACCCTTCACTACCCCCGGAGGCGTCTGAGCGGCGGCGGCCGCGCAGGACTCGCCCGCCGGCACGTTTGAGCCCTGATGAGCCCCCTAGGGCCCGGCGACATAGGAGTCCCTCTCGGGCCCCTCCAGGCCGGGCACCCCGCTCCACTGCTCAGGCGCGGAGGTCCCGGTCTGGGAGGAATCCTGCCAGTCGCCTGGCCCCTGCGGAGGTGGAGATCCCTGCCACTGGCCTTAGTGGGGGGACCTCCACATCCAGTCTCCATATGGCTACAGCACGTGGTGCAGCGGTCCCCTCCTGTGATGCTCCAGCGGGAGGGGGGACTGTGTCTTCAAGTCCCGTCGGTTCCGGCTTTCCAAGTGCCCTTGGTACAGCAGCGGGAAATTCTGAACGACGAGCAGCACGGCGCTGGCCCCTCCTTCACGGCACCACAGCCCCGGTCCGAGGTGCATCCAGTGGTTTCAAGTGCATACGCGGGTGCAGGTCAACCTTCCCAGGGATGTCGGTCGTGCTGCAGCTGTCAGCGGGATGGTTCTCAACAATCAACAGGCGCCAGCGTTCTCCTGTACAGCGACCCAGGTCAGCAGGATGCAGGACCGTCGACTGGTGGGCCCACAGCACCTACGCAGTCTGGTGAGTACCATTCATTGTCGTGTCCGTTTCCTCCTATTCTAATGTCCCAGGGGTTAGGGATAGATAGGCCGGAGTCCCCAGTGGGTGGTGGTGTAGCTTCTGAGGGGATTAGGGAGCTATTGGGTAGCGTGAGGGAGCTACTGTCGCGCTGCGAACAGAGTGTTAGCGGTTCCCCGGTGGCGGCGTGGGTCCCTCCTGCGGTTCAGTAAGTAGCGTCACAGAGTGCGCCGGTGGTAGGGGCTCCGGCGGGTGTCACAGTGTCTGTCCAGACAGATAAAGAGAAGGTTGATTCGGTGAGGCTAGACGACAGGGCTCGGGGGGAGGTTTATGTGTGTTTTGAGGGTCCTCTAGGGGCGCATTTAAAAAAGGAAGTGAGGGAGAAGATTTGGAAGGACAAGTACGTCGAAATCTTTTCCTTGCTCCCTTTAGCTAAATTTAACTTAGACAAGAGTAAGAAGGAGGATAGCAAAAAAGAGGAGGAAGAAAAACGTAGGTGGCGCCTGATTCCACAGACTTTTGCTAATTGGCTTCAGGCCTTTGCCATTTTAGCGAGTGTCATTGGTGAAAAGGCTCCTGACAACTGTTCGGGGCTTTTTTGCTATCAGGACTCTATAGGTGAGGCGTATCGGGTGTATGGGGGTCAGACATGGCTGCGGTATGATGAGCAGTTCCGTCAGCGTAAGGCGGTTCGGCCCAGCATACGGTGGGACCAGAAAGATATAGGTTTGTGGCTTCGGGTTATGGCGCCAGCTCGCTTTGGCCAGCCCTTTCCTGGGGCGGCCGGTGGAACCGGCCATGGTGGTCTCAGTTACGGCTCAGGGGGGGGCAGGTGCACAGGCCCAGCAACGTTACGGGCTGTGTTGGCAGTTCAATGAAGCCCAATGTAAATTCGGCTTCAACTGTAGATTCAAACATGCCTGTTCATTCTGCGGAGGGGTGTCCCATGGTGCGGCACGTTGCTTGCGCAAACAAAGGACCAGGGCCTTGCCTAATAGTGGACAAGGGGCAGACGCCGGTGAAGCTGGAAGCCATGCTTCCGTACCTAAATAGTTATGTTAACAGGGAGAGTGCAAAGTTTCTGGTAGAAGGTTTTAGGGAGGGTTTTAGGATTCCCCTGCCGACGCACACAGTCCCCTTTTGTATAACTAACTTGAGGTCGGCAGCGGAACACTCGGGGGTGGTGTCCAAAAAACTGAGGAAGGAGGTGGCCTTGGGGCGCATGGCGGGCCCCTTCGCATCACCCCCTTTGGAAGGTTTAATTGTATCTCCTTTGGGGGTGGTGCCGAAGAAGGAGCCGAATCAGTTTCGGCTCATACATCATTTGTCTTATCCCAAAGGAGCGTCGGTCAACGATGGTATTGCACCCGAGCTTTGTTCGGTAGTATATACCTCGTTTGATGCAGCTGTGCATTGGGTACGGCGTTGCGGTCCAGGGGCCCTCTTAGCTAAGACGGATGTGGAGGCGGCGTTCAGGTTACTGCCGGTACACCCTGACAGCGTTAGGTTACTGGGCTGCTACTGGGACGGCGGGTATTACGTGGATCGTTGCCTCCCTATGGGTTGCTCAATATCGTGCGCATACTTTGAGGCGTTCAGCACCTTTTTAGAGTCGGTAATTCGGGATGTGGCGGGGGTTGAGTCAGTGATACACTACCTCGATGATTTCCTCTGTATAGGTCCGGCGGGCTCCGATGTATGCGCGGTTTTGCTGGCAACCGCGCGGTGGGTCGCCAGTAAGTTTGGGGTACCGTTGTCACCGGAAAAGACTGAGGGTCCGTGCACTAGATTGAGTTTCTTGGGCATAGAGCTTGACACTGTGGCAATGGAGTTCCGGTTGCCTGGTGACAAGCTGGTTGATCTTAGAGAGAGGGTGAGGCGTGCTCGTCACATGCGAAAAATTACGTTGCGCGACCTCCAGTCATTGTTAGGCAGTTTAAATTTTGCCTGCCGCATTATCCCCATGGGTAGGATTTTTTGTCGCCGGCTGGCAGGGGCCATGAAAGGGGTGTCAAATCCACGACACTTTATTCGGCTGGGGGTGATACATCGGGAGGACCTGGCAGTATGGGACACTTTTTTAGACCAGTTCAATGGTAGATCACTGGTCCAGTCAGCAGTGATCGATGTGTTCGATTGTGACCTCTTTACGGATGCGGCAGGGGGCCACGGTTTTGGGGCCTATTACAGGGGGCAGTGGTGCGCCGCTCCTTGGCCTGCGTCGTGGCGTGAACAAGGTCTGACGCGGAATTTGACTGTACTTGAGTTATTCCCGATTTTAGTCGCGGTGTCCATATGGGGTGGGGCGTTCCAGGATAAAAAAGTTAGGTTTCATTGTGATAACATGTCAGTTGTGTCGGCCATTAATAATGTGACTGCGTCTTCTCCTCCAGTTATCAAGTTGCTTCAGCGTTTAGTATTGCGTTGCTTGTGCCTGAATGCATGGGTGGTGGCAGTGCATGTTCCGGGGGTTAAAAATGACGTTGCTGATTCTTTGTCTCGTTTCCAGTGGGAGCGGTTTCGTGCCCTGGCTCCGGGGGGCGGAAGTGGAAAGGATTCCATGTCCTCCAGAATTATGGGACTTGGTTTGCGAAAAGCAGGGACATTGATTCAGGCATAGTTGGCCCCCGGCACCTGGGATAAGTATTCAAGGGCTTGGCAGCTTTGGGAGGATTGGGTGGGAGATTTAGGTCAGGTACATACTGATGAGGATAGGGTTGGGGCTTTATTGTTCTTGTTAAGCCGTTGGTCTTCAGATGGATGGTCCGTGGCGAAAGTTAATGGTGCGGTAGCGGCGTTGGCATTTGGTTTCAAGTTGAGGGGTTTGGCGGACTTTACCAAACATTTCTTGGTTCAACGTGCGCTTAAGGGGTTCCGCAGGGGCAGGGGAAGTAGTGACACACGGCGCCCGGTTACATTTCAGCTTTTGGAGCGTTTGGGGTTGGAACTGGGCCGTTTTTGTTCTTCGCACTATGAATGCGTTTTGTTTCACCTGGCTTTTTCTCTAGCCTTTTTCGGGGCTCTCAGGGTGGGTGAGTTGGTGTCCGTGTCGACTAAGCGGCCGGGTGGTTTACAGGTGGATGATGTGTACATGGAGGAAGGGGTCCTAGTGGTCAGGGTTCGCAGGTCTAAGACGGATCAGGCGGGGGCAGGGAAGTATCTGCGCCTGGGTGCGGTTGTAGGGTCAGATATGTGCCCGGTGCGTTGTTTGCTTGTTTTTCGGGGGTTGGTTCCAGCTTCTGCGGGCGGTCCCCTCCTGCGTCATGAGGATGGTTCGTTCCTTTCCCGTTATCAGTTCTCGGCTGTTTTTAGGGGTTGTTTGGACTCGCTGGGCCTTGACGCCTCTCGATATGCTCCACACTCTTTTCGCATTGGCGCAGCGACAGAAGCAGCTAGTTGGGGGTTGAGCTCGGAGGTGGTCCGACGTATCGGTAGGTGGGAATCGCAGAGGTATAGATCATACATACGTCCACACCTTGCCCAAATGTGAATCATTGTGTTGTTGGGTATTTTCTCCGCCCTCCCCCTACTTTATTTCTTCTTTCGTAGGCCCTTCTGCTCGGTTAGTCTGGATCTTCGGCCATTCTTTTGTGTTCTGGGGCGCGGAGAGGGCCGGCGTGCGGCGGAATGGTCGGCAGCTGGGGTTCGACAGGGCTGCGGTCGTTGTACGTTGGATTGGAGTCCGAGGTATGGTGTGGAGTCGGGTCATGCCCGAAATCCACAGGTGCACGAGGTTGGATCGGTCTCCGGACATTATCGTGATACATGCTGGTGGCAATGACCTGGGGGTTCGTCCCTTTCGCGATTTAGTGAGGGACATAAAGTATGACCTGTTGAGGTTGTGGTCCATGTTTCCGGGGATTGTTACCGTGTGGTCCGATATTGTACCGAGAAAAACATGGCGGGAGGCTAGGTCTGTTGAAAGGCTCAACAAGGCCAGGATTAAGGTTAACCGGGCTGTTGCGGGGTTTGTGTCCAGGAACGGCGGTGTGTGCGTGCGGCACAAGGAGTTGGAGTCTGGGGAGGGGGAGTTTTGGTTGCGGGACGGGGTCCATCTGAATGCGGTGGGGTATAGATTTGTGGACACTAGGTATCCAGGAGGGTGTTGAGAGGGCCCTGGAAGTGTGGCGGGTCTCTCACGCTTAAGGGATTAAGGCGTGCTCGCAGTGGCGGGTGGGGTCCTTGGAGTTGGTGGTCAATTGGCTAAAAGGGTGGAGTCAAAGGTAGGCTCCACCTATACATTTGGTGGTAATTGCACATTTTGGTGGATGGCCTGGCGCACGGTGAACGGTTACAGGGTAAATTGGCCCTGGGAGCTGGTACATGGAAGAAGGAGTTCGTCTTTATTCATGGTGCCGCCGAGCCGGTGGTCGCGGCTGGTGGTAAATTTATGGTGTGGTTATGTTAGCGCCAGGCCGGGGGATTGATAGTTTTTTGTAGCTCCAAGGACTCTTACCCAGGTTAAGCGTTTATTGTTAAATTATTTTAAGTTATGCAAATTATAATAAGTTATACTTGTTGTTATTTATTTGTTGTTTGTTAATAAATACGGCTGCTGTGGCCGATTTAATCCAACCCTTTGGTCTTGGTTTATTTCTAAGGGGGTGGGGGGTTTGAGAGCTGGGGGCAGGGGTCGAGGCTGGAAAAGAGGGGGAAGGCATTTAGGCCCAGCAGTTTGGGTATCAAAGGTGGTGGGGGGTTCATAGGGGGACCCCGTTATCAGCAATGCCCAGTCAGGGGAGACCGGAGCGCTGCGCAGTAAAGCGCAGGGATCTTGACTGGGGGCGGGCTGTAGGGGGACCAATAACGCGCTAGGGCGCGAAGAATTGGGGGCGGGGCTTAACCCCCGTTCGAATTGACTATGCCGCGCAGCCCGGGAAGCGGCCATTCCGGAGCTGCGCAGCATGCTAACGAGCGGTCCCTCCCTCCCTCCCGTTTTTTTTCTCTTTCTTGGGCTATTTTAACTTGTTTATCTTTTTGCAGGTGGTGTCACGGTGGCCTTGGCGGGTGGGGTCCTTGGAGTTGGTGGTCAATTGGCTAAAAGGGTGGAGTCAAAGGTAGGCTCCACCTATACATTTGGTGGTAATTGCACATTTTGGTGGATGGCCTGGCGCACGGTGAACGGTTACAGGGTAAATTGGCCCTGGGAGCTGGTACATGGAAGAAGGAGTTCGTCTTTATTCATGGTGCCGCCGAGACGGTGGTCGCGGCTGGTGGTAAATTTATGGTGTGGTTATGTTAGCGCCAGGCCGGGGGGATTGATAGTTTTTTGTAGCTCCAAGGACTCTTACCCAGGTTAAGCGTTTATTGTTAAATTATTTTAAGTTATGCAAATTATAATAAGTTATACTTGTTGTTATTTATTTGTTGTTTGTTAATAAATACGGCTGCTGTGGCCGATTTAATCCAACCCTTTGGTCTTGGTTTATTTCTAAGGGGGTGGGGGGTTTGAGAGCTGGGGGCAGGGGTCGAGGCTGGAAAAGAGGGGGAAGGCATTTAGGCCCAGCAGTTTGGGTATCAAAGGTGGTGGGGGGTTCATAGGGGGACCCCGTTATCAGCAATGCCCAGTCAGGGGAGACCGGAGCGCTGCGCAGTAAAGCGCAGGGATCTTGACTGGGGGCGGGCTGTAGGGGGACCAATAACGCGCTAGGGCGCGAAGAATTGGGGGCGGGGCTTAACCCCGTTCGAATTGACTATGCCGCGCAGCCCGGGAAGCGGCCATTCCGGAGCTGCGCAGCATGCTAACGAGCGGTCCCTCCCTCCCTCCCGTTTTTTTTTCTCTTTCTTGGGCTATTTTAACTTGTTTATCTTTTTGCAGGTGGTGTCACGGTGGCCTTGGCGGGTGGGGTCCTTGGAGTTGGTGGTCAATTGGCTAAAAGGGTGGAGTCAAAGGTAGGCTCCACCTATACATTTGGTGGTAATTGCACATTTTGGTGGATGGCCTGGCGCACGGTGAACGGTTACAGGGTAAATTGGCCCTGGGAGCTGGTACATGGAAGAAGGAGTTCGTCTTTATTCATGGTGCCGCCGAGACGGTGGTCGCGGCTGGTGGTAAATTTATGGTGTGGTTATGTTAGCGCCAGGCCGGGGGATTGATAGTTTTTTGTAGCTCCAAGGACTCTTACCCAGGTTAAGCGTTTATTGTTAAATTATTTTAAGTTATGCAAATTATAATAAGTTATACTTGTTGTTATTTATTTGTTGTTTGTTAATAAATACGGCTGCTGTGGCCGATTTAATCCAACCCTTTGGTCTTGGTTTATTTCTAAGGGGGTGGGGGGTTTGAGAGCTGGGGGGCAGGGGTCGAGGCTGGAAAAGAGGGGGAAGGCATTTAGGCCCAGCAGTTTGGGTATCAAAGGTGGTGGGGGGTTCATAGGGGGACCCCGTTATCAGCAATGCCCAGTCAAGTGTAGAATTGGGGGAGAATTAGGATCGTTTGATTTACTGTTCTTTCAAAGGGTTCCTGTAATACATAAAAAACCAAAAAAAAAATTGGGGGGGTGGGGCCGGGGGTGTTGTGGGGGGGCCGTTACTAAGGGGGGGGGGGGGGGCTGTTTGTGTTTTTTTCAGCCACTCTCCCCTTCATTCATCCTCCATATTGCAGGACGTTGCACGCTGGATGCACTTCTCACTGGTCTGTGGACATCACTAATTTGAGGCAGCATGAGGGCGGCCGGCTGCGGCGAGGGCAGGAAATGACAGGACTCTGGCATCTGTTTTCTGGTAAAATGAAATGTTTGCAAATTATTGGAACATTTCTTTCAGGTCAAATCAAGTTTAAAATTTGCATTTTCTGCCAACTCGTGTCACATTTTCTAACCTTTATTTTCATGGAAAACAAGGCGGACAAGTCACAGCCTCTCCCTTCACTCTCTGGAATATGTTTTACATTTAGAGGAATTCATGGGAACAAGGAGAAAAGAAACAGAACATGAAACTGCAGATATTCAGCCTGTGTCCAGGGACAGGAGGTGACCCCAGAAGCAGCCATAGACGAGAGACAGAAATCTGTGTTCCAGTCTTTGACCTACACCTTAGGGTTTACAGATAGAGAGAGCTGATGAGAAAATGGCTGGTGTTATAGAAAATGAGGCCCTGGCCTAAAAGCAAAATAGGAACCTCTGCTCACCATCCATGGCCGTCAATGACAATGAAGGGGTTAACAATAATTCTCTGCAGTTCTGAAGCAATGAACATGTTTATTACATATTCCTTATGGGAATGGGCAGTATGACAGACAATGATATTTTTTTCCTGGGGATCTCACACACTGGGAGGAGCCCCGTGGATACTGCCCAGTTTGCCTCCTCCAACCAATTAACACAACAGCACCCTGCATCACCTGAGTGGATTGCAGGGTTTGTAGATAAAAGGGATCAAAAAGTAGAAGTCAAGGAGATAGAGAAATGATGAACATGCTGCAACATCTGCGGCCCCCTAACAATGCTCGGATATGATTCATTCTGCCATATTTCATTCTTATTCTAAGTGTTTTGGGAAGAGGCTAAATAACTTGATAATTTGATAAATTGTGCATGCCACAGCCAGGTAAGACCTTTGCAGAAGTGCCACCCAGGTCCTCCACATTAGCTGTATCTGTTCCTGTTTAATAAATATCTGTAAACCCGTCACCCCAGTGTTATCATGAGCCCCCAAATGTGAGACACTAGGAAACGCTTGAAGCTCCATCTGGTCTCCTGCCAAGTCCAAAGCATCAAGATCTTGGCAGCATCTCAGCTTCAGGCTCAGAAGGTTCCTATTTCTGGGGGGAAGGGAGGAGCTGCCAAACCACAGAAAGCACTGGAATGTCACATTACTTAAAGAAAAAGATAAAGTGCCGAGGTCATATTTTTCTGTATGAAGGAAACCGTGAACCATAGAATGACTAGATTGTTCCTATTGTGGCTAGTCAATCACAGATCCCATCTTATATAGGGGTGAATATGAGACATATTGAGGGTGGAATCAGTGTCATGAGATGCAGGAATCTACAGCAGAGAGAAAATCATACAAGAGTGACACTTTCTGGAAGGTGGTAGCCATATTTAAAGGGACTTTGTTAGAATGTTACATCTTTTTGAGATTTTTACAGTGTTGTATGACGTTTTTAACAGTGATAGAAAATAAAGTGCAGAAGACCATTTGCTTAGGTTGTCAGAATGGAGGTCTGCTCCTGTATAATCAGTATTGCGATGTCAAACCTGACTCCAGCACTCATGTAAATGGTGTCAGTTTGAGTTGTTGTCCCCTTGCTGCAATGCATCATATTAGGCATTGCCTTCTATAAATGCAGAGGACGCTGGGAAGAAGTGATTACATAATGAATGAGGGGGCGCAGGTCACAAGGTATTAGCAGCACAGGGGAGGGGGGGCATAAGGTGGAGGTCACAGAGATTTACCTTTATGATCATATGTTCTAGAAGCGACAGACGCATAATGACAAATCAGGGAAAATAAAGATAAATGAGACCCAAGACGGCTCCCTGGGAAGTAAAAAATGATAGCTGTAACTTTATGAATAAAAAAATACCTCTGTGTAAATTGTATTTGCCAGGTAAAATGAACATGGAGAGATCCTGGCTGAAGGAGAAGATGACTGTCACATTCAACCAGTGATACATTTGCAACAAATTCAGTGTAGGCGAGATGCACATAGTCACATAGTAAAATACTGTAGTAGTATAGTAAAATAGAATTATCATAACACAGTAATATAGTGACATAGTAAAAGAGCAATACAGTCAAATATTATTATAACATAGTAATATTGTAATATAGTAAAAGAGCAATGTAGTGAAATAGTATTATAGTGACATAATAATATAATAACATAGCAAAAAAGTAACAGTAATATACTAGCATCCCGAGTAACATATTGTAGTAAAGAATTATAGTTAAAAAGTAATATAATAACATGGTATTGTTGTGGAAACTTTTACACAAAACCAAGAAATAAACCGCTTATTAAAAAGTGAGGTTACAGCAAAAAGAGTATTATAGATAGAAATAATAAACAAGATAATAAACAGAACAAAGAGACGTAGCAATGTAGACATCTAATAGGGCAGAGAAGTCTGGCAAATATCCAGACATCAGAACATTCCCTTAGAATCAATGTCACTCTCATAGAAGAATTATACATGTGACTTCTGGTTAACTTAAGGTTAACTGTAAATAACATTATGTGGCCTAAACATCTTCAAGTCAGAAGTCCAGCTACAGGTTTTCCAGACCTCACACCACTGGTTTCAAAGGCTATCATGTCCATGTCAGACAGCAAGATGGCAATGGAGGTCTATCCTCTTCAGCAATGAGGACTGCTTTTGTCTCGGAGGCAATGATAGCCAGAGATTCATCTGGAGACCAAGCAAGCATTGTAGAGGCCTTTACAAGGGTGTATTACACTGGTCCTACTTCCGAGGTTATGAAGTGATGTGGCATAATGTAGCCAGACCCCTCCAGTCTTCATTGATTTGGTCATAGAACCACTGGTACAGCCATTTCTCCAAAGTGTACCAAGAGCCAATTTTTCAACATGACAACACCAACCCACATGTTTCTTGTGCTGCTGTGAGGAGCCTGCCTGGCCTAAACGTAATACCATGGCCTGAAGCATCTTGCCTCTCATTGAGCATATCTGAGATGTCATTGGCTGGCAATTGCAAAGGAAGCAACCAGCAGCCAATTTTGAAGATTTGCTTGCCCAAGTACATTCAGCATGGCATAACATTCCTCAGACAACCATTAATAACGTTATTGATAGCATACCAAGGTGTGGTAAGTGTGTACAGGGCACTTATACTCAATACTGAATAAATGAAGATGTTTTTTATATTTTGCTTTAATTTTTTTAGCATTTGCATATCATTAACATGTTTATCAATCCTGTGATTTCCATAATTCAAAGACTTTTCCTTGGTGTTACAATTTCAGTGTTGCAGAGTGTAGTACCAGTGACATGACAAGACTGCATCATGGCTGATATTCATAACAATGCTATGCCAAATGTATCATACAGTCGATCTCAGAGATGATTGAAAGATACCATTGATTTATCATTGTTTCTTCTGGAGGACTGTCATGTATTTTATTGCCAAAAAATAGCACTTCCTGACTCTGAGTAGAAACAATTTAAATGGTCACTAGCTTTTCAACAAATTTTGCATAAATCAATAACACAAGCAAGTATATAAAGCATTCTTATATATCTTATCTGATATGCTTGTTTCTCCACTTATTAGTCTCTTTTCTGCTTCCTGCCTAAACTGATATTCCCTGTGAAATCTTTTCTGAATCTGTCTTGGTCTCCAAATTTTCAGCTCACTGAAGAATCATATTATAGCTACCCATAGAATTCTATAGAGATAAGGAGAAACACAAGCACTGACACACAAAACGGGCTGCTGGAACTAATAGTAGGTTTTGTATCTTGCCCGGAGTGCTTTAGTCAAATCAACACTGGTCAATACTAGACAGAGACATCATATACTATATGATGTCTCTTAGTGAGTGAGATATAATTAGGAAATGGAGTGTCATGTTTTGTCCTTGTGAAGTCTATCGGAGACATCATAGCTGCTAGTTTACCCCCAATCCAAGGGCAACTGAGAATTATAGATGGAAACATATGTCCACATAAAGGTCAGAGTTATTCATCATGTATACACACATGTATACACACTGTTTATCCTAAAAAGTTTCCTGAAAAGTTACATACTCTTTAGTGTTTTAAAGGTGCCCAAGGGTTGTAATACATTTTTTCCTAAATGCAGATACTGTATAACTATGAAGAGGCTGAATAGAATTAATATTACAGAAGAAGATGATTTTTTCATTTATTGTACTGAAAGGAGAAGGAGGTAAGGTGAATTTTCTCCAGTGCCACTATAATATTGATTAAAATTAATTTCTAGCAATTTTATCCCATCCTTGGATTCTTTTTGCTTTTCTCTCATGTTTAGCTTCGCACTATGTGATGATTTTATTGACTCTCGGATTAGATGTAATTAATCGTCACTTTGATTCCATTACCGCATACACTGCTAACACTTGACAGATCTGGGAGTAAATGAACTTATTTCAGGGTTCAGTTAGTATTAGTGCCCCCAGGACGGGGATGCTGTGATGTTATATTGTGTCATTTCACGTTCGCTTTCAGCAACCACTCAGAGGGATAAAATCTTGTGTCCAATTCTGTTTTCCGATCATTTGTCATTAGATTTGCTAACATTGATTCCTCACCTGAATTGTGGGAGAAATTCTATTTACTGTGTCACAGTTGTTTGTGACATCAGATTTATGCAATGGAAGGAGGTTCCATTGTCTGACCCCCTCATATGAAGAAATCCAATAGCACATCCACATTGTATGCTTGATTATATTTATGTATTGTGGGCTGTTTCTACGGCCTGTGTTTGTTTCTCTGCCCCTCCCCATTGTTTTGTTACAGATGGTTCCTACCTTCCTGAAGATTCACCTGCGAACAGCTGTCCCTTGGTTTAGTTATTCTGGAAGCATCTGGTTTCTGGGCAGATCTTTTGTTCCTGATTGCTGATTGTCAGCTGTCCCTACATTGGTGGGAAATGACCCTTTATAATCAGCTGTTTTGGCATGGTCAAGCAGTCGGTGAAGAAATCAGCTGAGTAGCACCCCCCCCATCACCTTCACCCCATAAAAAAAAAAAGACTGCTGATTGGACTTGGTCTAGTTATAATGGTTATATGACTGATCGATTGATTTTGATTTATTGATTAAATCACTATTGATGATTTATTGTTAAACTTACCCTTAAAGGGAATCTGTCAGGGCAGTTTGGGACACTGAACCACCCACACGTCCATATGGACCTGGGGTTTAGTGTCCCAAATCACCCTGTTATAACGCAATCCATGGCCGCATTAAAAATAAAAAAGCTTTATACTCACCCTGCCGCTGTACTCCCCGCGCCTGCACAGTTCTTCAATGAAGCCAGAGGAGTACTCCTCAGCTTCAGTGCGCATGCCCTGTACCTCCGGCAATTGCGCAGTGAAGCCGGGGTGTCCATCTTCGGCTTCACTGAAGAACAGCGCAGGCTCTGGAAGCACTAGTGATGGGTCCGATGAGACTCATCGGGCCCTTCTCTAGGTAAGTAAAAAGGTTTTTTATTTTTAATGCGCCGGTGGATTGCATTACAACAGGGTGATTTGGGACACTAACCCCAGGTCTATAAGGACCTGTGGGTGGTTTAGTGTTCCAGATTGACCTGACAGTTTCCCTTTAATAAATACTGTAGCCTTACAGGTGCATCTCAATAAATTAGAATATCTTTGAAACGTTTATTTATTTCAGTAATTAAATTTAAAAAGTGACCTATATTTTCTAGATTCTTTACACACAGACTGTTCTATTTCAAGTGTTTTATTTCTGTAAATGTTGATTATGGATTACAGGTAATGAAAACCCAAATATAAGAAAATTAGAATATTGTAAAAAAGTTCAGTATTGTAAATTCAGTGAGTCACCTGCCAAGGTTTCCTAAGCATTTAAATGGTCCCTCAGTCTGGTTCAGTAGGACGCACAATCATGGAAGACGCTGATTATGGATTGTATTACTGAATTACTGAAATGAATGAACGTTTCAAAGATATTCTAATTTATTGAGATGCACCTGTATTATTGCTCCTATATATTGTTGTCTGTTATGATTTTAGTATATGTTACGCAAAATATAGCAAATGGGGGTTTGTGCTACTATACAGGTAGCCTTTCAGTAATGCTAGGTAATGTTGCTAGTAGTGGAGTAGGTCATTTCTTAGCAGGTAAGTTATCATTGGTCCCCTTGAATGTTATACAGTGTTTGTAGTTGTTTCCAATAATGCTGTGCACTGCTTCAAAGCAAATTCACGAAACCAGAATTCCATCCCCCACAGAGTCTGTAGCAGTTCTTTACTGCTACTGTTGCTGGAAGATTCTACAGTATAGCAAAATGTTGCTATTATTTCTCTGACTATACCCCATATATTATTACACTTCATACACATGTGCACACAGTCATGTGACATCTAAACTCCACCTATCCTCATTAGGTAATATTTAGGGCTGAGCTGAGCAGCAACATATAGTAAAGCCCATTGATGGAAAGTAACACCCCTAACGCCTATTGATGGAAAGCAATTCCCCTAAAGCCCTTTTCTGCTCATTTCATAGGGATAAAATGACAATTTTTACAAGAATAAAGCAATGGTCCTAGATAAAAAAAAAAATACATCATTGTAAACTGTGCTGACAGCCCTACAAGGTACTGTGATTAGTTCGTATCTCAATATTGTGCTGATAGACTCCCTTTAAAGCCTCTACCTTTCATGGGTAACTTCATTCCATCTATCCCCTGCTTATTGCTGTCCTAATAAATGTGATACATGACTGCATTATCAGACTACCTAAGGTTTGTTTGTAGTCTGTTGTCATAGAGATACATGTATATGGCTATGTGTTTTCTCACTATACAGTACAGACCAAAAGTTTGGACACACCTTCTCATTCCAAGAGTTTTCTGTATTTTCATGACTATAAAAATTGTAGATTCACACTGAAGGCATCAAAACTATGAATTAACACATGTGGAATTATATACTTAACAAAAAAGTGTGAAACAACTGAAAATATGTCTTATATTCTAGGTTCTTCAAAGTAGCCACCTTTTGCTTTGATTACTGCTTTGCACACTCTTGGCATTCTCTTGATGAGCTTCAAGAGGTAGTCACCTGAAATGGTCTTCCAACAGTCTTGAAGGAGTTCCCAGAGATGCTTAGCACTTGTTGGCCCTTTTGCCTTCACTCTGCGGTCCAGCTCACCCCAAACCGTCTCGATTGGGTTCAGGTCTGGTGATTGTGGAGGCCAGGTCATCTGGCGTAGCACCCCATCACTCTCCTTCTTGGTCAAATAGCCCTTACACAGTCTGGAGGTGTGTTTAGGGTCATTGTCCTGTTGAAAAATAAATGAGGGTCCAACTAAACGCAAACCGGATGGAATAGCATGCCGCTGCAAGATGCTGTGGTAACCATGCTGGTTCAGTATTCCTTCAATTTTGAATAAATCCCCAACAGTGTCACCAGCAAAGCACCCCCACACCATCACACCTCCTCCTCCATGCTTCACGGTGGGTACCAGGCATGTAGAGTCCATTCATTCACCTTTTCTGCGTCGCACAAAGACACGGTGGTTGGAACCAAAGATCTCAAATTTGGACTTATCAGACCAAAGCACAGATTTCCACAGGTCTAATGTCCATTCCTTGTGTTCTTTAGCCCAAACAAGTCTCTTCTGCTTGTTGCCTGTCCTTAGTAGTGGTTTCCTAGCAGCTATTTTACCATGAAAGCCTTCTGCACACAGTCTCCTCTTGACAGTTGTTGTAGAGATGTGTCTGCTGCTAGAACTCTGTGTGGCATTGACCTGGTCTCTAATCTGAGCTGCTGTTAACCTGCGATTTCTGAGGCTGGTGACTCAGATGAACTTATCCTCCGCAGCAGAGTTGACTCTTGGTCTTCCTTTCCTGGGGCAGTCCTCATGTGAGCCAGTTTGTCTGTAGCGCTTGATGGTTTTGGCCACTGCACTTGGGGACACTTTCAAAGTTTTCCCAATTTTTCGGACTGACTGACCTTCATTTCTTAAAGTAATGATGGCCACTCGTTTTTCTTTACTTAGCTGCTTTTTTCTTGCCATAATACAAATTCTAACACTCCATTCAGTAGGACTATCAGCTGTGTATCCACATGACTTCTGAACAACACAACTGATGGTCCCAACCCCATTTATAAGGCAAGAAATGCCACTTATTAAACCTGACAGGGCACACCTGTGAAGTGAAAACCATTTCAGGTGACTACCTCTTGAAGCTCATCAAATGAATGCCAAGAGTGTGCAAAGCAGTAATCAAAGCAAAAGGTGGCTGTGATGATTCTGCTTAAATAGGGCTATAACTCAGAGATGTATTTTGATTTCTGGGTATAGTATCTCCCTTCTTACCTGCATTTATTCATAATGTGCGCAGCTATAAGCCTAGGTGTATATTGACAGTAGTAGCAACACTGGAACAATAGGGCTTTGTATCCATCCCAGCAGGGCTCCATTGAATTCCTACACAGTCCTGGCTGATCAAACAAACATGCATTCTGCACTGGTAGATCAGACATGGTTGATAACATTTTATCATTTCACTTGGTCTCCGCTCAATACAAAGAATCTGGACTTGAGTGCATTATTCAATCAGACTTGCTGCCGCCGGTGACCTCATTCTGGGAGGTGGCATAAAGGGTATAAAAGATGAGGTAAGAGGCAATGGGAGGAGTTTGTGCTGAGACTACAAGAGTTTACTGAGAGACTATGATGAGAGCATGCAGGCTGGAATATACTGTGATGCCACATGCTAGGAGTTAATGCCGCTGCCTCCACTGGTGATCTCCACATGCCATGTGTGAGTGTTGGACTATAGAGCGACATCCAGGAGATGTGTGGCAAAGTAACTATTTCACTTTTATGCCCTTTTATTTTAAGTACTGTATATTGTAACTAGTAACTGTTAATGCTTGCATACATCTGCATATCTGTTCTGAACTGCATGTGTTAGATGTTAATACCGACCCAATTAGGGGTTAATAAATATACAAAATTTAGAAAGCTTGTCTTGTATTTATCTTGTGAACCCAGCACTCGCTGGCGGTGAGTGAGGGTTTTTTTTTATGAAAGAAGTCTCAGGTGTGGGCCAAAGCGGTGTTGGTGCACTGAGGATCTTTCACATTGGTGGCAGCGTAGTGGGATCTTAGGATAAACAGCGTGTGTTGGTGACCTTTATCACTCAGACGCTGGGGATTGTAGTAATCCTATGAGACAAGCTCGGTATTAAAGCAAGCATTAAGATACAGTGAAAGTTTGATACAGTGCTGTTCCCCTCCCTTACTCTTTGTATTCTATCCTATCTTTTATTTGGAAAATACCAGTGGATGGCTAGTGGGCTCAGAAGCAGAGCCCAGAACTGCTGAACCAGGCTTTTGGAGATCCTGAGCGTATGGCTGAAATGGAGGCAGCCACAGCCATGCAGAGAATCGAGCAGAGTCCTGATTTTGGGTCTAGGCCAGGAAGTGCGGCTAGCAGCCCGGTCCCAAGGATTACTTCACCAGGAGGGACCAGTAGCCCCAGCCTTGCTGGGGGAATGGCTTCATACTGGCAAACGGCCCTGCAGCAAATAGGCACCAGGGACCCTAACATATACCTGCAGGTGTTGTACTGTTTTCAGGAAGCTGCAGAACGAGAACGGCAGGCCGATCGTGAAGCTGTAGAACGGCAGGCTGATCGTGAGGCAGCAGAACGGCAGGCTGATCGTGAAGCTGCAGAACAAAAGCGGCAGTGTCAGCTTGAGCTCAAGAGGATGGAGCTCTCCCAGCGGGCACAAACTCCAACAACCCTGCACAGACCCTCAAGTTGGAAGGAGAAGCCAGGCCGGAGTTCACCACAGCCGTCTGTCGTCAGGTCGGGTGAGACAAACTATGCCCCGGGTGGTCCCTCCCCTGTCCCAAGAACTCTGGGCACCCTAGTGACCTTCCCCAAACCCCAAGGGGAGGTGCGGCGGGGCCATGCCTGTAACCAGACAGGACATTTCAAGGAGGAGTGCCCCAACCGCCCTGTGAACTTCCCTGCTTCCCAAGCCACAGCAGGTGGCCCATCTGTGTATCTGGACGGGGGTGCAGGAAAAGGAATGCGGACTGTGGGACTATTGACTGATTTGCCTGCTAATGTACTGTTGGAAACTGATTTAGGACCTATGATGTCCCAATATGGGGTGGGGAGAAACCCAATTTATTGTGATAAACTGTCTATGATTAATGCTAATAATGTGTCTGTCATATCTGCAGAGAGGGCCCGTAACCCCCTCTCTGAGATACTTCCCAGGGCAGTCAATGTAAATGCTAATGAGTTGCCTTCAGCTGAGAGCAGGGAAGATGCCAATGAGCTTCCTGCAACCCAGCTCAGCAAAAATGTTATTGATGCTTTGTTCACCCCCATGCTTTGAGCCAATGAGACTTTGTCTGTAGACACACCCACATCTGCGGGGGCGTCTCCCTCCCAGCTTGTTAACATGTCTACTGCAGATCTCATTGAGGCCCGGTGTGAATTAACAATTGCTAATGAAGGTACTGTCAATGTAATTGCCAATGCTTGTTGTGAAAGTGTACAGGGTAGCTCTTAAGAGTCACTGGAAGCGACTTCTACTATTTCGCTCAGTTTATCCGATAAGCACCCAACTGCTGACCATGTACCAGGTGGTCAGGTAGGCTATGGGGATCTTTTGGCCGATCCAGGTGAGGGACGGACTGCTGGTAGTGCGGTGTTAGCCCGCAGCCAGAGTGCTACAAGGGTGGAGGGCGCTCTGACCCTTGAACCGTTGCCTACACCACCTGGAGTCGGTGCTGAGACCGCCATGACTAGCCTCACTCCCTTGAAGCCGGAGGAGTCCGGCCGGTATGAGACATACACGTCTCTTCTGTCCAGTTCTATTCCAGGAGTGCCCATGGCCCAAGTGCAGATGGCATGGGGTACTGGAGGTGTGATCCAAGAAGGGGGTATGTCCAATGTATTACCTGTCAATGTATTGTGGGGGGATGGTTTGGGGAAGCATGATCTCAGTCATTTGCCCAAGGTATCACCATCACCCACCCAAGTACAGGAGGAACAGGGTGTAGGTTTGGAAGCAAAGGGGGAGGTGCAGAGTCCCCTAGAACTCTCCCAACTAGCGGCTAGTGTGAGAGAGACCCTGAGAGACCGCTGGGATGGGGTCTCTGAACTGGTATCCCAAAGACCTGGGGTCATGAGTGTAAAGCTACAGGATGCCCGCACTCAGAAAGCAGACCCAGAACAGGCAGGAGGTAGCCAAGTGTACGTGGATCAAGGCCTGAGCCTTAGAAGTGTCCCTAGTCAGACTAGAGAGCCAGAAGGGTCCGGCAGCTATGTAACATGCACCTCTCTTTTGTCTTACTCCATCCAAGAGTTCAGAGATGCTGTCCAAGCTGACCCTAGTCTGGACATATTGAAGGCGCGTGCCACTCAACCACCCTCGGAGTCTGACAAGGCCCGAGTCTGCTGGGACCCCGGGGGGGAGGTGAGGGAGCCTTTGGGGCTAGAGCCTGAGAAGCTGGAGGTGGAGGTGCTTTCAGAAGAGGGGCGTAGGCCCCTACTTCCTGCAAGCCCCATCTAAAGGGGGAGGTGTGATGATTCTGCTTAAATATGGCTATAACTCAGAGATGTATTTTGATCTCTGGGTATAGTATCTCCCTTCTTACCTGCATTTATTCATAATGTGCGCAGCTATAAGCCTAGGTGTATATTGGCAGTAGTAGCAACACTGGAACAATAGGGCTTTGTATCCATCCCAGCAGGGCTCCATTGAATTCCTACATAGTCCTGGCTGATCAAACAAACATGCATTCTGCACTGGTAGATCAGACATGGTTGATAACATTGTATCATTTCACTTGGTCTCCGCTCAATACAAAGAATCTGGACTTGAGTGCATTATTCAATCAGACTTGCTGCCGCCGGTGACCTCATTCTGGGAGGTGGCATAAAGGGTATAAAAGATGAGGTAAGAGGCAATGGGAGGAGTTTTTGCTGAGACTACAAGAGTTTACTGAGAGACTGTGATGAGAGCATGCAGGCTGGAATATACTGTGATGCCACATGCTAGGAGTTAATGCCGCTGCCTCCACTGGTGATCTCCACATGCCATGTGTGAGTGTTGGACTATAGAGCCACATCCAGGAGATGTGTGGTAAAGTAACTATTTCACTTTTATGCCCTTTTATTTTAAGTACTGTATATTGTAACTAGTAACTGTTAATGCTTGCATATATCGGCATATCTGTTCTGAACTGCATGTGTTAGATGTTAATACCGACCCAATTAGGGGTTAATAAATATATAAAATTTAGAAAGCTTGTCTTGTATTTATCTTGTGGACCCAACACTCACTGGAGGTGAGTGTGGTTTTATATGAAAGAAGACTCAGGTGTGAGCCAAAGCGGTTTTGGCGCACTGAGGATCTTTCACAGTGGCTACTTTGAGGAACCTAGAATATAAGACATATTTTCAGTTGTTTCACACTTTTTTGTTAAGTATATAATTCCACATGTGTTAATTCATAGTTTTGATGCCTTCAGTGTGAATCTACAATTTTTATAGTCATGAAAATACAGAAAACTCTTGGAATGAGAAGGTGTGTTCAAACTTTTGGTCTGCACTGTATGTCTTCAATCAAGATTATTAATGAAGTTGCTCCATTCTTAATATTGCATGCATTAGGACAATCTTGGAAAATGATAAGGATCATACTGTATTCTGCACCCTTCTGTGATGTGTGGACTGTGCTCCATAATCTTCTCTAGTCACATCCCTAGCGCACTTAATTGTCTGAATGTGTCTGAAATCAAAGAGACGGAGACATGTTGTTTATTTATGGTGGCTCAATAGATAGCACTGTTGCCTTGCAGTACTGGGGTCCTGGATTTGAATTCAGACACCATCTGCATGGAGCTTGTACGTTCTCCCCATGTTTTCCTGGGTTTCCTCTGTGTATTCCAGTCTCCTCCCATACTCCAAAGACATACTGATAAGAAATTTAGATTATGAGTCCAACTTGGGACAGTGAATGATGACAATGGGGGAGAGAATACCATCCCTCTATGCCAGAATACTGCATAGAGGGATAATACTGTGGCACAAGGCCCTAATTTGTGCCAAATGTGCGCCACAGTCCACGTTCTGATCCTCCCTTGTGTCATATTGTGCAAATATGGGCAGGGAGCAGGGCGAGCTCGAGCATCGACACCCAGGCCCAACATATCCATTATAATTTCTGCCAGTTTTCTGACATTAATTATAATGGAAATCCACACTAGTTCCTAACTGGTGTATATTTCCATTCTGGTGCTGGGGCTTGCGGCTGATTCATGAAGAGGCTGGAGCTTGTTCCCTGTGCCAGTTGGGGCTTTTATTAAGACTACCATTTGATATGACAGTCTTAAAAATCTGCCCCAATGTCTGCAAATCACAGCAGAATATGTTGGTGTTATATATGCAAGAGCAATAAATATGTGTTTACTTAATGTCAGATTTTAAAGTCAAGATCATGCATTTCAGAATTTTATTGACTCTACTTGACTCTTGATATTAGGATTCATACTCAGAAATTTCTGCATAATAGGCAGTTTTTCTATTCAGGCATGTGGAAAAGTTAAGGTACGTAACAACCCCTATGCATATTAAATGAGTGTCATTCAGCCAAATAATATTAATGTCTCGACAGCAGACTGCTCCAGGACGTACATTTAGTTCGGATTTTCCTCTCACTTCTGCTCCCCATTAGCGGTCCAGGACGCTGGTTGTTGTGTGGAGTCCTCCAGTGTCTCCTTCCTGTGCTGGTTGCAGGATTAAGGCGTCTTCTTGCAACGACTTCTGTTCTCATGCCCCAGAGGTTAAATCTCTGAACCTCACTTTACAATAAATGATTCCTCTACCACATCCTCTGGCGCAGCTCCACACCCGGTGCAGCATTCACCGTCTTCTGAGTGCACTTGTCTCATACTTAACACAAAGAAGAAAAACCACAAAATGGGAATAAAATCTGAATAAACAAATAGCCCTATAACCTTAGTTGCCTGTAACAAAGCTGGGTCAATGACACTGCTCTAGAAAAATCACATCTGAAACATCTGCAGCACATCACACGCACCTTAGTGCTCACATGGAAGCCATTGACATGTACAACAGTGGGGTGTTTTCTGCTAAAGATAGAGGTCCTGGAGACCAAACATCTGGCATGTTTCTTTAAGAATGGTATATAAACTGCATTACTATGAAGAGTAATATCTTCCACTCACAGTTTCTAATACTCTGCTTGTGTGTCAGTTCTGGGGTTCGAGCATTCTATTCGTGAACCAGGAAGTGTGGGATGAGCAGTGATATTGGCCCATTCAAGGTAGTGTAGAGGAATATTCTTCTCCATTCATTTTCAGTGTCTGGTTACAGCCTCCAGTGCCAGGCGCCATTTGTCCTCATTTTGTTCTTTATTTTTCTTGTCATTTAAAAACTTCCCTAATGATCTCTGATAAATCTTTATCTTCTCAGTGAAAAGGTCGAAGCTGTTTGCACTTAATAAATGATGTTAGGATTTTGTCTATATGGAGAGCGTGGTCATAACTGATGGCGAGGGGGAAGGGGTGTGTGACTGTATCACTCCAGATGTAACCAGGTGTCTTTACTGCAATAGCTCAGAGCTAAAGACTGTAGGGTTTCTGCACAGAAGTTACTTATAAGAACCCTTAGGCTAAGGCCCCACGCAGCAAATCGCTGAAAAAAAACAATGCAAAAAAGACTTCAGCGGAAACAGTTTTTCACAGAAAGTCCACAGAGTTTTCCTCTGCAGACTTTCTGCTTCTATTACACCTATATGGAAAACGCCAGCGATTCCGTAGGTATACTTGACATGCTGTGATTTCAAAAACGCTCACGGGACTTCAATTATGTACTGATGTAGCAATCACTAACTTCACATATGGCGTGCTATTCTATTACTATAAGGTAGGATGTAATTCTAATAGTAAATGTATATGACATTAATAGTGAAGAATGCCGTGGGGGTGTTCGTTACATGAATAGAATAGCGATTGTGAATACACATTTTCAAGATGTAAGCATGCTCCACAAATTTACAGTACTCCCAGATAGCACACTGACCCATTAATTTCTGTGGGCACGTGCAAATGACCATGAATTACACGGTCCTATTCCTGTCCGATTTTGCGGCCGTGTTTCCGTGGCTCCTATTCATTGAATGAATGGGGCTGTGGGTGCACGGCTGGTGCATAGGCGGCACATGGATAACATCCTTGTGCCGCCCGTGAGCTGGCCATGCAGTTCATTCACGGCCAGCAGATAGCACACGGTCGTGTGCAACCCAGCTAAAAGCATTACTTAGGATCCTCTGCTTTCTGGTAACAGGAAAACAGCAGAATGCAGATTAAGGCCAGTTGCAGTCGACCATGTGTACTTTGCGGTCCGCAAACTACTGTTCAGTGTTCCGTTTTTGTGGACCGCATGTTACCAGTGTGTCTTCAGCATCAGTGCCATATGTCCGCAAAAACTGACAGTGTGTCATCAGTGCGTGATCTAAGTTTGCCCCTAAAAAAGTTCACCTGATTGCTTGGCAGCCATTTTCTTGGCATTTTTGCTCTGTGGAGAGCTGTGTTATTGTCCTCTGCTGACTTTCTATATTTTTTGTGGTTTGTCACTGTAAAAATGTCATTGGATCCTGCGATTGATATTTTCCTGTACTAGCTGGTGTCATGGCGCTTCGGACAGCAAGCACCAATGCTTGAAGAAGAGCCGCAGAGAAAGAGGAGGAGATTTTGGGTTTATCCTATTGTCTCACAACATGGCTACAAAGGAAGCTTCCACACCCTGTATCAGGACTTACGTCAACACCCGGAGAAGTTTCAGAACTACTGCTGCATGTCCATCCCAGCTTTTGATCATCTTCTGAAACTGCGCCCTGGAGTCACCTTCCAGGACACCAGCATTTCTGCAGAGTAGCGGCTTATTGTGACTCTCAGGCATGTACAGTAGGAGAAATGATTGTCCCCCTTGCCCCATGTCGCCATGTAATCAGGGTACAGTAGGAATTGTATTAATTGCTATACTGTTGCTTTATAATTGTGGATATTGGGGCCTATTCTGCTGCCTGTTGTCCTGGGGCCTATTCTGCTGCCATATTCAGGGTTTCCAGAATGGGTGAACGGCTTTGGTCCACCAGCTTGCCCTTCCAGCACCAAGGTAACTGCCAGGATCTACTGAAAGTCCAGCAACTTTTGTGATCGTGGCAGACGAAGGCTTTGGATTGTCCCCCCATTTGATGCGTCCATTCTCCCGCCGCAGTTTGGATGATCGGAGGAAAATCTTTAATTACCGTCTCACAACAGCAAGGCGGTATGTGGAGTGCGCCTTTGGCATTCTGAGCAGCAAAGAGCGGATGTTACATTCTTTGATTCAGATGGATCTGGGTAATGTAAGGTTGGTGATTTAAGCTTGTGTCATTCTGCACAACTACACCCAGATTCACGACTGTACATTTGATGGTGACCTGGAACAGTATACGCCTACCTCATCCATCCCTCTAGACCACACCCAGCATGGAAGACCTGGAGTGGCAGGACTAGCTATCCGGGCAGTCTATGCTGACTACTTCATGTCACCAGAGGGAAGTGTTCCGTGGCAGATGGAAGCTATTTACCACCATGAATGAACAAAAATTTAATGTTTGTTCTTGCCTGTTTCGTTATATGTTTGTTGTTTTTTAGTTTAGTGTTCCTGTTATCAGTAGTTTAGTCTAGGGACTCGCAAGAGAATGAGGAACCTTAACGAGGTTTGCGAGCTTTTGTAGTTCTGCCAAAATAACTTTTTTTTTTTTTTTTTAACTTTGGAGGGCAGAAATACAAAACAATACCTCATTGTATAGACAACTGATTAAAAAAAATTTACAACTCTATTTTTTTTTGTTGATTTCAAGCAATTATTAAAACAATGATAATGTAATGTATATTTGTATATGTTTGTCTCTGTGTTTCACTGCATTTTTTTTTTTATACACCCACACAAACAACATCTCATTAGCATACAGCATATATACAGTCAGACATGACATACCACACATGTACACTCTCAACAATCATTAATCACATACCGCACATGTGAAGAATATCGCCTCGCCCAGCCGCCTGGCACGCCTGCGATCAAACTTCTTTCTTAACCTCCCACTCACACACCGTGAGTAGACCGGGTCATAGGATAAAACGAAATGAGCGATATAAATTTTATATGTTTAATAACCCAAGTGGGTCAGTATGAATTAATAGCATATACAGAAATATACAATATTAATATGATCAAGCATAAACATACAAGCAAAAGAGCGATGATACAATACAAAACAAAATAAAAGGGAAATAACAGATTAGAAAAGATACCTGAGCATACAGCCCTGTCCTAGCTGTCTCTCTTCCATGCTCAACACAATAGACTCTGAGAAAACTCCCTACCTCCGTGTGAGACCCTCTCCAACCACACCCTTCACCTCCCCCAGCCAGGGATGAAAACCAGTGAGACATAGTGTCCAGAGGTGTAACCTCCTTTGCACCACATTCCAACCAGTGGGGGAAGGAGTGACATGATCAAGTAAAAACACACTTCCAAGAAAGATACATAAATTGAGGGTCTCATCATCACACCTCCCCCTTTTAGAGCGTGTCGGGAGGAAGGAGGAGCCTCCGTTCCTCTTCCACCCGCACCTCCGCAGCCTCACCCCGCCGGGACAGGCCATCGGCATTGCCATGGGCCTGGCCAGGCTTGTGCCGGATGTCATAGTTGTATTGCTGCAGCACCAGGCTCCAACGTAACAACCGTCCATTCTGACCTGCAACACGTTTGATCCAGATCAGGGGGTTGTGATCCGTCACCACGGTGAAGTGGCGCCCATACAAGTAAGGCTGCAGATGCTGCAAGGCCCAAACAATTGCTAGGCATTCCTTCTCCACTGTGGCGTAGGCCACCTCCCGCGGCAGTAGCTTTCGGCTGAGGTACTGCACCGGGTGCTCTTGCCCCGCTGAGTCAAGCTGGCTCAGTACGGCACCGAGTCCGTAGGTGCTGGCGTCTGTCTGTAGCACAAGCGGACGTGTCTCATCGTACGCCTGAAGTACAGGTGCGTTCGCCAGGGCCGCTTTCAGGGCTTGGAAGGAGCGCTCGCAAGCATCCGTCCACTGGACAGTTTGCGGCAACTTCTTCTTGGTGAGGTCCGTCAAGGGGGCAGCCAGAGCACTATAGTTTGGTACGAACTTCCTATAGTACCCTGCCGTACCCAGGAAAGACATCACCTGTCGCTTGGTCTGGGGGGTTGGCCAGGACGTGATTACATCCAGCTTTTCAGGTTCTGGTTTTAGGGTTCCCCCACCTACCCGGTGTCCCAGGTATTGGACCTCACGCATGCCCAGCTGACACTTTTCCGGTTTGATGGTCAAGCCCGCACGGTGGATCCGCCTCAGCACCTGCGCCAGGTGCTGTAGGTGTTCCTCCCAAGTGGAGTTGAAGACGGCAATGTCATCCAGGTACGCCGTGGCAAACCCTTCGCATCCCGTCAGCAGGGAGTTGACCATCCGCTGGAAAGTGGCAGGGGCATTCTTCATGCCGAATGGCATGACAGTGGACTCGAACAGTCCGAAAGGGGTGATAAAGGCCGATCGCTCCTGTGCCTGAGGGGACAGGGGGATCTGCCAGTATCCCCGACTCAAGTCCATGATGGACAGGTACTGGGCCTTACCTAACCGGTCAAGCAGGTCGTCGATGCGCGGTATGGGGTACGTGTCGTCGACTGTAACCGCATTAAGTTCCCTGTAATCTACACAGAACCGGGTGGTCCGGTCCTTTTCAGGCACAAGAACCACAGGTGAAGCCCATGCACTGTGAGAGGGCCGAATCACCCCCAGGTCCAGCATCTCGCCAACCTCCTTGCGCATCTGGACCTGTACCTCCGAGGAGACGCGATATGGCGACCGCCGGATAGGGGCATGATTCACGGTATCCACATGGTGAATGGCCTGGTCAGTTCTCCCGGGCTTCGCAGAGAACAGACCAGGTAGGGAGTGCAAAACTCCATCCAGCTGGGACAGCTGGGCCTCAGCCAGCAGGGGGGTTCACTTGTGCCTTCTTGTTGGACCCATCCTCCTGAAAATGAGCAAGCAAGTCAACAAGGTCTTCTTCTTCCCCCCTCCTCTAACAGACTGCATACCGGAAAGGCACTAGCTTCCCGGTCATGATGATCCTTCATCATGTTGACATGGAAGACCTTATGCCTGTTCCGGCCTGAATCAACAGTGACCAGGTAGCTGACGCTGTTGACCTGCTGGTGCATGACGTATGGACCGGTCCATTTCGCCTGAAGCTTGTCCTGGGGCTCAGGGACTAGGACCCATACCTTCTGCCCCGGCTGGTATGTTCTCTCACGGGCATTCTGATCATACCAGCGCTTCTGGTCAGCCTGAGCCTGGACCATGTTGTCATGCACCAGCTGCGCCATAGCCTGCATTTGGTCACGGAATCGCAGGACATACTCCACGACTGGCACACCTTGGATGGCCGTTTCTCCTTCCCAGGACTCTTTCACAAGAGTTAGGGGCCCACATACACGTCTCCCGTACAAGAGCTCAAAGGGGGAGAACCCCGTTGAGGCTTGGAGGCACCTCCCGGTAAGCGAACAGCAGGTGCGGGAGATAAGGCTCCCAGTCGCGCCCGTGGGACTCGACTAACATCCTGAGCATCTGCTTCAGGGTGCCATTGAACCATTCACACAGGCCATTGGTCTGTGGGTGATACGGGCTGGACACCAGATGTTGCACCTCTGTTACCTTACACAGGCCTTGCATCAAGGCAGACATGAACTGGGTACCTTGGTCTGTGAGCATCTCTCTGGGAAATCCAACACGGGAGAAGATGCCTACCAGAGCCTTGGCCACTACATCAGCCCGGGTGGAAGACAGCGCGACAGCTTCCGGGTACCTAGTAGCGTAGTCTACTACCGTTAATATGAAACATTTCCCGGTGCGACTGGGAATGGACAGGGGTCCAATGAGATCCACAGCCACCCGCTGGAAAGGTTCGGTTATGATGGGCATAGGTATCATTGGTGCTTTGGAGCCTTGCCCCGCCTTGCCCATCCTCTGACAAGTGTCACATGAACGGCAGTATTTAGCTACATCTGTCCCCATCTTAGGCCAGTAGAATAAGTGGCTGAGGCGAGCCTTGGTCTTAGCGATCCCCAGGTGGCCTGCCAATGGAATATCATGAGCAATCCGCAACAACTCCACCCGATAGGGTTGGGTTACCACCAAATGTTTCTCCCTGAGCCGACTTTCTTTTCCCTTTGTGGGGATCGTTTCCCAGTACAACCTCCCTTGCTCCCAGTACACGCGGTACTTGTCCGACTCCAAGGGAGGTTGATCGGCACGCTCCTTCAATGCGCCCAGACTGAGGTCAGCTTGGACAGCGTCCCTGAACTCCTGACTGGAACCAGACAGAAGAGATGTGCATGTCATATACCCGCCGGGCTCCTCCGGCTCCAGTGTGGGGAAGTTAGTTATGGCAGTCTCAGTGCCATCTCCGGGTGACAGAGGGAACGGCTCAGGGGTCGGAGCGCCTTCCACCCCTCTAGCACTCTGGCTGCGGGTCACCACCGCAATACCAGCAGTCCGTTCCTCATCCGGATCGGCCCTGAGATCCCCGTGACCCACCTGACCACCTGGCACATTGTCCTCAGTTGGGGTTGCCCCCAGCATCTCAGAAGAGCTACCCTGTAAACCTGCAAGGCAAGAATTAGCAATTACATTGACATTGCATTCATTTATTGATTCACAGTGAACTGAATGGGTGAATGGCTCAGCCAGGGTCACACTGAGGGGGCTCTCATCACCCGCAGATGTGGGCGGGGCTACAGCCAGGTCAGCATTCCACAATGTCTCATTCACATGCTCACTGATTACTTTAGCTGGACACACAGCAAGGGGAGACAAAAGGCTGACCCCTCCCTCTGCCTGTGTCTGTGCCTGTGTGGCAGGCTTCAACACCTCATTAAAATCATCCTTCAGTACAGACATTTTGTCACAGCGAGGTGGGGCTACTCCCACCCCATATTGGGACACCAAGGGCCCCAAATCTCTTCCCAATAGTACATTGGCAGGCAGATCAGACATTAGCCCCACATCACGCATCCCCTTTCCCCGCACCCCAGTCCAAATGGACGCAAGCCATGGGCACAGTTACGTGTTCTTGTCCAATACCCTTCAGGGTCAGAGTTTTTCCAGGGATAATACTGTCCGCAGGGACCAAGTCAGGTTGCACCAGAGTAATCTGCGCCCCAGTGTCCCGAAATCCCATGACCACTTTACCCCCCACAATGACCTGTTGACTGTTGGCATCGGATTGCAACCCCTCCCTCCCCACCAAGTATACAGATGAGCCAGCTGCCGTGGCTGGGGAAACAGGGGGGTTCTTAGAGCGGTTGGGGCACTCTTCCTTGGGGGTCTCTGCAGTGTGGCTCCTCTCTTGATCCCTTGCTCCCTGGTGGACACATAGTCGTCAGCAATCTCTGCAGCCTTGTCTGCTGTTTTGGGTTTCCAGTCACACACGAACTGGCGGACCTCCAGAGGGCACACCTGGAGAAATTGTTCCTTTATCATAAGATCCCCAATTCCCTCAAACGTGGTGACAGTAAGTCCTTTGATCCACTGCCAGAATGTAGCCTGTAAGTGGTGCAGAACATCCGCATAGCTCTCTGTGGGACTCCGCTGTATATTCCTGAACTTTTTGCGGTACACCACCGGCGTGAGCCGGTATCTCCGGATCAGCGCCGCTTTGATGTTCTCATAGTCCGCATCCTTTGGTAAGTTCGTGAAAACATCCAGGCCTTTTCCCTTCATCCGGGGAGACAGGTAACGGGAATATGATACTGCTTACACGCCCTCTCAAATCCCCGCAAGAACGAGTCCAAATCCCCGTTCTCTTCCAAGATTGGAAAGTCCTCAGATCGGATCTTTAGTGCTTGGGCTCCTGGAGTTTGTGCAGGAGAAGGTTGCACCTGCCGGGGAAGTTCCAGCTTTTTTAGCTCAAGCAGATGCTCCATATCCACCCGACGCTCTGCAGCAGCGGCCTCTCTTTCCGCCCGACGCTCTGCAGCAGCGGCCTCTCTCTCTGCCCGGCGCTCTGCAGCTTCTCTCTCCGCCCGGCGCTCTGCAGCTTCTCTCTCCGCCCGGCGCTCTGCAGCAGCAGCAGCTTGGTACTGGCGGATCACCTGCAGACGGGTGTCAGAGTCACTGGCGTCTATCTGCTGTAAGGCCATTTGCAAGTATAAGTCCGTTACCCCCACAGAACTGGGGTTACTGGTCCCTCCAGGCTCAGTTACCTCTGGGGTCCGGGCACCTGCTGACCTGTCTGGCATGGTGATGTTTTCTTGTGCCAGCCCCTCAGGACTTTGCTCCTCGTCCTGCCCGGCTGCAGCACCTTCCATATCAGCCATCTGCGCAGCGTTTGTATCAGTCAGTTGCTGACGTCCCCTGGCTCCACTTCTCAGAGACCGAGACATCCACTGGAAGTCGTTGCCAAATAAAAGATAGGACAGAAAAAAAGAAGAAGGGAGGGAACAGTACTGTACCAAACTTTCACTGTATTTTAAGCTTGATCTCATACCGCGCTCGTTCCATAGGATTGCCGCAATCCCCAGTGTCTGCGGGATACCACACCCACACACTGTTATCCTAAGATTCCACAACTGCCACCACTGTGAAGAATATCGCCTCGCCCAGCCGCCTGGCACGCCTGCGATCAAACTTCTTTCTTAACCTCCCACTCACACACCGTGAGTAGACCGGGTCATAGGATAAAACGAAATGAGCGATATAAATTTTATATGTTTAATAACCCAAGTGGGTCGGTATGAATTAATAGCATATACAGAAATATACAATATTAATATGATCAAACATAAACAAACAAGCAAAAGAACGATGATACAATACAAAACAAAATAAAAGGGAAATAACAGATTAGAAAAGATACCTGAGCATACAGCCCTGTCCTAGCTGTCTCTCTTCCATGCTCAACACAATAGACTCTGAGAAAACTCCCTACCTCCGTGTGAGACCCTCTCCAACCACACCCTTCACCTCCCCCAGCCAGGGATGAAAACCAGTGAGACATAGTGTCCAGAGGTGTAACCTCCTTTGCACCACATTCCAACCAGTGGGGGAAGGAGTGACATGATCAAGTAAAAACACACTTCCAAGAAAGATACATAAATTGAGGGTCTCATCATCACAGCACACTATCAATACACCAAGCAAGATGAAGATAACCCCCAAAATAACTGAAAAATAACTTTTTACGTGAAATAAACTATGTGAAAAACTGTACAACGTAACATAACATAAATAATACAAACAATAACAAAGAAAAATCTATAAATCCATCATCTGGCATGTAAATGACCCAGGAGCTGGAGGAACGCTGCTGCTGGACTCATAGGTCTCAAGTCCCAGAGCATGTTGTGGCTGTTGGTAGCCATTGTAATGACCTCCGCTATACAAATGTGAAGGCCCTGGACCCATTGCCCTGTTTTGCGAATGCAGGGGCTGTGATGGATCATAGGATCTGTGGTAGGTTGGCTGTACAGGTGGAGGTATAGGCAGTATCACATGTGGTGGATTACTGCCCTCAGGTTTATGCCGCAGGTACTCCACAGTCTGGCCTGCCTCATTGGTGTTGCGGTTGTCCACAAAAAGCTCAGCCACCCCCATCAACACAGTCTGGCAACGGTAGACAGACGTTCTCCTTTGGAACCTCTTCCAGTATATCGCCTAGGCTGCGACAAAAAATGTGCAGCTGTGTCTCTTGGCTCCTACGGTTAAGATGCTCAAGTACTTGAATGTCAACGATAGACCTAGTGCCCACAGACTGAGCACAGGCTGCTACATTGCATGACTGGTGTGGCACAACTTGCCTGACCCATGGATCCTCTTGGGATTGAAGCTTCAATCCCAGCTCAATCTTAAATTTCAATTGGAGACCCAGGTTTACCAGATGTAGCAGGCAACTCAGGAGCAACTGCCTCTGATGGTGTCTCCTCAAGATCAGCTGGATCCAGCTCCTGCAGACTGTCCTGTGATCTACGGTAAGAAAATAGGGTAAGTATTTCAAAATGTATGTTATAAACTGGTTTTGTAGGCGCATGCAAAGTAACATGCATGTCCGTGGCACCTAGCAGGTCCCCCATGCATCACATTACATATTGGAGCATGCTGAGTACCATGAATGTTCGTGGTACCTAGCAAGTAGCCATGCATGTCCCCATTACGTATGGGAGCATGCTAAGTGCCATGCATGTCTGTGGCACCTAGCATGTCCCTATGCATCACATTACTTATGGGAGCATGCTAAGTACCATGCATACTCATATTATCTAGCATGTCACCATGCATGTCCGTGGCATCTAGCATGTCCCCATGTATATCCCCAGTACGTATGGGAGCATGCTAAGTACCACATATGTCCATGACACCTAGCATGTCCCCATGCATGACAATAGACACTAACTACACTGAAACATATAATACAAACATATTGATTTTTATATGTTTAGAGCATTATATGTCCCTCATGCAAAAAGCAAGAAATATGAAAATCAGTAAATTATATATTTACGGCCCAACATCCATGACATCACGTAGGAACAGAGGCGTAACTACCAGGGTAGCAGCGGTAGCAGCTGCCACAGGGCCCGGGACATTACGGGGCCCCGCGGGCCCCTGATGCTTTTTTTTTTTTTTTTTTTTTTTTAAAATAGGCCGTTACCCCAGCAGGTAACGGGCCCTATATACTTACCGATCCCCGGGGTCCCGCTCACGGCCACCTGCGCTTCCGATTCTGCGGAGGTGGCTGTGAGCAGGAGCGGGGATCAGTAGGTAACGTCGTGGGCCGAACACCACAATCACTGCTATCATTATACTCCGGGGTCTTTTCAGACCCCAGAGTATAATAATCGGAGGCCCAGGGGAGGTGAAGGAATATAAAAAACAATGTACTTACCTCTCCTGCGCTTCTCCAGGCTTCGGGCCTGTTTGGTGACGTCCCCGACGTCATTTTGCGTCGCGACGTCGCCCCGCATCACGTGACGCCGGCCTGGTCCAACATTGAAGGCGGCTGAAGCAGCAGCGACTGGACCGGAGCGAGGAACAGGTAAGCAACGTTGTTTTTTTATATTTCTATCCTCCCCTGGGTCTCCGATCATTATACTCTGGGGTCTGAAAAGACCCCGGAGTATAATAATTGTTCATGGGTGGTCCACAATGGACATAATACTGTGTGCAGGGGCCACTATGGGGAATAATAGTGTGTGCAGGGGCCACTATGGGATATAATACTGTGTGCAGGGGCCACTATGGGATATAATACTGTGTGCAGGGGTCACTATGGGACATGATACTGTGTGCAGGGGCCACTATGGGACATGATACTGTGTGCAGGGGTCACTATGGGACATGATACTGTGTGCAGGGGCCACTATGGGGCATGATACTGTGTGCAGGGGCCACTATGGGGCATGATACTGTGTGCAGGGGCCACTATGGGGCATAATACTGTGTGCAGGGGCCACTATGGGGCATAATACTGTGTGCAGGAGCCACTATGGCACATAGTGTGCGCAGGAATGCGTTTGGGGGGGGGGGGGTTGGAGGGGGTGGTCTGGGGGGGGGCGATTGGGGGCAGCAGTTCGGGGGGGGGGGGGCCCGGGGGGGGCCCCATGTCAAATGTTCGCCTTAGGGTCCAGCCATTCCTAGTTACGCCACTGCGTCGGAACATCAGCTGGTAAGTGAAGATGTAAGTTTTTTTTGCGAGATGTCCATCTCCACTTTTCCCCTTTTCCTGCAGTTCATGGCAGAACTGATCCCAGCAATTTCCAGCAATTTTTCGCCAGTCTGACTGCAAAATAAAGAAAAAAATATTTAAAACATGCGTGAAAGTGTCCAAAATGTAAAATTATAAAACTAGTAGCCAAAGTACAAATTACAATGGTCAAATAACAACAGATTTGTGATGGTCAGGTAATTACAGCATGATCCAAAGTAGTAATAGTGCTGCAAAATGGATTGGTGACAACTAGCAGTAACGTATGAAAGGGGGCTGCTATATAAATTGTAATGGGACATCAGGGGTATAACTAACCAAGCTTGACCCTCTGCTCCTTCTTGGACTGCTCCCAATCCACTGGCTGCAGCTCCTGGACCAGCTCTTCCCACGCCTGATCCTTTTGGAAGCGGACGTGGTAGGCCTTCTCCCTGTTGTCCCATATGATGGGTCTGTCTTGACAGATTAGCATTTCTGTCCACACCCTGGTCATGACCTTGTACAAACAATTGGTAGAAATCCATGTGCACCAGGAGAAAACTGGATCTGTGTGGTGTACAACCTCCTGTTGCATGTGCCGTCTGTGGTTTTTAGTCTCCCATAGGCTTCTATTGGTGATTCCATGACGAAAACACTGAACAGAGTAGGACCTGATCCAAATTTTTCAGCCTGGACTCACGGCCCACACACGGATCCGTGGAATATGGACCCATATGAAATGAATAGGTCAGTGTGCTATCCGGGAAAAACACGGACGGCATACTGAAAAATCACACGGTTGTCTGCTGAGGTCCCACGTTGCAGAAAAGCAGCTTTTTTTGTTGCAGATTTTGCTGCGGTTTCGTGAGCCAAAGCTATGAGTGAATTGAGCAGAAGGGAGACGTATAAGTATTTCCTATATATTTCACATTCCTGGCTTTGGCGCAAAAAAACACAACAAAATCTACAACAAAACAGGGCTAGGTTCACACTTGCGCCAAGCTCTGCTTCATTCGGGTCCTTCCGCTAAAACAGCAGTTACCCTACAGTGACTCCAGTGAAAGTGTAAATCTAGCCTTAGGCTGGTTTCACACTAGCTACCTGTACATGCTTTGTTAACTAAGAAACAATAGACATTGTACATCCTAGTGTATTTCTGTGTGTCATCCATGCCAGTCTGTGTGTGACTGAGGCCCTCTGCTCCTGTGTGTGATTGAGGCCGCTGACCCACGTGGTGTAAACAGTCCCTGTTTTACAGTCCCTGCAAAGTGGATGGAATTCTAGCAAATCCAATCTACACGTTGCGGAAAAATATGTGCAGTGGACACAATGAGATTTCCAAAACTATCACAGTTTTGGAAATCGCAACGTGTCAATTATACCTACGGAAACGCCGGCGGTTTCCCTATCGGCTTTCTGCGAAAAGCACTGCAGGAAAAACCACGATGCATTGCTGCCGTGTTTTTCCCACAGGGCTTTTTTTGCAGTGGCCCATTATGTGGGGCCTTAGCCTGACAATGAATTCAGGTGGAACACATAAGCCATGGCTTTTTCCACCCTGGTAATGTAATGCTGCTACTGCTTGTTATATCTGGCTGGTTGTGAAAAACTGGGGGGGCGTTCCATGTCATTTTTGCAACAATTTATTTATTTTTGAAAAAAAACGACTTAGGCTTTATGCTGACTATACCGAGTGTGCAGCCCAAGTTTGTTCCAATGCTCCATTCCAATATTTTCTAGCACACTATAAACATCAGAACAAAATGGAGTAATATCAGAACAAAACTTCAAAATCCACTGGAGCTACAAACTTGGTTATGTGCATGAAACCATATGTCACTACAGTTTAAATATTTGTAACTCAGGATCAGTGCTAGCAAAGAATTTCTGAAGCTTGCCAGCATATGTAGATTTAAGCTGTTGGACAGTGGCAGAACTGAAGGGTTAAAGGTCATTTTATCGCCCTGTACACCTTTTCTGTTTTTTCTGTTGTTAGCTTTCCTGTCTTGGTTCTTCACCATTTTCTGCATAAATGAATTTCCCCCGGCTGTAAGTGTAATTGCGCGCAGTTAGTAAAAGGAGCGTCCTCAGCTCCTGGCAGCCGACTGCAATCCGATCTTATCATAACTGGACAACAATGACTGCAAAATCCAAACATCCCTCTAACCACTTACAGATGCGCAACGGCTCAGGGTCTCGGGTGGGGGGGGGGGGGGGGGCAGAGGAAACAGAACTGTGCAAAAGAAGATTGTATCCCCTCATTGTCCGCGAACATGGATGATGCCACTGATTCTGAATGCAGCTCTTAAAGCAAATTTACTAGTTACATTTATTTACATCTAGCGTTCAGTACATTTTTTGATTGCTCCTGAGTTATATCATGCCTTATACTCCAGTCATACCCATAAAGGAGTTAACATCTCCCTGCTGCCCTCTGCTGGCACACGATTCTTTTGGCCACAGCTTGAAATATAGCAGCTATGTGCTGCAGCAGAATCTGCTGCAAAATTCCGCCTTTCATACATTTCAACGGGAAAAAGACACTTCATTTTCCACTAGTTGAGAAAAGAAAAGCATCCTGCTTGATCATTGGGCTGATTTCCATAGCAGATTTTACATGGCAGGTCCTGTCGCAAAATCTGCCATGTGAACTTACCCTTTTCAACTTGGACCCACCAGATTAAATGATTCTTGAGGCCTAGCCTCCGCATCAGCCCTTTGGGAGAAGGCCAGGAAGTTGGGAGTTGTCACTGTGGGCAGAGTTGCAGGGCTCTCAATCAGATCCTTTGCTCTCCTCCTAGGCTGGTGTCATAGTGAGAGGTCCTGCAGAGTGTGCAGTGGTGGTAGTAGTGTTTCTCCAGGGCATGTCCTAGTAGTAATACGCCTTCTAGATTCTGATGGTGGTTGGAGTGCCCATGCAAGAATAAGACTCAGGAGACTGGGTTGCAAACAAAGTAACAGGGTTTTTTATTTTTTTTTTTTACTGGAGAAGAACACAGTTCACCCAAACAACCTCCAGGTACTGGAGGTACAAATCTTGGGAGCCTTTCACTGTGGCTGGAAATGAGCTTGTAGATGGTACTTCCCCCGTGGCAGTCAGTGTCTACTTTCCTTAGGTACTTATCCTCTATAAAAGTGTGTTTGATAGTGCTCTGATAAAGAGAGGCCAGACTAAAAGGCTATGCCTTAAAAGGGGAGGCCTACATGACAGGGATGCCAGGAGAGGACAGGAGAGGGTACAGGAGGGGTTAATTTGGCCGTTAGAGGTGACGTGGAAGGGAGGGAGAGGTGAGGTGGGGAGGGAAGTGAGAGGGATACATATAGAAAGAGCGGGAGTTTTGGTGGCAGTCAGGACAGAGGTGCCCACCCACCCGCTCTTCTTTTTGACTTGTTGCTGGGTGTTTTCGTTGTCACAGTAACTTGGCGGGGGGGTCCTTGAAACTGGTGGGGTATGAAAATGGTTGTGGTGGGGAGGGTCCCGCAGTAGGGGCTGGACTTCCCAGGCCATTTGGTAGTTCTGGATGGGTTTATGCTGTAGTGGACTGAAAGGGACGACGAGCACCAAGGAGCTTTAAGAGATTGGTGCCCCCCTCCGAGCTGGTGAGTAACGGCTGTGAGTAACATTCCTGGTGCTAAGGGAAGATATATATATTTGGTTCAACGGGTTTTGGGCTTCGAGGACCTCCTTCGTCGGGTCATCATGGTCTATTGTTTGCAGTTGGGTAGGGAGTAGACACTTATTGTGTATACGGGGTAATGTTGGGTTTTGTTTTATGATGGCACTTTATAAACGTTATTTATGGTTATTTAATAAAACGGTTGCTGTGGCCAATTTAATCCATCCTGGTCTCGTGTCATTATTTAACATGTTCAACACATACAGCAGCATAAATGTTGCATATAGAAGCAAATACAACCTAACACTGTTGCAGTATTTCTGGTGGGACACTACACCTCCAGCAACCTCAGGAAATAATGCATAGTAACCTTCAAATTTGGATGTCCTCTGTTGAACCATAATTGTTTTTGGGTCTAGGCCCACTGGAGAATCATCTATGTAATGAAAGCCGCAAAAAATATATATACTGTTTATGGCATTGTATTGTTGATTTATGTAATTTTTTTACGTTTTTTTCCCACAGCGCTTTTCAAAGAAAGTCCGCAGAGTTTTCCAGGTATAATTGACATGATTTACAAAAAAGCGACGGTTTTTGAATTTGCAGAGTGTCTGCTGTATCCCAACTGACTCAGTAGGTAGTGGCAGGATGTATCTGGAGTGTGTGTATTGTGTTGGGGCAGGGGCATATCTTCTATGAGGTGACCTGAAGTGATGGCCTCAGACGGCAGTCTTTTTTTATTTGGCCGCTACTTATTGTATTATTGCAATAGGTAGCTGCAGATAATTTACTCTCACATTTGCATCACATGTTAAGAAGGTACGTAAGTGACACTATGGTACTCACGTGGGCTAGCCCAACATTGATTATAGGAGATGTTATTCTCTGCTTAAGGCAGGGTTCACACTACCGTTGGATTCCGTTATGAAGGTGTCCGTTAAAAAAAAAAAAAAAAAACAACGGACACCTATCATAACAGACTTTAACGGACACTAACTGATGTTAATGTGTCCGTTTTTTTAACTGATCCATTTAATTGATCAGTTAAAAAAACAGACACATTAGCATCAGTTAGTGTCCGTTTTTTTATACTGTCCATTTTTGTTTCTGCTTTCTGAGCATGCGCAGAAAAAAACAGACACAATATAACGAACATTAACTGATGCCTATCAGTTACTGTCCGTTATAAGTCCGTTACCCATAGACTTTAATGTTAAAAAATAATGGACGCTTGCCGTCCGTCAAGAAACCGTTTTTTTTTTTTAACGGACAAAAAAGTCCTGCATGTAAGATTTTTTGTCTGTGAAAAAAACAGACTTGTGACGGATTGGGTGTAAACAGACATTAACATACACAAGATAAAATGCCATTGAAAATAATGGAAATTTTAACGGATTTCTGACGGTTCAGCTAGTGTCTGTTGCTAAAATCTTGTAGCGGACAATAGCAACAGACAGTACTTATGGTCACCAACGGTAGTGTGAACGCCCCCTAAGGATACTCTATAGAGCTTGGTGTAAGCAATACATTTCCCAAAACGTACTGCACAACAACTCTGTAGAGACACAAAACGACAAAATGGCAGCAGTGAGACTGAAAGCTAACAGGAGACTAGCAGAACTGTGTCTGCAGTTTTGGATGTGAAGGGATTCTAAGATGTAGATAAAATAAGCTTTACAAAATGTCACATCTAGTAAGGTTGAGGATTTATAATCTTCTGTGGAGATTTAACATTTAAAATGCAAAATTAGATCATAGGAAATTTTTTCATGATCTTTATTTCTTATGAAGCCCTTAAGGCAGGGGCACACCGCTAATGAGGTGAAGTGAGGCGGCCACCTCAGGCGGCACTGTCTGGGGGCCGGCATTTTTTACATTCTATTTACCGTAAATCAGCCCAGGACAGGCCGCTTAAAAAAAAAAAAAACAAAGCTGCGCGGGGCCTGTCCTGGGCTGGTTTACAAGATCTCCGCATGTCAGCGTAGGCGGCGATACAATGACGTCATGGCGCCTCCTACGCTGAGACGCAGACGTGGGTGAAGAAGAGGCGGCGGCGGCTGCATCAAGGCATCGCAGGTAGGTGAGGATAACTTTTTTTTATATATATAAATAGGCCGTAACCTGCTGGAGTAACCCCAGCAGGTAACGGCCTATTTACTTATCAATCCCCGCACCTGCTGTGGCCACCCCCCCTTCCCCTTCTGCTATCAGAGTATAATAATCGGAGACCCAGGGGAGGTGATAAACATAAAAACCATTGTTACTCACCTCTCCGGCGATCCGATGTTACTCCCAGCAGGCTTCGGCCTTCTTTGGTGACGTCACAGGCGTCACATGAGCCAGGCCAGCGTCATTATGTTGTGACGCCGGTCTGTGTGACATTGAAGAGGGCCGAAAGCAGGGAGTGCACCGGAGCCCAGGTAAGTAACACTGGTTTCTATGTTTGTCACCACCTGGGTCTCCGATCATTTACTCTGGGGTCTTTTAGACCCCAGAGTATAATAATAGTTCATGGGTGGTTTACTATGGAGTATAATACCGAGTGTAGGGGCCACTATGGAGCATAATACTGTGTGCAGGGGCCGCTGCGGGGCATAATACTGTGTGCATGGGCCACTATGGGGCATAATACTGTGTGCAGGGGCCACCATGGAGCATAATACCGAGTGCAGGGGCCACTATGGAGCATAATAATGTGTGCAGGGGCCACTGCGGGGCATAATACTGTGTGCATGGGCCACTATGGAGCATAATACCGAGTGCAGGGGCCACTATGAGGCATAATACCATGTGCAGGGGTCACTATGGAGCATAATACCGTGTGCAGGGGCCGCTGCGGGGCATAATACCGTGTGCAGGGGCTGCTGCGGGGCATAATACCATGTGCAGGGGTTGCTGCGGGGCATAATACCGTTTGCAGGGGCCGCTGTGGGCCATAATACCATGTAATACTGTAATAAAGAAAAAACACCTACTCACCTGTCCCTTGTTCTCCGATGTCTCCCACCGCAGTCTGGTTCTGCTACTCTGGTGTTTTCTTCTAGCAGAAGTCCCCACCACACATGACCGCTGAGGTCGCTGACAAGGGACATCAAAGTGATGTGGGAAAGAAAACACCGGAGCAGGACTGAAACGCACTGGAAGACACCGGAGCACCTTCCCCAGCCTCATATTAAAAAAAGTGGTTATCATGGACAACCCCTTTAAGGTGGCACTTGGGCTTTATTAAAGGGTCTTTCCAGCTCATTTTTATTGATGTTCTATCCTTAGGACAGATTATCAATAAGAGATCAGTGGACAACCCCTCTGATCAGTTGTATGAAGGGGCTATGGCGCCTGTTTATATCACACGCTGTCTGTTTATAGTGACCGTGTGATGTAATTACAGCCTTGTCACATAGACGTGTATAGGACGAGGCTGTAGTTACATTACATGGCCGCTATGAGATGAACGACACTGTGTAAACAGAGAAGCGGTCATATCGCTTACACAGGTACCACAGTTCATTCAAACAGCTGATCAGTGGGGGTCCTGGGTTTTGAGCCCCACTGATTAGTTTATTAATGACCTGGAAAACCTTTTATTAGGAAACACCTGGGGCAATATTAATAATTGGCACTATTTATACAGGGTACACACGGACATTATTAATATAAAGATGCAATTGGGGGTATTATTCATTATGGGGGGTTATATCATATATTTTATAATTAATTGGGGGTAGCAGCAGGATGGGTGTGCAGGTGAGGACAATGTGGGTCAGGTGCCTGTAAAAGTGAGGAGCCAAAGATGTCTGTGTTGCAAACTTTACAGAGACAAGTCACAGCTGGAAGAAGTAGTCATGGTGGTCCAGAGGGAAGAGAAGGGAAATGTGAAGGATTAGTCAGAGACATCACCTGTAAGTCACAAAATGTTACTGCACTGTATTCACCTAAATGATAGAGGATAAATACCTGATTGATGGGGGTCTGTCAGCTGAGACCCCCACTGAGGCTGAGAATAGTTTTTTCCCCCCACTGGGTGGGAATTCAGCCTGACCGCAGTAATATACAGTCATGGCCAAAAGTTTTGAGAATGATACAAATATTAATTTTTCCAAAGTCTACTGCTTCAGTTTTTCAAATGGCAATTTGCATATACTCCAGAATGTTATAAAGAGTGATCAGCTTAACAGCAATTACTTGCAAAGTCAATATTTGCCTAGAAAATGAACTTTATCCCTCAAAACACATTTCAACATCATTGCAGCCCTGCCTTAAAAGGACCACCTAACATCGTTTCAGTGATTGCTCCATTAACACAGGTGTGGGTGTTGATGAGGACAGGGCTGGAGATCAATCTGTCATGATTAAGTAAGAATGACACCACTGGACACTTTAAAAGGAGGCTGGTGCTTGCCATCATTGTTTCTCTTCTGTTAACCATGGTTATCTCTAAAGAAACACGTGCAGTCATCATTGCACTGCACAAAAATGGCCTAACTGGGAAGAGTATTGCAGCTAGAAAGATTGCACCTCAGTCAACAATCTATCGCATCATCAAGAACTTCAAGGAGAGAGGTTCCATTGGTGCCAAAAAGGCTCCAGGGCGCCCAAGAAAGACCAGCAAGCGGCAGGACCGTCTCTTAAAAGTGTTTCAGCTGCGGGATCGGGCTACCAGCAGTGCAGAGCTTGCTGAGGAATGGCAGCAGGCAGGTGTGAGTGCATCTGCACGCACTGTGAGGCGGAGACTCTTGGAGCAAGGCCTGGTCTCAAGGAGGGCAGCAAAGAAGCCACTTCTCTCCAGAAAAAACATCAGGGACAGACTGATATTCTGCAAAAGGAACAGGGAGTGGACTACTGAGGACTGGGGTAAAGTCATTTTCTCTGATGAATCCCCTTTTTGATTGTTTGGAACATCTGGAAAACAGCTTATTCGGAGAAGAAGAGGTGAGCGCTACCACCAGTCTTGTCTCATGCCAACTGTAAAGCATCCTGAAACCATTCATGTGTGGGGTTGCTTCTCAGCCAAGGGAATCGGCTCTCTCACAGTCTTGCCTAAAAACACAGCCATGAATAAAGAATGGTACCAGAATGTCCTCCAAGAGCAACTTCTCCCAACCGTCCAAGAGCAGTTTGGCGCTCAACAATGCCTTTTCCAGCATGATGGAGCACCTTGCCATAAAGCAAAGGTGATAACTAAATGGCTCAGGGAACAAAACATAGAGATTTTGGGTCCATGGCCTGGAAACTCCCCAGATCTTAATCCCATTGAGAACTTGTGGTCAATCATCAAGAGACGGGTGGACAAACAAAAACCAACAAATTCAGACAAAATTAAAGCATTGATTCTGCAAGAATGGACTGCTATCAGTCAGGATTTGGTCCAGAAGTTGATTGAGAGCATGCCAGGGAGAATTGCAGAGGTCCTGAAGAAGAAGGGTCAACACTGCAAATATTGACTTGCTGCATTAACTCATTCTGTCAATATAAGCTTCTGTTACTCATAATATGAATGCAATTCTATTTCTGTATGTGATAAAAACATCTGACAAACACACATAAAAACCAGAGGGCAGCAGATCATGTGAAAATATAATATTTGTGTCATTCTCAAAACTTTTGGCCATGACTGTATATATAGATGTGTCACTTGGTGGATGGACGAACCCGCGTGGTTCTCATTCACTTCAATGGGAGTGCCAAAGATACCCAAAGTCCAGTGCTCAGCTATCTGCGGGGCTCCTATTATAGAGAATGGGGGCCACGCAGGCTGGTCCATCCACCAAGCAGAAGATGTGTGAAGTTACTTTCATTGTTAATGCCGTGTTTTTGATTTCTGATACTGAAGTAATACAGGAAGAAGAATTCTTAAAAACTGTTTCATAAGTTTGTGTATGTTTATTGTACGACAATAACAGCGTGTGAAGCTAACAGCATGTAAACGCAATTTTTTTTTTTTTTTTTTTTGGGGGGGGGGGGCGTCCTTTGATAGTCCGCCTCAGGCAGCAAAGAGGCTAGGTTCACCACTGCCTTAAGGTGTCAGGGCAAGTTGTATTTTTTATCTCTGCCACCTCAATAGCTTCACTGCCATTATGAACTGGAGCAAGATCACAACCAAAAACTTTTCATGTGCTGAAATTGCTGCAGCTACAATAGGAGAAACAGAGGGGAAATGAGAAAAAGATTAGAAAACTGCCGAGTGGCATAAAAATAAAACATTACACACAGAACTTCACAGTTTTATGAGGTAAAGAACTGTTATCATTTGCAGAGATAAAAATAATTCCAGAGAAGTGGCTGCCATCGACATGCGGTGCATTACATGGCTGCACTTTCTCCTTCTTGTTGCTCAGGTAACTGTGATATTAGACTTTTCTAATGCTGCATTCAGCCAACACTTCACTACTACTATTCATGGCGCTTTCTCTTTTAGGAGGAGGACATGAAAAAATTATTATTATTTATTATTATTGTTTATTTATATAGCACCATTAATTCCATGGTGTTTTACATTTGTGGATTTACATACGGTACACCAGATATACAAAACAGATAATACTAACATAGACCAACTGGCACAGTGGGATAGAGGGCCCTGCCCGCAAGGGCTTACAGTCTATGAGGGAAGAGGGATAGAGGCAGAAGGTAGGGGTAGAGGCTGCTCAGGTAGTGGTGTGGTGACAGTAGCGTTATTGGAGGTTGTAGGCCTTCCTGAATAGGTGAGTCTTCATGGCCTTCTTGAAACTTGTGATTGTGGGGGAAAGTCTGATGTGTCTTGGTAATGAGTTCCAGAGTATGGGGGAGAAGTCTTGGAGACGTTTGTGTGAGGAGCGGATAAGAGCAGAGCGGAGTAGGAGGTCTTTGGAGGATCAGAGGTTACGTGCGGGGAGGTAGCGGGAGATTAGGTCGGAGATATATGGAGGGGACAGGTTGTGGATGGCTTTGTATGTCAGCGTTAGTAGTTTGAACTCTATTCACTGGGCAACGGGTAGCCAGTGAAGGGATTGGCAGAGGGGAGTGGCCGATGAAGAACGGGGGGAGAGGTGTATTAGGCGAGCAGCACAATTTAAGGTGGACTGGAGGGGGACGAGGGTGTTAGCTGGGGAGGCCATGGAGAAGGGTGTTACAGTAGTCTAAGTGGGAGATTATGAGGGTGTGGACTAGCATCTTTGTAGTTTCAGGGGTGAGGAAGTAGCGGAGTCGATGGATGTTCTTGAGTTGGAGGCGGCAGGAGGTGTTGAGGGCTTGAATATGCGGCTTGAAGGATAGGTCAGAGTCTAAGGTTATCCCAAGGCAGCGGGCTTGTGGGACTGAGGTGAGAGTGGTTCCATTAATTTTGATAGATGGGTCAGGTAGGGGGGTCGTGCGTTGAGGGGTGAAGATTATGAACTTCGTTTTCTCCATGTTGAGTTTGAGAAAGCGGGAGAAGAGAAAGGAGGCTACGGCTACTAGGCATTCTGGGACTCTGGACAACAGAGAGGTAATGTCTGGTCCAGAGAGATATATTTGTGTGTCGTCAGCATAGCAATGGTAATGGAATCCATGGGATTCTATGAGTTGGCCAAGGCCTAGGGTGTAGATTGAGAACAGGAAGGGTCCTAGGACAGAGCCTTGAGGGACACCTACAGAAAGAGGGTGTGGCGAGGAGGTGGTGTGCGAGTGGGAGACGCTGAATGTGCAGTTGGTGAGGTATGAGGAGGTCCAGGAAAGGGTCAGGTCTGTGATGCCAAGGGATGAGAGCATTTCTAACAAGAGGGAATGGTCGACTGTGTCAAAGGCAGAGGAGAGGTCAAGGAGGAGGAAGACAGAATAGTGACATTTGGCTTTGGCAGTTAGAAGGTCATTGTGACTTTGGTTAGGGCAGTTTCTGTGGAGTGATGGGGTCTGAAGCCTGACTGTGGTCTGTCAAAGAGTATATTGGACGAGAGATAGGAGGATAGTTCGGAGTGGACGTGTTTCTCCTGTAATTTTGAGGCGTACAGGATCAGTGAGATGGGGCGATAGTTGGCTGGAGAGGATGGTTCCAGAGAGGGTTTCTTAAGTATAGGTGTGACGGTAGCATGTTTGAGGGCGGAAGGGAAGGATCCATTGGTTAGGGATAGGTTGAAGAGATGGGTTAGGGCAGGAGTAATGACTTCAGATAGTTTGGGGATGAGATGTGATTGGATCAGGTCGAGTGCACAGGAGGTGAGGTGGGATTTAGAGATTAGGATGGAGAGCTTTTCATCAGTGATAGTGGAGAAACAGGTTAAAGATGAAGAGCACCGAGCAGTTGGATAGAGTGGTTGTCGGGGGTGTAGGATGAGACTGTCTCTGATGGTGTCAATTTTGCTTTTGAAATAAGAGGCAAAGTTGTCAGCTGTGATAAGTGATGTTGGAGGGGAAAACGGAGAAGGGAGTTGAAGGTAGTGAATAGCTGTTTGGGGTTGCGGGATAGGGCAAATATTAGTGTGGTGAAGTAGACCTGTTTTGCAGAGGTGAGTGCATTCTTGAATGTGAGAACTGCCTCTTTATACCTAAGGAAGTCCTCCTGGGAGTGGCTTTTCTTCCAGAGGCGTTCTGCAACCCGTGAGGCACGTCTCAGTTTTTTAGTCAGGTCAGTGTGCCAGGGCTGCCTATTGATCGGCCGGGGTCTGGTGTTAGTGAGAGGGGCCACAGAGTCAAGGGCTGAAGTAATGGTGGTATTGTAGAAGTCAGAAGCGGCATCTGTGTCCTGGAGTGAGGATATGAGCTTAAGGTGTTGGAACCTTTTGCAGTTGGATGAATCTGCCAATGGGTTCTCAGAGACACACAAGCCAAGATGGGCTTGGTGTGAATAATGAGCTTCTGCTTTTTACAGCTAACCCCTCCAGGCTGTCTCTTGTACACTTGATAAAGAGGACCATTGATCCTCAAAACGCGTTGTGTTTTAGAGTTTATTAAAGCAACCTTGGTGAAGCATGGTCCCCTACCTCTCTTTTTTTGCAGTCACTCCTACCATTTCTACATCTGGAGTGAGGATATGTCAGCGAGTGGTTGGAGAGAGTCTGAGAGAGTGCGGTTGTCAAGGTCAAAAAATGGTGGCCAGACACTATATGAACTGAAAGCACTGGCATGCTGTCCTTCTTTCCCTACCAGAGAACTACTACAAGTCCGCAAATTCTATAAATGTGTCAAACTGTGCATTGCTTAGCAGCAGGGTTTACTTTCTGAGGGATTGTTACAATGTGTCTACGTAGAAAATCCTCTGTGATGTGAAACAAATCAGCAGCACAAATCTCTCTTGGACACGTTGTTACAGTGTATCACTGCTGGTGAAATGTATCAGTCTGAGGCCCAGCAAGTTTGCTTCACAAAGTGTTCTGTAGACTGGATAAATTGTATTTGTATCAAACCCTCAGCTGTGAAAAGTATGGACAGTTTTGAACCTCTGAAAGTAACATAGTTACATAGCACAGTTGAAAAAAGACATATGTCCATCAAGTTCAACCAAGAGATGGGAAAGGGCAAGACTGAAGGGATGATATATGAATTTTATACATTTCCATAAGCGTCAATGCTATTTTGCTGTAAAAATTAAAAAAAAAGCATCTAAGCTGTTTTCTGAAGCTGTCAGCTGTTGCTGCTCTGACCAGCTCCTGGGGTATGCTGTTCCACAGATTCGCAGTCCTTAGGCTAAGTTTACATCTGTCCTGTAGTCTCTGCCGCAGAGAGAAAAGTCCTACACATTTTAGGGGTCTGCCAAGGTCCACTGGGTAACCGCTGTTTTAGGGCTCGATGTGCCCATGTAACCACTGTGGCCCAATCACAAGCCTAAGCGGTGACCCCAAGAGTATGATGTCTGGCACACTGTCAGCGAAAAAAGCTGGAATATCTTCTCTGATGAGAACAACAGCCAGAAGAGAAACAGGGCTGCCCTTCCCATCATCCCTTTATGGGAGCAAATACCACAGCAACATACAGTAATTGTGATTTGTTACAATTCTGACACTGGATGTATTTGCTTTGTTTTTTGTTTTGTTTTTTTTACAAAGAAAATAAAGAAAGAAAAGAAATTTAACCTTGAAAGGTTAACCTGGCTAGTTTAAAACTACAACATACTGCATGCGTTAGCTTGGATTTTTGTAGTGAGACAGTTTTTCTGTATTGTTAACAAAAACACTATTCCAAAAAATACTTAAGATGAGATTTAGCACTAAAATGTTGTTCTGTTCAGTGAGTATTATAGTAAAGCACTCTGTGTGAGTCAGCTTCAATTTTTGTTGTGATAATGGCAGTTTTTTCCGTAAGAGTTAAGAAAAACACAATTGCCAAAAAAAACCCTTAGTAAAATGAGATTTTGCACTGCAGACTAGAGCACACTGCATAAGTCATCTTGGATTTTTGCTATGATAATTGCAATTTTTCTGTATTGGTTTACAGTACAGACCTTCTCCCCACACTCTTATGATTTTTCTGCTTTTCTATAAATGAATAAACCTGACTAAATTGGAGCAGACTCAGAGATCCCTTCTGTCTGTATCACCCTGAAGTATGAGGGGCAGACTCATAGTACCCTTCTGTCTGCATCACCCTGCAGGATGAGGAGCAGCCTTTTAGCTCCCATCTGTCTGTATTGCCCTTCATTAATATATTAGCAGCAATTGTTTTGGATCATTAAGTGAAAACATGTAATTCCCCTAGTTTGATATGTGTAAAAGCTGAGTCATTAGCTCAAGAAAAAAACAACAGGCTCCGCGTTCCTCACCAATGGGTGCAAATTAGAATGTAGCTAGGCAGTGTAGCTTCAGACGATTTTTTTACTAGAAATGTCACAGATACAGATAACGCGTTTCAGGGTATTTAATTGCATGTAGCAATTCACCCCTTCCTCAGATCAACAGGATATACAAGACATGAACTGAACAACTGGAGGTAAAAATAGTCCTCCCACAAATGTGATTGGTTGCATAACAAGTGTTCCTGGATCTCCTATATTATGCTTACTTGGACCCTTCTCATCTATTTGTTTGCTGTTGTGTAGTTACTTCTGGCAGAATTACATATAAACAAACCAGTAGTAGTTATAATGTATATAATAAAGGGGGGCAGATTGCTCCTCACTGTACACGCCCCTTGCCTCAGAGACAAATGTAAAATGTGCTGCAGACATATTTAAATTTTTCATGAAAGCACAGGTACCCTTTAAATGCCTATAGTCTTCACAACACTGAACACATTTAACTCCATTAGGCTCTTCTCATAACTGAGGTCCTCCATGCCCCTTATCAGCTTTGTGGCCCTCCGTTGTATATTTTCCAACTCTAGGACATCCTTTCTATAAATTGGTGCCCAGAACGGGACTGCATATTCCAGATGGCACCAATGATTTATAAAGTGGTCATATTACATCCCTGTCTTGTGAGTCCATATCCCTTTTAATATATGACAATATCCTTGTAACGTCTCTGCCGTTTCGGGTCTCGGCGCCGCCCTCCGCTCGCACGCTGTGGCGAAGGAGGCGTCTTCAATTTTGTTCTTTGTGTAAGCTTCTTGATGCTCAGTCTGAACATGGTCCTAGTTCTCTTGCTGTGTAAAACCACACCCTTGTAATTAGGAACATTTCTCTCTGGACTGCATAGAGTTAATCTCTTCCTGGCCTGAGTGATTGACAGCCTGTGTACCTATCAGCTCTGGGGCTGGTCCCAGACTTTCTATAAACAGGTTGTCAGCCCTCACATGGCTGCCGGTTATTACACTTGTGTTTTGCCTGCTCTCTTCATTATTTCCCTTGCTACCTTGTTACCTGATTTTCTGACCACTGGCTTTGACTTTGACTATTCTCTTGGATATCGATTCTGTGCTGCAATTGCTCGATTGTTTCTGACCCCTTGGCTAGCTGACCTCCCTTTGTTGTTGTGCGTCTTGTCTGCGTTCTATGTGATCACTTATTATAAGGAGGGACTGTCGACGTGGTTGCTGGCTGTCACCTAGGACAGATCGGTAAGTTAGCCAGGGACAGTGGGGGGATTCAGCTTAGGGTCCACTGTCTCGTTGTGCCCCTCCCCCTAGTTCTCCAGCAGCTTCTGGGGAATCGCTCCTCTAGTGATTCCCTTACAATCCTGCTGGCCTTAGAAGCATCTGATTGACATTGCATGCTGTAATTTAATCTATGATCTACAAGTACACCTTCTCCTTCTCTACCAGTGACTCTCCCAGCTTTATTCCCCCTAGGACATATGTTGCATGCAGATTACTTTTACCGAGATGCATAACTTTACATTTATCCACATTGAACCTCATTTGCCATTTGGATGCCCAAACACTGAGTCTGTCCAAGTCTGCTTGTAACCTATATACATCCTCTATAGACTGTACTGTACTGCAGAGCTTGGTGTCATCTGCAAAAATAGAGACAATGCTATTAATCCCATCTTCTATATCATTAATAAATAAGTTAAATAACAGCGGACCCAGCACTGAACCCTAGGGTACACCACTTATAAAAGAAGACCAGTCTGAGCTGCAGTCATTGACCACAACTTTTTGGATACGATCCTTTAATCAGTTTACAATCCAATTACAAACTATATTTTCCAAGCCAATGGACCTTATTTTACCCATTAAATGCCTAAGAAGGACAGTTCCAAACGCCTTTGCAAAGTCCAAAAATACCATATCCAAAGTCTCCCCTCTGTCCAGACTTCTACTCACCTCTTCATAAAAGTAATTCAGGTTAGTCTGACAACTTCTGTCTTTAGTAAAACCATGCTTTCTGTCACTTATAATATTACGTAAAGTCACTCCTGTATTTAGTCGCTTAAGAGACCCTCAAACACTTACCCAACAATGGAGGTTAAGCTCACCAGTCTGTAATTACCTGGGGAAGACCTAGAGCCCTTTTTGAAAATAGGCACCACATTAGCCTTGCGCCAGTTCCTTGGCACTGTACCAGTCACTAGTGAATCCCTAAAAATGATGAAAAGAGGCATAGCAAAGACTGAATTTAGTTCTTTAAAGAGGACCTTTCACCATCTCAACCAATTCAAGTTATTAGCATCTGCTAATAGGTGCCACTCCACTGATGAATTTTAGGATATATGAATGGATGAATGGATAAACTTAGTTTAGGATGGATGGACTTTAGGATGGATTGACCTGGAATGGATGAACTGTAAAATGAAAGACTGTGGGATGTACTTTGGGATGGATGGATGGATGGATGGATGGATAGATGGACTGTAGCATTGATTGACTCCTGCTGGATAGGCTGTAGATGGATTATTTGTGGGATGGATAGGCAGTGGGCTGGGATTGTACACAAAGGTACAGTATAACTAGTTGTTGACAAGGAACTAGTGTCTTCTACCCTGGATTACAGTACCTCCCCCCTTCCCCAATAAACAGAATGGATCATATCAAATTGGTTTATTAATAGAAATGTAAAGTGTCTGCAGAATAAATTGGAGTCAGTTCAGTGGGGCAGGAAGCATGGCAGCAACTCTCCTCATTCTCTATACCAAATGATGGATTTGGCAGTGACACAGTTAAAGAAGATAAACAAATTATTTACATATAAATAGTTTTCTAGTCCGGGTCTGAGAAGACAGTGCGGCCATCAGAATCATGGTAATAGGGCCAAGCATATGACCGCAACAATCACACTCCAGGCTCTCATCTTTGCCTTTTTCTCTTGAAGATTTTACTTCGATGTTCCCAAAATAAACAACTTGTAGCTGAAATTGTAGAGGCAAAAAAGAAGACACTATGATTATCACATGCAAAGCCTCTCACCAACAGGAAAGAGACTCCCATTATATTATAATTAAAAAGAAAAATCGTCTGCAGATCTGTAAGAGATGTAATCATCTGCAGAATACAGTATATTAATATGTATGTCAGAAGGAAGAGGGGCTGAGCAATGTTCTGCAGATTTCTAAGAGGTCAGAGATGCAATCATTTGCAGAATATAACCCTGTATTCATAAGAGGGTAAAGGGTATGTTGCAATATTCTGCAGCTCTCTAGAGAGGTCAGCCGTGTAATAATCTGTAGAATATATCATTATGTACAGTATCTTGCAGGAGGCAGAGGGCAAAGAACAATGTTCTGTAGATTTATACAGAGGACACTAATTTTTTTTTGTATCTGTTTCTTTACGTGTATAACTGAGAACATTCCCAGCAGGAGGATGGCAGAAAACAACCGATTAATACACACTGTAGCTGTTAATATACATGGCTGAGATATACTGACAATCAGGCTGCACACGGCAGCAGGAACCACGCAGGATTCATGTTATATATACATTCAGATTTCAATGGCTGCACTGGCAACACTCTTACCATAACTGATCAGAAGAGCTATGGCCCTCCTTCTCATCATCCTTTATTACTACTGGTATTAACCATAAATCTCTGATATTAGTGAAGGGGGCAATAATTTAATGTAAGTCTTAGTTATGAGAATATCCCCCACTGAACCCCATGTTATGGTTGGCTGGTTCCTCACATGAACTTATGAGCTGCTTTGTATTTTATCTGCTGGAAGCTGGAAGTCATAGCAAATGGCTGTTACCGAAATGAGGTGTCAGAGATCAAATACCAGCCGATGCCTCTTTCATTTACTGCCCGCATTAACCTTGGCACCTCCTTACTGTGTTCTAGGAGCCTTAAAAATACAATCATGTTAAACAAAAGGAATGTCGCAGGGTGAGCTCATCGTGGAGCCTGGAGCTCTAGCCTGGATTTGAAAGCAAGCAAATCCAGGCCATGCAAGTCTTGAATGTGAGCCAACTCCATAAGTTCTCAAAATTCCATTTTTCACCCCGACAGCAGAGCAGACGTTGTGTAACTCCCCAGTTTCAAGTGGACAAACTTTTTGACAACCTCCCCTCCCGGGCCTAACACAACAATGAGGAATGAACTAACTATTGGAGCAAGCAGAAAACTGCAAGATATGCAGCATTCCTAAGACTATATCTAAGAGAAGACGTAATAAACAGCACAATACAGAGATAACAAAAGATCCACAATACAGGAAAAATAAGAGATTAAAAAGTGTAGAATACTGCTGTACAAGAGTAAAACTTCTATAATACTGCCCCCTATATAGACGAATATAGCTACTATGATATAACCTCCTATATACAAGACTAGAAATACTGTAATACTGTCCCATGTACAAGAATGTAATACTATACCACTACTTTTTACAGTGTCTATAATAATGCAACTAAAATAACTATATTATAATACAGCTTTCTATGTACAAAAAGAGGACTACTAAAACTGCCCTTTATGTAGAAATATAGAATATGACAACAATAATACTGTTGCCAGGGCTGGCGCTAGGGGGGGGGGGGAAATGGGCAATTACCCAGGGTCAGGACAGGACCATATCGATATCGTCATGTGCCACAGGGCCCCTTTCTGAGGTGAGTAAAAATAACAAACATTTTACTCACCTGTCCTTGCGTCCGACGTCATCTTCAGGTGTTCCAGACATCACCGCTGGTCACGTGGGGCGTGCTCACGTATCTGCTGAGGCCCAATCACAGTCTTCAGCGGTGACGTCCACAACGCGTGACGTCAGCCGCAGAGAAGAGGAAGCCGGCGGGGACAGCGGAGCAGCGTGAGGAGGCCCAAGAGAGGTAAGGCAAGGTAAATATAACTGTTTGTTATTTTTCCTTACCTCCCCCGGGCCTTCAATAATTATACTCTGGAGTCTGAAGAGACCCCAGAGTATAATATAATACTAGCACTAAGGGAGTCTGTAGAGCCACTGTGGAACATTATACTGGGGGGGCTCTGGATAGCATGTTATACTGTGTAGGGCCACTGTGGAGCATTATACTGGGGAGGGGGTCCTCTGGATAGCATATTATACTGTGTAGGGCCACTGTGGAGCATTATACTGGGGGGGCCCTCTGGATAGCATTTTATACTGTGACAGGCCCCTGTGGAGCATTATACTGGGGAGGGGGCCCTCTGAATAGCATATTATACTGTGTGGGGCCCCTGTGGAGCATTATACTGGGGAGGAGGCCCTCTGGATAACATATTATACTGGGGAGGGGGCCCTCTGGATTGCATATTATACTGTGTGGGGCCCCTGTGGAGCATTATACTGGGGGGGCCCTCTGGATAGCATATTATACTGTGAGGGGCCCCTGTGGAGCATTATACTGGGGAGGGGGCCCTCTGGATAGCATATTATACTGGGGAGGGGCCCTCTGGATAGCATATTATACTGTGTGGGGCCCCTGTGGAGCATTATACTGGGGGGGGCCCTCTGGATAGCATATTATACTGTGAGGGGCCCCTGTGGAGCATTATACTGGGGAGGGGGCCCTCTCGATAGCATATTATACTGTGTGGGGCCACCGTGGAGCATTATACTGTGGGGGGGCCCTCTGGAGAGCATACTATACTGTTTTGGGCCACTGTGGAGCATTATACTGGGAGAACCTCTCTGGGCAGTATATTATACTGTGTGGAGGCCATTCTGGAGCATGTTATACTGTGTGAGGTCACTGTGGAGAATTATTCTGGGGGGGCCATCTGCAGAGCATATTATATTGCGTGGTGCCACTGTGGGGCATTATTCAGGGGGGAATGAAAGAGCATTATACTGTGTTTATTATATTGTGTGGGGCTTCTCGGGGAGCATATTATACTCTGTGGGGCCATTGTACAGTCATGGCCAAAAGTTTTGAGAATGATACAAATATTAATTTTTACAAAGTCTACTGCTTCAGTTTTTCTAATGGCAATTTGCATATACTCCAGAATGTTATAAAGAGTGATCAGCTTAACAGCAATTACTTGCAAAGTCAATATTTGCCTAGAAAATGAACTTTATCCCCCAAAACACATTTCAACATCATTGCAGCCCTGCCTTAAAAGGACCACCTAACATCGTTTCAGTGATTGCTCCATTGACACAGGTGTGGGTGTTGATGAGGACAGGGCTGGAGATCAATCTGTCATGATTAAGTAAGAATGACACCACTGGACACTTTAAAAGGAGGCTGGTGCTTGCCATCATTGTTTCTCTTCTGTTAACCATGGTTATCTCTAAAGAAACACGTGCAGTCATCATTGCACTGCACAAAAATGGCCTAACTGGGAAGAGTATTGCAGCTAGAAAGATTGCACCTCAGTCAACAATCTATCGCATCATCAAGAACTTCAAAGAGAGAGGTTCCATTGGTGCCAAAAAGGCTCTAGGGCGCCCAAGAAAGACCAGCAAGCGGCAGGACCGTCTCTTAAAAGTGTTTCAGCTGCGGGATCGGGCTACCAGCAGTGCAGAGCTTGCTGAGGAATGGCAGCAGGCAGGTGTGAGTGCATCTGCACGCACTGTGAGGCGGAGACTCTTGGAGCAAGGCCTGGTCTCAAGGAGGGCAGCAAAGAAGCCACTTCTCTCCAGAAAAAACATCAGGGACAGACTGATTCTGCAAAAGGTACAGGGAGTGGACTGCTGAGGACTGGGGTAAAGTCATTTTCTCTGATGAATCCCCTTTTCGATTGTTTGGAACATCTGGAAAACAGCTTATTCGGAGAAGAAGAGGTGAGCGCTACCACCAGTCTTGTCTCATGCCAACTGTAAAGCATCCTGAAACCATTCATGTGTGGGGTTGCTTCTCAGCCAAGGGAATCGGCTCTCTCACAGTCTTGCCTAAAAACACAGCCATGAATAAAGAATTGTACCAGAATGTCCTGCAAGAGCAACTTCTCCCAACCGTCCAAGAGCAGTTTGGCACTCAACAATGCCTTTTCCAGCATGATGGAGCACCTTGCCATAAAGCAAAGGTGATAACTAAATGGCTCAGGGAACAAAACATAGAGATTTTGGGTCCATGGCCTGGAAACTCCCCAGATCTTAATCCCATTGAGAACTTGTGGTCAATCATCAAGAGACGGGTGGACAAACAAAAACCAACAAATTCAGACAAAATTAAAGCATTGATTCTGCAAGAATGGACTGCTATCAGTCAGGATTTGGTCCAGAAGTTGATTGAGAGCATGCCAGGGAGAATTGCAGAGGTCCTGAAGAAGAAGGGTCAACACTGCAAATATTGACTTGCTGCATTAACTCATTCTAACTGTCAATATAAGCTTCTGTTACTCATAATATGAATGCAATTATATTTCTGTATGTGATAAAAACATCTGACAAACGCACATAAAAACCAGAGGGCAGCAGATCATGTGAAAATATAATATTTGTGTCATTCTCAAAACTTTTGGCCATGACTGTAGAGCATTATACTGGAGGGGACTTTGGGGAGCATATTATACTGTGGGGGACCACTGTGGAGCATTATACTGGGGGAATTCCTCTGGGCAGTATATTATACTGTAGTAGGAAAAAGCAGGACAGTGGCAGTCACATCCGGATAAAAAACCTCTTTATTTAAATAAGTTACAGGCAGGTTTTAGCTGTGGACTCACAAGCCATGGGCCGTTTCATGCTACTGCACTTCTACAGGCTTGACCATGTGAGTTAAATATGAGTGTCACAGCAAAAGGTCTGAATACTTATGACCATGTGATATTTCAGTTTTTCTTTTTTAATAAATTTGCAAAAATATCTACATTTCTGGGGGGGTTTTTTCTGTCAAGATGGGATGCTGAGTGTACATTACTGAGAAATAAAATGAACTTTTTTGCTTTTAACAAATGGCTGCAATGAAACAAAGAGTGAAAAATTTAAAGGGGTCTGAATACTTTCCGTACCCACTGTATAGTAGCATTTCTATGCTGAATAGTCAATCAGCTTGTTAAGCAAACAGAGGCACAGTGCAGAAAATTCATATGGCAATATAGTATATAGTAATGTAACATATACACACGTGGACACAATTGTTGGTACCCCTCGTTTAATGAAAGAAAAACCCACAATGGTCACAGAAATAACCTGAATCTGACAAAAGTAATAATATATAAAAATTCTATGAAAATGAACAAATAAAAGTCAGACATTGCTTTTCAACCATGCTTCAACAGAATTTTTAATAAAAGAAAACTCATGAAACAGGCCTGCACAGAAATGATGGTACCCCTGAAAATAATGTGACCAAAGGGACATGTTAAATCAATGTGTGTCCACTAATTAGCATCACAGGTGTCTACAATCTTGTAATCAGTCAGTGGGCCTTTATATAGGGCTACAGATACTCACTGTGCTGTTTGGTGACATGGTGAGTACCACACTCAACATGGACCAGAGGAAGCGAAGGAAAGAGTTGTCTCAGAAGCTTAGAAAGAAAATTATAGATAAGCACGTTAAAGGTAAAGGTTATTGGAATTTGGCAAACTACATGTTGACAAGCCATAAAGCTTCTGGGAAAATGTCCTATGGACAGATGAGTCAAAAAACGAAATTTTTGGCAAGGCACATCAGTTCTATGTTCACAGACAGGAAAATGAAGCATATCTTGAAAAGAACACTGTCCCTACTGTGAAACATGGAGGAGGCTCTGTTATGTTCTGGGGCTGCTTTGCTGCATCTGGCACAGGGTGTCTTGAATCTGTGCAGGGTACAATGAAATCTCTAGACTATCAAGGGATTCTAGAGAGAAATGTGCTGCCCAGTGTCAGAAAGCTTGGTCTCAGTCGCAGGTCATAGGTCTTGCAACAGGATAATGACCCAAAACACACAGCTAAAAACACCCAAGAATGGCTAAGAGGAAAACATTGGACTATTCTGAAGTGGCCTTCTATGAACCCTGACCTAAATCCTATTGAGCATCTTTGGAAGGAGCTGAAACATGCTGTCTGGAAAAGGCAGCCTTCAAACCCGAGACAACTGGAGCAGTTTGCTCATGAGGAGTGGGCCAAAATACCTGTTGAGAGGTGCAGAAGTCTCATTGACAGTTACAGGAATCATTTGATTGCAGTGATTGCCTCAAAAGGTTGTGCAACAAAATATTAAGTTAAGGGAACCATCATTTCTGTCCAGGCCTGTTTCATGAGTTTTCTTTTTTATAAAATTCTGTTGAAGCATGGTTGAAAAGCAATGTCTGACTTTCATTTGTTCATTTTCATAGAATTTTTATATATTATTACTTTTGTCAGATTCAAGTTATTTCTGTGACCATTGTGGGTTTTTCTTTCATTAAACGAGGGGTATCAACAATTTTGTCCATGTGTGTATAATATTGCTCCCTATGAACAGGAATATAACTACTATAATACTGAGCGCCATACACAAGAATATATCTACTATATGTCTTCTTCTATGTAAAAGAACATATGCATTTGCTATAATACTGCCCTCTATACACAAAAATACATCTACTACACAACTTCTTTCACGTATAAAAGCATAATCACTATAATGCTGTACTCTATGTACTGTAGTAGAATATAAGTACTATAATGCTACCTTTTGTGTAGAAGAATGTAACTACTTTAATGCTACCCTCTATGTACAAGAATATAATAACTAGTATAACACTGCCCTATGTACAAGAATATAACTGCTATAGTAATGGTTCTATGTTAAGAATAGATAGAAGTTAACATATCTGAAAGTTGTTTTCTGAGCTTGTGCCAATATTGCGTGGTTTTGTCCTCTATAGGGGGCACGTACTAAATAACTAAGTGAATGAATAGGTGACATTTTCACTAGACATGAGCACAAATTTCAACATTACAAATCCCTGGTTTCCTAGAATAAATGTGTACTTTCCCTTTTAGCCTTGCTGATCTAATGTAGGGAGGATGGTTGTGATTTATCTGGGTGATGTGGGTTGGATTCTCCTGGGAGAAAGCCTGTGCATCCTGGCAGCTCTTCCTGAACCTTCTCACCTGCCTGACACTTTTTGGCTATGATTCAAGGATCCAGCCGTGACTCAGTACAGAAATGTTCTGCTCAAACTCTTATAGCCTAGACTATATATCATAAAGCAATATGTGGTGGGAATGCGACTGGAGATCAAACATTGGAAGGAATGTTCTCAGGCTGGAGGAGTTTGGGGGGGGGAGTTACTGGAAGAAAGCGTTCACCTTGTAGTAAATCAAATTAAAGTCAGTATATAGAGTCATTGCTAATGCGCAGTTTTTTGGAGCATAAATATCTATGTTTATAGGACAAGGATAATCCATGGAAGCTCCATAGTATTCATAAAGTAAGAAATCTCTACTACATCATACACACTAAGTATTAAACAAATCTGCTTAATACAAAACCTATGCAGAATTGAGACAGAGCATGTCTGTCATCTACAAAAAAACTGCACCTGCTGCCTCTCAATAAACAACCACAACCTCCTCAGCCACCCAAAAATCGATCTAGTGTGATACAGTTAATAGTAGACAGGTGATATGGCTGAGAGGGATGCGGTTTTGGGAGATTATTTGCGATCATGTCACTTACCTACTCTTACCCCGGTGCTCCCTGAGCATAATTTACATATGAGAATAAAATGTTTTTTTGGACAAACGGCTATTATATAAAGGCTATTCCAACACTGCTTAAGTTAAAAACATGTTTCCGCAATGATAGAATCCCTTTAAGAATGGGGTGGAATTGGAGAAAAAGTGCATTTGTGTGACTTCCTTACGCACTTCGTTTTTATGGCCTTCACTGTGCAGTCGAAATGACAAGTCACCTGTATTGTATGTTTCTGTACAATTCGGCATAAAACAGCCTGTCATACAAATGAATGACAGACAAGCCTGGGAATCTTCACTTTCTCCCGGCTGTCATGGCAACAGAACGCCAGCCCTGAATCTTGTTCCAGGTGGCAGCGATTCTACCACATGCGCCGCCGGGAGAATAGCGCCTCAGTCAGCTTTGACTGAGGCACCAGGGGCCTTTATAATACAGCAAAGACCTGGCAGCTATGGCAGCTGCTCAGCTCCTGAGTGGCTGCCATATTTAAATACCCTACATCCGCCATACTATTATACCAGATGTTGGGAAGGTGGTTAAGCTGTTCATAAGATTCTTGCTTCTAGACTTAATATATGCCTTCCACACCTGATACATAAGGACCAGATTGGCTTTGTTCTCTGCCGACAAGGTGGTGATAATACTAGGAAAACGATCAATCTGATTGATGTTGTCTCCAGGTCTGACTCTGAGCTATTGGTGTTCAGTTTGGATGCTGAAAATGCCTTTGACCGCTTGGGGTGGCCATTTATGTTTGCTACCCTGAGGGCCTTTGGTCTCAAGGGTCCTTTTTTTTTTTTTTTTTACTGCGATCCAGGGTCTCTACTCGACTCCCTCAAACTCCCTCATGCCTCCTCTGCTTCCTTCCCTTTACATAACGGATTGCGACAAGGGTGCTCACTCTCCCCTCTCCTATTTGCCCTTTGTATTGAAACTTTGGCCACGGCCATTTGCCTGAACCCAAATATCTTGGGAGTTAAAGTTAGGGACAGGGAGTTTATGCTGTCTTTGTTCGCAGACTATATACTTCTCACTCTTACCAATCTCCATATTACCCTTCCTAATCTACATATTCAGTTTTGGCACTTTGGTCGCCTCTCAGTGTATAAAATTAATACATTCAAGACCGAAACCCTTCCCATTCAAATCTCTCAGACCCACTTGTCACGACTGAAATCATCCTTTAAGTATCGCTGGCAGGAGTCCTCCATGTAGAATTTGGTATTAGCCTCGCTGGTTCTTTCACTTCATTATATCAGACCAACTTCCCCCTACTCTTTAGATAGATTAGGGCCATTCTTATCAAATGGCTAACCCTCCTGTTCTCTTTCTTTGGTCGGATCACCGCAGTAAAAATTACCATCTTGCCTAAGCTTCTTTATTTGTTTGAGACCCTCCCGATTCCTGTCCCCTTGAGGAACTTTCGGTCCTTGCAGGGTTCTATACTGCAGTTCATCTGGGTCAGAGGGAAACATGGGCTGTCTAGATTATTGTTGATGAATCAAAAGCCTAAAGGAGGTCTTGCCCTTCCCAATCTGATTTATTGGGCTGACCAATTGCGGAGAGTGTCGGCGTGGTCTACACTCTTGGCATACTCTAAATGGATGTAAATTGAGAAGTTTCTTCACCTTATTTCTCTTCTCTGGATGAATCCTTATGGTCCATCATCTGGCTCGCTCCTCAGTCCTATGGCACTAACCAGAGATGTCTGGCACAGATATACTGTTCATTTCCCCTTGTCTTTTCCCTCCTTCTCTATGTTGGCCATTTTGTTCCATCTGCAATTTCCCCCAGGGTTGATAGCAGCAGTATCAGGTCCGTGGCTCCAGACGGGCTTGTTCCATTTTGCTGACCATTGTACCTGTTCTCTGCTCTCATTTGCCAATTTGCAGTCTAGGTTTTCTCTCCCCCACTCTAATGAATTTGCCTATATCCAGATACACTATTTGGCGAATACTAATTTCAGGGCCTACCAGGTGTCCCTCCCCACCCATTTTAAAAGATTATGTGAATCTGATTGCTCCACTGCAGGTCTTATATTGGGATCCTTTCTGATCTGACTCCCGAGACATTTCCTGCTCAGTCCTACATGTGTAAATGGGAGAATTACCTGAGGGAACCCATATCTTACCTGTCATGGACTATCATCTGGAGACGAGCAACTAAGATCTCTATGTTACATTTAAAGAAAATTTCTATAAGATATTGAAGCATTGGTACCACACCCCAGCTTTGTTCCACTCTTTTAACCAACTGTCCCAGATAATTGCTGGAGTTGTGGTGCTTGTTCAGCATGACATATTGGCGATAGTTTCAGACCCTAGTTGGGCATTTGCTTCCCCTGATCCCTACATACAGGCCTTCCTAGCACGTGACGTGGGTTGCACCTGTCAGGGATCGACTCAACTCCGCTCACTCAATCTTGCACTCACCCTTCACTCAGGCTGTAAATTGAGTGTAAGTCGCACCCCAGCACAGTCAACGCACCCCAAATACATGCCGCCGCCACCACTGCTGATTCAAGTCCAGCAGAAACCTTGCACACATATACACTTTAAAAAGATAATGGGTTCATAGAACATACACAAAGTAACCTTAAGGTTAACACTTTAATACCAAGATGGTTCAGTGCTACATATACAGAGATAACAAATGACACAGAATACAAACAGATATAAAATAAAAAGGAATAAAGCAGAATAATACTTAAAAGTCTTTGGTTCCAGGAAGCTTGGAGATCTTCTGTAGTGAAGTGGACACACCCAGCTCTCTTAGCTGTTCCACAGATGTGACAAAGAATCTAGGTCTTTGTCTCAGTTAAGGCCAATGTCCAGCCACACCTCCATTCCAGGTAGCCCCCCTCCTCTTACCCCCACTGCAGGATCCTGAGAAAGAAGGATGTTTTCCTGGCTGCCAGAAAGTTGTGTCTGTGTTGAGCTCATGGTCCTTGCCCTCTCTCCCTCCAATGACATCTGTTTGTCCAGGAGTAATAAAACTGTTTGGCTGGAGCCAGAAAAGGCAATCTCCCCTTGTATACACATAAAACCACTGAACCGAATTGACCAGCAACGTAAACACAACATAGGACTAACAGGATTAGGAAATTTGTATATAGAACAACACATATCAAAGAAAAGTACATAACTGGGGGTTCCCTCATCATCACACATTCCTATTGAATATGCCATCTGGACACTTAGTAAACACTCTTTGTAGCTCCTTCTCTATTTTCTCGCGGCTGCTCGTTGCCTCATTGCCAAACATTGGAGGCAATCCTCTCCCCCATCCTTAGAGAAACTATACTCACAGACCAGGAGACTAGAACTCTTGAGATTTTGACAGCCCTTATGCAATAAAGGGGAGAAGTCTGATAAGAACTGGAAGCCCTGGGATACTTTTTGGGTCCTCCATGACCTTTAGGTTCTGGAGAAGGGCCCTCTACCTCTTTGATCCCCTTTTAACATTTCGGTAACATGGTGATGAGTTCCCCTCCTCTCCCTTCCTTTCCTTCTAGTTCCTGTCTGGTGTCTTGCCCCCATTTCTCTTTTATTCCTTTTTTTTGCACTCTTTATTGCCCATGTGTTGATGATTGTGCTTTTTCATTTGAGTTGCATGGCTCCCTTGTTATGGGTCTGCTTCTCTTGTGGATCTGCTTTCCATATTCTGTTTGTATATTCTCTTTGTTAAAATTTTTTATAAAAATTACAATTGAAAAAAGAAATAGTAGACAAGAAGAAAGAGGAGAGAGGGAATGTAGCTGCAGCTTCTCTTTCAGTGTCTGTTTGAACCTGCATGCTGTGAGAGGGAGCGGGAAGTTATAGGAGAAAACTTCTCAGAGAACATAGCACAGGTATGATATCACACCACTCCACAGTTTTGTGGTATCCACCAGGTAGATAGGTTTCATAGTTAGCAAAGTTAATAAAAGACATCCATCCATCAAGTTCAACTAAGGGGTGGGAAGAAACACAGGTAAAGGAAAAGGGTGAGGAAAACAAAAATTTTATACATTTAGGTTAAGGCCACATGTTGTAGAAATGCAGCGTTTTTGCCTGCTGCAGAAACACAGATGAAAAAAAACAGTTTTACAGCACCAGAAAAATTAATGAGATTCTAGCTAATCCCATCCACACATTACAGGAAAAAATGCAACGGAAAAGCAGTATTATTTTTAAAATGCTGCAGGTAAATTTTATGTGTGGAAATGCTTGCAGTTTCCCTATAGATTTAATAAGGGAAGAAAAACCTCATAAAAAATACTGCAACAACGCAATGAAAAATGTTGCTAAAAAAAACACAATGTGCTTCCACTGCTTTTGTAACTGCGTTCCGTAACATAGGCCCTTAGCCTTAAACAGGAATTATTTGTTATTGTTAAATTGTTATTTTTCTGTAATAGGGCATCTAGGCCTCTTTGACACTGTCAGCTGATGTGACCAGCTCCTGGGGTAGGCCATTTCACAGCCTTTACAGTGAAGAAGCCTTGTCGTCTCTGGACACTGATTCTTTTTTATTCAGACAGAAGGAGTACCCACTTGTCTTTGAGGGGATCTTGAGAGCATTTCACCATATTTTTAGTATAGGCCACTTAGATATTTTGAAAGGTAAATCATGTCATCCCTTACACTTCTCTTGTCACGGCTAAATAAATGCAAGAGGCACTTATAAAGACAAGGGGCACTACCTCCATCTGGAGAAAGAAAGGTTTAATCTCCAGAGGATTATTTACTGTAAGAATACTATTGATGCTTATAGAAATGTATTAAATGCTTATTTTCTTCACTCTCCACTTCAGTCTTGCCCTTTCCCAACCCTTGGTTGAACTTGATGGACATATGTCTTTTTTCATCCTGATCAGTTGTGTGGCTCTCCTTTGTACCTTTTCTAATTCTAGGGCATTCCTTCTACAACCACTTTTCCAAAAAAGTTGGATATTGTGTAAAATATAAAGAAAACAAGAATGCAATGACTCAAATAATCATATTTTGTTAACAATAAAACACATATCAGAAGTTGAAAGTTGGACATTTTCTCATTTCATTTAAGAAATTAACTCATTTATAAATTGATGGCAACAACACATCATACATGACCATGTCTACCATTGTGGAGCATCCTTCTGCTTTTTATAACAGCTTGTAAACATCTGGGAAGTCAGGAGACCAATTGGTGGAGTTTTGGAAGAGGAATGTTGTCCCATTCTTGTCTGGTGTAGGATTTTAGCTGCTGATTTTTTTGTTTCTTTGAAACGTTTATAGCCATCAGTTACTGTCCATTATTTTATGTACGTTTTTTTCTGCGCCTGCTCAAAGCAGAAACAAAAAAAAAAAAGACAGTGTTAAAAAACGGACACTAACTGATGTTAATGTGTTCATTTTTTTAACTGATCCATTAATTGGATCAGTTAAAAAAACGGACACATTAACATCAGTTAGTGTCCGTTAATGTCTGTTATGATAGGTGTCCGTTTTTTTTTTGTTAACGTACACCTTCATAATGGAATCCAACGGTAGTGTGAACCCTGCCTTAAATCTGAAGGACACTGTTATGGTAAAGCCCCTGGAGCAAGCATCACAAAATATCAGGATCTGGATGGTAACAGAGAGGAGAAGAACAAGCTATTTCAGTCAAGTACTGCTTTGTGAGATAGGCTCAGACCCCTAATCTTCTCGACCAGCACCAGCCACAAGCCCAGTTATCACTATCAGAAACTGTAAGGGAAATAAATGTTCCACTATCTGAAAACAAAACTAGAACCCGCCATTAACTTACTAGGATGATTAGGATCATAAGGATGAATCAGGAAGGTAATGTCCCAGTAATAGTCTGTTCAGGGAGAGACGTCCGAAACAGGAGATAAGCAATATTCCAATAACAAGCCAAAGGGTTGGTATTCCAAGAGATCACGTCATAGTTTGAATCAGAAGACAAAGGTATTTCAGTTTCAAGCCAAAGTTCGGTTTGCAGGAGATCAGTCTGAAGTAGTCATACACAAAGAATCAGGTCACAATGCCAAACAAGGTAAATAACTGCAGGCACCTGGCTGAGGAGGAAGAAAGAATAAATAGGCCTCCTCAGCTGGTAAGTGGACAAGAACAGTGAACTCTGACATTGCATAAGTATCTCAAGTCCTGACAGACATGGTGTCTGTGTTTTCCATATTTCAAATTTTGATTCATCTGACCACAGAACATTTTTCCATTTTTTCATTTCTCCAGATTCTCTGAATCTTTTGATAATATTATGTAGTGTAGATGGTGGGATATTAAAAGTCTTTGCAATTTTACGCTGAGGAATATTTTTTTTAAATTGGTGAACCTTTGAACATCTTTGCTTTTGAAAGACTCTGCCTCTCTAACATGCTCTTTTTATACATGGTCATATAACTTAATTGAGAATTGACAGTCCAGCTGTTTTCTTTAGTACCACTTACTTTTCCAGCCGTTTTTTAACTCTGTCCCAACTTTTTGAGGTGTGTTGCTGCCATCAGTTTCTAAATGAGTTAATTATTTTAAATGAAATGGAAAAATGTCTAACTTTAAACTTTTGATTTGTGTTCTATGCTCTATTGTGACTAAAATGGTTATATGAGATTTCCAAACCATTGCATTTTCTTTTTCTTTATATTTTACATATTTCTTTTTGGAATTGGGGTTGTATGAACTGGTGCCTAGAGCATAACTGCATTTTCCAAGTGTGTTCACACAAATGCTTTGCAAGGCTAAGGCCCCACGTAGTGAGCCGCAGCCAAAAAGCGTGTTTTTCCCGCAGCTTCTATGCTTGTATCATACCTATACGTAAAATGCCAGTGTTTCCGTAGGTATAATTGACATGCTGCGATTTACAAAAACACAATTGCAGCATTTTCACTGCAGATATTATTCTGCAATGTGTGGATGGGATTTCTGCCTCGGCCAAATCGTGGCATTTATGCTATGTGGGGTCCCAACCTAAAGTGGTAATATTACATCCCTGTCTCATAAGTTCTTACCCTTTTAACACATGACAATATCCTGCTGACTTTAGAAGCAGCTGATTGACACTACATGTTGTTATTAGTATAATCTACATAATATATACATAATATATAATATAATGATCTACAAGTACAGTCAAGTACTTTTTATTCCCCCCTAAAACATATGTTGCATTCATGTTATTAGAACTTAGATGCATTAACTTTACATTTATCCACATTGACACTCATTTTCCACATAAATGCCCAAACATTCATTGGCCCAGATTTATAAATAGTAAATATGGGTGTAAACTTAGGCAGTCTGAAAATGCACCAGATTTATCACAGTGTCTGAATGTGTATGTTACATTTGGTGTATTTTTAGACAGTCTAGTCTAAGTTTATGCCACTTTTTAGTTGGTTTAGGCCCATTGCACAGGAAAGTGTGCAGGCCACTGGCCATGCACCGGCTGTGCTTTTGCGGCCTGTGGAAGCAGAGCCACAAAACTGGACAGGAATAGGAACTGTCCTGAGTTTTGCGGCCCTGACTGTCGGTCCGCATACTGATTTGTGTAATACACCGTCATGTGTGTGGGTCAACAGAAATTAATAGGTCAGTGTGCTTTCCAGGAAAAAAATCGGATAGAACACTGACCTAGCACACGGTCATGTGCAAGGGGCCTTACTTTTAGCCAGAATTTTACAATTTTGACATATTTTTGGTATATTTTGTTCCATTTAAACTATGGCCTTTTTCTGAGAAGCCACACACACACAGAATCTAGCAAGTCAGAAAAATTTTACCTCAAACTAGATGCACCTATGTACAATATGTTGCTCCAAGATGTGCCTAAGATGCACCTAAGATGCCACATTTACTCCAGTCTAGTTATATCTATAATAGTAAATCTGGGCTAGTGTGTCCAAGGCGACTTTTAACTTATTCACTTATTCCATTGACTGCACTATAACAAATAGCTGGGTGTCATCTGCAAAAATAGAGAAAGTGGCACTAATCTAATGTTCTATATTGTTAATAAGTGAAATAACAGCAGATCCAGGACTGAAGTACACTACTTATAACTGCAGACAATTGTGAGTAAGGATCATTGATCACAACTCTCAACTCAGTCCTCAACTGAGGACATGGAAGATAATGGTTGTACATGGTATAAAATAAGGATATTACATTGTGAACTCTAGAGTTTGACGCTCACAGTTTAATCTGGTTACTAACAATGTATCACTCTCAACATCCCTGAGCCCAGGACTCCAAGTGCTGCAAGGAGACGTACCGACCACTGACACCATACTGGAAGATGTGTATAATATCTGGGTGTGAACTGAGTCATCTCTGTTCTCTCTCCAGATCATCTCCAGATGATTAGCTACTATTAGATGCTCTGCTGCGGCCTTGTGTCAGTGTAATTTGCAGCTTCTCAGGGCTCTAGACACAACAGTCATACAAAGCCTTCACACCTGTCAGACAGCAGCTGCTTACTCCTTGTCCTCATCTATACATTATAATGCATCCTGCTTTTTCTCTCTCCCCCCTTTGCAATATGTATTATACTATACCCTGTCTCTCTTCACATCATCTGCTCTACACATTTTACTAATACTCTGCACATTATATACTTCTCAACATTGAAATTGCAACACCAAGAAGAAAAAGTCTTAGAATTATGGAAATCACAAGAACAGTGGCGTAACTAGGAATGGCTGGGCCCTAAGGCAAACATTTGACATGAGGCCCCCCCCCCGAACCGCTGCCCCCAACCCTGCCCCCACAAACCGCCGCCCCAACCCCCCCGCGCATAAACCGCATTCCTGCACACACTATTATGCGCCATAGTGACCCCTGCACACAATATTATACCCCATAGTGGCCCCTGCACACAGTATTATGCCCCATAGTGGCCCCTGCACACAGTATTATGTCCCATAGTGGCCCCTGCACATGGTATTATGTCCCATAGCGGCCCCAGCGAACTGTATTATGCCCCATAGCGACCCCTGCACACAGTATTATGCCCCATAGTGGCCCCTGCACACAGAATTATGCTCCATAGTGGCCCCTGCCCACAGTAGTATGCCCCATAGTGACCCCTACACACAGTAGTATGCCCACAGTGGCCCCTGCACACAGTATTATGCCCCATAGTGGACCACCCATGAACGATTATTATACTCTGGGGTCTTTTCAGACCCCAGAGTATAATGATCAGAGACCCAGGGGAGGATACAAACATAAAAAACAATGCTACTTACCTCTTCCTGGCTCCGATGCACTCCCGTGCGCTACTTCGGCCATCTTCAATGTTGGAGCAGATCTCGCGTGAGTGAGGCCAACGTCGCGACGCATAATGACGTTGGCTGACGTCTGGGACATAACCAAACAGGCCCGAAGCCTGCGGAGCGTAGGAGAGGTGAGTTACAGTGTTTTTTATGTTCTCTCACCTCCCCCAAGCCCCCGATCGTTATAATAATATAACAGTGTTTGCGGGGTTCGCGGTAGCGGCTGCCACAGGGCTCCTGGTCCCCTAATGTCCCGGGCCCCTTAATGTCCCGGGCCCTGTGGCAGCCGCTACCGCGGCTACCCCGATATTTATGCCCCTGCACAGGATCGATAAACATTTAAGGTGAGGCCCCATGTTGTGTAAACACAGCTTTTTTGTTGCAGATTTTGCTGCGTTTTTTTTGAGCCAAAGACAAGAATACCTACTAAAGTAATAGGATATATACAATATAGGAAGTATTTATCCCTTCTGCTCAATCCACTTCTGGCTTTGGTTCAAAAAATCACAGCAAAATCTGCAACAAAGCTGCATTCCTGCAACATGGGGCCTTAGCCTTAAGTCTGCTTTCACACTAACTATCCGTTTTGTGGACTATAAAAAAGTCGGACATTGTATTTCCGTGTTGTATCCATGTCAAATCCATGTGCCATCTGAGTTCTATCCAAGTGTCATTTGGTTTTTTTTTAATCTGCAAACAAAAATGGATGCTGTCGTCTTTATTTTTCAGACAGTGACTTTGCTGCCCCTCCCACATGCCACAGTTTGGAGCTAGGTGCTTGAAAATTTGCTCATTTGCAGATGTTAGTGACACCTGCTTCTTCACTGACTTACATAACATTATGGCTGAGGCCCCATATTGCAGAAACGCAGCTATTTTTGTTGCAAACTTTGCTGCAGTTTTTTGAGCCAAAGCCAGGAGTGGATTGAGCAAAAGGTAGAAGTTTAAGTACTTTCTATATATTTCCAATGTATTTTCCATATATTCTTGGCTTTGGCTAAAAAAAAGGCAGCAAAATCTGCAACAAAAAAAGCTGCTTCTCTTATATTTTACAGAGGCCTTTAGGCCCTCAGAGGCTCTGGGGCCTGGTAGCAATTGTTACCTATGCACCACCTATATACCCCTGGATAACACTAGCAACTGAAACCATAATGCCAAGTACAGCCGTACCCTATATGCACACGAACGTCGGAATTGTCTGTGTGAGACGTTTTGTCACGTGGCCGCATTAATATTCATGTATGTGAATGGGGGCTTATCCACATGACCAATATTTTGACAGTCCACTGTAACGGACCATCAAAATAAAGTTAATGCTCTATTTTTGTCTGTTTTCACGGATCTCCCATACACTGTACTGTAATGTGTGTAAAATGGACACTTTTCACGGCTGTTTTCACCTTAGTTCATGTGACTGAAGGCTTAGGCCCATAAGGCCTGTAGGCATGTATGCACTCCATGGTCAAAGCACACCAACGGCACATGGAGGACGAATGTGTGCCGCCTGTGCCTCCACAGCCGCATTGACTCTCAGTGAGGTATAGGACCTGTCCTGAGTTTTGCCCTGGGACATGAGTCTATGATAATATATGGACATGTGTATGCAGCCATAGAAATGAGTGGGTCAGTGTGCTATCTGTGAAAAACATGGCTAGCACACTAACAAAGCACGTGTGCATGGAGCCTTACAATACACTATGGAAGTTAAAACTTTACAATACCCACAATGCAGCACAACATATAATGCTGTTTAGCTGCAGGCTCTGAATCAAAAGGGAATGATAAGTCAAAACTAACAGGAATCCTGGAAAACTGAGACTGCAGATCTGGAACTGAACCACAGTGACCAGTGTTCTGAATGCACAGACTTTTATTTTTTGTGAAGGGGCTGTGTGTATTTTTAGCTCAGTGTTCTCATATTTACTCCAACATCTGAGAACATAATTACAAATAGTTGTAAAGCTGGAAGTGACAGCAGCAGCCGTGTGATCCTGTGCGCAGTGCCGAGCGCGCAGCCTTGATTGATGAGCTCCGCCACTTTGTATATCTTATAATTATAAAGGAAGCAGCGCTCTGTGAAGGAGATGAGGGAAACTGGAAGCACATCTTAAGACAAACCGCTGGAATCCATAGACATTAAAGAGAGACGTGTCCTACACAGACCCCCTCTCTAATCTGTGCCGCCATGATGAGCATGTCTGCACTGTGCCAGCAACCAGATTACATAACTCTGTGCAAAACACTGCTATCAAACACCATTTACCAGAATAAATCTGTTTATAATGATGAGAGCTTTATTTCTCCTGAGTTACATCATGTCTTATACTCTAGTTACATTCAGAGCTACACTCACAATTCTGCTATTAGATCATTTCTTATACCTGAGCCACATCTAGAGCTGCAGATGCTACTGTTACATCATATGCTAGTCATATTCACAGCTACAATTTCAATTCTGTTGTTCTATCATGTCTAAGGCCTTATTCACACCACAGTGAAAAATGGCTATGTGATGTCCATTTTTGTCATCACACAGCCATTTTTAAAACCATAAATGTCAAAAAAACTAACATGCCCCTCGTCTGTCTGTTTTGACGGACATAGATATAGTCATGTGAATAGACCCATAGACATTCATGGGTTTTAAAACGGCCATCTGATGAACACTCTACAGACAGCCATCAAGTGACCATTATTCACTGTCAGGTAAATAAGCCCCTTCAATGAGCTTGAACAAACTGACTCTAGGTCAATGAAAAATGACACTGTCATGTGAATAAGGCCTAGAACCTTGGGCAGGATACTTTTAAACCAGTGGACAAAGTTTTTGATATGACTGTGGTATAGAACATGATATAAGTGACAATGAGACTGCACACACGCAGTATAGCAACATATGTGTTGATCCATACAGATCCATATTAGTGACCCTTAATCACTATGTTTGCCACCATATGGTGCTTCTATGATCCAAGTGATGCTATATGGCTGTGATGCCACAATTGGAGGCACATGTTGTTATAGTATAGAACCATAGATTTCTTATACTATATGGAAACCTAAAGCTGCAGAATATGGCTGGATCGTAACCGCTGCATGTTCTCAACATTTAGTGCCATAGTCTTTCAATTGATGATCCACTTTCACATCCATGTAGCATCAGTTATTCCTCATTGACACTTACAATGATTCATTCACTGCACATCCAAAAATGAATCCAATTTAAAAATCAAAGTGAAAAAGTAAAAAAAAAAAAATGTATAAAAAAGTTATAAAAAATCCGTCAGTTTTCGCTTCTTGATAAATTCCACCTCCTTCTTTCAATCCAAGCTCTGCTCTTCTCTTTGAGGTGTGATTTCTGCTCTGTCAGGTTTCCCTTCTTAATGAATCTATAAATGAACGCTCAACCCTTTCATGTCTGCGCTGCCTAATCAGTTTCTACCTCATCCTCTGTCTTTTGATCCCCCTTCTCATCAGTAAACATTCACAGCATCGGCCTCTACCTGTAATTATCAGTTATTATGTATGGGGTTTGTAATAAACAAGATGACCAACATTATACAATGGAACAGCCAGGGCTCAGAGGTTACAATGTAAGGGTGCATTCCATCAAGTTTTCTACATCCATAAGAGGTCCGTTTAACAGATGCAAAAAATAGATGCAAAGAACAGATGCAAACGGATGGCCATCCGTTTACATAGAGTTCATTCTATTTCTGGTAATTTTTTTGACAGACACAAAAATAGGGTATACTAGGTGTTTATGTCCTCAAAAAAAAACTGACAAAAACATTAGTTTCTTTCTTTTACATTGATCTCTATTTAAACGGATGACCATCCATTTGCATTTACTTTTTGCATCCTTTTGGTACCTGTTAAACAGATCTGCTAAGTGGATAAAAAAAAAATACTTGAAGCAAATGCTAGATAGATAGATAGATAGATAGATAGATAGATAGATAGATAGATAGAGAAATGTACAGAAAATAGTGTTTTAAAAATGGCCATGTGCCTCTCAGGTTCATTCTTAGTAACAACTTGGACATGTGCAGAACTGCAAAAAAGTTTACTAGTAAGTGGGCAAGGACAACAGATTAGGAATAGTCCAGATCCAGGCCTGGGGCACCTTCTCACATGGTGGGATTCTTCTTTTTAGTTTTTTTTTTTAAAGAAATACTCTTCTCATTATCCATAGCACGCTACCCTCAGAACAGAATTTTTGATGTATCAGTTTGGCTTTGATGGCTTCCTATCCAGCACACCTATGTATACAGGAGATGGAGCTGGGGTATTGTCCTGGAGATCGCAGTGGTTGTCTACAGCATAGTCTAACAGACAATTGAAGGAAGCTGGAGGAAGTGTGGGCGTTTGAGCTCACCAGGGAGAGATTTTCTGCTAACTATCTGTTTTATTCAGCTGATGTGAAGTATAAAGAAAGGCTGCAGGATACCGCTGCACTCAGGTGTCTCATGTGATGGGAAGTCCCTGCTGATGATCAGATGATGGTATGTTCCAGAAGCAGAACATTGCGTGATCCCAGATTTCCTGGACTGATAATCCTTGGTGCTGAGTGATGGTCCTCCTTATCTCCACTACACTGTACGGGTGTTGACATCAGCCATTGTGTCAGATTTGAGTCATTGTACTAGAATGTTATGATTTATCAATGTAACTGCCATCACATTGGGCACAGCTGGAAGTTTCTCTTATTTTCATGGACACCAAAAATGATAATGCTATCATGAGCAGGATTGAAAATCTCAACTTTCTGTGAACTCTCAGAGATTCCTGTACAATCCTGCATGGGAATGTTGGTAATAGAATCCCATCACTACACCGGAAACTCAGAAGAGGAGCTTGTAGCTTGTAACGATTAGCTGTAATTTGTGGGGAATACTGGCAGAACTACTGCAATTGCAGCCATAGCAACTACTATGAGGCCCGTGATTTTAGGGGTCCAGTTGGCCACCTACGTTTTTTTTTTTTTTTTTAAATAGGCCATTACCTCCTGGAGTACTCTATTACTGGCTTGAGTAATGCAGAAGGTAGTGTCCTAAAGTCACTATGTGGGACACTTACTGCATTTGGGCCTGTAAAGGGGGCATTTACTGTGTGGAGGCCACCAAATGGGCAGTGTAGTCTTTGGGAACCAATAAAGAGGCAATATACTATGTGGGGGTAAGTAAGGGGTACTTTATATGGTGTGAGGCCAATAAAGGGGACTTTATATCTTGTGGGGGCCAGTAAAGGGAGCACTATACCATGTGGGCACCAGTAAAGGGGGCAGTATACTGTGTGGGGCCCCAGTCAAATGTTTGCTATGGGGCCTAATTTTTGCTAGTTACGTCACCTTGGACAAACGTTCAGGATGGTGCCCCCCACCCCCTCTTCCCTCATGTATACATTTAATACCCCATCCCCATAACATACTCTTGAGGGGTAACCTTCTGGTCTCTGTCAAACCGATAGTGATGTCATCAAATCCATCGATCAATAGTCTTGATCTCATAACTTCCATTCTGACTGGACAGCAAGTCCCAGGGACCACTCCAGCCGTTATGGAATGTAGGAACATTTAGGAGCTGTAAGAGGTGATTTATTTTTTTCTTTCTCGTACTTGACAGTAAGACGCTGTTTACATAATGTTACTGATGTATTCTTAATATGTATGCCAAGAAAAGCTCACAACTTTTAGGCTAAGAGTATACAGAGGGCTGCATTCACCTGACTAAGGCCATAGGAGTTGCCTTTTGAACTTTGTTAGATTGGTATGTCAGAATACCATAAAAAAGGTATGAAACAGAATAGTAGACTATGTAATTCTATAGAAATATAGGCAGTAATAAAACATATAACATTTTTTTTTACAGTTAGACCACATGGTTGACATACAGTATCTCAATGTATGCCTATGCAGCAGAATACATTGCAGCCTTCTGTCAGAGGACCATAACATGATGTAAATAGGGCCTAACAGACCCACACTACTGTACACAAGAATAGTGCTGCTTTACTAAGTATATAAATAACATCAGTATACCTGACATTGGCACTGAGGATGTTGGCCTGCCCATAACCTTACTTACCATTGCTGCGACCTCACCTTTCTCCCCCCATACCTTATTCTACCTGAGAATGAAAACAAATACAAGTGAGGTTGGATTAATTTGGCCACAGCAGTCATTTTATTACAGAAAACAATACAAATATATATAAAAACTGTATTTATCAAAAACCCACCTAAATAAATAACCTTAATATAAACCACCTATGTATAATAAATACAGAAATAACAAATAAAATAACAAATTAACCCCAACTTTTGCTTAAAATATATATGCTTCTTGAGGGGGAGGTCCTTGGAGCTACATAGATCTGGCCTCCCACACTAAGTTACCCCAGCCGCAAAACCACAGGCTCGGGGGCACCATAAAACACAGATGGCAGTATCACCACATGTATAACAAAACCACTCCCCGGGACACCACCCAGAAGGAGCCCAAAAGCAGCCAGACCAATCAAAACTAGTTAATTATTGGGGAAACTAACCACCATCTTTCCCCCACCCCCGAATTTCAACCAACTCCAAGGACCCCCCACCCTGCAAACTGCTGCGACAAGTAACAAAGAAAACACCCCTCTGATTGGCCTCAGTGGTCATGTGTGGCTGGGACTTCAGCCACACGTCAGCACGGGACCCAGAAGACCGTCCTGCGTAGGGAGGCAGCAGAGAATTGTGGAAGGGTGAGTATGAATTTTTTTTAATTTTTTTCACTGCTCCTTGCCTATTTAATACTTAAACTGGTTGTGCATTTTTGCCTGGACAACCCCTTTAATAAACTGAATCGTTTTACTAAATATAAACCATAACTTAAACCATCAAAGATACTTTATAAATCATCCTAATCTAGTCATAGATCATTAATTTCAATACATACCTGTCCATTAGCCATACTCGTGCAATTTACCCATTCTTCTAATAAAGATGCAATGACAGACAATATAAAATTACAATTAAAAATGTGGGGATGGGAAGGAAGCCCTTCAGGATTTAGGTTAAAGGCAGCGTATGCCTCTTTTACCTTTATTTTAAACACTAAGGCTGGTTTCTGCATTGGAATCCCCGTTGGAGAGTCTGTTGCAGAAATCGCTGCTACCACTTTTAATTTTGAAAGTTTATAGTCAATGGGGTTTGCTGGTCTGTGTGTAACCACTGTTGTAGCGGTCCGGCTCTCCGTCATTTTGGTCCCCCAAAGGACACGAACGATGGAGAGCCTTGCACTAATGTGAACCTAGCGCAAAGTCACCAATGATCTTCTGTCTCTGGCAAAACAATAATATTAACCCCAGTAACACTATTCCCATAAGTCACATGTGTTGCCCAATCAGAAAGCGTCAATGGGGTAGCTGAAATCTGCCCAGCAATGGTGGGAAACCTAATCAACATCTAAAATTAGCTCACACTGCCTAATTATGACTTTCTTGAGGATACTTCTATATAAAATTACAGGATCCTTACATTCCCACCCTGGGTAACCTAGATGACACCTGACATCACTGAGTCACATCACAGGGGTGCAGCAAACAACTTTTCCCATGGTGGAATACATGGCTCAACTTCATTCCACCTGTAAGGAGTCAGCATGGGAAACACCTTCCAGAAAACACTCGAACACTGACCGTGCGATGGCCTCTGCACCAAGTGACACAAGCATATAGTATAATATACAATTCAATACCAGTAATTCACAACACATGATACAAAAATGGAACAATAAACCTTTCTTGCAGCCAAAATGCAGCGCTGAACCTTGTTAACACTGGAAACCTGTCATAACTGTAAGCGCAGTTGGGATAGAGACTTAAAGGGAAGAGGACAGGCGATAAGTTTCTGATCACTGGGGGTCAGACCGCTGGGTCCTCTAGTGATCAGGAGGATGGAGAACCAAAAGTCCCCCTAAGAGTATGTTCACACAGTGAGTTTTTGCAGGCTGAAAAAATCTGCTTCAGGAATTAGGAAAAAACGCATCAAAAACCACGTTAAAAAAAGGTCTCTCATTTTTTTCCACTTCCCATTGAATGGGTTTTACAAGGTGGATTCCGCCTGAAGGTAGGTCTTGTCGCTTTTTTTTTCCTCTAGCTGAAAAAAATCAGCTAGAGATAAAAAACTGCTACCATCTCCCATTGAAATGAATGGGAGGCGTTTTTTGAGGTGGATTTTTGTGTGAACATACCCTACACCTACCCATGGAACACTAGTGCGCTTGTGTGACAAGCGCTCCATTCACTTCTAGAAGTAAATGCAGTGCTGGTCACACAAGCGCACTAACACTCCATTCACATGGAGGTCTCAGGGGGACTTTTGGTTCTCTGTCCTCCTGATCACTGGCCCAAAAGTGGTAAGGGAAGGTGAGTATAAATGTTTTTTTTTATTTTATACACCTCCTCTGGGCCTCCTCCTTTTATACTCTGGGGTCTGAACAGATCCCATAGTATAATAATGTCACTATCACTTTGACATAACTTCAGCTGTGTTTGCCTTAGAGAGCTAGAAATTGGATAGATAGGTTCCTAGGAGTACTAACAGTATTCTACACTACTGTATGATCCTCAAAACCAATAATAATGTTTGATACAAGGTATGCAAAAGGAAAAACTGAGAACCTCAGAAATAATACTAGTTTTGTAATAAGATATTCTGCAAATCCCATAAGAAGCATCATACTAGCTAAATAAAGGTAAAATACCTAAAATCTACCATAGGAAAGTACATATGAGGACTCAATAATAGATGTTAAACTAGTAACTAAAGTACCAAATACTGCTAATCGACACGAATATGCTAAAAAAGAATAGTCAAATTGTCTCATTGCAGTCATGCTAATAAATGTAATACATAAATACCCAGTGCCATTTGTAGAATAACAAGGAGGCTAAATACAACACAACAGCTCAGTGGGGAATGGCGCTCACGCCCAACGTGTGTTTCGCCAGTGAATGGTTTTGTCAGATGGCAAGGTCTCAATGAAATTGGGGGATATAAATACCACAAAAAAGTGAACACACCTGTACACTGCAATTAAAAACTCACCAGGGAATGTGTACATCTATCGCATGTGGAGGGAAGCCCAGAACGCTGTGCACAAAGACGCAGCCACGCACGCGTAACCTGACCACATCATTGCAGACAGAAAATACATTACCAAACCAGGTGCCGACCGTACACACGTAAACGCGGCGCCGCTCCTGACTATAGCAGCTAAAAAGAGGGGTACATGCCCCTCCACCACGCAAAAACATGTTTTTGTAGGTTTATGTGTATATTGTGTTTGCGTGTTGTGCCACTGGATCAAGCTGTCTTGTCAAGTCTTCTTATATTCCTCATGCTTTGCAATTTGGGACTAATCTGCCTGGGAAATATCATATCAACATTTCTACTATCACGAAGAATTAGAGTATGGGCATTTTTATTTTAATTTTTATTTTCATCATTCTTATTTTTTCATTTTTATTATTTTTGTAATTATGTTTATTATAATCATATGGCATTGTTCATGTTTATTACTAACTGTTTATGTCATTCCTTGTGACATGTATTTTGACACTCTTATTTGTTAATTCTCATTAGTCACTTTCACTTGTCACTTATTATTTTTGTATTTTGTGGTATGTCAAGCAGTTTTGTTTTGTATCATACATTTGTTGTTCTGTATCTAATCTGTTATGTATATAATTGTTTATTTTTTATACTTACCTTTTTTGGCTTTATTTCTCTACTTGCACTAGTGTAACATAGCGTCAGACTAGTTATTGCGGCCCTTCTTTTGCACATGCGTGGTGGAGGGGCATGTACTGGCTCTTTTTAGTTGCTATAGTCAGAGGCGCCGCCACGTGGTGGGTGCTTGGTTTGGTAATGTATTTTGCAATGTAATGTTGTTTTGCAGCACATTTGCTTGAAACCTCTCATTAATTATTATAACTGTATGTGATATTTATTCTATATATATGTATTTTACATTAATAAAATTGTCATAAGAACTTTTTTGTTATATGGGTTGTTTTCATAATTTTTTGGGTACCTATATTTTTTGCTTATGGGAATCAAATTGCTATATTGATTAGAGGAAAAGTTTTTTAGTGTTATACACTATGTTTTAAGCCAATTTAAGGTGCAGTGTGTACCAAACTTGTTGGACCTCAAATGAACCAGGGATCCGAGCTGGCAGAACCCAAAACAAAACAAATCCTAAAAGGGCTTGCCCATCTCTAGTCCTCGGTGACCAACTCTCCGTTAACATTATTTAGGGAACCTACCTGTTATTATCTTGTTTTTTTTTTGCATTTATAAATTTAAAGAATTTTTGGAGTTAGTTTTGCTTTCCTTACTCACCTGACTTTCACTATGTATTTTAGCTGATTTTATTTCCCTTTTACAGATTTTATTGTAATTCTCAAAGGTTTCAGCTGACCCTTTGGATTTATATTTTTTAAATGCGTGTTTTTTTTTGTTTATCTCCCTTTTAACCATAGCTGTAAGCCATGTGAGGGTTAATTTAAGGCATTTATACTTGTCCCCTATGGATATACATTCAGCTATATACTTGCTCAATATAGATTTAAATGTCTCTCACTTTTTGGCAGCATGGTGGCTCAGTGGTTAGCACTGCAGCCTTGCAGCCCTGGAGTCCTGGTTTAAAATCCTGCCATGGACAACATCTGCAAGGAGTTTGTATGTTCTCCCCGTGTTTGCGTGGGTCTTCTCTGGTTTCCTACCACACTCCAAAGACATACTGATAGGGAATGTAGATTGCGAGCGCTATATGGGACAGTGACTGACAATGTCTGTAAATCGCTGCGGAATGTGATGGCGCTATATAAGTAAGCAAAACAAATAAACAATCTCTGTATCACTATTTAAAAATAACTGCTCCCAGTCTATATCCAGCAGTACAGCCCTTAACTTTGAAAATTGGCCTTTTTAAAATTGAAGGATTTTGCCCTCCCAATCTTTGTCTGTTTTTTACAATTTTAGTGGAATCTGATTAGATTCTGGTCACTATTACCAAGGTTTTTACCAACAGTGACAATTTCAACTGGAATTCAAAATTATCAGATCCAGCAGAGCATCCCCTGTAGATGGATCTTCTACAAGCTGGAACATAAAATTGTTGCTATCCTCTAGGGGTCTCAGACCAACAGTGGTTATACATTTATAAATAAATGCCATTATTGGGAGGAGCCTTAATGTTGCAGTGAACAGAAAGTGACCTGTACAGGTCTCTGCAGCTGCTAAAAAGGTGCTGCTCTGCCCTCTTTCTACAGGGTTCCCATTGCAAATTTGCTTCCTCAGTGATTCTTGTCCATTCCTTCTTAATGTAACATCCTGATATGGCAATTAAAATGCAGAAAACTAACACAAATGTCAGCAGTCTGTGGACGGAGATTCGATCTGAGATGACTATTTCCTTGGAGAGGTTTCTGAATAATTGGGGGTTAAGTCTGACACCGCAGAGTGTGTGGGATACAATAATATCCCAGATGTTTCCACTTTCTCATCTTCGGTGTAGAGTTGGCAGGAACCTTAAGGAAGAACAGACCTTGATCTGTAAGATGATGAAGCTTCCGTCCTCTGACAGCTTCTCTCCTGCTAACTGGTTCATGGTGGGAAGATCTCCCTGTCCATGTGTATGGAGCTGTCTGAGGAAATGATCTGATACATCTCATATGGCGCCAGCTTCTGCCAGTTCATACATCACAGAGCCATAGAACCAACATCTTCATGGTGGAGGATGTTACTGTCAGGACTAGTTGTCTAATCTGCTGGAAGGTTTATGAAATCTGCTAAACAAAATACAGTGAAATGTGTTTTTTTAGCATCTCTTCTCTACAACTACAGTACTGGATATCTTGTAAAAACTTCTCACTCTATGTGATGCCTAAGTAAGGAGACCTAGAACAATCCCCTGTAGCATAAAGATGAAGCCTATAGTAAAACACGACAACTAGGCTTGTGCGGAATGGAGAAGAAATCTCTTGTACATCAGACAGGACAGATCTGTGTTGCATGGAAGGAAATTGGATTGCAAAGCAAATAGAATAAGCTTGTGTGGTATGAAGGCAGTGTATTGTAATGCAGATAGAACAAGTCTGCCTGATATGGAGAGGCAGTGTATTGTAATGCAGATAGAACAAGTCTATGGGATCTGAAGAAGCAGTATATTGTAATGAAGATGGAACAAGTCTGTGCAGTATGGAAGGGCAATGTATTGTAAAGCAGATAGAACAAGTTTGGTTCAGCATGGCAGAACACTCTGTTGTACAGCAGATAGAACAAGTCCGTACAACTCATGGGAAGATCCCCCGCTATGATGTTTATATGGCCTAAAATTATGTATGGACAAGGGTTTTATTATGAGGCACCCACTTTAAGAGTCTACCTTAATGGCTGGTCTCATGCAAAACTGAATAATTTTGAATGTAAATGTATTGATTTTATATAATTAAACAAAATATGTGTATATGAATTTTGCTGCCTTGTTCTTCTGTTCTGTTCTTCTCATCATTGAAAACTGAGCAACAATTCTACAATGGGTACAGTTTAATACAAGTAACATAGATGGGTTGTGACAGCTTCTCATTCTTTTAAAAAGATGGGTTGTCAAAAATAGAAAAACATAATTGAATCTAATAACCTCTAATGCAGGAGAAGTCCATGGATAAATACAGGGAGAAGTTGCCATTTCCTGTATAATACATACTATTTCATGACTTTTCTGTTAGATCTTGGGTGGCCATGGTTCAGTTTCATGAAGCATATGATGGATACATATGAAGTCGTGTGGTGCTGAGTAAGTAAATGGTCTAGTGCAAATCAGTAGAATTCGGGCCCTGGATACTTTAATTTCTGGTTACTTCACGATCTCTGCAGTGATCACAATTAACGAAAAGAATATTTAGGAACTAAATTAATTGTAAACCCCCCGCAGGGTAATTACCGTAACTGCGAGGATATAAATAAGATTCCTGTACTGCAGTGTGGGCGTCCAGAGGACATAAATAATCTATATTATCCCATTTCTATAGCTGGCTGCCAGAATCTTCTCACTTCTGCATAAAAAGTTTCCACTGAACTGGTGAAATACAAAGTATAGTAGATATTTATACTGTATATATATCTTTATATTTACTGTAGATATTTATAGTATTAATATGTTTACTTATTTATCCTGATTTCTTTAGGCTGTAAACTATTTGGAGATAATGCCCCGGTCATTTTTATTTAATTGTTGATCAATGTAGATATTGCTAAAAAAAACAGACCAGGGGTGAGCTTGTATATTGAAATAGTGGCTCCACAGGGATGTCGGATGAGCTTCAGACATGTCAAGAACTATCCCAAAGGCATCAGAACTTTCAAAATCTTTGCTTTCTGTTGGTGAATGAAAACATTTTTGTTTTCACACATAATCTTGCTCACCTTTCTGGTTTCTGAATTCAGGAGACAAAGTTGCAGTGTGATGCCTGCCTTACTAAACACACAAGCCTACCTTATTTTGGGTTATCCTGGTATTTGGTTGATAAAGCTTATTGTCATGACTACCTGAGTAGTTATTTCAGTAAGCTGCCCATACACGTTATATTCTGGATGGCCGTGAAGAAGCTTATCAATGGTGGGATCATTCGTAGAAAGAATCCCACCAACAACATTAACAACTAATGCTAGGTTCACACTGGCGTTCGTCTCTCCTTCGTTTGGGTGCGCATGGGCACCTGAAAGACGGAGAGCCAGTCCGCTACAAAAACGGTTACTCATGGACAGCCGCAGACCCCATAGACTATAATGCAGGACTTTTCTCACCTCTGATATGATGTGAACCTAGCCTTATCTGTCCGATCAAGGATTAGTTGTTAAAAGAAAAACAATGAGCTGTGAGTCTGTGCAAGTTGGCTGATGATCGTCCAGAAGCATCCAGTCATACCATACACTCTTATTTTCATCCAACAGATGACTGAAACGCTCTGTGATATCATGGCAACTTACCCGAAAGAAACACGGCTATAGTATGAAGTCACAGTGACTTATCTGAGTGAAACACATTTGTGATGATGGAAATGGTTCCATTACTGAGGCAGCTAGAAGTCTTCCCAAGGCTCTCAGACCTACCTGTGACATGGTTCAATAGTTACATAAGGATTTTGCCATAGACTGTAATACAGTAGTATTGCAGACCATGGTACAGATGATCTAAAGATTGCAGTTTCAAGCGCTCTGGGGGAGGGGCAGGGGCTAAAAGAAAACAATTAACTAAAAAATATATATATATTAAAATGCATTTAAGGCCGGAGCACCTTGTGGCATAAACGCCACGGTTTTGCCGGGGTGGAAATCTAGCGAATCTGTGGTACAGGGTCAGCCAAGTGTGATTAATTTTAGATATGGATTCCATTTGTGGCTGATCGATATCACACCCTTTTGATGTTTCACTGGCCCTCACAGGCTTAATGTCTGCATTTACACACACACAGCCCTCTTTACATACAAGTGTTAACTCAGCAGGGGAGATCCTGCAGACGAACTGGCTCAGGCCAAACTTAAAAGGATATATGGTATTATGATGATATTTTCCTAGGGGAGCATCTTACAGACGCACCAATAAATTCCTTGGGTGCGCAAGGATTGAACGAACGCTCCAAGTCCAAACACGTTACTCCCTACCCAAGAGGATCTGGGGGGTCATTCCTGGTGTCTACATGATGGAAATCTCACCACGAACCCAATCATCGTCGTGGTTTTGGAAATTGCAGCTTGTCAATTATACCTATGGAAATGCTGGTGGTTTCCGTACAGGTATAATGGAAGCAGAAAGCGTTGCGGGAAAAACCGCGATGCATTGCTGCCACAGTTTTTCCTGCAATGCTTTTACGCTGTGGCTAGGATGAATACTCTAATCTAGAGGTAGAGGTATCGTAGACTTGTATTGCAGGCAGGAGGTTCTTCTCTCACCTCCTCTCTATTTTGTGGGGGTGCTCCTGGGAGACATGGAATTTAAAAAAGATTTTCTGAAAATTTGGAAGGCTTTATTTGGGGAAAATGCCATTGGGCTAGAGGTGGTATGGGAGAGACTGTACCTGCCATTAGAAGAGGGGAAGTTTAGGAGGCAATCCTACTACCCATGATGTTGTACTGTGGCGTTTGGTGCATTTTGTGCTCCACAGACTGCACAGTATTTTCTGCCAGAAACTGGTATTTGACACTGCCTGGGAGATATTTTCTGCTGTAATGTAGCATTTAGTGTTGCTAGGGGTATTGTGTGTGCCACACTGTGGCATTTGCTTATCACTCTGCGGTAGAATTTCTTTGCTGATGAGGTCTCAGCATCATGACAGATTGACTGAGGAGACCCAAGTCGAAAACGTTTGAGAAGCCCTGGCCAAAGGCACTGTGGCATGTTATCTGCTCCACTGATGATTTTAAGGGACCCCATCTTCTACACATACTCCACATAGGGTCTTAATGTTCCTTGTCAGGATGGAACTCAGGCTCCTCTTCGGCTTTCATTTGCTTGAACAGTGTACTGGAACTGGCCAGAATTTTGTTCAGATTGAAGAGCCCTAAAATCTCATTCACATTTTTGGGGCGCTTGACACTTACATTGACAACAACATCACCAAAAGGTTTCCTACATCAGACTACAGTATTTGCTCTTATTTACTTCCATCATTCCCTGCCTCTTAGCTATTTATCTGTACAAACAGATCTGCGTGATGGAAAACAGATGCTATGGGCAGCACTGCCTGCACCATGTCCTTCCAGAGCTATTACACACCCTGGGGTGTTGTAATGTTTGACCTGGATAAGAAATGATCCAAGAAAAGCCAAAGGGAGTGACTGGCGTTGTGTGGACTGATTCTCCTGAACGTGGATTCCTGAGGAGTTAATAATCGGCCCTGATATACTGGGGTCCTGGAAATATGTCCACAGCTAATTACAGATGCTGAAAAATTTATTGCTGAAAAATAATATTCAATAACAAAAAAAAAAAGTTACCAAATTTCTGGCTCTTACCTTGTTTTGTTTTATTCCTTATAAGGCAACATAGTGAACTGGAAACTGGGATGTCCCTAACAAGCTCTTCCATCAAGTAACAGAATTACGTGCAGTCATCACTGGGTCATCATCTTCTCCTTCATTGTTAGAAAACTGTATAAGGCTAAGGCCCTACGTAGTGAGCCGCAGCACTTTTCACAGAAGGTCCGCAGAATTTTCCCTGCGGACTTTCTGTCCCTATTATACCTATATGGAAAACACCAGGGGGAGCATTTGAAATCGCAACATTTCCACTGCGGATCTTTTTATGCAATGTGTGGATGAGATTAGCCAAAATCCCATCCACTTTGCAGGTACTGTAGAACACTGTGTTTTTTGTCGTGGCATTTCCGCCGCAGCCAAATTGCGGAATTTACACTACACTGACCTAAGGCTAAAGGCACCATGTAGCAAAATGCAGCTAAAATTGCTGCAAAAAAAAGCAGCGAAAATGCGTTGGATTTCTTTCCACAGCGTTTTTCACTGCATTGTTTCTTCGCCTATTAAATCTATAGGGAAAACGCTTTTGATTCTGAAGCTAAAACAGCTTTTTTGTAGCTTTTTTTTCCCCACAATGTGTGGATGAGTTTATTCAATTTTCTGGTACAGTAAAAAACAGCATTCTATTCCTCTGCGTTTCCACAGTACCCAAAATACTGCATTTTCACAATGTGGGGCCTCTGCCTAAAGAGAGGGGTTTTTTTTAGCTATATCTGTTTCTGGGAGAGATGGGTGAAATGCAGGTGCCTTCTGCAACACCCCAAGAATGATTCAAATCAGTACAAACAGCATTTACAAAACCCCAGTGCTTCACCATCACATACAAGGGGCTGAACACTGTTAAAGGTACTGTATACTGTATAGCACTGAAACAGTAGCATTATTTGTGTGCTGCATAGCACTGCTTTTTGCACACTTTGGTTATAAAATGTAATACCGCTTATATCCTTTTAGTCCTATTGAATTGTAATGCATTGCATAGTTCTGTCATTCATACAGAATTATTTGTGTACTCTACAATGGCATTATTTGGGCACTGTGAAGCAATCTTGTTTGGGCATTGCTTTGCGGTATTATTTGGGCATATACAAGGGCATTATCTAGTATGGTAATAATATTTTGTCACTATATACTGGTATTATTTAAGCACTTTATAGTAGTGTTATCGAAGTACTATACAGGAGTATTATATAAGCAATATATAGGTGAAATTTACCCTTTAAGTTTACAGTCAAAAACCAACTTAAGGCTAAGGCCCCATGTAGCAAAGCGCAGAAAAAAAATGCTGCGGAAGAAACATCCGCAGTGTTTTTCATAGCGATTTTGCAGTTTTCCTCTGCAGACTTTCTGCTCCTATTAAACCTATATGGAAAAAACGCCAGTGTTTCCGCAGGTATAATTGACATGCTGCGATTTTCAAAAATGCTAGCATTTTGAAAACAGCTTTTCTGCTGCAGATTTTTTTCTGCAATGTGTGGATGGGATTAGCCAAAATCCCATCCATTTTACAGGTACAGTAAAATGCAGCGTTTTTGCAATGTGGGGCCCCGGCCTATATCTGAGGCCCCACATCAGGGCCGGCATCAGCAATCAGCAAACTCGAGCATGTGCCAGGGCCCCAAGCTCCTGAGGGGGCCCACTTGACTGCAAGGTGCTGACAGGAGCGGGGATCGGTAAGTAAGGCCGTGGGCTGACCGAATACATCCAAACCAAAACTGCTATCAATATATTTCAGACCCCCAAGTATAATAATTAGAGGTCCAGGAAGGTGAACAAACATAAAAACCAGTGTTACTCACCTCTCCTGGGCTTCGGCGTGACTCTCTGCTTTGGGTCTCTTTAGTGACGTCACAGACGTCACGTGGATCAGGCCAGTGTCACGACGCATAATAATTCCAGCATAAACCACATCTGTGATGTCATTGAAGAGGGCCGAAGCCTGAGCAGGGAGTTGCACCGGAGCCCAGGAGAGGTGAGTAACACTGTTTTTTATGTTTGTCACCTCCCCTGGGCCTGTAGAATAATAGTTCATGGGTGATGAACCCCAAAAATTTCGGGTTCTTCCAAACTTGAAATTTTTGCAATATTTGCAAGTAACACCATAGGGGACACTATTGGACATAATACTGTGTGAAGGGGCCACTGCAGGACTTTATACTGTGTGGAGGGGCCACTAGGGTACATTATACTGCCAAAGTTGCCAAAGCTTTGATTCTCCTGTGCTGGTCTCTGAATCCCCTTCTTCCATTGCGCATTAACTCAGGAACATTTCTCAAATAGCTCGCTTGGAGGAGCTCTCTCACCTGGAGTTACGCACATATCCTAAGTTTAGCACCATATGGGCGCTCTGGTTTGCCTTCACCAGAGACTCTACTTGGTGTCATCTATGGTCTGATCCCCCTGTTTAAAAAATGCTTGATATTCGTAGATCCTTGGCATCTCCTTAGACACGATCCTGCTCCATAGAGTGATCATGTCTGTCCATTATGTTCCTTGTTCGTCATAAATTTTGACAAGTTATTGATATGCTTCATCAGAATATCTCTGTCAATATGTACACATTTGAATAATTACTTTTGTACATGGTATCGTTTACATGTAAAACCAAATAAAAATTTATTGGAAAAAAAAAGCAGCATTGAGTTGATTTGAGTTGCACAATTGGCTTGGGGTTAAATACATCTAGGTCTGATGTGTGAGAGCACCTTGGGATATACTGTACATTCGAGCAGAATCTGGGCACTGCCAGCACAGGCACAATCCCAGCTCATTGTGATCAGCGCCCATAGTTTTTTTTATTGAGTCTGACCACTCTGCAGACATTTCTTCTAAACGGATTTCTGCATTTTATATCTTGGAAAATCATAAGCAGCAAGGTGAGGAATCTCCAGCCCCTTTCTACCCCACTTATAGGAATAGAATGAGGATAAGCAACTCTATGTTTTATTTCCAGGCAACCTGCTGTGTAATGTTTCTATATTGCAGGAATTCATGTGTTTAATATTAAGTGGCATCTCCTACCGCTGCCAGTAATCTTTAGCTGCCGCCAACTGGGATTTTCACTTGATGCACAAATGAGGGGTATACCACACAGCATTCGGCGACTCTGCTCCAGACACAAATAGAGATTTATAGGATATTGTAAAAAGCATCATCCAATATGTGGCATTATATAGAAGTCCTTGTAACATATAGGATTATGTGATAAGGAAGTAGCAGGAGAAGGAAAGGAGGTTTTTACACAGGGAAATGTTCTTTCCAGTATGAGATGTTATGGATTCAAGCAAATATACCTTCACCATTATAGAATGAAAACGTCTGCAACTTTCCTGGCATCCTTCTCACAGCTGGGGTTTTCTTACAGCCGCATCCAGTCTAAACAATCTTCTGTTAGTTAAATAGCCTCGACTCCAGACTGATTTGTCTGCACTGATACACTGTAGCAAAATATTACAGTAGAGGAAAGATCAGTGCCGTTGCTGTGCTTAGGTCACAGAGGCTTCTCTAAACCACCAGGTAGGCTGTATAAACAGGACTAGGTCAGGACAGTGAGTATAAACTTTTAAAACCATGAAGAGCTAAAGTTTTGTCATTATACAATGATTGAAGAGGTTACCTATGACATATGGATATGTTGCCCAACCACAATAGAATACAATTTAAAGTGTTCACACTCACTACGAAGCTCTTCACAGTGCTACACCACCCAATATCTCCTCCCTCGTCTCTGTCTAGCACCCTTCCCATGGTCTTTGTTCAGTCAATAATCTAAGACTAAAGCCCCTTGTACATGACCTTGTGCTAGGTCAGTGTGCTATCTGGGTTTTTCCCGGATAGCACACTGACCCATTTATTTCTGTGGGCCCATACACATGACTGTGAATTACATGGTCCCATGTGCGGTCCGCAAAATTTGAAACAGGTCCTATTCCTGTCCGATTTTACCACCGTGCTTCTGCGGCAAGCAAGACTTTTCTCTCTGCATTTTTCAGGCAGAAACCGGGCGGAAACCTGGTGGACCACATTATAGTCTAGCGCAAGTGTGAACCTAGAGTAACAACATCCTTAATCCAAACCTCTCAATATAATTTCCAAGACTTTTCTTGACCTGCATCAGTTATTTGGAATTTTCTATCCCAGGCAATCAGGATAAATCCAAATATGTACAGTTCTGAGTTTGCAGTAAATATACATCTTTTAGGTAGGTCTATCAAATGCCCTAATTTAACTCTTCTCCACTTAACCCTTTCTACGCTATTCCTTATAAACTGATACCTTTATTTAACATTAACCCCTACATTCCATGCACTGAAATGTACTTTGTGTCTGTACATACATAAATACTAGCTGGTGACTAGTTCATGCATCTTTACTGTATGTGAATTACCCTATTTTTATTAACGATAGCTGGACCATTGCAGAAAACAAGCATTTTCTTCTTATGTGTAACCACTTGGTTCACATATATTGTAAATTGTTGCAAGCAGGGGCTTCGTTCGTAGTGTTATTCTGTAACATCTGATTTGGTCTGTACATTGGGAGGGGAGTTGTGGTGTTCTCAGCTATTACTGTATGATCTTTACATTATATAGGATAGTGACTGCACATGCCATTTTATTATCTGCTCTTAAGATTGATGGGGATTTTACCTCTGGCGTATATCAATTCACTATCATATATCATTACATTTCTGAAGTATGGATATTTTCACAGCAGTGTCTGCCTGTTATTACCCTCAGTTAGCAGCACAACAATCCCAACATGGAAAATGAAAAGAATTTAGCGAAATATCTGAAAGGTGAAAAAGCCAATAAGAGACTTGTCAGGAGACAGAAGATGGGTGGGGTGACCACAGCACATCCTCAAATACTCTGCAAGCCACAGCCCCATAGAAATCCATTCATAGTACTGGAGCAAGGCAATGGTCGAGAGCAGATCTCTGCAAGTTCATCAAAACTAAATATTCTCCTTCAAGCACAGACCTCCCAGAGAAAAAAATGTATCTTCTTGTTCTGGTGCTGAGTTTACAAAATACAGTATAATAATAATAATACAGTTTATTTATATAGCGCTAACATATTCCGCAGCACTTTACAATTTATATCCCCAGAAGAAGTAACCATGTGTCAGAGAGACTTGAGACAAGGCAAGTAAAGTGCCAGTGAAATAAGCATCAGTCAGCAGAGATGTAGACAAGCTGAATCTGTAATTTTGTGCACCATGATATCTTCATGAGTGCAGATATTGTAAAAGGTGTTACCTGCATTCCTATGTAACACCACAGACAATGTAGTTTGTGTTAAAGAGAACCTGTCTGCTCAATTTTACCATTCAAACTGCTATTATTACCACACAAGTCTTTCATGAGACCTTCTATGTTTTTTTATAGCTCTGCTCTGATGCTATAAGCCATATAAAAACAACTTATATTCAATATGCAAATGAGTTCTTATGGAGTCAAGTTCTCCATGCCCCTATCCCAGCACCTCCACTCTGATGGACATCTCCTTGACTATTTGCTGGGCTAGAATAATGGTATAGACCCCAGCCTCATACAGAATGCTATAACTTTAGACACTAGCCCCATATAAAGTCCTGGTAACTACAGACTCCAACCTTTTATAGAGTAATATGCCATAATAGCAACTATAAAGTACAGTTTCCTATATAGTGTAATGGTAACTTTAGACCTCAGTCTTATATAGAGTAAGGGTAACCTTAGAGTCCAGTCTCATATAGAACAATGGTAACTGTAGACCTCAACCTTAAACAGGTTGTTCAGGATAAAAAAAAATAAAAATTCCCGGACAATCCTTTTAAATAGAGTAATGGTAACTATAGACCTCAGCTTCATATAGAGTAGTGGCAACTATAGACCTCAACCTCATATAGAGTAATGGTAAGCATTAACCACAGCCTAATATAAAGTATAGACCAGCGGTTTTCAAGGCACGGTATATGTACCCCCGGGAGCGCATCAAACTATCTCCAGGGACAGGCACCACAGTAAGAGCCCTCCGCCCCTAATGGTAGTTTGTGGGGTTTATCACCCGTGAACTACAATTATACTCAGAGATCTCTGCAGACCCTCAAAGTATAGTTAGTAGAGGGCCTGGGGAGGTGAATAAGCATAACAAACAGTGCTACTCACCTCCCCTGGGATCTGTTGCTTCTCCTCATGCTATTCCAGCCTTCGGAGATGATGTCAGAGATTGGTTAGTCCTGTGATTGGGACTCAGCTGTCACATGGTGTAATGATGTCATTACACTATGTGTCATTACATTACGTGACCCATGTGACCGCTGAGGCTGATGTCATCTCTAGAGACCAGAAGAGCATGGGGAGCAGTGCTAGACCTCACCAGGTCCTCCGTTGAAGAGACCCCAGAGTATAATTGTAGTTCATGGGTGATGAACCTCCAAAATTTCAGGTTTGTCCAAACCCCAGAAAAATGTGGGTTCGGCCGAACATGAAATTGTTAGAAAATCCCTATGTATGTGGAATTACTTCATTTTATTAATGTATGTGCCACTATGGGACATTATGCAGTATGGAGGGGCCAATATGGGACATTATACAGTATGGAGGGGCCAATATGGGACATTATACTGTATGGAGGGGCCACTATGGGACATTATACTGTATGGTGGCCATTATGGCACTGACGTGTGAGAGCCATTGTACTACATGTGGGGGCACTGACTGGGCCATTACATAATTATTAATACATTTATAAATGATCGCAACTTTGGGCGTACTCGGTTAGGACGTTTTCTCAGAAGGGGGTAATTCGCTTGAAAAGGTTGAGAACCACTGGTATAGACCACAGTCTCAGAGTAATGGTTACTATGGACCCCACTTTGTTATTCAGCAATGGTTACTTTACAATACAGTTTCATACAGAGTAATGGTATCTATAGACACCAGTCTCACATAGCGTAAGGCGGAAGCCCCACACTGTGGAAAAGCACCTTTTTTGTTGCAGATTTTGCTGTGGTTTTTTTGAGCCAAAGCCTTTTGGCTACAAAAGAAATGGGAAATATATAGGAAATACTTATACTTCTACGTTCTGCTCAATCCACTCCTGGATTTGGCTCAAAAAAACTGAAGCAAAATCTTCAACAAAAAAAGCTGCATTTCTGCCATGTGGGACCTTGGCTTCAAGATATTTATAGACGCCAGTCTCACATAGAGCAGTGGTTACTATCGACCCAAGTGCCACATGGAATAATGGATACTTTAGGCATCAATCTCATATAGAGTAGTGGTTACTATAGACCCCAGTCTCAAGTAGAATAATGGTTACTAATAGACCTCAGCTCCTTACAGAGTACTGGCACTGATCTTTTACTGTGCAGCTCATTGGTTCGGACTGATTTTATATACAGTACTGTTCACCCACACAGTATATCGACATAATTGCAGATAGGTAATTAGTACTGTTCATTAGATGTAAAGAATTACAATTTAACTAGCACAATTATTATCTTCTCGTTAACCTCCACTGACATCACCGAATATGCAAAGTATAATCTCCCCACTCACTGCCTCCATCATACACAGACTCTTTTCTATAACAGGTAAAGGCTTCTAGAAAGTTACAGATCTTCATTTAACACTCAGTTACTTAGGGGAATACATTTTCCCTTGGCCGTCTCTATCTTAGCGTTCGATGATCACCTTGCTTGTATAGTAATTGCACCTCTCCTGGGAATGGCGACGAGAAGCTTAGAAGTCTCTGAAGTTATGTGACTGCATGAAAAGATTCTGTCTGAAGATGGCAAAAAAAACCTTTCATCTGTTCCATATAATATCGCCGATTAATAGCAATGTGCAGGAAGGAGTTAATGATATAAATAGGTCGCGGCTGTGATCAGCCTGCAGCGCACAGCGACAATCTTCCTGTCACCACTTTCCTTTCAGCTTTAATAAATGCTCCCCAGGTACCAAACCTGGTTTCATGTCTGGGTAAGAGGCTTCAGGATCCCATGGGAGCAGCAGATACATTCTGACATGTTGCTGTTTGCAGAGTTACATTTTCATGATAAATCACAAGGCTGTCACCCCCGGAGCAGACGGTATGCAGCTTGGAGGATCACAAACAAAGTGCAGTAGCTCGACCTGCTGAACACAAATGCTGGGGACACCTGGAATGTAAAAGCATTAACTGATGGCAGTGGTGGAGCAGCAATTTCAACCAGGCCCTAAAAATTCAGGGGCCCATACTGCAGTGCACCCAGACACATAAAGTTTTAGAAAAAGATGGAGCAAAGGAGCGATGAATTCTTCTAGGATATGGCTTGTGTTTTCTAATGGGGCCTCACAACTGGTTGTTGTCCATGTTAAAATAGGTTAAAAAGAATTAAATTTATCATAATATTTGTCTCCTGAATGCAGTATAACATTAAAATAAGTAATAAGATATAGCATGACATCTTGTGACAAGATATAACATGACCTCACATAACAATATATAACATCACATGGCAAGATAAAACATTACATGACATCACAAAACAATATAACATCACATTATAAGATATACTGTGACATTACTGTACATGCCATAACATAACATGGTATAACAACACATGACAGCACCCAGTAAGAATACTATAGGTTCATCCAATTCTCTGGCAGTGTGGAGGGAAAAAAATGACATGCCAAAGTCAGCACTCCAAATGACATTCAAGAGCTTTCATTATAAATGTGATATCGTCAGAATCCATATAAAACATTGAACCGCCTAATAAATATTATATAATCATAAGACTTGGATATAAGCCTTGTTTTGTGCTGAGGAAGTTTGTAGTATCAAGAGAAGTATGGATGGAAGGGTCAGGTAAGCATAGGGTCCAAAAATAAGCCCTGGTTTAGTGTTATCCCAGTTACTGTATAGAACAGGGGTAGGCAACCTTTTTTGTTCTCAGGGGTCTGAAGAGACCCCACAGTATAATAATAGCAATCTTGTTTGGTCCGTGTTTGGTCCGATCGAAACTGCTGGGTGAGGACTCTGCTGCCGTGCCATGTGAATAAGCCTCGCATGCCACTCTTGGCACGCTTGCCGGGGGTTGCTGACCCCTGGTATAGAGGCTGCTGTGATACTACAACTGGGATAGCACTACACAAGGGCTCTTTTTTCGACCCTTTGCTTTCCTCATCCTTCCATCCATACTTCTCTTGATACTGCAAACTAGCTTGATAAGGGCTTCCTCAGCTCGATATATTACTCATATCCAAGAACTATGATTATACTAGTAGAATACCCGCGGTTTCGCTCGCGGAAAATAATGTTAAATTGTTGGTTATGCTAGCTAAAGTAAAATTTTCAGGCACTAAATTGACATTTTCAGAGTGCTACAGTAAATCTTTTTTTTTCCACTTGAAATTTTTCTTATTATTTTCACATTTTACTTATTTGTCGTAACATTGATGTGAACATTTTTATTGATTTTACATATTCAATACATATTTACATATTATGTAGTATAAACTATTACAACTATTTTTTGAACTATTTTTTATCAAAAATTAAAATTTATGCACCGTACACAAACATATAAAACATTTACACCCAATTAACAACATAGTGCAACCCTTCCCCCTTCCCTCCAGTGTAATCTATAAGTAGTTCACGGACAAAAGAGTAAAATTGGTTTACAGTTAAACAACTATCTATTGTAGTGCTTTTTGGTAAACAATGTTTCCAGGTTTTACCTTCATGTGCATATATGAAAAGATTTTTGGGGTTACCCATTCTAGAGCAAGCAACATACAACTGTCCATGTGAAAAACACAAATTAATGCCGGCTACTTTAAGTGATTGAGCTTGTGCTTTGTTTATAGTCATAGCAAATGCAAGTCGGATTAGGAACTGCAGACGCTTAAATTGAAGGGCATGTCGCTTGGTAGCAAAGGAATATGCGGAATGAAAACATTTGCTCCCTTAGAGTTTCCCATAAGAATAATGGCTTCAATAACATTGGGCATGAGACTTTTAATGCACAATCTTGTGCCGTTACACATTTTTGGTGGGTCAAGGTTCCGAAGCAAAATTATTGTGGCTCCTATTTTTAAAATGAGCTTATGCAGTGGCATTCCAGGAGGCTCCAAAGAATTCAGGAACTCCAGTGGATACATTACGGCTTGTTCACTATCCATGACTGAATCAATGGACATGTATGTGGTCGCTAGACCAGGCAGCCTTCCCTGAATTAGTAGATTTATGGAGCTGACACTATCATTTTTAGGCGCTAGGATTGCATGTTCACAAAGCCACTGATGGTTGTTAAAATTGTTACAAATATCAGGGAAAACTTGGTCAATAAGTTCCATTACCAAAGATGTCATTTCACAAGAATTTTCCGGAAAGGAAAGGGGGCAGAGGGGGCCATTAATACATCCTTTATTTCTAACTAGAACGGTGTCTTCAGACACCGATCTAGTTAAAACGTAACCTGCAACTTAACGGTATTGTAAACCGCAAGCCAATACAGGCCTGCGGTTTACAAGACGCCGAGATCGCAAACGATGTCTGCTTCTCAGCACGGGCGGCGCAATGACGTCACAACAACGCGCCGTCTGCGCTCAGACACAGACATCCTGTACGTGGACAGGGAGGAAGCACCGGCGGCTCCTTCATCAGCATCGCAGGTGAGTATGACTTTTGTTTTTGTTTTTTTAGCTTAGTTGTGGGTATATTAATAGTATAAGGGGTGGATAGGAGGGGGAAATATAACTATAAGGGAGGATTCATTAGGGGGCATTATGACGATAGGGGGGTCATTTATATAAGGGTTATTAGGAGGTATTATTAATACAAGGGGGAGGTTATTTATATAAGGGGCCATTAGGGGGCATCATTTATATTAGGAGGCATTATGAACATAAGGGGTTGGTCATTAATATAAGGATCCATTAGAGGTGCAGTATTTATGTCAGGGGGAATCAGGGGCATAATATGAGGGTCAATTAATTTAATTAAGGTGGCACTTGGGTTTTAATAAGACTAAGGCCCCACATAGTGGGCTGCAGAAAAAAAAAGTGCTGCAGGAAAAACCGCAGCAGTAACATTGTGGTTTTTCTCGCAGCACTTTTCACAGAAGGTCCGCAGAGGTTTTCCCTGTGGACTTTCTGATTTCAATACACCTATATGGAAACCACCGGTGTTTCTGTAGGTATAATTGAAATGCTTCAATTTCCAAAACCGCAACGGTTTTGGAAATCGCAGTGCATCTGCTGCACGTATTTTTCCGCAATGTGTGGATGGGATTTGCTAGATGTAAAATGCCGGGTTTTTTTCTGTGGGTTTTCGCCACATGTGGCCCCCATCCCCACTTTGCAGTAAAATATGCACAGTGGATACGCTGCGATTTCCAAAACAGACGCAGTTTTGGAAATCGCAGCATGTCAATTATACCTACGGAAATGCTGGCGGTTTTCCTGTAGATATAATTGAAGCAGAAAGTCTGCAGAGGAAACCTCTGCGAACTTTCTGTGCAAAGTGCTGCAGGAAAAATTCTTTTTTGCTGCAGGACACCACGTGGGGCCTTAGCCTTAAAGAGGACCTTTCACGTCCTCATGTATATGCGGTTTTACATACCGCTAGAAAGCCGACAGCACACTGAATTCAGCGCACTGCTGGCTTTCCCGGTATGTGCCCCGGGGCTGGAGATATTGGCGGTCTTAGTTTCACGGTTTACTGTCAGAAAGGCGTTCCTGACAGTCTAGCTGCGCTGTGAGGAACGCCCTACCTGACTGTTCTCGTTCATGGACTTGTACTGGGGGGGGCGTTCCTTACAACTCAGCGTCATCGCTGGGCTATAAGGAACGCCCCCTCTCTGTACTCGCCCATAGCGCTGTACTGTCAGAGGCGGCGTTCCTTACTGCCCGACGTAGCTAGACTGTCAGGAACGCCCTTCTGACAGTAAACTGTGAAACTAAGACCGCCGATATCTCCAGCCCCGGGGCACATACTGGCAGTGCGCTGAATTCAGCGTGCTGTCGGCTTTCTAGCGGTATGTAAAAAAGTATATACATGAGGACGTGAAAGGTCCTCTTTAAGGAGTTTTCCAGCTCATTTTTATTGATGGTCTATCCTCAGAATAAAACATCAATAAGAAATAAGTGAATCCCCACTGATCAGCTGTATGAAGGGGCTATGGCGCCTGTTTATATCACACGCTGTCTGTTTATAGTGACCGTGTGATGTAATTACAGCCTTGTCACATAGATGTGTATAGGACGAGGCTGTAGTTACATTACATGGCCACTATGAGATGAATGACACTATGTAAACAGAGAAGGGGTCACGGCGCTTACACAGGTACCATGGTTCATTCAAACAGCTGATCCTGGGGTCCGGGGTATTGGAACCCCAATAATTTTTTTTTCCCTTTTTTTGCCTTTTTAATTAGGAAACATCTGGGGCATTATTAATAAGGGGCACTATTTAAAGGGGTGCACAGGGAAGCTATTAACTTAAATATACACTTGGGGGTATTATTCATTATAGGGGGTTATATTATATATTTTATAATTGGGTGGGTCATGTGCCTGGAAAAGTAAGGAGCCAAAGATGTCTATGTTGCAAACTTTACAGAGACTGGAAGAAGTGGTCATGGCCGTCCAGATAAAAGAGATGGGAAATGTGAAGGATTGGTTAGAGACGTGACCGGTAAGTCACTAAATGTTACTGCCCTGTATTCACCTAAATAGTCTACAGAGCCCTGTGTAGAGCTGCTATATACCACTATACGCTCACCGTATACTGATAGTATCGGTATACGAACAAGTCCAAGTTGGGGGCCCACTTGGACATGTTGGCCCCCCTGCGCTGAACCCCTAGCTACGCATCTGCCAGTAATGGAATCAGTAGGGAACCTGTCATTTCCAAGGCATAGTAGCTGGTGTGTAAATTTGTCCGCAGTTGTATTTCCCATCAAATGAACCCGCATATTAGTAGTAAGAGTTTGTTTCTGAACATGTATCCATAGATAAGAAGATTTTAGACGGGCATTCAGCTCATACGCTGATGTTGCTCCCTTAAGAACAGGTAACGTCTGGCAGAAGTCACCTGCAAAAATTACAACAATTCCCCCCATTAAACATTCGGTTCCCCGCAGATCTTTCAAGGTGCGATCAAGGGCCTCAACTGCTTTCTTGTGCGCCATGGTACATTCATCCCAAACAATTACTTTGCAAGTTTGTAATACCTTAGCTTTCCCAGAGCCTTTAGTGATATTACAGACAGGAGTTTCTGACAGCGCTATATTAAAGGGCAATCCTAGTGCTGAATGAGCTGTGCGCCCTCCATCTAAAAGAGTGGCTGCAATCCCAGATGATGCAACAGCCAAGGCAATGTCATTTTTTGACCGAATTTCTGCAAACAGCAAATTAATTAAAAATGTTTTACCAATACCTCCTTTTGCATCTAGGAAAAATAGTCTCCCATTTCCACTGGAAATCTGACCCATAATTGCCATATAGGCCGATCTTTGGCATCAACCAAAAGAGACTTATTTAATATGACAAATTCTTTACATTTTTCCAAATCATAGCTTTTTTCTTGCAGAATATCTCTGTTCATAATATCAAAGTGTGGTCGATATGGTGCTGGCAAAACTAATTCTATTAGAGTTTTACTATTGATAGATATGCACCTTTCTTCTAACATCAAGAGGGCTTTGTTGAATATGTCAGCAGTGAAATTTAAGTCTAAGTCTGGATTAACTCTCCTTTGCACTCTAAGAATATCTTCACTAAGATATTCTTTGTATTTGTCCCAAAGCGCGCAGGGATTGGAAGGTGCGCAGGTTGTAATTATTATAGCGAACAGGTCTCTTAGTTGAAGGGGAAAGCGAGTGACAGACGCTTCCTGGAATGTCATGTCCCAGTGTTGATCTTCTTCGAACAGACACGCTTTTGGCATGCTTCCCTGTAAGTTTGAAACAGCTCTCCATCAACTTTTTTCAAATCTGTGAAAGAAGTTGGCCCACAGACAGTGTGAAGCAGTAATCGGAGGTAGTAACACTCTGCGTTGTTTGGATGCACTGTATACACACGTCCAAGAGCATCACTGGAACGTCCGTCCTATCCTGGGACCTTTGCACCATGTTTCCTCTTGCAAAATACTTTTCTCGATTTATTCCATGTATAATATTTTGGAACATCTGAATATAATGAAGTCCTTGCAAATGGATCTGCTTGACATAGGAGAAAGAAAGCTGTCAATGTTGTATTGGGTGGTTGAGCAGCTCTTTCCTCTGCATTCTTGGGAGTAAAATAAACTCGTTGTCCATTTTCAAGATGGACACTGAGATGAACTACAGTCGGATGTTTTTCATGGATGGGAAAATTTAGTAATCGCCACATGGCTTCATTACTACTTATATACCTTCCCATCTGATACAACATAATCTCATCAGATGTACATTTTGGATTCTCTAGCTGGAAAACTGCCATATCACTGCCCTTGTTAACATATTTGCAATTGAAATCCCAATGCCGATCTCAATTCCCGACATCGTTTTAACAGTGAATTGCTCTGAATCTATAATGTCTATCATGGCGATCTTGGTATCTTTTTAAAGATGAGATTCTCATCTTTAAAATGAATCCAGTTGCATCTTTGTGGCCCTAACAGATCCTTAGAAATTGGGCTCTAAAGTGTCCCCCCCTCCTGCCTCAGGCAGAATCTTAGAGCTAAGGAAGGAGGGGGAGGAGGAGCTGCAGACTGCAGAGACAAAGATAACTCATCATTGTCTGTGCATAAGCTAGAGATGACCCCAAGGGGGGTAGCAGGGACTTCTGTCACTGTTATCCCCTCTCCTATCAATCAGAGAGCATACTGTACTTTTGCTCTATGATTGTCACATACAGGAATAATGTAATACCCCTCTGAGCCTAATCACAGGGGTATTCTTATGTAATACCCCTCTGAACCTAACCAGGAAGTTTATTGGCGCTGTGACCCAGATGTTTACCATCGTCCAGGTCGCAGCGCCAAAAGTGTCGCACCAAACACTTACACAACACATGCACAAAGTCACTAATAAAATTTATATTTTTTTACTGTCCCTGTCCTGTCCATACCTGATCTTTATAGAGTGAATTACGCCGCCCGCCTCTCTAGTGATATCCGTTACACGCTAAAATAATAGCAATAGCAATTATCACTAGCGATGAACGTATAAAACATTTCTGACAAACGGAAGTTCCGTCAGTCAGATAATACATTATTACCCATTAAATGTGTATAAAATACTAGTTTTTGGCAGTTTTCAGATACTGTGTGCAGGGGCCGCTATGGGGAATAATACCGTGTGCAGGGTCCTCTATGAGGCATAATATCGTGTGCAGGGGTCATCAAACTTAAAATTATTGACCGGCACACCGAGTACCTCAACTTTGATTTCTTTAATCGAAATTGGCACGTCGAACAAAAAGGTTGCCTACCCCTGCTGTAGCTTCACAACGTCTATCAGCTTACATTTGTTCGTCTCCCAAAAAATAAATTTGTAAAAACTTTGGATCTTCATTTGCTACAGGAAGCATTGAACCGATTTTGTGATATATTTGGTCCTGGACTTTAAAAATTGGCATAAATCCTGCTTCCTGGAGTCCAGCTGTCGTACCAAAGGATGTCATCTGGAAATATTTAGCAGAAAATGCTTTGACTCGGGAGTAGTTCCAGGCATGTATGAAAGAAGTGGTTCAGGAGGTAGATCTAAAGGTGGCAAACTGACTTTGTCATTTGAGCAGCACATACCAGGCGATTCCAATTTAAACTTCTTTGCTTGACAATGTTTGCATATTATGTCCATTTTGCCAATTATGACTTTCTGATGTGACCTATAGTCTTGAATTGGGTTGTAGTGAAATGCTTCCAGACACAAATCAGCCTGCCTACATCTTTGCACACGTTGCATATGTCGTATGCGGTCATTTTCAGAACGTTCATTCTTTTGTTCAGATGTTTCCATATTCCTTGCTTCAGCCTGCCTTATCCGATTCTTGTGAAGACGACATTCCCGTTGCTCTGATGTCTCAGCTGCCTTACATTTAGCCTGTCTCATCCGTTTCTTTTCAAGCCGCGAGTCACGTTGTTCACTTGTCTCAGCTCTTTGACACAATTTTGCGTTCTTAGCTTTTGGATGAACTTGCCCAATAGATGGTCGTTTTTTGGGCGGCATTTTAAAAAACAGTCCTTAGTATTATGACCCTTTAGTCTTCACCTGACACTGATAAGAGATGTAATAGGATGAATAGTAAATACAGAGCAGCCCTCACACAGTATTACTATGATTTGAAGGAGCTCACATCTCAGTAATGAAAACCGCCTCACAGGAAGACTTGTGTAGTTGCCCATAGTAACCAATGAGAGCTCAGCTTTCACTTTACCTCAGCAGGTTCAGTGATGAAAGCTCCCTGTTTAGTAAGCAATAATGACAATCTTACTATGAGGCAGTTTTCGCCTGACCAATATTGCTGCTCAGTAAGGCTGCTTGCACACTACAGTATTTTTCACAGGTCTCCGGGCCATGGATTCTACAGCTCCATAAACATTTGATGGAGCCTGCAAAATTCACAGCTTTGTGCACAAAGAAGTCTATGGAACCGCCAAATCCATAGCCCGGAGGCCCGTGAAAAATACTGTAGTGTGCAAGCAGCCAGTAACGATACCAGACATGTTTTGTCAGTGTGTGCATGTATGTGTGTGTGTGTGCACGCATGTGATCCATGTGTATGTATGTGTGTGTGCATGCACGTGTGTGGTCCGTGTATATGTATGCATGTGTGTGCGCATGTGATCCATGTTTTTGTACGTGCGCAGTGCAAGTTTCCATGCGTGTGGTAGGTGTGTGTGAGTACGCATGTGCTCTGTTCGTCCATGTGCGTAGGGTGCATCCATCTCAGTGTGTTTGCGTGCGTGTCTGGTCCTTGCGTTCGTGTGTGTGGTGTGCATGTGGTATTTATGGAGTGGTGTTGTATTTGTGGGGTGGTGTTTGTGTTGTGTGTGTCTAGCGTGGTCTGGTGTTTGTGTGGTGTGTTGTGGCATTTGTGTGGTGTTGTGCTTGTGGGTTGGTGTATGTGTGCTGTCTGTGATGTTTGTATGGTGTTTGTGAAATGTTTATGTGTTGTGTGTGGTGGTGCGGCAAATTTAGCAGCGATTCTTTGGCGCCGTCGCTATAATCCGTCCTTGTCAGTCACAACTTTTGTTTTCCCCTCAGCACTGTCACTTTCACCTTCACATTTCCCCATTCTATGTATAGGGCCTAACTTCGGGGGCCAGATTTTGAGTTTTATATATATAGAATAAATAATGTTTATTATGCTGCTCAATGTTCTACATGGATTCTAATGATATCACAATTATAATAAAATAAGCAAACTCTTAAAAGTAATTTTGGAGTGCTGTCCACCTTCTTCTTTGTTACAAGAATAAATTCCCACATTACATTTTCTACAGCAAACTTGCAGTGTTCCAGCAGCAGTGAAACATGGCCCTGGGGCCTCAGCTCATGACAGTGGACAGGGAGGAGTGGTTGGGAATGATGCCATCAGGAAGCATAGATACTGAAATTTTGGAGAATAGAAATGAAACATTTAAAGAGAATGTATCACCATTTTTTGTTTTATTTATTAGAATCTGTTAGTGAAATATATCACCTTTTTTGTACTGTGTTTTTATTTTCTGATTGTAGATGATTTTATTCTATTTTTTGCACATGATTATGAGGGCTGCCATCACACCTGGGCTTCTCCTTTGCTCTTTTAACAGAATTTAGTGTGTTGCTTTACACCAGTCTTATGGCCATAGACTGCAATTTACTAGAGCTGAGGTCTATGAGTGAGTTTTTTAGATGTGGTCAGTACAGGCAAGGGAAGTAGATAATCTGTAACATCATATATTGTAAGTAATGGATGCAATGATGGCTCAGTGGTGTTATCTATATAGGTGTTATACCTATATACAGTCATATGAAAAAGTTTGGGCACCCCTATTAATCTTAATCATTTTTAGTTCTAAATATTTGGGTGTTTGCAAAAGCCATTTCAATTTGATATATCTAATAACTGATGGACACAGTAATATTTCAGGATTGAAATGAGGTTTATTGTACTAACAGAAAATGTGCAATATGCATTAAACCAAAATTTGACCGGTGCAAAAATTTGGGTACCCTTATTTTATTGATTTGAATACTCCTAACTACTTTTTACTGACTTACTGAAGCACAAAATTGGTTTTGTAACCTCACTGAGCTTTGAACTTCATAGCCAGGTGTATCCAATCATGAGAAAAGGTATTTAAGGTGGCCAATTGCAAGTTGTTCTCCTATTTGAATCTCCTCTGAAGAGTGGCATCATGGGCTCCTCAAAACAACTCTCAAATGATCTGAAAACAAAGATTGTTCAACATAGTTGTTCAGGGGAAGGATACAAAAAGTTGTCTCAGAGATTTAACCTGTCAGTTTCCACTGTGAGGAACATAGTAAGGAAATGGAAGACCACAGGGACAGTTCTTGTTAAGCCCAGAAGTGGCAGGCCAAGAAAAATATCAGAAAGGCAGAGAAGAAGAATGGTGAGAACAGTCAAGGACAATCCACAGACCACCTCCAAAGAGCTGCAGCATCATCTTGCTGCAGATGGTGTCACTGTGCATCGGTCAACAATACAGCACACTTTGCACAAGGAGAAGCTGTATGGGAGAGTGATGCGAAAGAAGCCGTTTCTGAAAGCACGCCACAAACAGAGTCTCGCCTGAGGTATGCAAAAGCACATTTGGACAAGCCAGCTTCATTTTGGAAGAAGGTCCTGTGGACTGATGAAACAAAGATTAAGTTGTTTGGTCATACAAAAAGGCGTTATGCATGGCGTCCAAAAAACACAGCATTCCAAGAAAAACACTTGCTACCCACTGTAAAATTTGGTGGAGGTTCCATCATGCTTTGGGGCTGTGTGGCCAATGCCGGCACCGGGAATCTTGTTAAAGTTGAGGGTCGCATGGATTCAACTCAGTATCAGCAGATTCTTGAGAATAATGTACAAGAATCAGTGACGAATTTGAAGTTACGCCGGGGATGGATATTTCAGCAAGACAATGATCCAAAACACAGCTCCAAATCTACTCAGGCATTCATGCAGAGGAACAATTACAATGTTCTGGAATGGCCATCCCAGTCCCCAGACCTGAATATCATTGAACATCTGTGGGATAATTTGAAGCGGGCTGTCCATGCTCGGCGACCATCAAACTTAACTGAACTGGAATTGTTTTGTAAAGAGGAATGGTCAAAAATACCTTCATCCAGGATCCAGGAACTGATTAAAAGCTACAGGAAGCGACTAGAGGCTGTTATTTTTGCAAAAGGAGGATCTACTAAATATTAATGTCACTTTTCTGTTGAGGTGCCCATACTTTTGCACCGGTCAAATTTTGGTTTAATGCATATTGCACATTTTCTGTTAGTACAATAAACCTCATTTCAGTCCTGAAATATTACTGTGTCCATCAGTTATTAGATATATCAAATTGAAATGGCTGTTGCAAACACCCAAATATTTAGAACTAAAAATGATTAAGATTAATAGGGGTGCCCAAACTTTTTCATATGACTGTATATACAAATATAAACAATACACGCAAAATGTAAAAGCAAGGAATGAATGACATAGTAGATATAAATCATACGGAAATACATATACCAGTAAGTAAAACAGTTTTTCTTGTATGTAATGGAAATGAGGTGATTGCTGCAAATAAAATCTCTTTAGAATTTGCAAGTATCAATTATTATTAGGTCTAGTGGCCAGAGTTAAAACTGTAGAATTTAAAGAGGACCAGCCACCAAGTAGAAAATGCTAAATAACATACACCATTTGATTCTTGCTGTGCCCCTAAACAATCTGGTGTTTTTCCTTTTTAAAATCCGTTCACCTCCCTGGTGGTGGACGATTCCACTGATCCTTCCAAATTTGACGCTCTCTGGCGGCTTTGGGTGGTGTTTCAGGAATCGACTGAGTTCTTATCTTTCTTTTCCTGATACAGAATTACCTTGCTATTCATTTTTCCTTTCCTTTAAGAGGTTACTGGTTGTACTACCTTCCCTCTGTTGTTGTCCCCCCCTTTCTCTCCCGTATGTGTTCTCCTGACTGCAGTTTCCATTGTGTGTCCCCTGTTTGTTCGTCTCCCATTTATTTGACTACGTTGTTTTTATGGTCCCATATATCTGGACCTTCTGTCCCTTTGTTACTATAGTGTTCCAAAGCGTTGGATGGGGTTCTCCCTCCAGCCTCTTGTTCACAGGCGAGGCCTGCGGGCCTTTGCTCCATTTGTTTGTTTATATTCTTGTCCCTTCTTTATTGTACTTGAAAAATCTTTAATAAACCTTGATTAAACATAAAAAACGTTCACCTATTCAAAAGATATGAGTCTTGGAGAATTATATGTAAACTAGCTCTGGTTCTCTACGTGGGTGGGAATCTTTTATTGTCTCAGAGGAAAACTGAAGGTTACCGCCCACTTGGAGAATCAAAAGTAAACCTTTCAGGGATTGTATCTTTTGAATGGGTGAATGGATTTTAAAAAGAAACAATAAATTGTTCAAAGCAGCAGTCAAATGATTTTTGGAATTTAGCATTTTCTACTTGGTGACAGGTCCACTTTAATAGTGACTTGGAAATTTTTTTTTTAAATTATCAAAAAATTTTAAAAAATATATTTAACTCTAGGTTCACACCTGTGTTTGGGTTTACATTCTTCGAGTTCGCCTGGAGGCCCTGAAGAACGGAAACCTAATCCGCTGAAAAAGACTATAATAGGGTCCGCTGGGTTTCCGCCTGAAAAATGCGGAGAGAAAAGTCCTGCAGTACGTAGAGAAGGCGTGGGTGTGAACCTAGCCTAACATAAAAAGTGGCCTATAAAATTTGTTAATTTTGTGGTGACAGATTAAAAGATTTACTGACTTCTGGTGACACTGGACACTTAAACTTCTAGCACACTGCTCCCAACAGAATTATTACTATAGATGACAGGATAGAGGAGAAAAGCAATTCACCAGAAACTGACAACTGCAAACTAATCCTAGATTCACATGACCATGGTAGAAAACTGCCGTGAAAAATGTACAATTTTCATGGCTGTTTTGCACCTGAGGAGCACCTGGTTTCACAGATCCCTCATATATTTGAGTGTTTTGAGGGATCTATGAAAATAGACAAAAATAGAGCATGACCGATTAAAAAAAAAAAAAAAAAAAAAACATCCATTCACATATAGAGAATTTAATCTGGCCGTGTGCCGATTATTATTACTATTATTATTGTTTATTTACATAGCACCATTAATTCCATGGTGCTTTACATTTGAGAGTTTACATACGGTACACAAAATATACAAAACAAATATGTGACTAACTGGCACAGTGGGATAGAGAGTCCTGCCCGCAAGAGCTTACAATCTACAGTGGGAAAAAAAGTATTTAGTCAGCCACCAATTGTGCAAGTTCTCCCACTTAAAAAGATGAGGCTGGCCTATAATTGACATCATAGGTAGACCTCAACTATGAGAGACAAAATGAGAAAACAAATCCAGAAAATCACATTGTCTGATTTTTAAAGAATTTATTTGCTAATTATGGTGGAAAATAAGTATTTGGACAATAACAAAAGTTCATCTCAATACTTTGTTATATATCCTTTGTTTGTTTGTTTGTTTGTTTGAGTTGGAAGGGACCTCAAGGGCCATCGAGTCCAACCCCCTGCAAAAGCAGGAATTCCTAAAACATCCCAGCTATATACCTATCCAGTTTCCGCTTGAAGATTTCAATTGATGAAGAACTCACCACCTCCCGTGGCAGCCTATTCCACTCTCTCACTACCCTTACTGTTAGAAAGTTTTTCCTAATGTCTAATCTGAATCTCCTTCCCCTTAGTTTCATCCCATTACTTCTCGTGCTTCCTTCTGCTAATGAGAATAGGGTAGATCCCTCTGCACTGTGACAACCTTTCAGATATTTAAATACCGCTATTAAGTCTCCCCTTAGCCTTCTCTTCTGCAAACTAAGCAGTCCCAATTCTTTTAGCCTCTCCTCGTAGGACATGGTTTGTAGACCTTCCACCATTTTGGTTGCTCTTCTCTGGACCTGCTCCAATGAATCGATGTCTTTCTTAAACTGGGGCGCCCAGAACTGTACACAGTATTCCAGGTGGGGTCTGACCAGGGCAGAGTACAGCGGAATAATTACCTCTCTTGATCTAGCTACAATGCTCGTCTTGATACATCCTAGAATTTGGTTAGCCTTTTTAGCCACCGCACCGCACTGTTGACTCATGTTGAGTTTGCGATCTATTATTATGCCCAGATCCTTTTCCCCTGTACTCTCACTTAGTACTATTCCTCCCATACTATATATGCTTCTTGCATTTCTGTTACCCAGATGTAGAACTTTGCATTTGTCCCTGTTGAATACCATTTTGTTCACCTCAGCCCATTGTTCCAGTGTGTCTAAGTCCTTTTGGATGCACTCTCTCTCCTCTCTAGTGTTGGCCATTCCTCCTATCTTTGTATCATCTGCAAATTTTATTAGTTCCCCATTAGCCCCATCATCCAGATCATTTATAAAAATATTAAAAAGTACTGGGCCCAGGACAGAGCCCTGCGGCACCCCGCTTTTTACTTTCTTCCAGTTTGATGTATAGCCATTTAGAATTACTCGTTGTGCCCGATCATTAAGCCAATTGTGAACCCACCTCACTGATATTTTATCAAAGCCATACTTGATCATTTTTTCAATAAGAATGTTATGTGATACTTTATCAAAGGCCTTACTAAAGTCAAGATATACTATGTCCACTGCATTCCCCTGGTCCAACCATTCAGTGACTTTATTATAGAAGGAAATAAGATTAGTCTGGCAAGATTTATTAGGCATAAAGCCGTGCTGGCTTTGATTAATTAAAGCCTTCCCATCCAGGTACCTAATTAAATGTTCTTTAACGATTTGTTCAAAGATTTTTCCTACTATCGAGGTCAGACTTACCGGCCTATAATTTCCTGGGTCGTCCCTATTCCCCTTTTTGTAGATGGGGACCACATTTGCCCTTTTCCAATCTAGAGGGACCACTCCTGTCTCCCATGACTTATTAAAGATTATTGCAAGGGGTTCTGTTATTTCCTCTGCTAATTCTTTTAAAACTCTAGGGTGTAAATCATCCGGTCCTGGGGACTTGGTTTCCTTAATCTTAGCTAAATGTTCTCTTACCAAACCTTCACTTATAATCAGCTTGGAGTCCTCATTCCCCTCATCACTATCACCATTAATGTTGATATTTCCATCCATTTCTTGGGAGAAGACGGATACAAAATATGAATTTAGTAACTCCACTTGCTGATCCACCATGTTAACTTTTTCACCCTTTTCGTTCTTTAGGACTCCAATGGTTTCCTTCACTTTTCTTTTGCTCTTAACATATCCCCAAAAACCTTTTACATTACTCTTAACTTCTTTTGCAAGCTTCAATTCGTATTCAGCCTTGGCTTTTTTAATGCTTATCTTGCAGAGTCTGCAAACTGCTGTATACTCTCCCTTAGATATAGCTCCCATCTTCCACTTGTTGTAAGTTTCCTTTTTCTTTTTTAGTAGGTTATGTAATTTTTTGGTCATCCATCCTGGAGTTTTTAGGTGATTCCCATTTTTCTTGTTGTCAATGACAGAGGTCAAACGTTTTCTGTAAGTCTTCACAAGGTTGGCACACACTGTTGCTGGTATGTTGGCCCATTCCTCCATGCAGATCTACTCTAGAGCGGCGATGTTTTGGGGCTGTCGCTGAGCAACGACTTTCAACTCCCTTCAAAGGTTTTCTATGGGGTTGAGATCTGGAGACTGGCTAGGCCACTCCAGGACCTTGAAATGCTTCTTACGAAGCCACTCCTTTGTTGCCCTGGCGGTGTGCTTGGGATCATTGTCATGCTGAAAGACCCAGCCACGTTTCATCTTCAATGCCCTTGCTGATGGAAGGAGGTTTGCACTCAAAATCTCACGATACATGGCCCCATTCATTCTTTCATGTACACGGATCAATCGTCCTGGTCTCTTTGCAGAGAAACAGCCCCAAAGCATGATGTTGCCACCCCCATGCTTCACAGTAGGTATGGTGTTCTTTGGATGCAACTCAGCATTCACTCACCTCCAAACACGACGAGTTGTGTTTCTACCAAACAGTTCCACTTTGGTTTCATCTGACCATATGACATTCTCCCAATACTCTTCTGGAACATCCAAATGCTCTCTAGCAAACTTCAGATGGGCCCGGATATGTACTGGCTTAAGCAGGGGGATACGTCTGGCGCTGCAGGAGCTGAGTCCCTGGCGGTGTAGTATGTTACTGACGGTAGCCTTAGTTACGTTAGTCCCAGCTTTCTGCAGGTCATTCACTAGGTCCCCCCGTGTGGTTCTGGGATTTTTGCTAACCGTTCTTGTGATCATTTTGACCCCACGGGGTGAGATCTTGCGTGGAGCCCCTGATCGAGGGAGCTTATCAGTGGTCTTGTATGTCTTCCATTTTATAATTATTGCTCCAACAGTTGATATCTTCACACCAAGCTGCTTGCCTATGGCAGATTCAGTCTTCCAAGCCTGGTGCAGGTCTACAATTTTGTTTCTGGTGTCCTTCCACAGCTCTTTGGTCTTCACCATAGTGGAGTTTGGAGTGTGACTGTTTGAGGTTGTGGACAGGTGTCTTTTATACTGATAACAATGTCAAACAGGAGCCATTACTACAGGTAATGAGTGGAGGACAGAGGAGCCTCTTAAAGAAGAAGTTACAGGTCTGTGAGAGCTAGAAATCTTGCTTGTTTGTAGGTGACCAAATACTTATTTTCCACCATAATTTGCAAATAAATTCTTAAAAAATCAGACAATGTGACTTTCTAGATATGTTTTCTCATGTTGTCTCTCATAGTTGAGGTCTACCTATGATGTCAATTACAGACCTCTCTCATCTTTTTAAGTGGGAGAACTTGCACAATTGGTGGCTGACTAAATACTTTTTTTTCTATCGTCAGTAACATACTACGCCGCCAGGGACTCAGCTCCTGCAGCGCCAGACATGTCCCCCTGCTTAAGCCAGTACATATCCGGGCCCGTCTGAAGTTTGCTAGAGAGCATTTGGATGTTCCAGAAGAGTATTGGGAGAATGTCATATGGTCAGATGAAACCAAAGTGGAACTGTTTGGTAGAAACTCAACTCATCGTGTTTGGAGGTGAGTGAATGCTGAGTTGCATCCAAAGAACACCATACCTACTGTGAAGCATGGGGGTGGCAACATCATGCTTTGGGGCTGTTTCTCTGCAAAGAGACCAGGACGATTGATCCGTATACATGAAAGAATGAATGGGGCCATGTATCGTGAGATTTTGAGTGCAAACCTCCTTCCATCAGCAAGGGCATTGAAGATGAAACGTGGCTGGGTCTTTCAGCAAGACAATGATCTCAAGCACACCGCCAGGGCAATGAAGGAGTGGCTTCGTAAGATGCATTTCAAGGTCCTGGAGTAGCCTAGCCAGTATCCAGATCTCAACCCCATAGAAAACCTTTGAAGGGAGTTGAAAGTCCGTTGTTGCTCAGCGACAGCCCCAAAACATTGCTGCTCTGGAGTAGATCTGCATGGAGGAATGGGCCAACATACCAGCAACAGTGTGTGCCAACCTTGTGAAGACTTACAGAAAACGTTTGACCTCTGTCATTGCCAACAAAGGATATACAGTATAACAAAGTATTGAGATGAACTTTTGTTGTTGACCAAATACTTATTTTCCACCATAATTAGCAAATAAATTCTTTAAAAATCAGACAATGTGATTTTCTGGATTTGTTTTCTCATTTTGTCTCTCATAGTTGAGGTCTACCTATGATGTCAATTACAGGCCTCTCCCATCTTTTTAAGTGGGAGAATTTGCACAACTGGTGGCTGACTAAATACTTTTTTTCCCCGCTCTAGAGTAGATCTGCATGGAGGAATGGGCCAACATACCAGCAACAGTGTGTGCCAACCTTGTGAAGACTTACAGAAAACGTTTGACCTCTGTCATTGCCAACAAAGGATATACAGTATAACAAAGTATTGAGATGAACTTTTGTTGTTGACCAAATACTTATTTTCCACCATAATTAGCAAATAAATTCTTTAAAAATCAGACAATGTGATTTTCTGGATTTGTTTTCTCATTTTGTCTCTCATAGTTGAGGTCTACCTATGATGTCAATTACAGGCCTCTCCCATCTTTTTAAGTGGGAGAATTTGCACAACTGGTGGCTGACTAAATACTTTTTTTCCCCGCTCTAGAGTAGATCTGCATGGAGGAATGGGCCAACATACCAGCAACAGTGTGTGCCAACCTTGTGAAGACTTACAGAAAACGTTTGACCTCTGTCATTGCCAACAAAGGATATATAACAAAGTATTGAGATGAACTTTTCTTATTGACCAAATACTTATTTTCCACCATAATTAGCAAATAAATTCTTTAAAAATCAGACAATGTGATTCTCTGGATTTGTTTTCTCATTTTGTCTCTCATAGTTGAGGTCTACCTATGATGTCAATTACAGGCCTCTCCCATCTTTTTAAGTGGGAGAATTTGCACAATTGGTGGCTGACTAAATACTTTTTTTCCCCACTGTATGTATGTCAATTTTCACTGTTGTGTGAATGTAGACATAAATGACTGCTGTGTCAGAATAACCTGAGGTTAACACAAGTCATTATCATCTTGCGGGATCAATGGTCACAGAATTTATCCAATTACAGCATAGAGATCATAGATCAGCCAGTCAGAAAGTAGACAGCAAAGATAAGTAAGTCAGAGATTAGTGACAACAGATCAGCTAGTAAAAGCACAAGGATCCCAGATCAGACAGTTAAGGGATAAGTATAAAAGGGTCGTTTTTTTTTATTTTTTTTTCCTAAAAACAACACCCCTCCTGTCCATTGTCTTTGTCTGATATTGCAGCTTAGCCTATATGATATAGTAAATAATAAGTAATACCAGACACAGACATGAATAGGAGGAAAAGCTGTTTCCAAGAATTAAAGAAAAAAAAAGGTTTAAGAGTTGTTTATATCGGTGCAGTGCAAATAAAATGTTAAGATCGGATCCCCTCATAGATTTTATATTTGTTCATTTGACAAAGAGTAAGGAGTTGGATTGACATGAAGTTCCTGCCACTGATTTGCATCATATCCAGTTGATGGTTTGTGGCTGCAGCGTTGGAACATCTTGTCAGATATGTCCGGGATCATTTTCTGTTTTTAACATTGTTTATTTTCTCCTCTTTGTTACATTTGTATCTTCTCCCACTTGGCAGTGCCAGGATCCTGATTTTTATGCACATCTGCCAGTGCCTGGAATCTGCACAAAGAAGAAAGTTTAAAACAACAAAGAGAAAAAATGCATCTCCGTCAGCAGATGTTCACTGAGTACGCCCCCCCCCCCATTACACCCCCATATCTGGAACAGAAATAGATTGCTACAAATGTCACAGAGCCCTGAAAGTGACAGTCATAGACAGCGCCATAAATAATCGCCAGTTCTGCTGCTGCACAAGATCCCCAATTTTTTTTTTTTATAAAATTCACATAAGATGTTCATCCCTGAATAAGAATATAACATACTATGGTGCAACATGGTACACATAGTGTTCAAACCGCACACTGTTCAGTATTATGACGTATAATAAAAATGCATTCCCTACAATGCAATGCAAACAGAGTGGTATGGTTGAGGTTGTTAAGCGGTGGCATAACAACTAAACTCTTGTGTGCCCCAGTGCTTTTACTGGTGCCCCCTTCCTAAAGCATACCCTTGATAGTGACGGTTATGGGTGCTACAGCAGTATCTCAGATACTTAAAAGGGATACAACAATAGTACCCACAACTGCAGTTATAAATAATACGGTGAGTGAGCAGCGCAGTGCCCAGCATGGAAACAATACTGGTAGTTGTGTGTTCTGGTAAACATCTGATATGTGGGGTCCTAACATTCTAAGAGCTCAGTGGGGGTCTAATACCCAGGGCCCCTGCTGATCAACTGTTTGAAGGAACTGTAGTGCTTTTGCGAACGCCTTGACCTGTTCACTATTTACATTGCACAAGATCTGTTTTATAGTGGCCCTACAGAGTATAATATGCTCCCCACAGTGGTCCCAAACAGTATAAAATGCTCCACAGTGACTCCCACACAGTATAGGATGTTTAATCAATGTTTATTAAGGAATTTTCAATGCAATACAAAATAAGAGGTAGGGGAAGAAAAAAAGAAACCAAAAAGCAATATAAACCAACAAACGCGCTAAGGCGCGCAGGACTCGCCCTAATACAAAAGGCTAGGGGGGAACCCTACCCGCTGTTTTGAAACACAATATACTAATAATGGGGCGAAGGCCCAGGTATATGAGATCATACGAACAACACCTGCATAGAACTGAAAGATGGACAAAACAGACCAGGGAAACACACAACTGGGACAAACAATTGGGAAGACACATGTTGAAGATAAGGAGGGGGAAGGGGAGCATCAGGGGAAGGGCAGAACGACCAGTATTCGCTGAAGAAAAAAGGGAAAAGAAAATAATAATATAAAGTAATTCCGGATCATGAGAAGAAATAGGAGAACTTGGTCAATTCCTGAAACGCCACCCAAGGCCGCCGAAAAGCATCAAATTTGGAAGGATCGGAAGGATCCTCGGCCATCAGGGCCTCCATTGTCCTTATTAGGAGAAGCTCCTGCAGGAATTCAAGCAGGGAGGGCGCAGCGGTGCTCCGCCAGTGCCTGGGAATGACGGTTCTGGTGGCCGTGAGAAAGTGTTGCAGGAGATCCTTCTTCTCTGCAGAAATCCTGCCAGGGATAACTGAAAGAAGGTCCAGTTGGGGAGTTGCTGCGACGGTACGACCACACACCTTAGCATACAGGTCGAACACAGCGTCCCAGAAGGGCCTAAGAACGTCACACTCCCACCAGATGTGATACAGGGTACCTTTCTCAGTGCCACAGCGCCAACACCGGTCAGTCACAGCAGAATATATTTTGTGGAGGAAGTCAGGACACCTGTACCATCGAGACAGAATCTTGAAATTCTTTTCTTGTGCACTGCAAGGCAACGGAAGCTTATGGGCAAATAGAAAAGACCTATCCCAGTCAGCAGGGGGCAGACCCCATGGAGGTCCGATTCCCAGGGGCCTGTATATGAGGGGGACCTGGGAGTAGCGTCTTGGAGAAGAATGCTGTAAAACGTCGAGAGTGCATGCGGGAAAGAGTCAGCGTGGGAAAGGGTGGACTCTAGGTCAGTCATAGTCGAGGAAAGGAGGGAAGGCAAGGAGAATTTCCGCAAGAAGTCCACAAGTTGGCTGTACTCCAGCCAAGACAAGTGAAGGTCCGGATGAGAAGCGCGCAGCTGGGCCAATGGAGGAAGAGGTGGGTCCCCGGCGACCTGCCTAAGTCTTACATCAGTGCTGCTGCTCCAACAAAGGAATCTGTCTACAGAACGGCCCAGGGGGAACATAGGATTACGAAAAAAGGGACTGATGGGGCCAGGAACTCTAGCCACTCTCCCACTGGAGCACACGAAATCCCAGGTCTTAAGGAAGTGTGAAGAGAGGAATGAGTGCCCAGCGGATCCTGGACGGAAATGAGCCGGTATCCACGGCAACGAGGGGAGGGGAACTGAGAGCAGGTCAGCCTCAATAGAGACCCATTGCTTATCCACGGTAAGGAAACTCCAGTCGAAAAGACGGAGCGAAACCGCGGTGCGGTAATAAAGTCTGGGATCTGGCAGGACCGTGCCCCCCCGTCCTTGTGGCGGGTCAATGTTTGATATTTTATCCTGCTCCGTGCCGAACCACAGACGAATCTCCCAAACAAGGACTGAACCCTAGTGAAAAAGGTACGTGGGAGAGGAATAGGAAGAGCCCAAAACAGATACAAGAGCCGAGGGACCACATCCATTTTGAGGGCGTGGATACGGCCAAACCATGTAAGGGCATATGTGCCATATTTCCGTAGGTCTAACGTGAGTGTCTCGAGCAATGGGAGATAATTGAGGCGATACAAGTGGGATGTCACACAGTATAGTATGCTCCACAATGGCCCCTACACAATATAATATGCTCCACAGTGGCCCCCTCACAGTATAATATGCTACACAGTGGCACCTATGCAGTATAATATGCTCCACAGTGGCCCTACACAGTATAATATGCACCACAGTGGCTCTACACAGTATAATATGCTCCACAGTGGCCACCACACAGTTGCTCCCCACAATGGCCCCAAACAGTTTACTATGATCCACAGTGGCCTCCACACAGTATAAGTTGCTCCACAATGGCCCCTACATAGTATAATATGCGCTACAGTGGCCCCCACAGTTTAATATTCTCTACAAGAGCCCCTACACAGCATAATATGCTCCACAATGGCCCCCACACAGTATAATATGCTCCACAGTGGTCCCAGACAGTATAATATGCTCCACAGTGGCCACCACACAGTATAAGTTACTCCACAATGGCCCCTACATAGTATAATATGTACCACAGTGGCCCCCACACAGTTTAATATTCTCCACAAGAGCCCCTACACAGTATAATATGCTCCACAATGGCCCCCACACAGTATAATATGCTTCACAGTGGTGTGCCCCACACAGTATAATATGCTCCACAGTGGTCCCAGACAGTATAATATGCTCCACAGTGGCCCCCACACAGTATAGTATGCTCCCAATAATGGCCCATACACAGTACTATATGCTCCACAATGGCCCCACACAGTATAATATGCTCCACAATGGCTCCCATACAGTATAATATGCTCCACAGTGACCCACACAGAAAAAAATATTCATCACAATGGACCACATACAGTATAATATGCTCCACAGTGACCCACACAGTAAAATATTCATCACAATGGACCGCATACAGTATAATATGCTCCACAGTGGCGTGACCCCACACAGTATAATATGCTCCACAAGGGCCCTCACACAGTATAATATGCTCCACAGTGGCGTGGCCCCACACATTATAATATGCTCCACAGTGGTCCGAGACAGTATAATATACTACCCCGGGGTCCCCCACTCAGCATAATATGCTACTAACAGTGGCCCCCACCATTAAACTTGCACAAGATCTTCTGTTGGTTGATAATTTACGTTCAGTTGTGAAGGATTTACATACAGCAAAGGAGAAGGTTGACAAGGAGGTTGCTCTGGGCCGCATGCCTGGCCCCTTTGCGGAGCCTCCTTTCCATATCTTGAGGGTTTACACCCTTGGTTTAGTACCTAAGAAGGAGGTGGGTAAATTTAGGCACATCCATCATCTCTCATTCCCTCAAGGTGATTCAGTCAGTGATAGTATCCCCAAGGAAGAGACGGCGGTGTCCTATGTTTTCTTTGATAGAGCCATGGTGTAAGTGGTTCGTACAGTATGCGGTGCCCTCCTAGTGAAATCTAGGGAACTCGGTTGTCTGTTTCCAAGTTAGATGTCTCCCTGTGCCCTGTAGAAGCAGATCGACATTATGCCTCCATGCACCCTTCCAGTAGTCAGTTCATAGTCCATAATGACAGCTTCCCCTTTAAAACGTTTCAATTTGAAACTTTGTTTCAGCCTTGTTTGTCCGCCGTTGGGGCCCCCCTGTCGGACTTCGGGACCCACGCAATTCAGTGACTGCGACTGATGCGACGGGTCTAACGGAGGAAGAAGTCAAGCGCATCGGACACTGGCATTCTAACTGTTTCTGTTGCTACGTCCATCCGGAATTATTGACTAGTTAAAAAAAAAACATGGTTGTTTATGCTGATGTAATTTCTGTTATTTTTCAGGGGCTTCTCCTCTGGTGTGGATTGTTGGCCATTCGTACGTCTACTGGGCGGTGAGATGAGCAGCGGTCCGGCCAGGCGGCCTGCAATTGGGATTCCAGGATGTTGAATTGCGTTGACACGGTGTGTGTGGGATCAGTTGGATGCAGGTTTTGGCGGATGCTGAGGTGGCTAGCAGATCCTCCCAGGCCCCAGTGTTGCTGGTGGTACATGCTGGAGGGAACGATACTGGGTCGGTTCGTCTGTCCAAATTAATAGCCCTTATACGTTCGGACTGCGACCGTTTTTCTGCATTTTTCTCATCTATGGTCGCAGATTGGTCTGAGGTCGCCCCTCGGGCACACTGGCGTGACGCTCAGGACCCAGCTGCAATTGAAAGAGCATGGAGGTTATTGAACATGTAGGTGTCCCGGCATGTACACTCCTGGGGCAAAATTGTGGTGCGACACCAGCAGCTGGAAGGAGACAATTGGGGTTGCTGTTGGGGTTACAGGATGCCATTAAAATGGCACTGTTCCTGCTGCTTGGGGGAGTTGGTCCCCAGTGTAGGGTTACATTGAGCCCCGGTGGCATATGGCAAGACCTTGTTCCCTTCACGGCATGGAGAAGTACAGGCATGGCACCAGGTGGGAAACATCCAACACATGCCCACCATGGAGGCGGTGGCTGGTATACGATGACACGTCAGGTTTTTGGGTGTAGGGTAACAAGATTCTACATATGTATACATTGTTAATAAAGCTGTGGCCAACCCCCACGTTTTTACCCAACAGCAGTTGTCTTAGTTATTTAAGTGACAGTTTGGGCAAGGGAGAGAGTTGTAATGTTATAGTCCCGTACGACTGGTCATCTTTTTGTGTTTGGTAGGATTTTACCCAGGAATAAGTTACCACTTTCTTTCCTTGAAAGCTGCTATGTTGAATGTCCCTAAATGTACACCTCCAACCCACCCAACATCCACCAACAGAGTATCTCAAACATCCCCATCAGTTTGGGCCATTACAAACTCTAATCCATTCTGGGCCATATAAATTGCAGTGTATTATGAGAATTCAGAAGTTGCTAAACATTATGTCTGATAGTGTTGTGGCAACTCTGGTTGTTACTGGACAAGTAATGTACAGTGAAAGGCAAGTAAAGCAAAGTACTGAAGTACTTTATAAAGAAGCAGACTGTAACCCGGCACCCCTGTAGTTTGTCTTGTTTGTGAGCTCAGAATTAAGAACTTTACTTCCTTGTCTGCAATTTCTGTCAGTACTCAGCAGCACATGAGACCAGGCAGGAAATCTCTGTATTACAGGGATTTGTGTAATCTCATGATTTTACACTTGGGAGAATTCAATTAAGCCTTGCCCTGTAATACACATATAGGTCTATATGTATATATGGGAGAGGGGATCTGTCGGGACTCTTAGAACTCTGGAGGTGCTGTACATTAGGAAGGTTAGGGAGTCCCTGTGGGGCGGTTTCCTCCTCTACTTCATAATAAACTATTTTAATAAAATTGTTATTTGCAGTGTTTGGTTCTTGTATCGTGATTTGTGTATCTTGGCCACATGAAGACGAGGGATCTGCTTCTAATAAGATGATGAAATTCCATCTATTCTGAGACGCTCTATAAATCACAGCATGGATGGCGGATTTATCTGCTCTTTTTCACACCCCCAAACTTCGAGCATGATGGAGTCGACTATCACCATCATATACTGTTATCAGAGAAGAAACTGCGCAGGAGATGGGCACTGCTGCATAAACGTTGCACGCAAGTCACTGAGTTAATGGAGCATGTGGCAGATGGGAGTTAGTGAAGACCCCATTCTTTGGATATTTAAAAATCCCTAAGGATGGACCTAATGGGCATTAATGGTTAAGATGGTTTATTTAACCTGTTCCTGCCGCAACCATTTGTCGTTTTTAGATTTTTAGTCTTTACTCCCTGCCATCCAAAAGCATTAACTTTTTAAATTTTCTGTTCACAGAGCTGTATGAGGACTTATTTTTTGCAGGACTGATTGTATTTCATAGTGGTAATATTTAATATTCTGTACGATATACCGAGAAGCTGCAAAAAAAATTCTGAATGAGGGAGATTTAGAATAAAAAATGTATTTGCGCCATTTTCTTTATGGGTCTTATATTAACGCCATTCACTGTGCAGCCAAAAAGTCATGTTACCTATATTCTGCGGATCATGATACGGTGATACCAAAGTTATATAGTTTTTGTTACATTTTAACACCTTAACAAAAATCTAAAACAAAAAAATTTCTTTGAGTTGCCATCTTCTGGCACCCCTAACTTTTCTATATTTCAGAATTCATTTGTAGAGGGTTTTTTGATTGCTTTTTGTTAAAAGTAAAAGTAAACGCCATAGTGGGAAAAAAATCCAAATGGCCAAACTGCCATTTCCATTTTTGGGGAGGCGAAACAGCAAAAATGGAAATGGCGGATTTGGCCATTTGGATTTTTTTCCAACTATGGCGTTTACTGCATGGGAAAAATATTTTTCCATGTTTGTAACTCGGGCATTTTCAGACACGGGAATGCAAAATCTGTTTATGTTTGTTTCTTTTTGTTTTATTTTGTTTATCTTTATTTGGAATCTAGGGGGGAAAGGGGGTGATTTGAATTTCTGCATTTCTTTATTTAGTTATTTATTTTTTGCGTCGTACTATGACAGGCCAGGGAGCCTTCAGAAGGCCCCCAGGTTGTCATAGAGGTAGGACATCTCCCATGATTTTGCCGCATGGGAGCTGTCCTACTCAACGAAACTGAAAATATGGTGAGAGGCACTGGATATCAAAGATTAAGGTATTGGGGGCTATAACCAGGGCCGCTTTAACCATAGGGCCCTATTGTAGAGGGAGCCCGTTGGGAAAGCCTGCATATGTTGTCCCGCTGGGCTGCCCCAGTTGCACACAATGATGAAGCAGGGAGCCCTTATGAAATCTTTGCACTGGGCCCACCAAAACAGCCCTCTCTATAACAACGGGTTAATGCCCATGATCAGGGAAGACTGATTGTGAACATTACATCGGGTCTCCACTGTTTCATACCTAGCAGAAATGGCATCCACTCTGCCTCTGAGTGGTGCCATGTTAAAAGTACCGACATCTGCTGTAATAATCTTAAATCTTGCAGTGGAGATATCAGCGACTACAAACTGATCATTTGTACACTGAATTAGTGCTTTTAATATCTATCAGTGTGGAACCCAGGTTATTTAGTTCACAGAGGATTGTCTAGACTAGATACAGCGGAATCAAACCCTCAGCTGGTCTGAACAAGTTTTCACCCTCTAGGTGTAACAAAGATGTTTCCATTTACTGACCGTAAGCAGAATTATGCATGCATAGGTCTATGAGATTACAGTATAGCCGGCACATGGATGGTATCTATGTACTGTCCGTGCTGTCTAGTGATCCATACATTTCAATGAATGAGTCTGGACCACAAAATGGAAAGGAATAGGACCTATCCTGAGTTTTGCCTCGGGGCTCACGGTCCCCCACTCAAATACATTGGAGTGTGTATGGGCCACAGAAAAGAATGGGTCAGTGTGCTATGTTTTCAAAACAGAGCGAATACTGACAAAGCATGGTTGTGTAGCCTTAGAAAGTTGCAGAACTTTTCATTATACAATGATTAAGGTTAAATTCCATAGGACTGGACATAGGCCTCTTAATATATGTGCCTATCTGACTGATTGTAAGCTCTTGTGCATGGCTGAGCTATGATCTCATAGATGTTTTGTCACATGACTATACCAACTTGCACTTTCTTGCCATAGCTTGCAAATTAAGTTGGGCCTAAGTCACATGACTGCAGCTGTCCTGTTGCAGGGTCTATTGAAGCTGGTACTTGTCTCTTGATGGCCCTTTAACTGCGGCAGGTGATGAAGAAGTTGCGTCCTCGCTCAGTTTTTTCTCTTGACAAGGACTCAGTTTCGCAGTTTCTTCATTTCAGATTCTGGTCATGGTCAATCATGAATGAAATCCATTACTTTCCATGGAGCATCCGGCTAAAATATTCACATTCAGAGAGATTAAAGCTGGTGTCATTCTGTAGCTGTGGACGCGGAGGGCGAGGATTATGCTGCTTTCACACTCTTCTCGCTTTAGGGTGAAAAAAATCCTGATATAGCGGCACCTCATCTATTCCATATCCATCCAGGTAAATGAGAGTGGAATATTGAGTGCTGCCATATATCACCAGCCTGCACCGAGGACCTGCTAAGTGTCACATGGCACAGTGTAAATCCGGACAGGTGGCATCCACGCGGCGCAGCCGTACACTGAAGATCAATGAGACCCATAAATAACGCTTTATTCACGGTCCCCATGTGTTTCATTTCATGGAAACCCAAACTAATTACTGTAAGCCAGTCCATTTGGCGAATGTTGTCATCTCTTTCCTTTTGTGCAGATTAGCAGCGCTGATCCCAGACTGAATCTCTTTTTGAATGGACGAGGCTCCGCTGCCAGCAGTGCCTCACACCTCTTTCTTCCCCCTTTTCTTCTCATGCCCTTTGATATGCTAGTAAAATATAAAAAATCCATTTTTCCATAAAGGCTGAAGCTGTGCTCGGTTATGATGTCTTAGCAGCTACATATGTCTGGCAGGTCTCTAAAGCCCTGAATACTCCAGCTGTGAGAACAAACATGGAGACCGGCGCTGATTCCTGTTCTTTATTGCTCTTACGTGATCCGCTTAATGTCAGTAGCATGTTATAAAATCAGTGTCTGTGCCCTTTAAAGCCGTGGTAAAGAATGCCCTTCCTTGGAAAGAACTCCACTTTTGAATATAGTTAATAGCTTGAGTTTCAAGTGGTCTTCTACTCCAGTGACATCCAGAGCGGCAGACACAATGCTGCTGTTATTTTGCCGTTAGCCAACAGAGTGCAGGGGCTTGTATCCCTCTGTTACCTCTTACTGGCTCATTGTCTGTGCAGAACATTCTCTGATGAGGAACATTGTGGGTATAATGAACAAAGTAGGGTGCACAGTTAAATGTAGAGCACTGCAGAAAACACTACATTCTTAGATTGCAATGCAGCAGAGTCCAGTATGTTATGGGAGCTCAAGTATTAGGAGTGTGTCCAACAGCATAGATGCAGCTCTGGTTGTGACTAGAGTATAAAAATATATATGTTGAGGCAGATATTATCTAGTGATACTAGGATCTCTGGTATCATTCTATAATCCTTTTTTAACAGGAAACATTCCCTATTCTTTTTGTAGTTGAACATTGCTCCAGCTCTGATCTTCTCTATGACAGAAGACACGAGTTTCACAAGCCCTATTTTTGCATTATTCTGATGTCATCTTCATTTATCATCTTTTCCATCTTTAAAGACAACAATGTGCACCAGAAATGGATTTTCTTATCAGGTGGAGAGATGTTTCCTCAGCCTCCAGGAAATGGGAAGCGCTAGAACTCCCAAGGTGACTGCTCCAGGACTGAGTGTGGGGTGGCACTGTCTTCAGGAATGTTCTTCATCAAGGATTGGTCCCAGCAGGAGCCTGGTTTCTTCCTGATCCTGATTGTTCATGTAACTTTTGTCCAGGAAGAGTCTCGCCCAGGTCACAACTGCAGTCAGCACTGGACTCCATCAGCAGCAGCTGTCATCTAGTGGTTACGCAGGCTGCCACCAGGGTACTTGAACTTCCATGAGGATCTCCAGCTGCAGTCATGTCACTATTTTTAATCATAATATAGATCAGTGCTTTTGTGACATGACTATGGCCATCAGCTCCGCCTTATACATCAGACTAATAGTATTGATGCCTCCATACAAACTCTATACTTAAAGTACCGGTGTCCAGTCTTCTGTACTTAAAGAGGACCTTTCACGTCCTCATGTATATGCGGTTTCACATACCGCTAGAAAGCTGACAGCGCGCTGAATTCAGCGCACTGTTGGCTTTCCCATTATATTCCCCGGGGCTGGAGATATCGGGGGTCTAAATTTCACCATTCACTGTCAGAAGGGTGTTCCTGACAGTCTAGCTGGGCTGTAAGGAACGCCCTCCCTGACAGTATTCCTCCATAGCACTGTACTGAGGGGGCGTTCCTCACAGAGCTCAGCGTCATCACTGGGCGGTAAGGAACGCCCCCTGTCTCTGTCCTAGTCCATAGCGCTGTACTGTCAGAGGGGGCGCTCCTTACAGCCCTGTGATGACGCTGAACTGTGAGGAACGTTCCTCACAGTGCAGCTAGACTGTCAGGAACGCCCTTCTGACAGTGAACGGTGAAATTTAGACCCCGGATATCTCCAGCCCCGGGGCATATAACGGGAAAGCAGACAGTGCGCTGAATTCAGCACGCCGTCAACTTTCTAGCAGTATGTAAAACCGCATATACATGAGGTCCTCATTATATAAAGTCTAATACATTTTGTGCTATTTTTCATTATTTTCAAGATCTCTGCTTGCGTTCAGTGAATAAGAACATTCTTATTTAAATTACATTTAGTTAAAATCCTAGTCTCACAAACAAGAAATGAATACTAATTTCTTTGCGCTATATACATTAGCAGCATAAATAGCTCAGCTGATTTTAGTAATTACAACCTGTTAAGTCTGTTACAGTGTATCAGTGCAAGTAAAATGTATTGGTGTCTAGTCCATAGTCCTGCTGATGTCATTGCTGCTTTTACTCATCTTCTTCATCATCAGATCCAATCACATGTCAGAAACAAGATGTGTAAGTCACGTTGTCTGGAGAATGTTTCTCATTATATCCGGCGAATAGATGGACATGTTGATTCCTGTCATATGGAAAACTATTAATCATCTTAGTTAGAAACATTTGCGCAAAGTCCTCACGCAGTAGAACTGCAATTGTGAAGACCCCAAAAATCATACACTGTGGGTGTGCCTATTCCTTACTTACTCCCTTCACCAAGATACAATTAAAAAAATCATTTTCCTCTTATTTCCCTTCATCACTGACTACACGCAGCAAGGGTGAAGACACAGGCAGCAGCTTCAGCTCTGCACACCGGACCGGCTGCATTTTCACTCGACACGAAGTTAAACATTTATTGACTATTGGTACTTGGTACTGGCCATGCTGTAACCTGCAAAAACACACAGCCAGTAACAAGTGCCAGGCAATAGTCAGTAAGTGAAAATAACAGAGGTCCAGCCTGGCCCACCATCAGGACCCCTGCAGATCAGCAGTACCAAGACAGGGCGGCTAAAGGTAATAACATGCCGGGAGCCATGCTGCTCACCTACTATACCATGTGCACCACTGCACTACCTAAACCTACTGCTACACCTTGTATGGCAAGTGAACAGCGTGGCTCCAAGAATTGTTACCATTACCTGTAGCCCAGTGGTGAACCTAGCCTCTTTGCTGCCTGAGGCGGACTATAGAAAGACGCCCCCCCCCCCCCCCCAAAAAAAAAAAAAAAAAAAAAACTGAGTTTCCATGCTACTAGGTTAACACACTGTTATCGTCGCACAATATACACAATACACAAAGTTATAAAATAGTTTTTAAGAATTCTTCTTCCTGTATTACTTCAGTATCAGATCAACAACACGGCATTAACAATGAAAGTAACTTCTCACATCTTCTGCTTGGTGGATGGACGAGCCCACGTGGCCCCCATTCTCTATAATAGTAGCCCCGCAGATAGCTGAGTACTGGACTTCGGCTATCTTTGGCACTCCCATTAAAGTGAATGAGAGCCAGAGTGACACACCTATATATATGGGGCGCACACCCTGCGACCGCGATCGTTACACCACTGGTCAGGGGCCCGATCGGGATGGTCAGGATCCCGATCGGGCCCCCATGACATGAGGACTAATAGTCGGGGCTTGGGGCCCACCGGTGGATTCACTGGTTCCCGGGGCCAGTCCGACCCTGAATAAGGGAGCTGTAAAAAATAAAAAAAATCATTAATACTCACCTTACCTCACCTCTTCGGGCCTCCTTGAAATGTTGGGTGATCTGCTTTTTCTTCCTCCGGGCATGTGATGTCTCAGAAGAGCGCTAGAGCCAGTGTCTCATGCTTTTCTGTGATGCCACGTGCCCGGGGTCAACGCTGAGGCCTGTGACTGGGCCTCTGTGATGACATAATTTACTGCAAATCATGTTGCGGTGGACAATTTACTTTGCCCGAGATGAATCCCAAATTGTACGGTTTTGGTAAAAAAAAAGGAATAATTTGAAATATTCAGGATGAATCCAGTTCGTTGCAAGCCAATTCGCCCGACACTAATGGTAAGCAGTGGATAGAAACTCTGACTTTAACCATACACTGTGCTGTCAAATGTTTTTATGCATTTTAACATTTAGAACGCGCCAAAAATTACCCTTTCTGATGATGTAACAATTCCCACCATGTGCTAAGTGTGGAATGGATGCGGCCTGCCTACAAAGCTGATCATGGGAGAAGTTATAGAATGGTCTTGATCACTTAGTGCCACTGCTAATTCGACTTTGTCAAATATTCTGGTGACACCATTTCATGTGAGTACGGAGAGACCTAGTCACTACATGTGAGTCTGCACGCCTACAGCAAATTATCTGTTTGCAGATCTTGCACCTTGCCATCTGTTTGTCATTTGGTAAAGTACAAAATAATTCCCATACAAGAGATGACTGCATGCAACTGCTGCCGTAAAATCAGAAATGTATCTGCCAGTGCCACCACCACCCGAGCTTACCATAGATCTACCCCAGGCAGGACTCTTAGATGTTGGGGCTGCACGTCAGGTGGAACTTTTGCAGCTGCCACTGCCCTCTTCCAGTGTTACCCTGAACCGACTACTACAAAATGGGATCTGTGTCAGTGAAGATAAAGGAGAAGACATGGTTGACAGTACAGAAAGACAGCATGGTAAATTATATGTTGAGGAGGAACACACTAAACTCTCACTCAATATTTGTGGTTCACTGCTTTCAAAATAGTCTGTATTCTCAGGAAGTACGACAACACTACGCTATTGGCTGAGAAGCTTTCAGATGTTGCTACAACGCCACAGTGACTCACAGACAGCATCTGAGTCATTGCACACGTGTATGCTCTGTATTTCCTGGTCAAACACGTGGTGGCAGACACTTTCTCATAGCCATTTTTGTTCATCCAAAGCGAATCGTCCTTTGTTCGGTTTCATTAAAAACCAAACAATTTGGAATATTCGGGTCAAATTTAGTTTGTTATTAACCAATTTGCTTATCCCTACTCTTTCTGCCTTTTAGGGGTTCTCACATTAGCAATTAGAATTCAGCAATAAGAAGAGACATTTAAGGGGAAAGGGACATGATCCATATACAAATGCCTCACATGAAGAATAAATGTTTGAAAAGAACTCCATGGCCTGTGTCTAGAGCAGAAAAAGGTCAATGTACAACAGTGAAAAGGCTTCTGTACTGTAAGAGCAGTGAAGCTGTGGAATAGTTGCCTTAGGTTCTCATCTCTAGAGTCAATCACTGCTGTAGAGCACAAGATGATCAATGGTAGTAAAATAATGTAAAAACTGAATGATCATCTGGGTCAATCGCTACATGGGGACTGGAAGAAATTTTCTCCATTTTAGGTCAGGAAGGTTTTCACCTTCAACCAACAACATCACTCTTCAATGAGAAGGGTTGCAACTGAGTCAATATAGTGCGGCAATTTAACCGAGAATTACAGCGACCCAAAGTCACCATGAAGCCATAGTCTTATTCCCCATGAAACATGAGACATATGGAAATGGACATGAAATCAATTAGCGGCGGTTTCATCCTTGCCAGCACCGATATGGAAGGAAGAGACATTTTTTCATTTTAATCCTGAATTAAGAACAGAAGATTTTAGAACATGAAAAATATCAATAATGTGGAGATGATATGAAATGTAGCCCCTATGAGGGATGAAGACAGCGTCATTTATGGCTGCAATCCAGGGGTCCTCTGCCAGGTCAGTCTTAACACATGGTGAACATGTGCAGAGACCAGATTCAGAACACAAACAAGAATACGATCAATTATCAGAGGCAACAAATATAGAAATATATTCCTGAAGAAGAGAGAAAATAAGTGCAACAGCAGTGGGACAAAGTGACATGTCATAAAGATTTCCAGATGTGTCCTTCAACATTTATACTTGTCGGGACACTCTTCAGGTGTATATATAACATAGGCCATAAATAAAAGACTAGTAAAGGTGGATAATAAACAATATGGCCTCTGTTACCACCCTCTTGTACTTCTCATCTAGCTTTCCTAACTCCTGAATTGCAGCGCTGACTAGTTATTTAGTACTTACTCCAGTGTTCCCATATCACAAACTGTGGCAGCTAAAGATCCTGAACTCCAGGCTGATTTATGTTTTCTGCACTGATACATTGTAACAATCAGACTAGGAGAGAAATACAGTATGTGCCACTGATGTGCTTAGCCCATACAGGATTGTACAGACTACATGCTGTACATAATGAAAAGTCCCTCAACTGTTAGAAGTTTTACATCAGGATGGGTTCTATGTGGAAACATTGAGTGTTCACATTTACTGACAGCAAGCAGAGATCATGAGGGTATATCCACAAAGGGCAGATATGCTGCAGATATCCTATTCAGGGCTTATTCACACGTCCATATTTCATGTACATATAGCGTCTACATTTTTCACAGAAGGCATATGTATCTATTCATTTCAGTGTACTCATTCATACCTCCGATTTTTTTCACTGATCATAGGTCTGTAAAAAACAAAATGTATGACTGTGCATTTGTAGTCCAGATACAAAAGCTTTATGGAAGCATCATGCCAATGCAAGTCTATGAACCCAAAGAAGTTGTCAAACAATTAGAAATACTTTGGAAAAAAAAGATGATTATCAACCACAGGTAGCACATGAACAAGAATCACATGCCATCCAAGATTAATATGAACATTGCACCTCCGCAAAATGAATAAACCCTCAGATTTTGTGGGTGGAAAAGTTACAGTGTATTACAGTAGCAATAAAGTCTCATCCATATGCTGCAGAAAAATCTTTTTACTTAACACAAATTTCGTAGTAAATCTTCAACAGATTATTTCTGCCGCAATTCTCATTCCATTTTACATACCATAAGACCTTAATCACAATTTAGTGTTTGGCATCAGTCAATGAAATACAAAACCAGGTTGTATACACAGAAGAGATGCAAGTCTTTCTGTACCTTATTTCTGTTTAGTTTCCACTACTGGTTTTGGTTTCAAATACTGACCAAAACATTGACATATGAATAAGAACTAAAAGTGATGAAGAATTAGGAAAGTAGAAATTGAAAAAAAAAAATCACAGACTGAGTTTTAATCTGCACTTGAGTAAAATGAAAGAAGGCTGTAGGCTGGTCAATGCCTCTCCCTGGCAGCGATATGTCAGGTGCATCACTAGGAACAGGTGTTGAGTCAGATATTATCAGAGCTGAGCGATGAACATCTCATTCTCCATAAAGAACCTTCCCGGAGAAATGAGTCGTCGCCGTCTGGTTGTCACCTCTGTGTTCCCTTCCAATTATCCTGTAACTCTACCTGTGCTCACTGCGTTCTCCTGGCACTATCCATATGTTACATGCAGGCAGCGACCATGATTCATTTCCAACAACACAATCTCCAATTACAGGAGTCACCGTCTCACCGTGGCGACAATCAAAAATGCTCCCTGAGCGCGGTGACAGGACCTGTACACATGAACAGAGGAGGGAGGGGGGATAAGATCTACAATACAAAGCCCAGAACAAAGTAGCAAATAAAAGTGTGCTCAACAGAAGCCATGAGCTGAGGAAATGCGGGAATGTGGAAGCTGTCATGAAGAGAACAAACAAGTAGTTAATGCTCCCCCCCCCCCCCCCAAAAAACCCTGCATTCTCATCTTCAATACATTCATTTTAGAGATGAGCGAATATTTCAAAAATTCGATTGGACCGATTCGCAGAAGTTTCCAAAACAATTCAATTTGATCCGAATTAATTTGCGGCGAATCGCGTTAACCCCTTCCCTACATCCGCCCTAATAGGTACTGCTGGCAAGGACTTCCCGCAAACCACAGCGGAAGCATGGTGTGCACACAGAAATTGTGTGTGCACCCTGCTTTGCGGGTGTCAGATGTATGTATAATAATTAGAGGCCCAGGGGAAGTTAAAAATAACAAACACTTATACTCACTTTAACCTCACCTCTCCTGGGAATCCGGCTGTATGAGCATCTTCCTCGCTCCTCTTCTTCCTTGCGACTGAAGTCCTGCTCCCCAGATGTCACTGCTGGGGCCTGTGATTGGGCCTCAGCGGTCACGTGGAGCGTGCCGGCGTAATGACGTCATCACACCCCGACGTGACCGCTGAGGCCCAATCACAGGCCCCAGCAGTGAAGCCTGGGGATCAGGACCTCAGTCACCGGCTCTGGAGTTAATGCTGAGCCCAGGACAGGTGAGTATCAGTATTTTTTTATTTTTAATCACCGCATGTTTGACCGCGGCATCCAAGGGGTTAAAACCCCTGATCGGGGCCGTGTGATTCGATACATCGAAACGTGAGGAAATCCGGAATCGATGCAAATCGAAAATTTCCTGAAATTCAGATCAAATTCCACTTCGTCAGGTTCGATTCGCTCATCTCTAATTAATTTCTTAGGTTTCCTCTTTTCAAACATCAATTGATTTTGTCGCCCATTCAATATCACTGCATAATTCGTCACAATTGTAGGAAAGAGCTTGTCACACACGGTTGCCATATCATGGTGTAGGCAGCTTCCTAAAGGGGGCAGCACTTGCAGCATCCCAGAGTGCTCCTGCTTATATTGTGTTTGTCTTTGTGCCTCTGGGTTATGTTTGTATGTCCTGTCTATATGTTCTTTGTTCTATGTAATTTGTTTGCAGCTTTCCCCTTGTTATTTTCCCTGTAGTTACCACCTTGTTAAGCTCCTACACTTAGTACAGCCCTGGCCTATCACAGGCCATTGGGTGGGGTCTGGGAGACTTAGGTCTCTTGGGGAACCGCTACAGCCTCAGTGTTAGGAGTGTGTTAGCAGTGTGAGAGTGCAGAGGAGACAGTGCATGCCAGCACTGTGCAGTGAGGCCTAGCAGTTCCTTTAAAGCCACAGAGGAGGAAGCTTCAAGCCCAAGGCTCTTCTTAAGACAGCTCTGAATCAGGGAAGACCAGTTGTCTACACTTTGGACATTGTGCCAAGAGGAGCAGTGGAGTTCATTGACAGGAGGTGTTGTCACGTCACCTTCAACAAGGTAACCAGAACCCTGTCAGGAACCCTGTCAGGACTACCCTAGAGTAGTACCCAGAAAACTACTACTACCACCACCATCAGGTAGTACAGCAGGATCCCTCTCATCGGTGTCCGGCCTAGGAGCAGAGCTGGGAGAGTGGTTGAGTGTACTCGGCCAATCTGGTGGCACGTCATCTGCCACTACTACTCCCGTCCTCTGATTCCCTCCATCTGGGCTGCGGCACACTCAAAGGAAATAAGGGTCGCCAATAGGAGCAGCAGGTATACTGTAAAAACCACAGTGCTGTTCTCATGCAGCTAGAATAATCTTCCACTGTGCCCTCAAAGAGGGTTTCACAAAGGGCATTTTGTAGCTGTTGCTGTCCATAGTCAGAACAGAGAAAAGGGGACGGTCTCAACAAAAGCAGCTCAAGGAAGAGAAGAAGTTGGGAGATTTCACTTCTGGCTTCACTTTACAATATGTGAGCTAGGTGAATGCTTCTTGACTTCTTCTCTGTACTCTACACCTCATCCTCACTGAAGCAACTACATGAATTCACTCCCTCTCCTCTGGTCTTGTAAAAGCATTAGGCTGTATAATTTGGGATGCTGTCTGACTGCATGGTGGGTGGGTGTACTGTGATATAGCTGTCATAATACAGCTCCACAACCTTTACCTGTTGTAGGGTCTGTTTTTATTTTCTCCCCCCCCCTTTCCAATTGCAGTTGCAGAAATTGGTATGTCCCCACTTTCCCTGACTACCCCCCCACACACACACACATACACCTCCATTTTGATTATTAGCTATAAGAGCCAGTTTGGGACAAAGAATGAAATATAAAGAGTAGGGACTTTATCTAATCCAGGGGGCACATTTAGGTTATGTGGTAATGCCCTTGTGGATGCCTATTTTGTACTTAATTTTGTTTAATTTTGTGCTTAGATCTGTTTTTCTTGACTCATTTCACCGAAGAACTTGCACATTGGTTACAAGTTGCACCATTTTGCCTTTAACATATGTTCAATGAGTTTGAGAATAAACAAAGTTGTGGCCGACCTCCATCCAGCAAAAAGTGATATGTGTGTGGTCTCTTTACTTTGGAGTTGGGGCCAGGGCCCTTTAGTCACATAGGTGGGCCCAGTGCAAAGATTTTATAAATGGGCCGCTCCATCATCACCACTTAGAAATACCTGACCAGCACAAATTATAATGCCCTCTCAGTGGCCTCCCATATAATATAATTCCCCTCAGTGACTCATCAATCAAATGCCCATGCAGTGGCATCACACATTGTCCCCCCCCCCAGTGGCCCTTCAGACATTAATCTGTCCCACTCCAGTAGCCCCTCAGACATAATATTTGTAATGTCCCTCACCAGTTGCCCTCATAGTATAATGTCCCCCACCAGTTGACCACACAATATAACATGCTCCAGATTGCCCCATAGTATAATGTCCCCCTTCTGGCTGCCCCACAGTTTCATGCCCCCTTTATCTAACACTCACTTTTTCCCCGTTTACCTGTCCTCTTCTGCCTCTGCTGCTGGCAGCTTCAGGGAGCAACAGACACATTGTAAGTGACATCACTACATTGTGCCTACTGCTCCCAGAACAGCAGAAGCAGAGACAGCAGCCGAAAGGTGAAACAGGAAGCGGTCTGCTCCCTGCTTCATCATTGTATTCAACTTATCTATGCCTGGAGGATGAAGGTGAGTATAATTGTGACATAACAGGGTGTGACTCACTGCCCGGAATAGCGGGACAGCACTTTAAATGCAGGACTGTCCCGCTGTCCCAAGAGAGCCCCCTGCTACCATAATTGCACTGTTGGTTAAAGCGGACCTGGTTGGGGGTGAGAAGCCAGAATCATGGTGGGAGTTTATAAGGTATATAGTCACAAAGACACATCTGCTTCTGGATCAGGCTTTCTAGCTTCTACAAAAGTAGTTGCATATGTTGTCTGCCTATCTAACTATTTGTGTAGTCAGGGCCTCCATGCAGAAACATTGTCTGGGATTTAGCCATGGTTTTCAGAATTACAGCTTTTCCATATGTTTCACCTGTACAAATGGCAACTGAGAACTAAGGTAAAAATACAAGTTTTTTTTAGACATTGTTTTTGCATATTGTTTTAATCACACCACAACATTTGAATAAACCCTAAGGTAGGAGCCACGCCTGACTCCCCTTCATTCTTAGGTAATTGAAGAAAATATATTTATGGGTTTCTGTCTCCCTCTTACCCTCAATAGTGAACTATAACCCCAAACATGCCCTGGCAAACCTTCAGGTCTTCTGGGAGTTTTCCCAAAATGTAACATTTAACAATGAACTTGCAAGGATAGTTCAACACATTATGGCATACTTGACAGCTCTCCCCTAGAAAAGGAAGTTCTAAAATGTTGGTTAGTATGCATTATGTTTGGTGGAAGCCTGGCCTCTGGGACCCTCACCAATCCTGAGAATGAAGAATCATCATAACTGTCTTTTATTCTGCACAGTGGCACTTATGGCCATCCCTGCTGTGTAGGGAATTCCAGTGCATCCCCATTTTCTTGCATGCACAAGAACATGCAAAGGAGAAACCCAATGACAATGACTCCCATTTGACTATGGACAAAATATGTTTATGTTCTTTTTGTTGACTATACCTGTTGGGTGTCCATCGTTTTTAAATTGAAACTGGCGGAGGAAACAATTCTCTGTACAGGACTTTTTCCTCTGCCGATTTTTAGCGGACACTTTGGGTTTTGTTTTTATGGTGTTCATTGTGCAATAAAAGTCAATACAAACAATGATACCAATTTTTATAGTTTTGTTTGTGTTTGAATGACTTTAACCACTTCAGTACCGGGACAATTTCTGGTCCAGGACCAGACACATTTTCGGGTTTTTTTGTATGTGCGGTTTTGCGGGCTGTAACATTTTTATCATTTGGGTTATTCAACTAATTTCTGTGTCTTTTTTTGGTGACACATACAGTGATGGCCAAAAGTATTGGCATCCCTGCAATTCTGTCAGATAATACTCAATTTATTCCAGAAAATGATTGCAATCACAAATGCTTTAGTAATAATATCTTCATTTAATTTGTCGTCAATGGAAAACCACAAAAAGAATTGTCAAAAAGCCAAATTGGATATAATTCCACACCAAACATAAAAAAGGGGGTGGAAAAAAGTATTGGCACCCTTTGAAAAATCATGTGATGCTTCTCTAATTTGTGTAATTAACAGCACCTGTTACTTACCTGTGGCACATAACAGGTGGTGGCAATAACTAAATCACACTTGCAGCCAGTTGAAATGGATTAAAGTTGACTCAACCTCAGTCCTGTGTCCTTGTCTGTACCACATTGAGCATGGAGAAAAGAAAGAAGACCAAAGAACTGTCTGAGGACTTGAGAAGCAAAATTGTGAGGAAGCATGAGCAATCTCAAGGCTACAAGTCCATCTCCAAAGACCTGAATGTTCCTGTGTCTACCGTGCGCAGTGTCATCAAGAAGTTTAAAGCCCATGGCACTGTGGCTAACCTCCCTAGATGTGGACGGAAAAGAAAAATTGACGAGAGATTTCAACGAAAGATTGTGCGGATGGTGGCTAAAGAACCTCGACTAACATCCAAACAAGTTCTAGCTGCCCTGCAGTCCGAGGGTACAACAGTGTCAACCCATACTATCCGTTGGCGTCTGAATGAAAAGGGACTCTATGGTAGGATACCCAGGAAGACCCCACTTCTGACCCAGAGACATAAAAAAGCCAGGCTGGAGTTTGCCAAAACTTACCTGAGAAAGCCAAAAACTTTTTGGAAGAATGTTCTCTGGTCAGATGAGACAAAAGTAGAGCTTTTTGGGAAAAGGCATCAACATAGAGTTTACAGGAAAAAAAAAGAGGCCTTCAAAGAAAAGAACACGGTCCCTACAGTCAAACATGGCGGAGGTTCCCTGATGTTTTGGGGTTGCTTTGCTGCCTCTGACACTGGACTGCTTGACCGTGTGCATGGCATTATGAAGTCTGAAGACTACCAACAAATTTTGCAGCATAATGTAGGGCCCAGTGTGAGAAAGCTGGGTCTCCCTCAGAGGTCATGGGTCTTCCAGCAGGACAAGACCTGAATCCCATAGAACACCTGTGGAGAGATCTCAAAATGGCAGTTTGGAGAAGGCACCCTTCAAATCTCAGGGACCTGGAGAAATTTGCCAAAGTAGAATGGTCTAAAATTCCAGCAGAGCATTGTAAGAAACTCATTGATGGTTACCGGAAGCGGTTGTTCGCAGTTATTTTGTCTAAAGGTTGTGCTACCAAGTATTAGGCTGAGGGTGCCAATACTTTTGTCCGGCCAATTTTTGGAGTTTTGTGTAAAATGATCAATGATTTGACTTTTTTTTTCATTCTCTTTTGTGTTTTTTCATTGCAAGCAAAATAAATGAAGATAATATTACCAAAGCATTTTTGATTGCAATCATTTTCTGGAAGAAATTGAGTATTATCTGACAGAATTGCAGGGGTGCCAATACTTTTGGCCAGCACCGTAGAGCTTTATTTCTATGCAAAGTGCTACTAAAAAAACTTTTTAAAATAGTTTTTCCTCTCCATTACGGAAATTTTTGTTTTGTATGGTGTCATTAGGGGTGGGGCTAGAACCTGTAATAAGGGTGTGTTTTTGACATATTATTTAATTTATTTTTTTCATTATTTTATTTACTTTTTTTTTTTTTACTTTTCTATTCATTTTATTTATTTATTTTTTTTACATTGTGTCCCCATAAGGTCATAATAGACTTTTGGGGAGATCTAATCACTGTTTTTTTTTTTTGTGGGGGAGGCTGCTTTTCCCCAGTAGGACCCAGCAGTTCTTGCAGACGCTGATCCCAGCGGATCACGTGACCACCAGGTCAGAGGGCAGCCGCATCATGACGACTCCCATAGCTGTGTATACAGTGCTCAATGAGCGCTGTGTGTAAAGCGATCAGGAAGGCAGGGAAGGTAATAAACCTTCCCTGCTTTCTCTCTGGGAGCTCCAGCTGAAGTTACAGCTGGCTCCCTGTTTCAGCAGCTGCACGATTTTGTGCGAATGCTGAAAACTGCTTGGACGTACCGATACGTCCTTGCAGAACTAGACAACCACCTTCTGGACGTATATAGTCTATGGTTATAGCTACACCCCTGGGTAGATATTTTTAATTTTTAAGAGAGTAGCAAACCTGTACCAAATCTCGTACAAGAACATGACTTTTACTTGCTGATTAGCCTCCCATGAATGGGGCTTATCAGGAGGATGCCTAGAATCAGCCGCAGAATCCATGGCAAGAAGGAGCAGGACACTTATTTTTCCAACATACCAAAAACTCAAAAAATCTAAAATATATAATCGTACCATTGCACAAAATATAGCTAGCTTGTAGTTTTGGCTGCACAGTGAACACCATAAAAACAAAACGCATCCCATTTTGAATTTTTTTCCAGTACATTGCAGGAATATTAAATGGTACCATTGGAAGTACAATCTAGCCCCCCAAAAATAAGCCATCAAACATCCCCGTGAACAATAAAAATTATGTTTTTTGGGAATTAATAAATGAAAATGAAAAATGGCTGCAGTGGGAAGGGGGTTAAAGGTTGGTAATTACTGTATGTGACACAAGTGTCTAGTGATGTAGATATGCATTCCCTTCTCCCCTTTAACTAAACAGAAATACTTTTCAGGAGTTTAGGAAAGTTGGATGACCTAGCCTTTCCAGGCGAAAAAAAATACTAATAACCAGCTGGATGAAATGTTTAGCTGAGGATTTTTTTCTTATTTTTATTCTTGTTCACACATTTTTTTTCTTTCACACATCATGGGAAAGATTTGATCAAATCCACCAATCAGATAATAAGTCCTTAAGATGGTGGAGCTACTGTCCAACTCTCACGCCATAAACCCATCCCCAGGCACTATAGAGGACACAGGCGTCTGTTGTCTTGGCTCTGGCCCCAGAATTGTTCCTCACATCTGGAACACAACTGGGGAGATACCGAGGGGATGTGATTGTAGAAAGTAAGGAATAACACGAAATAACACGGTCATAACATTTGCCGCTATGGCATCCGGGCCAAAAGCTGATTCATAACCAAATGGCTGGAAGCGGCTCAAACCTTCAGTGTTCCAGATAAATTCCTTCAATTTGACAACTCATTATCCGACATGTTTGGTTCTAAGTCATTACAAAGTCAGAGCAGATAAAAGTCATAAAAACTAGAGACAAAAACAACTTTTACTTCAGTTCCATCAGAGGCGAATAACTTGTACATAGTGAAAGGCACAGATCTGCTCTGCGGGAAGATATTATAGAATGAAGTTAACTGCACACAGCCATAACAGCTATATTACTATATGTTATAAGGATGTCATTAACAGGGCGCGAGACTGTGACATCCTCTCACTCATGATATAGAGCTTGATTGTCATCTTACAATCTAAATTCCCTATCAGTATGAGTAAATATTGGTCATTTGTATGTGTAACACAGCACTAAGATAGATGTTCTCATGAATCTAGGAGAGAATATTTCTCATTGCCATAATCACTTTCAATTCTCTTCCAATATTGATCTCAAAGCCAGAAAAATCTGTAAGTTTTTGCCAAGTTTATCTACAAACAAGAGCAGAATAATCGCTCCGATTCCAATAATTGCAGAAATTACATTTCCTGAAAATCCTCATTTCCCATGTGACATAATAAATTGCAGAGCAGGTCGAGGAGCATTGCCGTCATGCAATACATAATTTGGGTTATAACTACGACGATGAATCTCAGGTTTATGGAGATTCGTTTGAAAGAGAAGGAAAAAAGTTGTAGAAGCGTCTCTTCAAAGTTAATTCAACAGGCAACAGAAAATTCTTCATATAAACTGCACAGCATGCTCAGTATCTCCTCTTATATACAATACATAGTAGCACTTCTATGCTGAACACTGGTTATCATCTGGAGTTCATGCCTTTATTCTATATATAAGGACTCTACACAGTACGGCTTTATTGGCCTGTATACTAGATATCATGCAGTATTTTCTTTTTTTTTTCTGTATATTTGGCCTTGAACAGTGCCACTTCTCTTGTCCTGTTTGCTGAATGTAATCCTTAGTATCTCCTGTTATGGACAATATATAGTAGCACTTCTCCTATGCTGCACGCTGGTTATCATCTGGAGTATGTAATATTTTCTCTTTTTCTGTATCTGTGGCCTTGAACAGTGCCACTTCTTTTATGCTAGGTGTAGTTTTCAGTATCTCCTTTTATTGTATATATGGACACTGCACAGTCCTACATATTGTATACAGACAGTGCACATTACAGCTTTTTTATTCCTGTATGCCGGGTGTAATCTTAGCATCTGCTAAAGATGGGCAAAGCTCAAGGAATTCACTTCAATGAATATCCATGAGGTTGAGCTGTCCAGTTTGTTTTGGGACATATTGTCTGGCACGAACCAGAAGTGCTAATATTCTACTATGAGGTCTCTTCAAACCCCAGAGTATCATAAGCGGTGGCCCAAGGAAGGTGCGGTAACATAACAAACCGCTATACTTACCATGCCTCAACTCCCTTGGGCATTTTCCCGGAGTCAGGCAGTGTCCGATGGTCCCCCAGAGTCCATTTTCAGCCTCTGACTGACGTCATATGCCCTAAGGTCACCACTGAGTCCTATGATTGGTCATGTAGAGTGCACCAACGTCATGACACTTTCACCCAGACACTTTCACAAGATGTCGGCATGCGCCACATTACCGCTGAGGCCTGTGATTGCTGACCCCGGGATGCATGACATCATTCAGAGGCCAGTAGAAGATGCCTTGGTATGAACAGACCCTGAGAAGATGACCAGGAGAGGTGAAGCAAGGTGAGTAGAACTATTTGTGTTGCCACACCTCCTCTGGGCCTCCACTTATTATAGTCTGGGGTCTGAAGTTGAAGAACTCCAAAAGTTTCAAGTTCAGGTCTGAAACTTTTGGAAAACTTAGGTTGAATTCAGTTCCCTTTATTTTGTATATGTGGATACTGCACAGTACAACTTCACTTGTCCTATATACTGGGTGTAACTCAGTATATGTTCTTCATCTGTGCACTGCACAGTACCACTTTTCTAGTCATGCATGCTGTGTGTAAAGCTACATGCACATGTGGCATCCCAGAGCTGGCTATGGCTGGGCTGAGGGTGATCTCTGTGCATTGTATTATTTCCTGTTGCTTCATAGCCTGTGTGACATAGCAGGGGGTCCTGAGTCTCACACAACACAGCGCCACCTAGTGAGCCTCACACATGCATTACACCTCCCATAGGATTGAATAGTAACCAAATGTCCAATGGGAGGACATCGCCTGGGAAAATGGGAGGAGTCAGCTGATCACTGGGTCCCCATGGTAACACCCCTGCAGGAAGGTCCTGCGTGTGAGGAGTTAGAATTGTGGAGTGTTAGGAGGAGGAGGTGAGGAGATAAGTGTGATGTCCTGTGAAGAAAGCAGTGAGTTTAGTGCAGGAATCTCAAGTCCTAGACAGGCCCAGGAAGGTTGGAGAGCTGACAAACTCCAGCTATTCAGAAGATCCTGTCCCCTGTCTGCCTAGCCATCGCCCTGAAGGAAGTCAAGCATCATTATCTTGTCAGCATGAGACTGTGGAGAGAACATGCTGGAACACGTGCTCCATAGCAAGTATCACAGGATCCAGGGGCCAAGGCCAGACCTGTGGAATATCCTGCCACCCTAACTATTGCACCCCGAAACTCTGAGCTATCAGGACCACATAACGTGAGTGGGGAATATTATGTGCTAGTATCATGGTGGGCATCCTCCTATGAGCCAAATAGGAACCCAGACGCACCTTAGGGCTGTAACACTGAAGTATAAGGGGCTAGGAACACCTTTCATCAAGTCTACCCTGCACCCCAGGACTTTGCTGTGTCACCAGGCGTACCCCGTTGTTTTGTATTGAAGAAACTGTTTAAGCATTTGTGCCTCCACACCCATGGAAGTAAAAGTTCAACTTTACAACCGTTTCTGTGTCTGACTCTGCACCGACAACATCAGGGCGCCCCAAACACCACCAGTCGGCACAGTATAGGGGAAGCGCCCCGGGGGAACAATCACCACCAACATTTGTGCAGCCCCCTCATCACCGGTACCAGTGGTGGTAACGTGGGACAGCATCAGCGCTGCGCCCTCGTGCCCAGAGACCGTGACAAGTCTGCGCTGTTTGCACCCCGCAATCCCAACTGCAGCGTTGCCTTCCATCTGGTCACCGCAAGAAAAACTGGCGTCACGAACAGGATACGGGTGTGTGCCATTTTGAGAAAGTTGCCACGAAAAGTGCGCCAAATTGTCTCCAGAGCATTGGTCTTTATTGTGGACTTTGCTAAGATCAAGTTTATTCCCTGAGAGTGCTTGCCACAAAGAGGGGGAGCCCTATACCCCTGAAGTAAGCCCTAAAGACTGTCCTCTCAGTGTGTTACAGCCCTGGAAGAGTTAAAACGCCCAGGACTTGTTTGCTGCGCCACATCGCTGTGTAAGAACGCCCACAAAGGGTTAACTGTACCTTGCAAAAGTGCGGGAGATTTTTAGCACTGCCCATGAGGCCAGGAGACCCATCTTTCGCCATCTTAGGAGAGCCCAGAATGCTGAGCGCAATGCTCCAGCGCACCCATACAAGAAAGTGAAAGGCGAACGTGCCGGCGCCATTTCTGACTCTCCGGTGCCGCATCACCGTCCCTGCTGTGCACCGCTGATCTCTGGTCCACGCTGCAGTTGCTGTCAGTGAGTACTGTGCCTCCCTGTCCTTGTCTTCAGTCCTCCCACGGCCCCAGCGAGTGTTTTCCGTGTCCGTGGGGAGTGCCACCATTAAAGAGGGGGAGCACACCGTCAGCCTGCATCACAGTGACTCTGTTAATAGCTACAGCATTCTTAAAGGGACAGCATTCCAAGTTGTAGTCTCCATTCCCTGCCAGCAAGCAGTTGAGTTTCTTAAAGAGACGGCGACCTAATTCCAGTCATAATTGCAAACAACATGACTGAGCAAAGTGACATTGTGCCATCTGTTTCTAGTGATCCAGCAGTGCCCATGGCGAGCAGCCTACCATTCTCCATGCCATTTTACCCTGGCGCACCATGGCTGCCGTGCTACAAAGGGGAGGCGCATACCCTCAGGGACTTTCGTGAGAAGATGCTGTCTCTCTTCCAGTTCTATCCTCTGAATACAGAACAGCAGATACAGATCCTGCTGGGCCAGCTTGAGGGTGCTGCAGCTAGGGAGGTCAAATCCTGGCCTGCCTCTGACAAAAGAACCCCTGGGCAAATTCTGGACAAACTCCAGGTGAACTTTGACGTGCGATCTGTCTCCGAGGTAAAGATGCGCTTCTTTTCCAGACGACAACTACCTGGTGAGACCCTGCGGGACTATGCTTTATCCCTCCAAGAGGCGTTCAGAGCTGTGGTGCAAGTGGATCCACGTGAAAATGTGGACTCTGATAAAATCTTGCTTGACCGCTTCATAGACGGGGCGGGTACCACATTGCTCCAGAGTCAGTTGCGAATGCTTGCTGCACAACATCCCAGCATCACGTTTGCTGACTTCAAGGCCCTTGCCATCCAGGTCTTGGGACAGGAGCAGCCCCAGCCGAGCCCAGTCATCTGTGCTCCCTCACCTGGACCCTCAACAAGCATTGCTCCAGTTGTCCTGCCACTACCTCTGGGTACCTCACCTGCTGCCCAAACTGCGCAGACTACACTAGCAGACTCCAGAGATGACCTTCTGGCCCGAGTGGATCATCTGACCCGTGCCATGGAACAGATCACCGTCCGTCTAGATCGTCTGACCCAGCCGTCTTCATCGTCCAGTGATCCTTTGCGAAGTCTCAACATCTCACCTGAGTCGCCACCCAGACGTCCGTCTTCAGTGAAACCTCCGCAGAGTGAGAGGCCATACTGTACCTATTGCCATAGATATGGACACACCAGGCCTCAGTGTTTTCAGTTAAACGGGCCACCCCCGAGGCCGTGGGCCGCCCCTCGGGAGGAAAGAAGAAGGGCCCAGGTGAATCTTCAGTGCCATTGTCACGCTTCGTCTCAGCCTGCCCACACATCACAATCCGGGTGAACGGCGTCCCTCTGACAGCGTTGGTGGACACTGGATCTCAGGTAACAACCCTGCGCAAGCAGGTGTTCCTTGAACATTGGGACTTAGGTGTGTTGAATAGAACACCTGACACAAGGATAAATCTGTGTGCCAGCAATGGACAGCCCATACCACAGCAGGGTTATTGGGAACCCACTATCCAGATTGGGGACTTGAAACTGCCTAGACAGGGTGTAATTGTCACTGATGTAGAGGATGATAGGTTTGCAGTTGTAATATTAGGCATGAATGTTTTACGCCATTGCTTTGCAGAAGTGTTGGATGCCTTGCATGCCTCTCTCCTTACAGCTTCTCCCAGTGACCAGCAGACCATTCAGCGGGCCATTTGTGTACTCAATGCCCAGCACAAGTTCGCCAACAAACAAGGTGAAATTGGTCGAGTCCGGATCCAAGATACCCGTCCAGTAACCCTACAGCCTGGAACAGAAGCTATGGTGTGGTGCCGTGCCCGTCCGGGCATAGAAAATCAGGACTACGAGGCCTTGCTACAACCCATACAGGTAGATGGCCAACCACTTGTCATGGCTGCCCGCAGCCTTGTCACAGTTTCCAATGGACGTGTTCCTGTCCGCTTAGTCAACTTGGGCGATGCTCCAGTGAACCTCCACAAGTTCCACTCTGTGGCCCTGCTACACCGGTTAGCACCAGAAGACATTCTCTCTGGTGATTCTACCGCCACACAGCGTTCCACCCAAGCTGCTGAGAACATTCAGAATGGAGCCACGAAGTCTTGGTGGGATGAATTGAACGTGGGAGACGCCAATACCCCTATAGAGCACATCAATGGGGTTCGCAATGTGGCCAAGCGTTACCAACAGGCATTCAGCAAACACCCATTGGACTTTGGTAAGACCACGACCATACAACATCGCATTCTGACTGGCAACCACCATCCAATCAAGGAGCGTCACCGTCCAATACCACCCGCGATGTACCAACCGGTGAAAAAGTTGATCCAAGAGATGCGAGATGCTGATGTCATCCGGGAGAGTAACAGCCCCTGGGCAGCCCCGCTAGTCCTTGTCAAGAAGAAAGATGGAACCCTACGATTTTGTGTGGACTATCGTAAACTCAACAACGTCACGCACAAAGACGCATACCCATTGCCGCGGATTGAGGAATCTCTAACGGCTTTGGGATCAGCTACCTGTTTCTCGACCCTGGACTTAACCAGTGGATACTGGCAAGTCCCTATGGCGCCTGAAGATCGTGAAAAGACTGCGTTTACGACCCCGATGGGACTCTTTGAATTCAATAGTATGCCATTTGGGCTATGTAATGCCCCAGCCACATTCCAACGGCTTATGGAGAGGTGCCTCGGCCATGAGAATTTCCAGAGTGTGCTACTGTACCTGGACGATGTTATTGTATTCTCCCGGACATACCAAGAACACCTTCGTCACCTGTCCGAGGTATTCAAGGTACTTATACAGCACGGCCTAAAGTTGAAGCCCTCCAAGTGCTACCTGTTGAAACCCCAAGTTCACTACCTTGGGCATGTCGTGAGCGCACAAGGCGTCCAACCTGATCCTGAAAAGATCACTGCAGTCCAGAACTGGCGAAGACCAACTACCGTCAAAGAAGTCCGAAGCTTCCTTGGATTCGCAGGTTACTACCGGCGTTTCATACCACACTTCGCCCAAGTAGCCGAGCCTCTGAACGAGTTGTTGCGCGGTTGTCCCAGAGAAAACTACAACCGAAAGCTTCCGGTAGACTGGACAGCGCGTCAAGAGGAAGCCTTTCAAGCGCTTAAAGCACTTCTGACGCAACCACCAATTCTAGCCTATCCCGACTACAGTCAGCCATTCCGCTTGTACACAGATGCAAGTCACCAAGGTTTGGGTGCAGTGTTGTCCCAGGTTCAGGACAACAAAGAGCGAGTCATCGCCTACGCCAGCAGGAGTCTGAGAGGCGCGGAGAAGAACGACCAGAACTATAGTTCTTTCAAACTCGAACTTCTGGCGCTTGTCTGGGCCGTGACAGAGAAGTTTAAAGACTACCTGGCTACCACACCCTTTACCGTGTACACAGATAACAATCCGTTGGCGCATCTGGACACTGCTCGACTGGGAGCCCTTGAACAACGGTGGGCCTCAAGACTCGCGAATTACAAGTTCTCTGTCAAGTATCGCAGTGGCAAGTCCAACGCTAACGCTGATGCACTCTCAAGGTTGCCTGTGGGAGAAGAACCACCCCGAGAAGACATCTGGGAAGAGGTGGAGATGCCACCATTCTACAACAAGTTTGCCCAACAGGTTGCTATTGGTGTCCCTGTAGAAGGAGAATCTCTGGCGAAAACAGCTGCCGAATCCCTCCAGGAGCCATCTCTGTGGAAAACGTTCCAAGAAGAGAGCAGAGTTTTAGGAGAATTGTCAGATTTCCTGCTTACAGGAAGAATACCAACCCGTGTAAAGAGAGGTCTTCATGACGTGGAATTAAAACGCCTTTGGCGACAGAGGAAGCGCCTGTTTGTCCAACGAGGCCTTCTACTTAGAAACACTCTTGATCCTGTCACAGGTGAAAGGCTTCATCAGATCCTCTTACCAAGAAGAGACGCACAGATGATACTTGAGGCGTATCATGACAGATCCGGTCACTTCGGGGTACAAAAGACCGAAGCTACCATCCGTCGTCGCTTCTATTGGGTTGGGATGAGGAGTGACATTGAGAGTTGGTGCCGAGAGTGTCCCGCCTGTAGTATCACCAAGGAAGGTCGAAGAGATCAGAAGGCCCCTCTACATCCAATTAAGACTCAAAAGCCGTGTGAAATTGTTGCTCTGGACCATGTGAAGTTGGGTCCCACACGTTCCGGCTACAGCTACGCTCTGACAATGGTGGATCATTACTCCAAGTTCCTTGTCATCGTGCCTGTCAGAGATCTTACAGCAAGAACTACGGCTGAGACCTTCTACGCAGAGTTTGTCCGCCATTACGGTTGTCCTGAGCATATCCTCACCGACCGTGGATCGGCGTTTGAATCCCAATTGTTCCGTGAGCTGTGTCAGTTCCAAGACTGCAAGAAGTTGCGAACCACAGCGTATCACCCTCAAGGGAATGGTATGTGCGAGAAGGCAAATCAAGTGATCATTGGCATGCTAAGAACAGCCGCAGTTACACCTGGTGTTGAGTGGCCTGAACGTATCAAGGACTTGGCCTATATTTACAGCAACACACCCCAAACATCTACGGGATACACACCATTTTATCTAATGTTTGGAAGACAAGGTCAACTTCCTTCAGACTTAACCCTTGGTGTGAAGGTCCCTGACACCATCAATCCACTACCCATAACAGACTGGGTTGTTGAACACCGCCGACGTATGGAGGAAGCTAAAGAGATAGTTGAAACGCGCATGGATGAGGTTCGTAGGAGACAACAGGAGGATTACAACCATCACGCCCATGCAGCGCCCCTGAAAGTTGGCGACCGTGTATGGTTAAGGAATAACCATCGGAATGGGAAATTGGATCCATTCTGGGAGAAAGAACCATACAGTGTCATCTCCATACCATATCCTGAATCCGACGTGTATGAGATCTCTAAACCTGGGAGACAGCCCCAAGTAGTACACCGAAACCGTCTGAAGCTGTGCCTTAAAGAAGGACTACCCACAGAGGTGCCCCCAGCTGAGACAACGAGTACAGAGATCTTGTCACCGTATGAAGCAAAAGAGAGACACCCAACGTTAACTGAGCTTATGTGGGCGCCTAAACTACTACCATTTAGCTGTTATCCACCAATTGCTCTAGTGCAAGAGAACCCTTCGACAGATGATTTAATTGATTTCAGTGACTCTGTTCCTGATTCAAATCTCGTTCCACTTAGGCGTTCTGAGCGTACCACAAAAGGCATACCTCCAACACGCTATAGTGATGCCATGGCTGTCCTCGGGTAAAAGAGGTTAACTGTCTCTGCTTCTGTATATATGTTATTCCTGCTCTGATTACATTAATGTTTTTCCTGTGTGTATATACAGTATATATATAATATCTTGCCATGTAATATAGTATTTACATTTATATGCAACAATCCAAGCCATAGTGCCTGGCTCACCGAGCCAAGGAAGTTCTGTTACCCCATTGCGGTATGGACATTGGTGCTAGAGTGCCTACTCTTCCTTACAGAAAGGACTGTTTATTGTTTCTCAGAGAGACTCTCATGATAATGGACACTCACGAAATTTGTGCCAGAGAGCCTCTGGACCCATTTGCACTACTGTTGTTTCTATATGGACTGTCTGATGGTACCGCCAAAAGGTTCCATAAGTCTGAGTTTATCTCTCCGTTACCCTTCAGACTTCTCATGGACATTTCAGGACTATGCCGGGAGGTCTTACCTCAAGTTTCTAAGTATTATATTTTTCTAAACTGTTAGTGACATTTGCACTTTATTCGTATTTATTAACTTTATGTTACATTTCTCACCTTCACCCCAGCCCGTCGCCGAGGTCGGCTCAGTGAAAGAGGGGGAGTATGTGGCATCCCAGAGCTGGCTATGGCTGGGCTGAGGGTGATCTCTGTGCATTGTATTATTTCCTGTTGCTTCATAGCCTGTGTGACATAGCAGGGGGTCCTGAGTCTCACACAACACAGCGCCACCTAGTGAGCCTCACACATGCATTACACCTCCCATAGGATTGAATAGTAACCAAATGTCCAATGGGAGGACATCGCCTGGGAAAATGGGAGGAGTCAGCTGATCACTGGGTCCCCATGGTAACACCCCTGCAGGAAGGTCCTGCGTGTGAGGAGTTAGAATTGTGGAGTGTTAGGAGGAGGAGGTGAGGAGATAAGTGTGATGTCCTGTGAAGAAAGCAGTGAGTTTAGTGCAGGAATCTCAAGTCCTAGACAGGCCCAGGAAGGTTGGAGAGCTGACAAACTCCAGCTATTCAGAAGATCCTGTCCCCTGTCTGCCTAGCCATCGCCCTGAAGGAAGTCAAGCATCATTATCTTGTCAGCATGAGACTGTGGAGAGAACATGCTGGAACACGTGCTCCATAGCAAGTATCACAGGATCCAGGGGCCAAGGCCAGACCTGTGGAATATCCTGCCACCCTAACTATTGCACCCCGAAACTCTGAGCTATCAGGACCACATAACGTGAGTGGGGAATATTATGTGCTAGTATCATGGTGGGCATCCTCCTATGAGCCAAATAGGAACCCAGACGCACCTTAGGGCTGTAACACTGAAGTATAAGGGGCTAGGAACACCTTTCATCAAGTCTACCCTGCACCCCAGGACTTTGCTGTGTCACCAGGCGTACCCCGTTGTTTTGTATTGAAGAAACTGTTTAAGCATTTGTGCCTCCACACCCATGGAAGTAAAAGTTCAACTTTACAACCGTTTCTGTGTCTGACTCTGCACCGACAACATCAGGGCGCCCCAAACACCACCAGTCGGCACAGTATAGGGGAAGCGCCCCGGGGGAACAATCACCACCAACATTTGTGCAGCCCCCTCATCACCGGTACCAGTGGTGGTAACGTGGGACAGCATCAGCGCTGCGCCCTCGTGCCCAGAGACCGTGACAAGTCTGCGCTGTTTGCACCCCGCAATCCCAACTGCAGCGTTGCCTTCCATCTGGTCACCGCACACATGAAAGTGTGCATTTATGGGGCTGCAAGAAAATGGCATTGACACTACTTGGATGATATCCATGACTTCCACATACCCATAGATTTCATTAATGAGCCCGGGCAACAAAACACAGAGATTTGCTCCTGGGCTCATGGTCCCCTACATGGACTCATGATAATACATGGGTTAGTATGCTAGATGTTAAAAAAAAAACATGGCTAGCACACTGACAAAGCACACAAATATTTCTATAAGTTGTCAGATAGAACTTATGCATTATGGGAAGTAAACAATACCACCATATTCAGTCTGCGTCACCTCTCTGCATCTCATCAAATGTAATAATATTGTCATCCAGTGAAATCTCCCCAGGGGTATAAATACTTTTCATAGGGGCTGTATTTTAGAGTCTACAGTCGGCTCTGGTTCTTCGTTTCTTGGCTTTGTGTCTTGGAACGTGTCAGCTGCCAGGTTTTTGAAGGAAGATCATCAAAGCTGGCAGGGAGTGATCAATACAAGAGCTTGCAATGCCTCATATCATATAAATTATAATTATTGATCGTATATTGAGTGCCGGCGAGCTCCTGTCATGAGGCGGGTGCGCTCAGCTCACATTCTGCATGTGTCAGGACAAACTCATTAGGTATTAATTTGGCTGCAATTGATGGCTCAGCAGGACGTCACTGCTAATTAGCTTCGGTGTAGGCAGCCGTAAAACACAACGGAATCCGCGCGAGGATGAGCGACATTTAATTGCGGCCTCTGGATGTATAGATAAGCCCAGGCTGAGGATAGATGCTAACCATGTACGAAAAGACCATTATTGCATCCAACTCCCATCCACAACTGGCACACAGAGTGATCCCACTATAATGACTTGTAGATAGAGGTCAGTAGAATTATAGTAGTTATATTTTCTTGTACATGGGGCAGCATTATACTAGTTAAATTCTTGTACATAGGGGTAGTATTATAGGAGTTTTAATCTTGTATATAGGGGCAGTATTATAGTAGTTAGAGTCTTGGACATAAGAGGGTGTATTGTAGTAGTTATTTTCTTGTACATCAGGGATCCAGTCATCCACTCACCACATGAGCATGTGTGACCTGAATGTGCACATAAAGGGGGACTCTGCTTTCACACTCCCCTATCACACTAGGCTACAAAGGAGTGAAGCAATCCCAACATCTGCTCACCCACAAAAATAGCTGCCACCATCTGCCATTAATGGTATACAAGACACTGATATATCTAGATCACTCACACCTGCACCATCTGACACCAGGCAGTAACCCTTTAGCACACTGACATACAAACAATAACAAACCTAAGCAGTGTTTTCTGTCTTCAGGATTGTGAGGACATTTAGAGTAAAGGACTATCTCATAAAATTTTAGATTTAATATACACAAAAAAGTACAGAAAAAGATGGAATAAAAAGACAAATACAAGCAAACACTATAGAAAAAAATAGGAAATAAAACAAAAATAGACCTCTTAAAAGCCTGTCTGAGGAGCTCAGCAGGAGGTTAGAAAGACTATTGGTGTGCCTGCTTCTCCAGGCATCTGACAAAGGGGGTCCTGTTCATCACCCATTTGTAGGACTCCTAACCCAGTCCCCTTCTCGAAGTCTCCCAGCTGTTTAAATGTATGGTTAATAAACATGAATGATGCCATACATGACTTTGAAGTTATGTTTTACTTTGTTTATTTTCAGAGTTTTTGGCCTGCATCCGACACAAAGCCCTTTGGCCTCTTGGCATGTAAAGCGAGCTGTACATTATATATAACCTATAAACCTTCCGACTTGTCGTTAATAAATTCATTAATGACAAGTGTCTGCTCAAAAAATAAATCCAAACTTTATTAATACATCAAATTGGCCAGAGTCAGAGCAAACAGTATGGCATATGGTGGATAAACTTATTTAGTGGGTTTTCATTATTTTTTGGTCTGTCAATGTATTTAGTATTGCATTTGCGATTTCTGTATTGATGAACTGTGAACCATTGATTATGTTACAATAACCTATTGATTGTTGCCAAGCCTTGCCCTACGTCACGCTGTCCTTTCTTGGAGGTTTGTTTTCATTGGAAATATTTCAATGTTTGTAATTTGGTGTATTAATAAAGTTTGGAATTATTTTTGATATTATGTTTGTCAGCAGTTACTTGTCATTATTGAAATTATTATCAAAATCGGAAGGTTTAATGTTTGTAAAATGCTGCGGAATATGATGGCGCTATATAAGTAAGCATAATAAATAAATAAATAAATAAGGTTTATGGGTCGGTCATATGTTATATGTTGTTATATTGCGTTTCCCACATTGACTGATTTATTATGATGAGATCTGATATACTTGGTTGGTCGACCTGTACATTAGCTGGACTGTCACAATTCAATTAACATCCTAGCTTAATTAATGATCTACATCCTGGCCTGTGGAATGGAATTGGAATTAACATATACATTAGACATGCAACAAGACATAACAACTGCAATAAAGAAAAACCATAACTAGTCACAACAATGCATAAAAACTAGATGGATAAAAAAATATGTAAAATTCATAGCTGTGAACAATACGATATTCCCATGCCACACAGAATAATAGTACTTATGTTCTTATACAGTATATAGGGACAGTATAATAGTAGTTATATTCCTTTACATAGGGGGCATTATTGTAGCAGTTACATTTTCTTGTACATAGATTTGTACAATAGATTTGTAGTTTTTGAAGTCAAAACCAGAAGTGGATTGAAAAAAAAGAGACGTACCATCTGTCATTTATTGGCTTTATGCATTCTCACACTTTATGATCCACACCTGGTTTTGACATTAAAGCGCAACTAAACTTTAAAAACTTTTTACTTTCTTGCAGCATTTGTGTCATGAATCAATTTCATAATGTACTTTATAAACAAATCTTAGCTCCTTTCTGTGAAATCCTGTACTTCTTTATTTCCCTAGTGTTTCTATTGAGAGCTGTATACTGCTTTCACTATGTGTATGGCTGAGACTGGGGGGGGGGGGGGTACTATCTAAGAGACGATTTAGTTTAATTTTTATATACTGTAGGCACATTGGGTGGCTGAGATCACATCTAGGTGCAGAGTCAGACCAACCAACATCCTTCTTCCAAGGGCCTCATCTTCTCTATCACACTGCAGGGGCTCCAATCGTCCTGCTGCTGCCTGAGGTCTGCTGCTGTGTGGACCCTATCTCTGGATCACAGAGCTAAGAGGACTACTGACAGGGCCACAGGACAGAAAAAATCAGAGGCAAGGATTAGACAGCAAGCTACTACTAAAAGTAATTTATGTTGGCAACATTTTAGGAATTTGTGAACAATTATTGGTAATATTTGCATGTAGCTGTATAGTGGGCCCCCCATTGGAAGCCATGTTCATATCTCAGCTCTCAATACAGAAACAAGGAAATGAATAGAGAAGTGCATGATTTCACAGAAAGGTGGCAAAATTACAAAATTATTAATGATGCAAATGTTACCAGAAAATGAAAAGTTGTTCAAAAATTTAGTTTAGGTTTAAACATTGCATAAAAAACCTGAACGTGTGTCCTTACCCTTAAGAAAAATGTGTCACCAGAAAATTATGTAATTTGTTAACCAAGTTTTTATGTTAAAGGGCTTGTCCGTGCTTAATTTTTTTATGGCCTAAGCCCAGGATAGGCTATAACTACCTGATATACAATACAGGGTCAAAAGCAGAAAGCTCCGTCCGCTTTATAACAGCCGTGCACCGTCACTGCAGCTCAGCGCTCATTGAAGTCAGTGGGAGGTGAGCTAAAGCTACAGTGGACAGATCTTTCTGCTTCCAGCCCTGTATTATATACAAGACGGACGCCAGGGGCAACTCTGTTTAGCTGATTGATATGGGGCTGACCCCCTCCCGAACAGGTAGTTATAGCCAAAAAAACATAGAGCCTGGTCAACCTCTTTAGGCAAAGGCCCCACATAGCGAACTGCAGCTAAGAAATGCTGTGGTAAAAAAAAGCAGCTTTTCCGCAGCATTTTTTTTGCCATCCCTGTGGATGGGATTAGCCAAAATCTCATTCACTTTGCTGCTCCTGTAAACCAAAACATTTTTTTCAGGTATGTTTCCACAGCAGGCAAAATCACTGTGTTTGCGCAACATGGGGCCTCAGTCTCAAACATATTTTATCAGAATTTTTGATAATTTTTTTTTTTTTTAATGTTTCATGTCAATATCTATATTTAAAAAAAAATCCTAATCCTTCAATTTTTACTCTGGCCACTAAAATGAAAAATAGGCTGACACTTGCTAAATCTGTAGGGGTACTACCTCACAAACAAGACAGGCAGGTTTAGGCCTTATGCACACGGCCCTTCCGTTTTTCACAGACCTAATGTGTGTGTGCGTAAAAGTGCACAGACAGACATTATTCACATGGAAGTGAATAATGGCCATTATAGAACCCATGATTTTTTGTGGGTCTATACACATGAACTAGTGCATGTCAGTTTTTTTTTCTTTTCATGACCCTGAAAAAACTTACTGTCAATAAACGAACGCATGAATAGACAAATTGAATTCAATGTGTTCTCAAAACGGACATGTGATGGACATTGCTAAAACAGCCGTCACCCTTTCGTTTATTGCAGTCGTGTGAATAAGCCCTTACAACAGAAGATAACACCACTAACCCATTAATATATCCACTATGGACTTATCTAGTACGTCCAGATGCATGTCCAGTTGCACTAGATGAAAAGTTCAGGCAAAGTGGGAGCTTCCATAATAGTGTACAAAAATGGAATTAAAATAATCCAAAAAACACAAAATAAAAACACATTAAGGCTAAGGCTGTAAATGCAGCTTTTTTTGTTGCAGATTTTGTTGCGGTTTTTTGAGCCAAATCCAAGAATGGCTGTAAGAGGAATGGGAGAGGTATATATAGTTCTTATAATTCTACCTTCTGCTTAATCCACTCCTGGATTTGGCTCAAAAAACCGCAACATAAGTGTTATATTTCACTAACTAAACAAATAAATAAATAATGGTGATACATTCCCTTTAAGGGCCAATTACACAGCTCAGTAATCTGGCCAGTTATCAGAATCAATCATTCATTGGAACCCTTGTTCCCGATAATTACCCCGCGTAATGAGTGTGCTGCCACATGGGGCCCCTGGCAATATGAATTTACTGGAATTTGCTCAGACACACCTGTACTGTATTTGAAGCAAGGGCAAGTAGATGTGCATCTGAAATTGGTGGTAAATCCAGGGAGTTTTAACCATAGGGTCAACAGTGCATCCGCACCAGGCCCTCTGGTAGCAAGGGCCCCCTCAACTGCCCCGGATCAAGTGGGACAGTCCCACATTTTGGATGCTGTCCCTCTGTTCTGGGCAGCAGGCTCTGATTTCAACTCTGTGTCCTAAGGTTGAATACGATAGTGGAGCACAGAGCTATTAGCTTCGGCTGATGTCATCCGCGGTAGGGAAGCGCAATGAGCGCCAAGTTGCAGACATTATTAAAGCCAGGTCCGTGGGAATAAGGTTAGGTAAGTATTCTTTGTTCTTTTTGTGTGTAATATTGGTAGTTGAATTGGTAGGGGGTCTTATGTGGGGTTAGTTAAGGGAAATTAAATAATGTTGGGGGGCCCACTTGCTAAAAGTTTGAACAGGGCCCCCTAATCTATTAAAACAGCCCTGGGTAAATCCATGTAGCCACTATTAGACAGGTTCCCCTGTACTTGCCATTGCTTCACTCATTTGTTGTGTTTGCTGGTTGTGTTTATTGAATGGTGTATTGGTTGAATGGTGGAGGAGTGATCACTAGTACTTTGCATTGGTCAGTTTAATAGGCCAATGCATTGATGTGTTTATTGCCAATTGGCGCTTGTCCTGCCTGAAGATAGGACCCTTAGCCTCCTCTTATATTCTGTTTGTGGTTGATTGTGACATTTTGTTTCCATAGACTGAATGTTTCTCACTGTGTTATCTGTATATGACATTTGCTGTTCTATGGACGGCGGTGCTGGATCTACTTTGTTCTTTTGTCCACACATTTATTATTATAATGACATCCTTTTGCCCATCATGATGAATACACTGAGGTGAGTGATTGGTGCGGACTTGGCATCCAGCGGTCACTGTGTTATTTACAGGAAAAGTAATTGTATTCAGGGTTTTTATTAGATCTCCCAGAGGAAGCTCACTGATACAATGTAACAAATATTTGTTTTAATTTGTATAAACACTGGAGGTAAAATATTCATTATATACACAGAATAGTAAGATAAGTCTCACAGCTGGAGCAACAGTGACCAAATGGGAACAGTAGCAATAAAAACATCTACATTTACAACAATGCACCATAGCAGAGCACGCTCTATACAGGGACTCAACCAGCAGTGGGCTATAAGGTGATATGAGGTCTGCAGCCTATAAATGAACAAGAACCTGGCAGGATTGTAAATGCAGCTCTGATTGTTACAGGACTATAAGGCTGGGTTCACACCAGCGCTTGAACTCCATTTGGGGTTGCGGTCCCCGAACCCGCTTTTGCAAGCAGGACTTTTCTCTCCGCATTTTTTGGGAGGAAACCCCAAGAGGACCCGAAGAACGGAAAGCTGAACACAGGTGTGAACCTAGCGACAAACATGATGTCACAGCAGAATTGGAACTGGAGTATTACACAAGGTACAAAAGAAGTTAAGCAATGGATTTACATTTTGAAATGTTTCAAAACTTTTTTTTTTCAGTAAAGGAAGGATAAATGGGGTTTGCAGATTTATTTATCATCAGTGTTGCTGCTACTTCATGTCACGTATAGTCGGCGACAGGACGGGTTTGTCACGTGTAATAAGATATGTAATCTGGGAGAATAATAGCTCGCCTACAAGATGTCCAGTAATACTTCACATGAATGTAACATTAAATGTCAGCAGTAAATTTGTTATAAACCTAACGACAGTACCTTGTAGAAATGATAAGGGTAACACTAGCATCACCTCTCCGTTGTACTGGTCCATCGGGGGACCAGAACAATGGAGAGGCGGACCACTAAAATAGCAGTAACACAGACCATTGACTATAATGGAGTCTGTCAGATGGTCGTCGTTTTAAAAATGAAACCAGTGGATGAAAAAGTCCTCCATGCAGGACTTCTTCCTTTGCTGTTTTTTGGGCAGACACTGCAACTGAGTCTCCAACTGTGCAGATGTGGGCATAGCCTTCTTTTATCCATATGTAAATGAGGAGGGAAGTGTTTTGGGGATGTGCCTTATATTGCCTGGTCTTTGGTTTCAGCTCTAGATTCCTGGGCAAAGCACTACCCTCATTTGCATATTGAAAAACTGTGATTTACATTAAAATTGGACTCCAAAAGCTGGATAACAGACATATATTTGGAAACTGTAGATTAGGTTTATAAGCAATTTACTGCTGACAGACCCCCTTTAATACTGCAGTGATGACTGACACAAGCAAAGTTGGGGACATCCGCTCGGCCATGAACTTGTGCACCTGAGGTAATCTGTTCTAATGGATCCCTCATAGACTTGAGACTCCAGAAATAGCAAATTTGGTTATTTAACAAATCAGTTAAAAAATGGTCATGTGAATAGATCCATTACTTTTTATGGGGCCGTTTGCTGACTGCTAAAAAAAACTGCAAGCATAGAGTCATGAAAAGGTGACACGTGAATAGGTGCTAAGAGATAAGGGGGGGATTATTTACATTACTGATTATAATTATGATGGGCATGGACAATGAAAGCTGGTAAGACTCTATGGGCTGGTCATTAGCGGTTGTCACCCAGTGAGACTGACACCTGAGGAGCAATTGAAGACAATGTTATGACTTAAGAGCTTATATTTCCTACATTTCCTTTAAAATAACACAAGGTTCAGATGTGGCTGGTCACTCTAGAGAATATGGCAGGGTGTACAGCGGCTGGTTCAGGTATCACCTCCTGATCTTGTGTGAACCGAGAGCAAGGCAGGTGGTTTGGACTCCGCAACCAGAAATGAACGCACACGCGGTAGTTCAAGAAAAAATATATATTTACTATAAGTTAATAAAGGCTAGTTAAAGGTAAAATGACAGGGCTAAAGACAAGCAAAATATACAATATAGCATGAACAATTTCAAGGCAAATTCTGCAATGGTTTCTACTTTTACTCTGTCCACTTCTGCAGTATGGACACTGAATGAACAATATACTCAAAACTATCCCTAACTGACCCTGACTTCACATTTGGGTGCACCCCCTTTTCCCCAGTGGTCCAGGTGGACCGCTTACAGTCCGTAGAAGCGCGCGGTGGGGCCCAAAGTCGGTCCTTTCTTTTATAGTGAAGCGTCCTCTCCTCACGGTTATCAGGATCTTGGGAGAAATGAAGTCCTCTTTAACAGACAGGGAAACCAACTGAATGCAATGTAATCCAACAGCAGATTCCACTCAGCACACTGACAGTCCTGCCGAATCCATACACTGAGCTGGGATGTAAGCCGGGATTTAGCAGGTGCCGTCCAGTACATCAACAGCACTGCGAGTCTCTATCTGTGGTATCCATATACACAGTCACAATGTCAGTCTCACTGATCAGCCACTGAGCACAGTTCCTTTCACGTGGACTCACTAGTCCTGTTGTCTCTTTACACTCTGTTTGTCTCTGGACCAAGATACAGCTTAGCTGTACAGAAAAATCTCCACACCAGTTCAATACAACACTTGCCAAGATGGCTGCTGCTCTCTGTCTCGTCACTTCCTGCTTCTCTGCTCACACTCTGTCTGCAGAACAGGCAGGCTGACATAAAAGGGGGGGGTCTCACTCCAGCATCATGTCACAATTACAATGGCTGCTGTCTTAAAGGAACAGAATCACAGAAATACATTCAACATTAACAGTTTATACAGACAAATGAAGCTTAAGACAACATTGGCTGTCTCTTACACTTGTGTGCACGAAGCAGCAGATTGCGTAACGTCTCAGCCCGTCACCGTCAGCTAGGGTGATGTATGAGCTGACATGTTCTACCCTCATTAACAAGTCCTGGTGCTTTCCTTACGTTGCATTCTGGCTTCTCTTGCCTGCGGGATCAGGTAGCTGAGTAAACAGTCTACATTTTACTTCATTCATGAGTTCATTCAGTGGTGTCTGCAACATAGCAGCATGAAAAATATTTATCCAATTATTCAACACAAGTGCAAGGGCACACGAGTGACCAACTCCTGTGTGCCACATGTCATCTGATCCTGAAGGCTACAGATGCTGGTCAGACAACATGGGTCATGTCATGTCCTCTGTATATTCACTATAGAAGATGAGACTTCAAGCACTCAGCATTTGTAGGTTCTGAAACATTATTGGCATTCACTAATACCAGAGTTTTACATGTTGGCCTTAGTGTATGTTATACTGTAGCATAGAGAACCAAAGTACTGTTTCTCTATTCTATGAGATTTTGGGATAGCAACCCTACCAATAGCACCAATAGTGATTCTTGGAACACATCTGGTGTATGCCAAAAATTGCGTTCTTTTCCATGCATTTTTTGCTTAATGAATGTACCCCATTATATCTATAGGATAACTGTAAATGCGCTCCATAGGTATCCATCATTATATTACCTTTTCAGTCCATTGTTCTGATCCTATGACGGATCAGAGCAGTTGACTAAATAGCAGAAGTTTAACTGTTTTAATATATATATATATATATATATATATAATTGTTCAGGTGAATATAAGAAACTTAGTAATATATCTTAGAGGGAAATGTTTCTATTGGCTGTTACCAGCTCCTTTCCTGCTTGTCTTCAGAGTGAAGATGGTTATAGCTCACAGACAGATCAGATTATATATAAGTCCATGGAAAGGGGAGGAGGAGCCCTGTGAGTTAGAAACAAGCACAGGCACAAGCTGCTACAGGAAACGTAGCACTTTTTACAGCAGTTCTTCAACAGGTCTTAGCAGAACAAAACATTATAGGTGTGAATAAAGCTCTGGCGAGAGGTACAGATGTAGCAGAGTTAACTCGAACTTCTGCAAATGGTTAAATTGCTGCAGCTTAACACAGAAGACAACAAAAACCAATGAAAAGTCATTGAGACAACATTTTGCAATGACTTTTCATTGGTGTTTGTTGTCTTCTGTGAAAAGATATCATGCTGCAGCGGTTTAAGTAATTGCAAAAGTTTGGGTTAACTCTGCTACATTTGTATACATTACTGTAATCTTCTCCAGGATACCTGTATCTCTCTGCTGCTCATTCACTTTATTTTTCTCCATGGATTTCTATGATTTGTGGTCTGTCTACAGTGTAAAGAGATCTCTAAGTGAATTGAGCAGTTTGCCAGGCAGGAAAGCAGCTGATAACAGAAAATAGAAGCATTTTCCCCTGATAGGATATAATACAAACTTTCTTATACTCACCTGAACTATTAAATTACAAAAAAAATCCTTAAAATGACAGTTACACAATAAACTCTTTCAGGTCAGTTGCTCTCAATTTTTCTGTTATTCTGATGGAACAGAAAAACTGGGACTACAACACAGACGTGAACCCATCTGCGTCAGAAACTCCATTCAGAGCCTTTGGAAAAGAGTCCATCTAAAATCACAAATGAAAAAGTCCTGCAAGCACAACTTTATTGTCCAGCAAAATCATGGAGATAACAATCAATGGGATCCTTTGTGATCATTGTTGTCTGTCTTTATTGTTTATTACGGAACAGAAGAACAGATGAAAATGATGCAGGTATGAACTGACTTACTAAATATTGAGCTGTTTCTTAGCTTCTTATATGTGCCTCTAGGAAATCTGGGTATCAAACCTATGGCCACCAGTACAGATGCCAGAATGAGATGACACTTTGCTTTTCTAGACTCCTGAATCACAAATCTGAAATTCAAGTGATGTTAAAGGTAGAAAATGCTGTTTCTGATGACACACAACTCAGGGAAGTTACAATGGGGAAGATCTATTAAACTAATTTGCTCCAAAATTCTAGCTTCATTTGCACAAAACTGGCCTACATGCTGTGCACCACATTATGTATTTACATACTTTTATGCTTTGCCTGATAAGAGGGTAAAACTTATCAGAAAAGAGGTGGAGCTTGTCAAAAAGGATGAGGGGTTTAAGATACTCCAGAATTACACCAAAATTCTAGGCAAATTTCTGTTGCAAAGTAAGTCAGGTGGTACAAACATAGACTAGACAGACTGCACTGTTTAAATATCACAAAGAATTAGCAGATCTACCCTAGTCAGAGGTGTAGGTAGCAGGGGGGCAGGGGTGAGGCATCACGAGCCCACTAACTTTGAGGGGCCCACCCTGGGGTCTCCTCAAACACAAGCCACTGGCTTCCTGCTCTATCATTATGCAACTTTTAGGCCGCAAGCTGATAAAGACCTGCGGTCTACAAGGCATCATGAACACAACATATCAACAACATGATGCAGACGTGTTGTAATTATGGTGCATTGTAGGCTGCAGGTTTGAAGTGGCTTGTGTCCTACAGGAAAGAGGAAGAAGCAAGAAGAAGTGGTGGTTCCAGCTCCACATATCAGGTGATTGGAGGTAGGTTAGTATAATTTTTATTCAAATTTTGGTGTACATTATTAATATGTGAGGCCAACTAAGGGCTATAATGATATAAGAGGAACAATAAAGGGGGAAATATTAATTTAACAATATAAAGGGGCATCTTTTATATCAGAGGCATTATTAGAGGATGTGCAGGATTAAAAAAAATGTTTGCAGTCAGCAGGGGCAGTTACAAAAATAAAAATGCATTTATACTTACCGACATCCTCCCCTCTGGTCCTGTGCTGGTACGGGTGTAAGCTCTTCCGCTCTGTTTGTATACAGAGCGACTGTAGCGGTGACATCACATCAGTGGCCCCCTTGATGTGAAGTCACCTCTGCAGACTCTCTGCATACGGAACAGCGGTGCTGACGGTTATTAATTTAAGTATTAAGTATTATTAATTAAGGAGCACACAGGGGTTTTAGTAATCTAAAGTGGCGTACAGTAGGTTTTATTAATTAAAGGGGCATACTGGGGCATTATTAATTTAACAATGCTCAGGGGCTATTATTCATTCCCAGGGGATTTTTATATTACATATTTTATAACTGAGTTAGATGCAGGATGTGGACTTTGTGTAGGTGAGAACTATATGGGTTAGCTGACTAGAAAAGTGGGGAGCCAAAGATGTTGCAAATTTTACAGAGACAATGTAAGGGAATTGCTAGAGGAGCAATTCCCCAGTGCTGCTGCAGAACCCTTGTGGAGGGGCACAACAAGGCAGTGAGCCCTAAGCTGAACCCCCCCCCCCACTGTCCCTGGCTAACTTGCCTATCTGTCCTAGGCGACAGCAGCAACTGGTCGACAGGCCCTACCTAACATAGGTGACAACACAGAACGCAGACAGGGCGAACAACAAAAAGGGAGGTCAGCAAGCCAAGGGGTCGGTAACAGACGAGCAATGCAGTACAGAATCAAAGTCCAAGAGAATAGTCAAAAGTCAAGGCCAGAGGTCAGGAATAGGAATACAGGTAACAAAAACAGCAAGGAGTAATAGCCAGAACGCACGAAGCAATAACCAGCGACAATGTGAGGGCTGACAACGTGTTTATATAAAGTCTGGACCAGCCCCAGACTGGACTGGTAGACAGGCTGTCAAGCACACAGGCAAGGCTGAGATTAACTATTAGTGGAGCAGAGGAAAACCAAGGTGAAGAGACGGGTGTGGCAGAAGATCAATTACATAGTCTAGGACAGTGTTCAGACTAAACAACAAGAAACCTACACAAGGAATCAAACTGAACACGCCTCCTTTGCTGCAGCATGCGAGCAGAGGGTGGCGCAGAGACCCGAACAGGCAGAGACGTTACAGACAAGTCATGTCTGAAAGAAGTGGTCATGGCAGTCTAGTCCAGATGGAAGAGATAGGAAATGTGAACGATTACAGTCAGAGTAGTCACTAAATGTCTCCTTCACAGTATTCACTTATATGGTCTGAAGAGTCCAATCCGTATAGTTATAATATCGGTATAACTGGGTAGAGAATCCACTTAGATGTGTTTATGTGACACCCCACGCCATGCTGACCCCTGTGTAAGAACAGTTTAAGCATTAAAAGCAGTTTCATATGTTTCATATGTCACAGCACCTATCATTGTTATATTAGTTTCTTTATTGTCAAATGATATAGTATGAAATGTGTCCAGTAGAGACAGCATTTATTGCAACAAGCAAACTTTCATTGTGGTATCAGATGTACCTTCTCTAGCAAGCATAGGAATGGAGCCATATTCCATTGCCAGGTGACTTCACCGCTGACCACCCAGGGGTTTCCAATTCATATACTGTAAATTTTCTGCAAAAGATAATCTACAGTGTATCAGTTCCATGTGGACCTAAAATCCATTTACTTGAGTTTAGGTTAATCCTAAACTCATTCATCCCTTATTTGCATCTCTTGTAAAGTAGAGCAGGGGCCACTCTCAGCAGGGCCCCATACATGTTGCATGAGCTTCCATTATGAGTATCATTGATTACAGCTCTTTGCCACTTTGCATTCTGGGAAGTACATCTTCTATAATGCAGTGAGGCAGCAAACACTAAAATTTCATATTTCATTTAAGTAGTTGAATGGTGAATGCAGCCTTGGATGTGACTAGTGTGAAAGACCTCATAAAAGACCAAAAAAACAAAGAATGTACACAGTTATTCCGCAATATATAGAGATTTAAGGGGGATTTCGAAGATCGACACTTACAACCTATTTACAAAATAGGTGATAAGCAGGATCAGATTTGACATTTCTAGGGCCCAAGCAATGTTATATCAGGAGGCCCCCTAATACTGCCTGCTTGGTGCCCCCACACATAGTATACTGCCCTCTTAGTGTCCCCCACACACAGTATACTGCTCCTTTACTGGTCCCCCACACATGAGCTGTACGGCCCTGATGCTGTGATCATGGAGTTGCTTTAGGAGCTGGTACATGTTACATCAATATGCTAACAGCATCAGGGAAGTACAGGGGTACGTTGGGTTGAAGTTAAAGTCAAGTAAAGGAGAAAATGAATTTCAACCATTACCCCCCTTGATATCTGGAGCAGAATGCAATTTCTTGGGTTACATTAGGGGCACAGCTATGGGGGTGCAGAGGTAGCAATTGCAATGGGCCCTGGAGCCTCAGGGGGCCAAAGACCTCTCTACAACATAAGAAGTATTATATTATATATGCTATATGATAAGTGAGGGCACCATTACAAATTTTGCATTGGGGCCCAGTAGCTTAAAGTTACGCCTCTGGGTTACATGGTGGTTGACACTGTGCATGGTGATAAGGGTCTTATTATTAGGTGTTTCACTGCTGGGACCCCCAACAATCACAGGAACGGGGGTCTTGTCTCCCCAGTTTGAATGGAGTGACAGTCATACATGTGCATTCATCAGCTGGATGTCCCTTACATTTTGAATGGAGCGGCAGCTCATGTGTGACCCTCACTTTATTGGAACTAGTGAAAAATACCCCTGTTGTGATCGGTGGAGGTTCCAGTAAAAGCCCGAAGCTCCTGAGCCTCAATGCAAAATCTCTGAAAGGGGCTGTCAACCATTACATGACATTATTTGTCTTATTTTGTGGCACAGGAACCATAGCAGTAGTCTCATAACAAGAGAGACTACAGGTTGGATTCCACTGTCAATTTGCTATTGCACTAGGTCCTGAAGTCTCCTCCTCTTTGAGTTCTGGGCCCTGGGGCCCATAATGACACTTGGGCTGTTAATGAAATGTGTTGCCGTTCTCCGCAGACAATGACGTTGGGTTTTTGTGCAGCAGTAAATCCTTCCCCCTGAGGGCGTCTCTCGCTTAGAAGCATTGAACGCACCATGAATGATTCACACCACATTTCCTCCGACCTCCAAATGCATTTGAATAAATCATGTTTACAAATGAGTCTTGTAAGCAGCAAAGACCCATCCGATAAGCATGTTAAGAGCGGCCGCCGTGGCTTCCGATACATATTCAGCTGAAACCTTATTAAAAACATTTTAATAATGTGACGAGAAAGTTTCTGGAGGTGACAAGCGGCTTCTGATTTTCCCCCGCCACTACGTGTTTGTTACCTGTTATCAGCCACCCATAATCCACTGTATCCTATGTGATTATGGGCATTAGAGGGATATTACACATAACACCAGCCGCAGGCTCTTACAGGACGATCTACATATTTTGTATAATGTGATGTTTTACTGCATGAAATCCTGTTGACTCCATGAAACTGAAGTGTTAGGAAACAACATTAACACTTTTTGTGGATTTTCTCTTTGCTATCCCCCCTTATTGATCCTCCTTCCCATCCAGCAGCATTCTGGTCAATTTATGTTTCTCTCTGGCCATTTAGTTTTGTAGTTTATAATCTTTTGTCCTTACAGTAATATTAACATCTCTCCCTTTCTTGTCTTCCATCTAAGTGTGTTCTTCTACAGAGCAGAGCTGCAGTCTAAAGTACTGTGGAAGCAGGGGAGCCGACTGTCTGATATGACCAAATGAATTTATAATCGTCTTAGCCTTCAATGCAGCCAAGCTGGAGTCACTGATAACTGCTGTGTCCTAAGTAAGTGTAACTCAGAAGTAACTGTGTCTCATAATGTTCACTACACCATTTGTATATTTTTACTTTATTTTATTGAAATAGGTCTAATAGTCATAGAAACAAAACTCTGCTATCTGCAGATACCACTAGGCAGAGTTTAGGAATTATATTATCAAAGTAATTTTATACTTAGTCTGCAGTAAGTATCCAGGCGCCCTCTAGTGCTGGCTGTAGGCACATAGAATTGTATCATGCGAGTCTATGTTTATAGATTTTGAGCTCACCAAATTCTTATCCCACGGATCGAAGGCCTCAATCAGGACAAAGCAGAAACTCTGCCCAATGATTGTAATTTTTAAGTACCACGCTCACCCCCTGGCTGTCTAAAGAATGCAATAAATCTAGATTACACCCATCCCCCCTCCCTGAATCTCCAGGGAAGTGATGTAATCTGTAGACAAATATTAGTGTGCAAGTTTAGCTGGTAAGCCGCACGGTTATGACAGCAGTGTCCTCAGTGTCACTGTGACACTGTCGCATTGCATAGAAATAAAGGATTAGAGGCTTGCAGCATTAAATAAAATGCTAATTTACACTGTACACTGCCAGGGTATAAGGTGCAACAACAGTGGGAAAATACAAGAGCAATACCCACTGACCACTGATGGCTAGCTATCCACACCACAACAGAGCCCTCCATCACACAATGCCTGGAGCCTCCTACAGATGTTTGTAACTGCTTACCTGCAGTCCTATGTAACACCACAGATAACACAGTGATAACTCTCTGAATACAGATAATTTAGTAGATATTACCTGCAGTCCTATATAACAGCACAGGTAGAACACAGTGATAATGTACAGGTAATGTAGTAGATGTCACCTGCAGTCCTATGTGTTTTAGTATACAGATAATGAAGCACTTTAAATGTTTCCTGCAGTCCTATGTAAGTAACAAAAGAAAGCCTGAAGAAGATGAGTTTACCAACACTGTAATCCAGACTCCTGAGCAACAAACATCAATCCAATCCATCATGTATACCACAGATACAATAGATGTGTCTAGCACCAAGAACTTGTATTATATTATTGTTATGAAAATCCACATAGCAAATATGGTTAATAAAAACACACAAACACTTACGCATTTTAGACACTAGACAGTACGACCACCCCTCCATTTGCTTTGATGGGGCTAATGAAGATTAGCATCCGGAAAATCCTATAGAAATGAATTGAGTGGTAGCCAAGCATTTAAACTATTGCTTTATTCACATGGGGTGCTCAGGGACCCCCTGTTTTCTCTGGTCCTGTGGATAGGAGAAAAGTGTCCATGAGAATAGCCCTTTAAACTTAACACAACAAAAGCCACTGAAAGTATCAGGTGCGGGACACATATAGCAGGATCTTACCAGCAAAACCATATAGTTGCTAACAGGTAGCAAGCAGTAAACAATATACAGTGGGGAAAAAAGTATTTAGCCAGGCACCAATTATGCAAGTTCTCCCACTTAAAAAGATGAGAGAGGCCTGTAATGGGGTCAAAATGATCACAAGAATGGTGAGCAAAAATCCCAGAACCACACGGGGGGACCTAGTGAATGAACTGCAGAAAGCTGGGACTAATGTAACAAAGGCTACCGTCAGTAACACACTACGCCGCCAGGGACTCAGATCCTACAGTGCCAGACGTGTCCCCCTGCTTAAGCCAGTACATATCCGGGCCCATCTGAAGTTTGCTAGAGAGCATTTGGATGTTCCAGAAGAGTATTGGGAGAATGTCATATGGTCAGATAAAACCAAAGTAGAACTGTTTGGTAGAAACACAACTCGTCATGTTTGGAGGTGAGTGAATGCTGAGTTGCATCCAAAGAACACCATGCCTATTGTGAAGCATGGGTGTGGCAACATCATGCTTTGGGGCTGCTTCTCTGCAAAGGGACCAGGACGACTGATCTGTGTACATGAAAGAATGAATGGGGCCATGTATCGTGAGATTTTGAGTGCAAACCTCCTTCCATCAGCAAGGGCATTGAAGATTAAACGTGGCTGGGTCTTTCAGCATGACAATGATCCCAAGCACACAGCCAGGGCAACGAAGGAGTGGCTTTGTAAGAAGCATTTCAAAGTCCTGGAGTGGCCTAGCCAGTCTCCAGATCTCAACCCCATAGAAAACCTTTGGAGGGAGTTGAAAGTCCGTGTTGCCCAGCGACAGCCCCAAAACATCACTGCTCTAGAGGAGATCTACATGGAGGAATGGGCCAACATACCAGCAACAGTGTGTGCCAACCTTTTGAAGACTTACAGAAAACGTTTGACCTCTGTCATTGCCAACAAAGGATATATAACAAAGTATTGAGATGAACTTTTGTTATTGACCAAATACTTATTTTCCACCATAATTTGCAAATAAATTCTTAAAAAATCAGACAATGTGATTTTCTGGATTTGTTTTCTCATTTTGTCTCTCATAGTTGAGGTCTACCTATGATATGATGACAATTACAGGCCTCTCTCATCTTTTTAAGTGGGAGAACTTGCACAATTGATGGCTGACTAAATACTTTTTTCCCACACTGTATTACTAACAGAAATCAGAGGCAGCCACATGGCAGGTACTACATTATGGTTGCTACATATGTCCGCGCCCTTAACCTTTGTACTTAAAGGGGATGGACACTTTCAGACCAATTTTGAGAGACCAATGTTATTGTTAGTATAATAAAAAGTTGTACAATTTTCCAATATACTTTCTGTATCAATTCCTCGCGGTTTTCTAGATTTTTGCTTGCTTGCGTTCAATCATTCTGCTTACTCCCAATGGATAAAAATCAGTCCATGGTCCATGGTTTTGTTATACAAACAATAACATTGGTCTCTCAATATTGGTCTGAAAGTGGCCAAACCTTTTAATGTTTTAAGTGTCACATTAAAGTTCCTTTCCAGGCCTCCACACAGTATAATGCCCTCTCCCCTTACTGAGCCCCCCGCCACACTTTATATTGCCCAGTTTATTGGCCCCCACAAAGTAATTTCATCCTTTACAGGCCCCCACACACAGTATACTGCCACTTTATTGTCCCCCATGCAGGAAGTGCGCCCTTTAGTGGCTATCATACAGTAACTGCCCCTTACAGGCCCCCATACAGGAAGTGACCCCCATACAGTGATTTTAGGATACTACCTTTTAGATTACTCCAACAGGTAATGGCCAATCCCTGCTCCTGCCCATGGCCTCCTCTGCTTCCCCTTCAGCCTCCAGGGGATCCTGTGCAATGTGCCCTCAGGTTCCGACGTTGAACAGTGTCAGCGGTATCAGAATGTGATATTTGGCACACAGACCCCCTAGAAGCTGAAGAGGAAGTGGAGGAGGCTGCTGTGGGCAGGAGCAGGAATCGGTAAGTGAATTGTTATGTGTTGGAGTGGTCGGCTGAACCCCATAAAGGTGTAGGCCCAATAGGCTTGGATGTTCCAATAATTGGCCAGAATAGGGGCCCACCATTGGATTTTCAGCTACCACAATGGGCCAGTCCAAAACTAGCTACAATCTACCTTTCTTAATATGCAGAAGGAGCAGAGTGTCATTACTCTCACTGCACTTGCTCTGCTCTGATTCCTAAAGACTGCAAGTTATAAATATAGTGACATAGAGCTTCTGTACCCTAATGCACACTGCAGAGCTTCAGAGAATCATATGTGAAGCATCTTTAGCCTATTTCCCCTACCACATACTTGTGATAGGTTTCTTATTGTCATCTCTTACATACAGGAGGCAGGGAAAGGAGTGTGTAGCTGCATCTCATAAACTTAAATACACTGGAGATTCTGCAAACATTATACACAGATGAAATAGACAGTATGAGTCTGGGGATTATGTAATTGTTAGGGAATTGCCTGTTGAACAATTTCCCAGAAGCTGCTGCAAAAACCTGGGAGGAAGGGAATGACAGAAACAGTGAGTCCTAAACTCGACCCAGACCCTGTTCCTACCTACTTGCCTCAACTACCCTAGACAGTAGAGGACAACTGGGCGACAGGCCCTTCCTACAAAACAAGTGTAAACACAACCCCGGACAAGACAAACAAATCAACAAAGCCAAGGATCAGAACCAGTCAAACAGCAAAGTACAGAATCAGAATCCAAAAGTGTAGTCACAGAGAATAGCCAAGTCAGAAATATATAAATATTGGATAGAATTCTGTACCAAACAAGAATCCAATATTTTCTTCACCTCTTACTCCAGGTCCCCCTGAAAAACAATGGGCGCTGGTGGGGCAGGTAAGTGCTTTTTATTAGCCTGGCGTTTCCGATACTTTTGGGCTTTACAATTAGAGGGCGATCCCAACCTTTTGTAGCTGAGACCATCTCCTTGCTGACACAATCTAAGGTGTGCAAAGCAATACAATGGGATGAGCACTGATCCCTCCATTTTACCAACTCCCTTTTAGACCAATCAAAAATAGGGTTATGGAAGTTCAACCAGGGGAGCCCCAAAATAAAGCTAATGACCTCAGAATGTGCAGAGCCCACTTGCAAAGTGATTAAGGGGGTCTTGAATCAGACCTTACCCCTGGCCAGTAGGGCAAAATCAGCCCCAGTGACCGAGAGAGGAGTATTGAGTGGCAAAAGTTCAATGCCTAAATGCGAAAATTTAACAAAGTTTGCTGCAGCCCCAGAGTCCACTAGGGCCTGGCCAGAAACCAATCTGTCCCAAGAGGACAGAGACACAGATAATAACATTTTATTGCAATTTTCGGAAAAATACCTGGTTGCCTGAGTGGTTCTTCCGACTACCACTCAGGCACTGAAGTTTCTCTGCCACTGTGCGGGGCTTGATAGAACAGTCTCGGATGATATGACCTGAGTTACCACAGTACAGGCAGAGGTTGTTCCGGACACGATGCTCTCTTCTAGTCTTGGCATACACAGCTCCCAGTTGCATGGGTTCCTCACCAGGAGTGATAGGAGAAAAAGTAGATTTTCCAGGAGAGAGAGAGGAAGAGAAAGAAAACTTAGAAGAAACAGGCCCTACTCTCTCTTTAAGATTTTTCTGCAGTCTACGATCAATACGTACGGCCAAAGTCATGGCCTGCTCAAGAGTAGGGGGATCTGGGTGACCTACCCAGACCTCCTTAACACGGTCACACAGGCCTTGTTTAAAGTGAGCCTTTAAAGCAGATTAACACAAACCTGTCATTATACTGCACTTATGGAACTCCGAGCAATACTCCTCGGCGGAGCGTTTCTTCTGCGATAATGAGGAGTTGCAATTCTGCAAGCCCAATGTGGTCTGGCTCAGCATAAATAGATCCCAGGGACTTAAAAAAAAATTTCAAAGTCTGACCACTCTGCTGCCCCAGGAGGGAGTTTAAGGGCCCAAGCTTGAGGATCCCCCTGTAGGAGAGATACAGTATAACTACCCCGACCATTTGGGCCTGGGATGTATGTGGATTAATACAAAAATACAGACGACAAGACTCCCGGAATGTCTAAATTTTTTCTCAGTCCCCCGAGAATCTATCCGGGAGTAACACCTTAACCCTGGGAAGGGAACAAACAGCAGGGGATGTCGCAGCAGCACCAGTTTGGTTCTGAGTAAGAGTCTGAACCTGGTTTGCCAACTCAGCTACCACGTCTGCCAAACCCTCCATCTGGTCTGCAAGGTTCTGAATAGGATCCATGCCAATCCGAAGGAAAAAAACGGCAGAAGGATTTTGTGGGCTTGCTATTCAGTTAGGGAATTGCCTGTTGAGAAATTCCCCAGAAGCTGCTGCAGAAACCTGGGTGGAAGAGAATGACAGAGACAGTGAGTCCTAAACTTGACCCAGCCCCTGTCCCTACCTACTTGCCTCAACTACCCTAGATGGTAGAGGACAACTGGGCAACAGTTCCTTCCTACAAAACAAGTGTAAACACAAAACGCAGACAAGACAAACAAACAGATACGGGGAATCAACAAATCCAAGGGTCAGAACCAGTCGAGCAGCGAAATACAGAATCAGAATCCAAAAGAGAATAGTCACAGAGAATAGCTAAGTCAGAAATATATAAATAACAGCAAACAGTGTAATAGCCAGCAAGCTAAGAAAAGCAATAGCAAGCATCAAGGAGTGGGCTGGAAAACTAAAGGAATTCCGCTCAATTGGCAAGGAGAAATGTCAATCAAATAGCTACTAACTTAACTCCTTAGTATCCAGGACTAAAAGCACAGGCTAAACTGACATAGAGCAACAAATACCCAGCTGTGCTAAAACAGCAGGAGCCAAGAATTCACAAATGGACACGCCTCCTGCGCTGTAGCATGCGATCGGAGGATGGCACAGAGGCCCAAACAGTCAAAGATGTTACAGTAATCCTGTAATTTACAGGACAGCAGTCACATCCTGATGGTCAGATTGGATATTTTTAGATTCTGCTTGACTTCTGTCATATACACATTTCAGGCACAAGATTGGTCAATTTTGTGTTGTGCTGCCTCATTCCCACATCACTTACGTATAAGTCAAGTGGAATCTGAAAATATTTTAATACCATTTAATACCATTCTTAGTGTAGTGCTTCACACCTCTGTCTTGTTGGATGCTGCTTGTATACTATATTACCCTATGTAGTCGACATCACCACAGATTTTTGTGCCACCTCCTGTTGCATACTCCTTTATGGCACAGGTGACGACATTACTAGGCTCCGAAGTCTGTTACAGCTTTTGAAGGTCCCAGTCCACCCAGTCAACCCAAAAGCAACCACATCTAAATAGCTGTAGCACATGTGATGAAAAATATAAAGGCCGATATTCATGACGGACCAAACATTGCCCCCTGCCTTGTAGTAGAGAAAGTCACTTCACACATCAGAACCTAGGTCCACTAGGAAGGGTGGTGTTCCCCGGACTGCAAATACTTGTGTGCCTGTGTGCATCTTATATTCACCTCCCGTTCTTTCCTGTGCTCTATTTTGCCACTGGTTCTCAGAGTAGGACAAGGGGTTCCAGGAGGAGAATAAGAGGTGCACACAATATCTTGCGTGATACTTCAAATCTGTGTAAGGAGAAGATGATTATAGAATTCAAAACAGCCAGCAATATTGTGGTGAGGGGGACCTCTGCGCCAGGGGAAGCATAGGACTCCGATGCAACTGCGACGACCCCTATGGCTACACCACTGAGTGTAACTAATGGTCTACACTATTTTTGTAGCACTCATTCACCTCTATGGGAGTATCAGGAGCAGCGTAGAGCAGTACTGCTCAGCTGTTTCCTTAAGTCCCGCTCTAGGGGTTGGGTCTTAGGAGAAATTAATTCCAAGATAAGTCTAAGACCCAAGTTGGGGAAAAACTGATTTTTTTTTTTTGTTACAGATTTTGCTGCGGGTTTTAAGCCAAAGCCAGGAGTGGATTTAACAGAAGGGAAAAGTATAAGAGCTTCCTTCATATTTCACATTCCTTTTCAAGCCACTCTTGACTTTGACTCAAAAAAATACAGCAAAAAAAGCAACTTTTCCACAATGTGAGGCCTTATCCTAAGACACATAATAAAAGATCTGTCAATGGCAAATTGTTGGTGATATCCTTGTAGTAAAAGTAACCATTTTTTCACTTGATTTTACTTAGGTCAGAGTTGGAAAAAACCCTCATGTTAACAGGAAACCATCAACAAGTAGATGTTCTGTTATTGATGCTCATATTCCTCTTTTGGGTCTCCATTCAGTATGAAATGTGTCCTACTGTGAAGTATGTGATAACACAAAGCACTACTTTCTCCATCTTGTGTTTCACACATCTCTAGATTCTCAGCCAGGAGATATTGCTAGATTATTGATAAACACATTTTTACAGAAGTCCACAAACTGACAGCCATCCTCTTGCTCTGTATAAAATGGCTGTCATTGATATCAAAGCTTCCATGTTCAGAATCAGGTTTATAATTAGACATTAATTCTTTCAGAATAAACAAGTGACTTCAATTAACTTACATAAAATGGCCGCTCTGAGCGGATGTAATTTACAGCAATGTACAGTTCAGCTCATCACAAATAATGACAGATCAGGAGAAACTTCACACGTTCCAGAGATAATTACAAGTTTTCTGTTTTCTTCTTTTTAACCTAATTATTCTCCCATAATTACAAAGTTTTCCAGAAACAAATTCTGCATGATGGAGAACAAAAGAATAGATGTTGCTATTAGAATAACACCAGCAGCTTTGCAGTTAGGTACATCCCTCCTGCTGTGCTTGTGTGTCAGTCTTCACTGCAGTTCTTGCATTCTGTTTATGAGTAGTGTTGAGCAAACCCATCGAAATTTGGGTCGATCGATTTCAGACGAACTTTGCCCAAAAGTTCAGTTTGGGTACCCGAACTTGACCCGAACCCCATCGAAATCAATGGGGACCCGAACTTGGTGACCCAAAAATGGCTGTAAAATGGGAGTAATAACAGGGCAAGTGCCCTGAAAAAATGGGGTAAGGAAAGTACTTTAAATAATAACATAAAATAAATAAAGAAATTTAAAAAATAATGAAAAACAAATAAAATAATTTTGATACAGGAGGTAGAGGTGGATGTGGCGGTGTAAGTGAAAGAGGTGGAGGAGGAGGTATCCAACACTTTAACCACTCACTCAGGTTCTGGCACAGCCAAGTCCTGTGGAATCCATGCCTGGTTCATCTTAATGAACGTAAGTACAGTGCCTTGTGAAAGTATTCGGCCCCCTTGAACTTTTCAACCTTTTGCCACATTTCAGGCTTCAAACATAAAGATATAAAATTTTAATTTTTTGGTGAAGAATCAACAACAAGTGGGACACAATCGTGAAGTGGAACGAAATTTATTGGATATTTTAAACTTTTGTAAAAAATAAAAAACTGAAAAGTGGGGCGTGCCAAATTATTCGACCCCCTTAAGTTAATACTTTGTAGCGCCACTTTTTGCTGCGATTACAGCTGCAAGTTGCTTGGGGTATGTCTCTATCAGTTTTGTACATCGAGAGACTGAAATTCTTGCCCATTCTTCTTTGGAAAACAGCTCGAGCTCAGTGAGGTTGGATGGAGAGCGTTTGTGAACAGCAGTTTTCAGCTCTTTCCACAGATTCTCGATTGGATTCAGGTCTGGACTTTGACTTGGCCATTCTAACACCTGGATACGTTTATTTGTGAACCATTCCATTGTAGATTTTGCTTTATGTTTGGGATCATTGTCTTGTTGGAAGATAAATCTCCGTCCCAGTCTCAGGTCTTTTGCAGACTCCAACAGGTTTTCTTCCAGAATGGTCCTGTATTTGGCTTTATCCATCTTCCCATCAATTTTAACCATCTTCCCTGTCCTTGCTGAAGAAAAGCAGGTCCAAGCCATGATGCTGCCACCACCATGTTTGACAGTGGGGATGGTGTGTTCAGGGTGATGAGCTGTGTTGCTTTTATGCCAAACATATCGTTTTGCATTGTGGCCAAAAAGTTGGATTTTGGTTTCATCTGACCAGAGCACCTTCTTCCACATGTTTGGTGTGTCTCCCAGGTGGCTTGTGGCAAACTTTAAACGAGACTTTTTATGGATATCTTTGAGAAATGGCTTTCTTCTTGCCACTCTTCCATAAAGGCCAGATTTGTGCAGTGTACGACTGATTGTTGTCCTATGGACAGACTCTCCCACCTCAGCTGTAGATCTCTGAAGTTCATTCAGAGTGATCATGGGCCTCTTGGCTGCATCTCTGATCAGCCTTCTCCTTGTTTGAGATGAAAGTTTAGAGGGACGGTCGGGTCTTGGTAGATTTGCAGTGGTCTGATACTCCTTCCATTTCAATATGATCGCTTGCACAGTGCTCCTTGGGATGTTTAAAGTTTGGGAAATCTTTTTGTATCCAAATTCGGCTTTAAACTTCTCCACAACAGTATCACGGACCTGCCTGGTGTGTTCCTTGGTCTTCATGATGCTCTCTGCGCTTTAAACAGAACCCTGAGACTATCACAGAGCAGGTGCATTTATACGGAGACTTTATTACACACAGGTGGATTATATTTATCATCATCAGTCATTTAGGACAACATTGGATCATTCAGAGAGCCTCACTGAACTTCTGGAGTGAGTTTGCTGCACTGAAAGTAAAGGGGCCGAATAATATTGCACGCCCCACTTTTCAGTTTTTTATTTTTTACAAAAGTTTAAAATAACCAATAAATTTCGTTCCACTTCACAATTGTGTCCGACTTGTTGTTGATTCTTCACCAAAAAATTAAAATTTTATATCCTTATGTTTGAAGCCTGAAATGTGGCAAAAGGTTGAAAAGTTCAAGGGAGCCGAATACTTTCGCAAGGCACTGTATGTCCACGTTGGCTGTGGATAGGCAAATCCTCTTGTCGGTGATGACACTCCCTTCGGTGCTGAACACATGTTCTGATAGGACACTTGTCGCAGGGCAGGCCAGCACCTCCAAGGCAAAGAAGGCAAGCTCTGGCCACGTGTCCAATTTAAAAACACAGAAATTGAACGGAGAGGACACAGCTCAGTTCCAGGAGACGTATCGACAGATACTCATCCACCATGTGGGTTAAAGTCTGCCTCCTGGTACTACAGACAATATCCGATGGTGGTGAATGTTGCGGAGAATTGAACAAGGTGTTCCACATTGTGGCCATGCTGGCAACGACGTGGCTATGGGCTGACCGCTGCGCCTTTGCACCCTTCTCTGTCTTCTGCTGGCTACCTGAGGCTGCGTGGCCACCACCTCTTTCTCCAAACTATCATTGCCTTCAATCCATGTTGGGTCTAGGACCTCATCATCACCCATTGGATTGTCTTCCACTGACCCATCACTGCTCCCCTCCTTGTCAGTCTCCACACTGCAGAAAGCCAAAGAGTTGGCACTTGGGTTTCACCCTCATGGTAGATGTCCTGTGATGGTCCGCTGTCCACATCCTCATCCTCCAACACAAGTTATTGGGCATCTGGGAACTCTATGTCTGCAATTGGGGCAGGGGATGGCCCACGGAATCCCAGCTAGGAGAGTCATCATAGAGCATTAGTGACTGCTCCATGACTTGTGGCTGAGACGGCCTTGCTGTTTTGAAGGCGGGTTAGGTAGAGGGCTCTGCACTATCAGCAAAAGTGGAGCGGGTGGAAGACAATCCAATGGAACTTGAGGCACTGTTTGCGACGTAATCTACCAATGCCTCAACTTCGTCTGGGCTCTCCATTCTGACAGCAATTTTGCGGCTTACAAGAATATGCTGCAAACCCTGGCACCTGCTTGCACCAGAGGAAGCTGTAGAAGGCACAGATGTAACACGTCATCTCCCTGCACCAGCAGCAGCAGCAGCAGCACCATGGCCACGTCCTTGTCCCTTATTTGCTGCTTTTTTAATTCTTACACACTTGCAGTTATTTTCACTGCACTAGAAGACGGTATGCGTATACAAACGCAGTTATTTGTACTGCGCTAGAAGACGGTATGCATATACAAACGCAGTTATTGTTACTGCGCTAGGAGACAGTATGCGTATACACACACAGTTATTGTTACTGCGCTAGGAGACAGTATGCATATGCAAACACAGTTATTGTTACTGAGTTAGGAGACACTAATGGTATACACACACAGTTATTGTTACTGAGATAGGAGACGGTATGGGTACACACACAGTTATTGTTACTGCGATAGGAGACGGTATGGGTATACAAACGCAGTTATTGTTACTGCGCTAGGAGAAGGTATGAGTAAACACACAGTTATTGTTACTGTGCTAGGAGACGGTATGGGTACATGCAGTTGTTGTTACTGTGCTAGGAGACGGTATGGGTACACACGCAGTTATTGTTACTACGCTAGGAGACAGTATGGGTACACACGCAGTTATTGTTACTGCGCTAGGAGACAGTATGGGAACACACGCAGTTATTGTTACTGCGCTAGGAGACGGTATGCATATACACATGCAGTTATTGTTACTGCATTAGGAGATGTTATGGATACACACGCAATTATTTTCACTGCACTAGGAGACAGTATGGTTACACACGCAGTTATTGTTACTGTGCTAGGAGACAGTATGGGTTTACACACAGTTATTGTTACTGCGCTAGGAGACGATATGGGTACACACGCAGTTATTGTTACTGTGCTAGGAGACGGTATGGGTACACATGCAGTTATTGTTACTGCACTAGGAGAAGGTATGGGTACACGCGCAGTTATTGTTACTGCGCCAGGAGACTGTATGGGTACACACGCAGTTATTGTTTCTGCTCTAGGATACGGTATGGATACACCTGCAGTTATTGTTACTGTGCTAGGAGACGGTATTGGTACACACAGTTATTGTTATTGCACTAGGAGACAGTATGGGTACACACGCAGTTATTGTTACTGCGCTAGGAGACGGTATGGGTACACACGCAGTCAGGGCCGGTTTTAGACAAAGTGTGGACCTGGGCAAAATTAAAAGTGGGGCCCCAAATTTTCACATATTGTTCCAACTAAACAAACCCATTCAATTGGCACACACTGTGCAGAGTGCTGCTGAACTGATTTCTAGCATTAGGGTAATTGCGAGGATCTTAAAAGATAAGGGGCATGAGGTCTGACTCCCTACAGGCACAAGAAAATTATTTATAAACATATCTTTATTGAATAATAATGCTACACAAAAAACAAATGTAAATATTATGTCCATACTGTTACTGTTATGGAACAAAGCACCCCATGCACTAATGTTACCAATGATACCTCTATACAAGGCCCAAATAATACTGCCACACTATGACAGCAACCATTACCATTACATAGTGACTTAATAATACCACCATACTGTTACTTCCACTGATTAAAACCAATATTACCACAATACAGTGACAGATACTTCCTCTACACAAATGCTGTGTTGCCCCTTGTGATGATGAGTCCCTCAATTTATGTATCTTTCTTGGACATGTATCATTCCTCATTCCTATCAGTCACCTATCTGTAGGAATGTAAAGCTGTGTTTACATTGGTGGTCAATTCGCTCCAATGGTTTTATGTGCATACCATGGAGAGAGGGCCGGTCTGGCTCATCAGTGTGATATCCCAGATGTCCATCCTTCCCCCACTGGTTGCAATGTGGTGCCTACCCATCTGTCCGAGGATTCTGCAAAGGAGAGAGAGGGAGGGCTGGCTAAGGGGGAGGTGAAGGGTGTAGCTGGGGGGGGGTCACACACTGAGGTGAGAGTGAGTTTTTAGTATTCATTGTGCTGAGCATGGAAGAGAGACAGCTAGGACAAAGCTGTGTGCTCAGGTATCTTTTCTAAACTTTTATTTCCCTTTTACTTTGTTTTGTATGGTATCATCGCTCTTTTGCTTGTATGTTTATGCTTGATCATATTAATATTGTATATTTCTGTATATGCTATTAATCCATACCGACCCACTTGGGTTATTAAACATATAAAATTTATATCGCTCATTTCATTTTATCCTATGACCCGGTCTACTCACAGTGTGTGAGTGGGAGGTTAAGAAAGAAGTTTGATCGCAGGGCGTGCCAGGCGGCTGGGCGAGGCGATATTCTTCACAGTGGTGGCAGCGTTGTGGGATATTAGGGTAACAGTGTGTGGGTGTGGTATCACGCAGACACTGGGGATTGCGGCAATCCTATGGAACGAGCGCGGTATGAGATCAAGCTTAAAATACGGTGAAAGTTTGGTACAGTACTGTTCCCTCCCTTCTTCTTTTTTTCTGTCCTATCTTTTAGTTGGCAACGGCTTCCAGTGGATGGCTGGTGGGACCAGAAGCATAACCAAACGTCTGCAGGACTTGGTTGATGCTGAACTCCAGGAGATGGCAGATATGGAAGCTACCATAGCCATGCAGGAGGCGGAGCAAAGTCCTGAGAGGCTGGCACCAGAAAACATCACCATGCCAGACGGTTCCGCAGGTGCCCGGACCCCAGAGGTAACTGTGCCTGGAGGGACCAGTAACCCCAGTTCTGTGGGGGTAACGGACTTATACTTGCAAATGGCCTTACAGCAGATAGACGCCAGTGACTATAGCACCCGTCTGCAGGTGATTCTCCAGTACCGAGAAGCTGCAGAGCGCCGGGCGGAGAGAGAGACCGCCGCTGCAGAGCGCCGGGCGGAAAGAGAGGCCGCTGCTGCAGAGCGTCGGGGCGGAGTTGGAGCATCAGCTTGAGCTAAAAAAGCTGGAACTTTGCCAGCAGGCGCAACCTTCCCCTGCACCAACTCCAGGAGCCCGAGCACTAAAGATCCGATCCGAGGACTTTCCAATCTTGGAAGATAACGGGGACTTGGACTCGTTTTTGCGGGGATTTGAGCGGGTGTGTAAGCAGCATCATATTCCCCAGGCAGAATGGGCCCGTTACCTGTCTCCCCGGCTGAAGGGAAAAGGCCTGGATGTTTCCACGAGCTTACCAGTGGACGCGGACTATGAGACCATCAAAGCGGCGCTGATCCGGAGATACCGGCTCACGCCGGAGGTGTACCGCAAAAAGTTCCGGAATATCCAGCGGGGTCCCACAGAGAGCTATGCAGATGTTCTGCACCACTTACAGGTTACATTCTGGCAGTGGATCAAAGGACTTACTGTCACCACGTTTGAGGGAATTGGGGATCTTATGATAAAGGAACAATTTCTCCAGGTGTGCCCTCTGGAGGTCCGCCAGTTCGTGTGTGATTGGAAACCCAAAACAGCAGACAAGGCTGCAGAGATTGCTGACGACTATGTGTCCACCAGGGAGCAAGGGATCAAGAGAGGAGCCACACTGCAGAGACCCTCAAGCTGGAAGGAGGGGCAAAGTTGGAGTTCACCACAGCCTGCGGTCTCCAAGTGGGGTAAGACAAACTCTGTCCCGGGTGCCCCCTCTACTTCCCCTGTCCCAAGAACTCTGGGCGCCCCGGGGACCCCCTCCAAGTACCAAGGAGAGGTCCGGCGATGTCACGCCTGTAACCAGCCAGGACATTTGAAGGCGGAGTGCCCCAACCGCTCTAAGAACCCCCCTGTTTCCCCAGCCACGGCAGCTGGCTCATCTGTATACTTGGTGGGGAGGGAGGGGTTGCAATCCAATGCCAACAGTCAACAGGTCATTGTGGGGGGTAAAGTGGTCATGGGATTTCGGGACACTGGGGCACAGATTACTCTGGTGCAACCTGACTTGGTCCCTGCGGACAGTATTATCCCTGGAAAAACTCTGACCCTGAAGGGTATTGGACAAGAACGCGTAACTGTGCCCATGGCTTGCGTCCATTTGGACTGGGGTGCGGGAAAAGGGATGCGTGATGTGGGGCTAGTGTCTGATCTGCCTGCCAATGTGCTATTGGGAAGAGATTTGGGGCCCTTGGTGTCCCAATATGGGGTGGGAGCAGCCCCACCTCGCGGTGACAAAATGTCTGTACTGAAGGATGATTTTAATGAGGTGTTGAAGCCTGTCACACAGGCAGAGGGAGGGGTCAGCTGCCTGTTTCCCCCTGCTGTGTGTCCAGCTAAAGTAATCAGTGAGCATGTGAATGAGACATTGTGGAATGCTGACCTGGCTGTAGCCCCGCCCACATCTGCGGGTGATGAGAGCCCCCTCAGTGTGACCCTGGCTCAGCCATTCCCCCATGCAGTTCACTGTGAATCAATGAATGAATGCAATGTCAATGTAATTGCTAATTCTTGCCTTGCAGGTTTACAGGGTAGCTCTTCTGAGATGCTGGGGGCAACCCCAACTGAGGACAATGTGCCAGGTGGTCAGGTGGGTCACGGGGATCTCAGGGCCGATCCGGATGAGGAACGGACTGCTGGTATTGCGGTGGTGACCCGCAGCCAGAGTGCTAGAGGGGTGGAAGGCGCTCCGACCCCTGAGCCGTTCCCTCTGTCACCCGGAGATGGCACTGAGACCGCCGTGACTAACCTCCCCACACTGGAGCCGGAGGAGCCCGGCGGGTATATGACATGCACATCTCTTCTGTCTGGTTCCAGTCAGGAGTTCAGGGACGCTGTCCAAGCTGACCACAGTCTGGATGCATTGAAGGAGCGTGCTGATCAACCTCCCTTGGAGTCGGACAAGGACCGCGTGTACTGGGAGCAAGGGAGGTTGTACCGGGAAACGATCCCCACAAAGGGAAAAGAAAGTCGGCTCAGGGAGAAACATTTGGTGGTACCCCAACCCTACCGGGTGGAGTTGTTGCGGATTGCTCATGATATTCCACTGGCAGGCCACCTGGGGATCGTTAAGACCAAGGCTCGCCTCAGCCACTTATTCTACTGGCCTAGGATGGGGACAGATGTAGCTAAATATTGCCGTTCATGTGACACTTGTCAGAGGATGGGCAAGGCGGGGCAAAGCTCCAAAGCACCAATGATACCTATGCCCATCATAACCGAACCTTTCCAGCGGGTGGCTGTGGATCTCATTGGACCCCTGTCCATTCCCAGCCGCACCGGGAAACGTTTCATATTAACGGTAGTAGACTACGCTACTAGGTACCCGGAAGCTGTCGCTCTGTCTTCCACCCGGGCTGATGTAGTGGCCAAGGCTCTGGTAGGCATCTTCGCCCGTGTTGGATTCCCCAGAGAGATGCTCACAGACCAAGGTACCCAGTTCATGTCTGCCTTGATGCAAGGCCTGTGTAAGGTAACAGAGGTGCAACATCTGGTGTCCACCCCGTATCACCCACAGACCAATGGCCTGTGCGAACGGTTCAATGGCACCCTGAAGCAGATGCTCAGGATGTTAGTCGAGTCCCACGGGCGCGACTGGGAGCCTTATCTCCCGCACCTGCTGTTCGCTTACCGGGAGGTGCCTCAAGCCTCAACGGGATTCTCCCCCTTTGAGCTCTTGTACGGGAGACGTGTACGTGGGCCCCTAGCTCTTGTGAAAGAGTCCTGGGAAGGAGAAACGGCCATCCAAGGTGTGCCAGTCGTGGAGTATGTCCTGCGATTCCGTGACCAAATGCAGGCTATGGCGCAGCTGGTGCATGACAACATGGTCCAGGCTCAGGCTGACCAGAAGCGCTGGTATGATCAGAATGCCCGTGAGAGAACATACCAGCCGGGGCAGAAAGTATGGGTCCTAGTCCCTGAGCCCCAGGACAAGCTTCAGGCGAAATGGACCAGCCCATACGTCGTGCACCAGCAGGTCAACAGCGTCAGCTACCTGGTCACTGTCGATCCAGGCCGGAACAGGCATAAGGTCTTCCATGTCAACATGATGAAGGATCATCATGACCGGGAAGCTAGTGCCTTTCCGGTATGCAGTCTGTTAGAGGAGGGGGAAGAAGAAGACCTTGTTGACTTGCTTGCTCATTTTCAGGAGGATGGGTCCAACAAGAAGGCACAGGTGAGCCCCCTGCTGGCTGAGGCCCAGCTGTCCCAGCTGGATGGAGTTTTACACTCCCTACCTGGTCTGTTCTCCGCGAAGCCCGGGAGAACTGACCAGGCCATTCACCATGTGGATACTGGGAATCATGCCCCTATCCGGCGGTCGCCATATCGCGTCTCCTTGGAGGTACAGGTCCAGATGCGCAAGGAGATTGGCGAGATGCTGGACCTGGGGGTGATTCGGCCCTCTCACAGTGCATGGGCTTCACCTGTGGTTCTTGTGCCCAAAAAGGACCGGACCACCCGGTTCTGTGTAGATTACAGGGAACTTAATGCGGTTACAGTCGACGACGCGTACCCCATGCCGCGCATCGACGACCTGCTTGACCGGTTAGGTAAGGCCCAGTACTTGTCCATCATGGACTTGAGTCGGGGATACTGGCAGATCCCCCTGTCCTCTCAGGCCCAGGAACGATCGGCCTTTATCACCCCTTTCGGACTGTACGAGTCCACTGTCATGCCATTCGGCATGAAGAATGCCCCTGCCACTTTCCAGCGGATGGTCAACTCCCTGCTGACGGGATGCGATGGGTTTGCCACGGCGTACCTGGATGACATTGCCGTCTTCAGCTCCACTTGGGAGGAACACCTACAGCACCTGGCGCAGGTGCTGAGGCGGATCCACCGTGCGGGCTTGACCATCAAACCGGAAAAGTGTCAGCTGGGCATGCGCGAGGTCCAATACCTGGGACACCGGGTAGGTGGGGGAACCCTGAAACCAGAACCTGAAAAGCTGGATGTAATCACATCCTGGCCAACCCCCCGGACCAAGCGACAGGTGATGTCTTTCCTGGGAACGGCAGGGTACTATAGGAAGTTCGTACTGAACTATAGTGCTCTGGCTGCCCCCTTGACGGACCTCACCAAGAAGAAGTTGCCGCAAACTGTCCAGTGGACGGATGCTTGCGAGCACTCCTTCCAGACCCTGAAGGCGGCCCTGGCGAACGCACCTGTACTTCAGGCGTACGATGAGTCACGTCCGCTTGTGCTACAGACCGACGCCAGCACCTACGGACTCGGTGCCGTACTGAGCCAGCTTGACTCAGCGGGGCAAGAGCACCCGGTGCAGTACCTCAGCCGAAAGCTACTGCCGCGGGAGGTGGCCTACGCCACAGTGGAGAAGGAATGCCTAGCAATTGTTTGGGCCTTGCAGCATCTGCAGCCTTACTTGTATGAGCGCCACTTCACCGTGGTGACGGATCACAACCCTCTGATCTGGATCAAACGTGTTGCCGGTCAGAATGGACGGTTGTCACGTTGGAGCCTGGTGCTGCAGCAATACAACTATGATATCCGGCACAAGCCTGGCCAGGCCCATGGCAATGCCGATGGCCTGTCCTGGCGGGGTGAGGCTGCGGAGGTGCGGGTGGAAGAGGAACGGAGGCTCCTCCTTCCTCCCGACACGCTCTAAAAGGGGGAGGTGTGATGATGAGTCCCTCAATTTATGTATCTTTCTTGGACATGTATCATTCCTCATTCCTATCAGTCACCTATCTGTAGGAATGTAAAGCTGTGTTTACATTGGTGGTCAATTCGCTCCAATGGTTTTATGTGCATACCATGGAGAGAGGGCCGGTCTGGCTCATCAGTGTGATATCCCAGATGTCCATCCTTCCCCCACTGGTTGGAATGTGGTGCCTACCCATCTGTCCGAGGATTCTGCAAAGGAGAGAGAGGGAGGGCTGGCTAAGGGGGAGGTGAAGGGTGTAGCTGGGGGGGGGTCACACACTGAGGTGAGAGTGAGTTTTTAGTATTCATTGTGCTGAGCATGGAAGAGAGACAGCTAGGACAAAGCTGTGTGCTCAGGTATCTTTTCTAAACTTTTATTTCCCTTTTACTTTGTTTTGTATGGTATCATCGCTCTTTTGCTTGTATGTTTATGCTTGATCATATTAATATTGTATATTTCTGTATATGCTATTAATCCATACCGACCCACTTGGGTTATTAAACATATAAAATTTATATCGCTCATTTCATTTTATCCTATGACCCGGTCTACTCACGGTGTGTGAGTGGGAGGTTAAGAAAGAAGTTTGATCGCAGGCGTGCCAGGCGGCTGGGCGAGGCGATATTCTTCACACCCCTCATAACATAAAAAGCTAGATAGTGCCTCATAATTTGCCCAAAACATTAGTTGTGCTGGAGACGGTAGAAATGCACCACAGTAATAGTGCCAACTTTTGTACTCAGTAGAATAATAGTGACCACACACTTTTATCATAATAAAAATTGATTATATAATTAAAGTAATGATTAAAGCTTACCTCTGTGCCCCTACACAGTAATGATGCCCACGTTTCAGCCCTGCATAGTAATAATGCGCATCATTATGCCCCTACAAAGTAATACTGCCCCTCCCTGCCCACTATACTGTAACAATGCCCACTTTTGTGTGCTTTACAAAGTAATAAAGGTGGGCATTATTATTGTGTGGAGGGCAAAAATGGATTATTACTGCTTTGGGGCAGAAAGGGATATTATTGTTATTATTGTTAATAACACTCCATTTTTGTCCTGCAAACAGTACAAACCTATTTGTACCTCCACAGAATAATAATGATCCACTTTATACCACCTAATAAGTAATAGTGTCACCTCATAGATTACAGCTTATCGGTTATGGTACCTTTTTGTGATAGTGCCCCCATATTAGTTCTAGTTACCCCTTATTAGAGTGTCCCCATATTAGTTCTAGCTCCCACTTATTATAGTGCCCCTTTAATAGTTCTCATTCCCCTATAGTGCCCCCTTATTACTTCTTTTTCCCCCTTATTAGTTCTAGCCCTTCCTTATTATAGTCCCCCCTTACTAATTCTAGTTCCTCCTTATTCTAGTGCCCCCTTATTAGTCCCCCCTTATTATAGTACCCCTTATTATTCCCCACTTATTATAGTGCCTTCTTATTAGTTCCCCCTTATTATAGTTCCCTCTTATTATAATGCCTTCTTATTAGTTCACCCTTATTAAAGTACCACCTTATTATAGTGCCTTCTTATTAGTTCTCCCTTATTATAGTGCCTTCTTATTAGTTTTCCCTTATTATAGTGCCATCTTATTATAGTACCTTCTTATTAGTTCACCCTTATTAAAGTACCACCTTATTATAGTGCCTTCTTATTACTTCCCCTTATTATAGTGCCACCTTATTAATTCCCCTTATTATAGTGCCTACTTATTAGTTCCCCATATTATAGTTCCACCTTATTAGTTCTAGTCCCAGCTTTTTGCTTTATTATAGTTTCCCCTTTAGTTTTAGTGCCTCTTATTAATTACAGCGCCCCTTTACAGCTTTAAATCCCCTCTGTCTTCCCGAAAATAAAAAAAAAAAATAAAAAACCTACTCACCTTAACTGATCGTGTGACGAATTAAGCTAATGAAGTCTTCCTGGCTGCAGAAGAGGTTCGGCACAGGCTGCGCAATGCAGTGACGTCATTGCGCAGCCTGAACCAAGACGTATGGTGCGCACTATACTGTGGCTTACAGTATGACAGAGCATGGAGGATAGATCTCTATGTTCTGTCATAGGTGACAGGTTCAACTGAAGCAGAGACTCCGCTTCAGTTGAAAGTGGTGCTCTCATGATTGGAGGCACCAGGGGAAACTTCGGGTGCCCCCGGATCCACTGCAGGCCCCTTTGGACTATGGGGCCCTGGGTGGCTGCCCAGTTTCCCCCCCCCCCCAACGCTGGCCCTCCACGCAGTTTACTGTCACTGTCCTTATTATTTATAGGCTCCTCTCCCTACGTAGCTGCACTTCCCTGAAAAGGACAATTATTAAATATAGCTAAGGCCCTGACTGTCCCTATTTCCAGCTGCAGCCTCTCCCTACCTAGTCTTAACTAGCAGGAAAGGTGACGGGACCTGTGACCCTGCCTCTTATACAGAGGGGTCACATGTTTCGCCTGGCCAATCACAACCTTACCCATACTGGGCATGTCTGTGATGTCTATGGGCTTAAACCTGGAACCAGCTTAGGTTCAGGTACCCGAACCTACGATGTTCGGTGCAGACTCGAACTGTGCGGTTTGGGTTAACTTATTACTATTTATGGGCCCTTTCAGTATTAGAGCTAGAGACTGATTTTACATCCTGTTACATGAGCCATTATCCTCACTGGCATCATCACATGAGTACAGAGGTCACTGCTTCATACTACAAAATTAGTACACCTCTCCTGAATACTCCTGAAACTCCTTAAGCGGCCCCACGTAGCGAAGGGCAGAAAAAAATGCTGCGGAAAAAAATGTGGCGGAAACGCATCACGTTTTTTGTGCAGTATTTTTAATTGCATTTTTGCAGAGTTTTCCTCTGCGGACTTTCTGCCCTTATTATACCTATATGGAAAAAGGCAGTGTTTCCACAGCTATTAATTGGCATGCTGCGATTTTTATAAACTTAAGCATTTTTGAAAACACAGCTTTTCCACTGCAGATTTTTTTCTGCAATGTGTGGATGGGATTATCTAGAATCCCATTCACTTTTAAGGTACTGTAAAATGCAGCATGTGGAGCTTCAGTTTAAAGTGGTACGTCTAGCTCAAAGCTTTATAGCATATGCACAGGATCCCATACCTATCTGGAGAATACCTGAGAATAGGGCCGGGTTCACACAGTGGAAAATGAAGAGGAATTTGAGGAATTCTGCTCCCATTTCCACCCCTTCTGCCACTAATTAGGCTCAGACCAATGGCCTTACTTAGTGGGGTGTTTCGCACTTCGCACTGCAGACTCTGCAGCTGAATCAGCCACAGAATCCGCAGCAAGATCGAGCAGGCCACTTATTTTTTCAGTGTCCTGCTTCAGTCTCTCTCTCCTTTTGAAAACAATGGGAGACAGCATCAAGGAGTTATCTACCGCTGATTTTATGGTATTTTGTGGCAGTATCTGCCACAAAATCAATGCCAGATTCCATAGTGTAAGGATACTCTTACCCCTCTATTTTCGCAATCTCCATAAAAGTCAATAGGGCTTATCCAATGTCCGTGATGGGAATACCCCTTTAAACCAAAGCTTTTGTTCCTGCAGAATTGGACATTATTTTTATGCTGTATATTCTAGTCACTTTTCTCTGCCATCTAACAAAACAATGATATAGGAACAAGGCCACCTTCTTCATTCTCATTCTATGGTTGGATGTTTGTTTGCTGACTGACACAATTTCCACTTGAAGTGATAAGAAAAATACGTAGAACGGGGAGTAAAAATCCATCAACTTTATAGTCAATAAGAATTTCTTCTGCGTTTTGCAGTTTTTATGACAGATCAATGTATTGACAAAACAGAGACTGATAGAAGGCACTGGGACAATTTGTCTACAAAAGTAGTTTTTCACCTTGTCAGAACAAGAACCTGGGACGTGCACAATAACTTATTATCTCCAAGTGTTTAACAAGACATCATGGGAGATGGCGCCACAACCAAAGTATGAATAATTCAGAGCAATGCTACAGTCCCCCAGGTACCAGGATCTGGGCATAACTCCTTATACCTCCACTACTGGTATAACTTACCACCTATTTCCTCTAAATAAGACAAATCCTTGAATTTACTATTATTTATATTACTATTTTATTATTGGTATTATTATATTGATATTATTATTACACTTATATATATTTAGTAGAAAACATAAAGCAAATACATTTAGGATTCACAAACTTTCTTCTAGGCTTCTCTGTTCATGTCTCATCTTTGTCACTTTAGTTGCAGTACAAAGGGATTCCCATAATATCTGCAGGTATCAGGTGTGAGAAATGATGATGATGGGGGTGTTGCTGTGGCTACTGCTTATAATGATGGTGCAGAAACAATTATCGTTCAGCAGTGTGTCTTTTCACATCTTCCATCCATCGTGGTCAGATAAAGGTTAATTTTAGTAGCATTCACAAGAAGTCTCGTACTACCTGACCTCTGACCTGACAAGAGGAAACATGTTAATTAGCTAAAATCTCCAGTTTTCTGAGAGATGCAAGGTCTGTTTTCATTAAAGTTTTTGTACAATAGGAAAAAACATAAAACGCAACTGAATGTAGGGTGGGAGAGGGAAAAGGGGAAGCCGAGGGACATTAGGGGGTACAGTCACTGGGAGGTAAGGTGAGGGGGGAGAGGGGAAGGGGACGAGCAGATACTCCGACGCAGTAGAGTAAAATATTATGTCAAACAATCAAACAACAAAACAAAGAATAAACAGTAGAGGATAGGCATCCCATCTAGAGGTAAGGGGCGACGTCTGTTTTATTTAAAATATGGATTACTAGTTCTCTTTGTGAGGGTCTGAGATTATGAGACCCGATAAGGGTAGGGATTGATATCAGTGATGACAATCTTTGTACAGCACTGTGTAATATGTGGGCAATATAAGGAGCAGTAAATAAATAATAAAACCATTCTTTAACCACTTCCAGACCGCCCATTGGGTATATATGTCCAGAAGGTGGTTGTCTAGTTCTGCAAGAACGTGCTGGTACGTCCAAGTAGAACTCAGCAGCTGCATGAAATCGTGCAGCTGCTGAAACGGGGAGCCAGCTGTAACTTCAGCCGGAGCTCCCAGAGAAAAGACAGGGAAGGTTTATTACCTTCCCTGCCTTCCCGATCGCTGTGTATACAGCACTCAATGAGCGCTGTATACAACGCTATGGCCGCCGCCATCTTGCGGCTCTCCTCTGACCTGGCAGTCACGTGATCCACTGGGATCAGAGTCTAGTAAAGTACCCAGATCAGCTCTATAGTAATGTGCAAGTAACGTGCAGGAGGCTGTATTCCTCCTGCAACTGGGGCTAAATGTACCAGCCCTAGTTACAGGGGAAATCAGCCTCCCCAACAAAAAAAAAAAAAGTGATCAGATGTCCCCCAATGTAAAAAAAAAAAATGAATAGAAAAGTAAAAAAAAAAAGGAAATACAATAATTAAAAAAATAAATAAAATAATACTCCAATAAAACGCCCTTGTTAAAGGTTATAGTCGAACCCCGACGACACCATACAAAATAAAAATTACCATAACAGAGAGTAAAAACTATTTTATAAAGTTTTATAGTAGCACTTTGTGTTATTAAATAAAAAAGAAAATGAAAAGTGAAAAACAGACATGTTTTCCCTACTCTTTAGTTTATATTTTTCCGGATATAAAAAAAATGAAAACACATGCAAAATAAAAACAACATAAAAATAAAGCCTTATGTATCACAGAAAAAAAGATGCAGAAATTAGTTGAATAACGAAAATGATAAAAATGTTATAGCCCTCCAAAACCACACATAAAAAACTTGAAAATGTGCCTGGTCTGGAAGGGGAGTAAAGCATCTGGTATGGAAGTGGTTAAACAAAGAGAGGGTCAAAGGAATTGGGTGAAGCAAATACGAGGGTGTAGGGTTATTAAGACATTTTTTGGAGCAGGGGCAGAGATGTCACTTTCCTCTGCTTTTTATAACTGGCAATTGGAGTGACCTTAGGAAGAGGGTAATGATACATTTTAGCTTCATGCAAAAATACATTTCCCAAAAACCCATGTGGTTGTCATAAGGCAGTTTTATCTTTCTCTCTCCGTGTGTTTTTTTTATCCACCCTAGAAGTTTTCTGTTGCAGGTTGTTACCCCCTCCAGTACTGTCTCCCCTTCCCCGAGCACCATGACGTTGAAGCTCGGCTGCCAGCCAGAACGAAACGACTTTATCCTGGTGCTTAATGTCCTGTGTCTGCAAGAATTCACACTTGAAGTAGCAAATTACAAGGAGTGATGAGAACGGGATGGGAGCTGACATTAAGGACGGTGGCGACGTGGTCACGCGGGGCCGCAGACACGAGTTGCTGGGATTTGTCTTCATTTACACAACACCCGACCAGCTGCTGGAAATCCAGTGCATTGAGCCTCGTCCCATTGCTTGTCCTTCCCTCTCTGGCTGCCAGTTCAATACCTGTCAGAGCTGTCACCGCCCGGCAATAATTACTTATGCAAATATCTCTGGTGACATTAATCATCTCTTCCTGTGCGTGGCCCCCCATGATCTTTATTCTGCTGAGTTGCTCGGCTGCTGAAGAAAGCAGAAAACTTTTATCTTCTTGGTAGAAATAAAAGAAAGAGATGTCAGTGGTGGTAATTATTGTGTATTTACAGAATTATCTCCTACATTCAGGAGTGTCGCCCTACTCCAGTGGCCACATAAGCATCTGCCATAAGTAACTGCCAGTCACATCCACAACTACATTAACAACTAGTATCATGTTAGCAATGAGCAGTACATTAAGGGACCTCAGATGACCCAGATGTCCCATTTTAATCCCTGCTTTAAAAAAACAAAAAAAACACAGCAGATCTTTACAGGCAGCCATGTGTCTCTTCAGTGTTGGGGTGAAATATACACTATAGTATTATATGCTTCCCATTTTAATGATATGATTCATGGTTGCACCAGGTCCTCCACAGTGAAGCTGCTCTTAGTTACACTTAATGTAACAAACCCTCAGTTGTTAAAAGACTAGTGAGCCTTGGCTGTAAACAAGAATGTTTCCATTCACTGACAGCAAGCTTACATCTGGAAAATGGTGAGAAATTTGTTCAATAGAAAGTTACAGGAGTATAGTGAGCTAAGAGGGAGGGTGCTGGTACCCTCTTCTAAGGCATCTCATCCAGCCATCTAGTAACCCTGTGGTGATGAGGGGCAAGAATCCAGAAACTGCTCTCGACAGAAAGGTGACTCCAGTATGGTTAGTATGAGTTAATTTGGATACTGTACATTATATAGTGATGAAGTTGTATTTACTTAAGACTGGACAAGTCCTTAAATGAACCTTTAATGCAACCCCCTCCTCCGCCCCAATGGTGTAAAAGGATGAGAGTGAGCATGATCTTGTGCAGCCATTAATATTCTCACTAAATGTTTCCTGTGAAATTTGTTTTCCCCTCACTGATGTGAGGAGCTGGGAGTAAAATGATACAATTGTATCCATAAAACCATCAATTACTTACAGTGAAATCCCTCCAACTACAAACAGAAAATCACACTCAGATTTTATTTATTGAAGCTCTAAGACTTGATGGCTTTAAAATTCCCAGGGAAGTGAAGCATCCTTCTCTCAAACCCACTCAGTCCATGCTGGAAAATGTTATTTATGGGAAACACGAAATCACAGAAATCTGGAATAAATGGTGCTTGTCCTAGAGCAAATAGAGACAACAGGATGGCTTTATCTGAGCTTCACCAGCATCAGTGTATACCCTCCTGAACCACGCTGTCACCTCCTAAGGCCAATTAGCAGATGCCAAATGCCATACAATGGTATTTTATTCAGGGCTAATGGGTGACAGCTTCATGGACGCCAAAGGCTCACTGGTGGGAGTGGGAGGCTAGCATGTCTGGTCTGATCCCAAAGAACAGCTAAGAATAAGTTACCGGTAGCTCTGAAAGAAAACTGTCTGTGAATAACAGCTTTCTGTGCATGGTGCTGCATAAAGTGTCCATGCTGACCCATCTACCTCCAAAAGCTGCCACAATTGGCACATGAGAATTAGAAACCTGGACCATGGAGCAATGGTAGTCTAATGAATCATGTTTTCTTTTACAGCCTGTGGGTGGCCTGGTATGTGTTCTGCTTACCTGGCATTGGTATGCACTATGGCAAGAAGACAAGTTACTTTATGCTCTGGGCAATGTTCTTGGCATTCATGAAGATGTTCCTTTGACAAGTATCAGGCACCTGTCTAAACATAGTTACAGCCCAAGTACACCACTTCATGGCAACGATATTCCTTCTTTTAGCAGGATAATGTGGCCTCTCATTCACATGTGCCATACACTCGACCTTGACAAAAGTACACCCAAGCGTAATCTGTTTTCCCAGATCCTTCATAGACATGAATGTATTGATGAATCCGTGAAACTGATCTGAGAAATCACATGGCCTTTCTTGGATTGGTCACATGGAGCGTTACATTTAAGTGTATGGGGCTATATGCTGGGCATTAATTTATTACAATGGCTAGCGCATGGCTGTGGAATCCTGTCCTGTGAGTGAACACATACAAATACCCCAGGACACCTTCAAAGTTGTTGTGAAGTCCTTGTGTTAATGGGTCAAAGCTGGTTCGGTGGCACAAGGGGGAGCTACACATTATTAGTCATATAGTATGGCTGTTGTACATATAAAACATGTCTTGATAGTTTCTTTCTGTCACTCTGGCTCCAGAGCTTTACTTTCCCTACTTTACTTTTGTATGTTCTGCTTCTTTTCTATTAGTGCTAAAGCTGCAAGATCACATATTCCTTCTTCCTTAGTGTTTGCACAGGACATGCATGCTAGTCTACTGTTAGCTATCAGACTTTAGGACTTTATATTTCCTTCCTTGTAAATCATTTCTTACACTTGAGGATTCTACCGCTTGCTGCTGCCCAGATGGAGGGAACCAGAGGATGAGAGTAGTAGTGGCCTATGACGTGCCACCAGCTAGCTCGAGGACACTCAACCACTCTCCCCAGCTCTGCTCCTAGGCTGGACACCGATCAGGGGGGTCCTGCAGTACTACCAGATGGTGGTGGTAGTGGTTTCCACGGGGTGCTTCCAGTAGGAGAGGGGACCTCTCTACTCTGAGCCAGTGTGATGGTATTCGGAAGGGCCCTGATGGTAAGACAGGAACAACTCAGGAAGGCAGTTGTGTAGTTGAAACAGGGTGGTACTTTACTTAGCAACTGAACAACAATACTATAAGCAGCTTCCAAATGGGGGTTGTAGTTCTCCAGTGTTCAACTCCCCCAGCCTTGGTCTTAGGAAGACACCCAGGGATGTTAAGGCTCTAGTGCTGTACTCCACTCCAACTTTAACTCCACTCCTCAGCCTCATCCAGCAGAAGATACTGGGGGCTGTACTCCAGGGTAGTCCTGGCAGGGGTCTGATTACCTTCTAGAAGGCACCGGGACAATAGCTCCCATCAATGGCAAAAGCGGCATATTTTACCACAATTTGTGGATGGGATTTACAGTCCACTTTGCAGGGACAGTAAGATGCTGCGTTTTTTTTTTTGCCATATGGTGAATTTTGAGGCTGAGGCCCAAGGAGCAAGCCACAGCCAAAAAGCACTGCGGGAAAAACCGCGTGGAAACGCATTGCGGTTTTTCCCTCATCAATTTTCACAGAATGTCCACAGAGTTTTCCTCTGTGGACTTTCTACTTCAATGATACCTATAGGGAAACCGCCAGTGTTTCCGTAGGTATAATTGACATGCTGCGATTTCCAAAAATGCAACGGTTTTTTAAATCGCAGCATTTCCGCTGCAGATATGTTTCTGCAATGTGTGGATGGGATTACCCAGAATCCCATTCACTTTTCAGTTACTTTACAGTAACTGTAAAATCATAGAGTTTACGCTACTTGGGGCCCGGGCCTGAGGAGGATTTCACCTCAAAATCTGCTTCAAGAAACTGTGTAAAATACTCTAAGGCTGAGACCCCATGTTGCGGAACCACAGCTTTTTTTTGTTGAGGTTTTTTTTTTTTGGAGCCATAGCCAGGAGTGGATTGAGCAGAAGGTAGAAGTATAAGCACTTCCTATATATTTCCCATTCCTTTTCTAGCCATTCTTGGCTTTGGTCCGAAAAACTGCTGCAAAATCTGCAACAAAAAAGCTGCAATTCCGCAATGTGGGGCCTCAGCCTAAGAGGTTCCAATGTAGCAGTGCAGGATGAGATTTCAGTCTTTAGATGTTAGCCTGCATGTTCACATTCACGGACAGCAGGCATAGGTCTTGAAAATGATGAAGTGATGAAATATAGAGAAGGTTGCAGAACATTTCACTATACAATGATGGGACATGAATTTTTAAAGGGGAGAAGGGTTGTGGTGTTTGGAGGGTCACTACCTACCTGCAGGACGTTTCTGTTACTTTACAGCAATTCACAGTAGCCCTCTAAGTTCATGAACAAGTTTCTACAGGATGCCTCCATATCCGGCGGCACATGAAAGCACTCACGTTACCAACAGCTGTCTCCTCTCAGGGTATCCACCTCATAATCACACCCTGCATATACTACATAATGAATGAGGGTCAGCATATATGGAATTGAGGGCTGTGGTGACCCCATTCCTCCTGTTGTTATTAGCTCCAGACAAATACTGAAGACACTCTATACTACCCAGGTGGACATAATATCTCTCTCTGTCTGTAATAGTCTGCAGAGCAACCCCCTGGACTGTGCTTGCAGCACATCCCCCAGTATAATTAAGATCCCTCTCTCCCGCTCTATAGAGGGTTATGAATCCAGAGGGTCAATGTGTAATTGGAAATGGGAAATATTTTATTCATTGCAAGTCAGAGAACATTGTTTTATTTTCCCAGCGCCACTGGTTCCAATTTTCCTGGTTGAACAGACTCGTATTGTTCTCGTCTCCTCCAAGACGTTCGTTTTTCTTTGCTGACTCAAAGGTTTCCCTATAACCCGCCAACATCAATTGCTCAGCTCTTCAAACTTCACCCTCCATCATATCTGAAAATCTCGGGGGTCCCTGTAAACTTCTTCTAGGTTCAGCACTGTTTATAATAACACCCTGGGGTTTAGTGAAGCCCCTGACTGTGCAGCCAGAATTGTTATTTAGCTTCAGTGGTTTTGTGACTACTGCACATGAGATAAACCGCCAAGAACCAATGATTTGTTTGGCCAAGGAGTCACGAACTAAACTCTTCATAATGCTGAAGTCATGTAAAAATAAGAAGATGGAGGCGTGGAGGTGGATTATGTAACAAGGTCAGTGGTAACAGCAAGACAGGATATCAGCCAGTGAAGGATGTCTTGATTTTTGGCTCAGGTCTGTAGCATCGGAATGGGCTTGCAGAAGTTACTTGTGGTTGAATACAATTGAAGTGAATCCTGAGGGGTAACGCCACCCAAAATGCACAATCCCATGATCCTTCTTTGATCTCACACACAGTTGCTCCTTATTGCGGTCAGATCCACTGATGTGTTGACTATACAATGTCATCTCCATCATCACAATTCATATCTCTAGTCTACAAAGTATATATTAGGGGCCACAAGCTGCTATAAATCAATGTGTTTTAGCAACCTGTATGATCCTGTATGGATGTTGATAAGTAAACCAACACTGACCATGCAGATGCGACTCTTATCACCAATATGTCAACCCTTTAAGTTAACCTCCTCTCCTCCACAACCCCCTCTAAAGAAAAGGTTTCAGTAGATTCCCATAAAACTGTCTTGAAATATCTGTTATCAATGCTGTATTTTTTGGCCCCATTTACTCAACCTTTGTCCATTGAATTTTTATATTTTATTTTTTTTTTTTTGGGGGGGGGGGGGGGTTAGTTATCGTATTTAATAGATATGTGCGGTTTTGAGGGGAATGGTCCAGGAGACTGTACAATAATATCTACTTTACCCATTCACCTTGATAACCAGACCTGCTGTAATACCTACACAAGTCGGGATTCATTGTAGTTATGCAGAAAGAACCACCCAACAACTTTACAGGTCTTGATTGTAGATTGCAGAACAGAGTTGGATATACACCATTACAGTGCTCCAAAGCAACAACTTCAATTACCCAAAGTATACAGTACATCAGGCAATACTCCTGTTCCCACAGGCGACACTTGCACTCACACTATGGTGCTTGGTGACACAGCAGACTGCTTTCCAAGAGAAAATGAACCGGACAGAAACAACAGGTGTTTGGACTGGTGAAATCCAGATAACGTGTTAGTAATCACCCTGGCATAACCTAAATATCAAATTATAGCCAACACAGGGTGGAACACTCCAAATAACTCTTCCCCCATGGTACATAAATCAGGTGCAACCACAGTCCCACCTCTCCAATTGTACCTGTCAAAAGAAGACAGCATTACATTATCAAGCAATAACAGTGCTTCAGAACATTAGCACAGTAATCAAACATCGATCAACAAAACAAGTCACCCAAATACAGATGCTAACTAAAAATGTTGGCTTTTACCTCCACCACCTTAATTATGACCAGTGCACCCATTTACCTTATTTTCAATACATAATATGTGCGGATTGTATTTGCCGGCATCCAGGGCAGAATGAGCATTCTCGGGCATGGTGCTTACAGCCCCTAAATCAGTTACAAAACTCTTTGAGGCTGAAGCCCACGTTGCAAAAATGAAACGTTTTTTGCTGCTGTTGAAACACTGCGGAAAAAAAAATACTGCATTTTACAGTGTCTGCAAAGTGAATGAGATTCTGGCTAATCCCATCCACACATTCCCTAAAAAAAATGTTGCGGAAAAGCTGCATTTTCAGAAACGCCCGTGTTTTTGAAAATCGCAGCATGTCAATCATACCTGTGGAAACAAAGGTTTAATAATGGAAGAAAATCCACTGAGAAAAACTTAGCAAAAACGCAATGAAAAACACTGCGTTACTGCTGCATTTTTTTTTTTTTTTTTTTTTTTGTAGCGTTTTTAGCTGCATTTTGCTTTCACGTTGTGGAAATGCAGCTTTTTTTGTCACAGATTTTGCTGCATTTTTTTTTAGCTAAAGTCAGGAGTGGATTGAGCAGAAGGTAGAAGTATGAGTATTTCCCATTCCTTCTGTAGTCACTCTTGGCTTTGGCTCAAAAAAACCACAGCAAAATCTGCAACCAAATAAGCTGCGATTCTGCAAGGCTAAAGCCCCACGTTGTGGAAATGCAATGTTTTGTGTTACAGATTTTGCTGTGGGTTTTTTGAGCCAAAGTGACTTGAAAAGGAATGGGAAATATATAAAAACCACTTACTTCTAGTAAATCCACTCTTGACTTTGGCTCAAAAAACTGAAGCAAAATCTGCAACAATATCTGCAGCTTTTCCGCAAAGTGGGGCTTTAGCCTAAGGCTAATGCCCCACATAGTGAGATACAGTTAAAAAAATGCCCTGAAAACACATTACATTTATTTTCAGCAGTGTTTTTATTGAATATTTGCTGCATTTTTCTCTGTGTTTTTCATTTCCTATTAAATCTAAAGGGAAAACTCTTGCATTTCTGCAGATAAAATTGACATGCATTTTTGAAAATGCATCTTTTCCCCAGCTGCTTTTTTCCACAATGCGTGGATGGGATTATCCAGAATGTCATTCACTGTGCTGGTACTGTAATATGCAAAGGTTTTATTTCACTGCGTTTCTGCTGCAACCAAAAATGTTGTATTTCCACAACGTGGGGCCTTAGCCTAAAGAGGGTCTGTCCACAGGTTGGGAGCCTCATTCACTTCAATGGAGCAAAGCTGCAATACTAGACCCAACCCATGGACAAGTGTGGTGCTGTTTCTAAAAGAAAGCAGCCATGTTTATCCAAATCTGAACAACCTCTTTAATGTTTAAGTGCAGAACACAGTGGCACAGATCACTCTACACTGTCAGCCTGACCCTGCCAGCATTACTACACCGTAGGCTGCCCAGGATTTAGGGGTACTCTTTTATTTTCATGCAAGACTAGTGGTTGACTCCAGACCATGCCAATAGGAGAGCTTCCTATAAGCTAGTGTCCCTCTTCATTATCTTATAGGAAGATGATAGTTTTCTTACGTCATGATGGTGGTGTTACCTGCAGCAAGGCAGGAAGCATAAATATACGTGTCTAACTTGTCACTTTGTTTCAGCTTTTTTCCATTTGGTTCTCATGGACTAATGTGATAAACAATATATTCATCCTCTGTAGAATATATTGAGTACAACTGCAACTTTAAGATCTGTGGATAGCCCCCTTTCCCCCACCCCCATCATATTACAGGATTCTTGATTCCTGAGAACAGTTTTGACCGCAGTAATACGAGGCTTGGGTTTGGTGATAAATCAGCAGCGTTCTCCATCCACCGTATAAAACATTCAGACAAACAATTAGTCTTTTGTTTCTGAAATTCTCCCCGACAAGTTACAGAAAGTGTAAAACGAGACACTTCACCTGTACGAGCGTCTCGCCCACTTCTCACTAGGATAATTGTTCCCAGGCTCGCCCGCCGTGACCAGAGATGAGGTTGTCAGGTGACTGCGCGGCGAGGTAGACGATGTATCCTGCGCCATGTAAAACAATATTATCACAAGTAAAACAGACCCGGCGAAGCTTTCATGTCACACTTTAAGGCAAACAGCTAATTACTGTGGCGTTACAATGTGTCGTCAGCTCCGGGCCCCTGAAAACAATGGAGCAGTCAGCACTGTTATACGCACCTTAAATGAGCAGTGGCGAGAAGCGTCTGAAGGGCAATGAAATGTAACAGTTCCTCTTAATTGTTTTACTACCAGTAATTCTCACTATTAACAGCGACTGATTCGCCATTAGTGGATTTAAGCTTGTTAATAAAGGCAACCGGCAGAAGTGCGGCCAGCGAGCACAGAGGAGGCAATGATGGGATCTTATTTATTACAGGAAGAACCCGGGGAATTACCTGCAGACAGGGAACTATGGGAATGGTTTCAATTATACAGAAAAGAGAAATACTCCACCTCCCGGCAACATTTACATTTCACAGGACAAATCTCCTGTTAAAGCTGGACGACTGAGTACTATAAGGTCTATTCAGACAAAGCAGATTTGTTGTAGAGATTTCTGCAACTGAAAATCAGTTCTATTTGTCCGAATGGCATGTATATGAGAAGGCAAGAATATGGAGTTCTGTAAACCCCATTCAAATGAATGGGACTGTCACCTAAATTTCTGTGACAAATCTGCTACATATGAGTGATCTAGTACTTTATCTGAGTATATCTATTTTTTAGGTTACTTTCACACTTGGGCAATATTTGCCTCCCTATTCCAGGAACCTACGCAAAGAAAAAAACATAATGGAAAGATTTTTACCACTTCTAAGTATGGGACTTATACCTAGATGTAATACAAAATACTACCGTCATTTCCAGAGTTGCAGTCACAATTCGACTGTTACTTCATGTCCTATACTCCAGTCACTGCCAGAGCTGCAGTCACAATTCAACTGTTACTTCATGTCCTATACTCCAGTCACTGCCAGAGCTGCAGTCACAATTCAACTGTTACTTCATGTCCTATACTCCAGTCACTGCCAGAGCTGCAGTCACAGCACATCTGTTACTTCATATCTTATACTCCACACTCATGGAACTGCAGTGGAAGCCTTCCTATTACATGATCACATCTAGACCTGCAGTCACAATTCAGTTGTTATATCATGTTTTATACTCAGGACATCTCTGGAGCTGCAATCCCAATCCTGCTATTCTTCAGTCACATCCAGAGCTGAATTTACAATTCTGCTGTTGTTTCCAGATTACAATGTCTTGTGGGATATTTGATGATAATGGGATCAGAGAGAAGACTGTAAATTAGTATGCAATGAGCTCCACCTACTGGTAGCTGAAGGATGGCAGGATTTTATCATGTAACTTTCTGGTACAGTTTACAGACATTGCTCCTCCATATTTTATGATGTTCGTAGATCAGGCTGTCAGGACATTCTAGGAGTTTTTGTTCCGCAGCAGCTCTACAGAAAATTGGGTTGTAGTGGATTGGACTAATTATATCACTATACATATATACTCCCCACATCACAGAATAGGCAAATTCAGGATTAACCCCCCTCTCACACCAGAGGAGTCTGGTTCTCTTTTATTTTACATTATTTTCTTTTATCCATGTGGAAAAAAAAGAAGTTTGAGCCTTAAAATATCTATAAAATACCATGGTGAGTGAGTGCTCCACCGGGGTCATAAATATTAACACATCTTGTAGAGGTAAAACCAACAGAAACCTGATCCCTCCCTGGAATCAATGCAGCTTTTTAGGCCAGGACAAAAATAACAAAGATAAACCCTTATATGCAGCAAACAAGGATTGTGACAGGATCCCTATGACCTGGTTGATGTGGATGCTTGCTCACGTGCAGCATCGTACACCATAGAATGGCACAATATCAGCTCAATCCAACCACAGAGGTGAATACTGTGCACCAGTCCACTATTAACAAACAATGTGAGATTTTTATTCTACATTTATCTCTGAAAAACTATGAAAATTCTTAGGCAGATAAATTAGAAGGCATTGCATTTCTTGGTTGTGGGTTTACTTTAGTGGTGTAGCTAGCGGGGAAGGGGGGGGGGAAAGGGGTGGCTGCCCCGGGCCCACTGACTATGTGGGGGCCCACATGCTTTACTTTTAACTAGATTGGTGTCTGTAGGACAAAACGCAACCTATAACTAACTCCCTGTCTTGTAAACCGCAAGCCACTTCAGGCCTGAGGTTTACAAGACACCGAGACCACAGACAGAAGATGTCTGCTTCTTGGCAAAGGTGGCCGTGATGACGTCACAGAATCGCGCCTCCTGAGACGCAGACGTCCTATGTGTGGTCACGATGCATAGAGAGCGGAGAAGAGGAGGTGGTGCTCCATCCTGTCCATAAAGGGATCACAAACAGGCAGGTGAGTATAACTTTTATCTTTTTTAGTGCAGTTGTGGGTATTTTAATAGTATAAGGGATTGCTGGGCATTATAATTATAAGGGAGGATTGATTAGCTGTCATTATGATGATGGGGGGGGTCATTTATATAAGGAGGCATTATGAACATAGTGGAACATCATTTATATAAGGGGTCAATAGGGGGGCAGTATTTATGTCAGGGGGAATCAGGGGCATAATATAAGGGGACAATTTATTTAATGAAGGTGGCATTTTTATTAAAGGGGTTTTCCAGCTCATTTTTATTGATGATCTATCCGCAGATAGATCAGCTGTATGAAGGGGCCATGGCAACTGTTTATATCACATGCTGTCTGTTTATAGTGACCGTGTGATGTAATTCCAGTCTTGTCACATAGATGTGTATAGGACGAGGCTGTAGTTACATGGCATGACCACTATGAAATAAATGATACAATGTAAATAAAGAATGGGTCACAGCTCTTACACAAGCCCCCCGTCCTTTCAAACAGCTGATCAGTAGGTGTTGGAACCCAACTGATCTTTTTATTGATGACCTGGAAAACCTTTTTAATTAGGAAACACATGAGGCATTATTAATAAGGGGAACTATTTAAGGTATTTAAGGGGGCACACAGGGACATTATTAATTTAAATATTCATTATGGGGGGTTATATCATATTTTATAGTTGGGGTAGCAGCAGGGTGGAGATTTTATGTAGATGAACACAATGTGCCTGGAAAAGTGAGGAGCCAAAGATGTCTGTGCTGCAAACTTTACAGAGACAAGTCACAGCTGGCAGAAGTGGTCATGGCGGTTCAGAGGAAAGAGATGGGAAATGTGAACGATTACAGTCAGAGACATCACCCGTCACAAAATTTTACTGCACTGTATTCAACTAAATGGTCTGTAGAGCCACTGTCTATCACTATACGGTCACTGTATAGTGATAATATCGGTATACCTATGTTGGTGGCCCACTTGGATTTCCCCCTCCCCATGCTGAACCCCTAAGCTACGCCTCTGGTTTACTTTTTTACATCACATTCTCCCAGACTTGGACTGGTGTGCCTAGGCCCCACTGGTACAATTTTGGGGGGCCCACTATACAGTTACATGCAAATATTACCTGACACTGGTTCATAAATTCCTAAAATGTCGCTGACATAAATTCATTTTTCATTACTAGCTTGCTGCCTAGCCCTTATCTCTGATTGTTTCTGTCCTTGGGCCCTGTCAGTAGTCTGCTGCCTGGCAGCAGGGATATGTGCACATACAGCAGCAGGCCTCAGTGCAGCAGGATGATCGGTTATTGGGGCGTCTGCCATGTGAATGAGAAGATGTGAGCCAGGGAGGCAAGGATACTGGTTGGATTGACTTTGCACCTAGATGTCATTTCACCTGTCCAGTGTGTCTACAATATATCAAAATAAACTAGGTAGCTTCTTAAATAATCTACCCAGTATATTATACTAATGCATATCCTGGTTGAGATGTTGTAAAATGAGTGTACTGTGTCATGCAAGGGTAAGTTGGGGCCCTCCTCGCTCAGGGCCAACCATAGGATTTATCTGTTCACCTATGGGCCAGTCCGAGCCTGGATGCTCCAAAATTTAAGATTTGTCTGGTTTTATGTGAATAATCTTAATTGTATGGTGTGAAGGTCAGCAGCTTTCTACTAGACCTTAGGTATGATTCCTGCCTTTTCCAAAGGTTAAAAACCCCTCCTGACCTAATACTTCTTACAACTGATGGTTTGTTACAGCAGTAACCAGTCTACATGATCTTCTGAAAGATTGCACTGATACATTGTAACAAACTGTCAGGACAGGAGGACTATAATGGGGTCCGTGTGGTTTCCGCTCGGTCTCCGAACAAAACATGCGGAAAGAAAAGCGCTGCAAGCAGCACTTTCCTCTCCGCATGTTTCCGCACAAAACATGCGGAAACCGAGCGGAAACCACACGAACCCCATTATAGTCTATGGGGTCCGCATGTTTCCTTATGTAAACCGCTTCTCTCTGCGTATCGGTTTCCATTCGGGGGGTCCCCAAGCGAACTCCCCTGTATGGAAACCGAACGCAGATGTGAACCGGCCCTAACGAAGAATTTTCTAGACTGGATACAACTGTAACAAATCCTCAGCTATCAGGAGCATTAGAAGTACTAACACACAGGGGAGGTATATTAAGATTGGCATTTGCTACGCTGGTCTTAATTCCCTCACTGACGAAAGACGTGCCTGATTTATTAAGAGGCTGCAGTGTCTTAATAATTCAGGTGCAGCATGGGGAGGTCCCATACTTCAGAATTAAAATCTACGACAGTCAGGAATTGGCGTAAATTTCTGCTAAAACTAATGCCACTTTTCTGACATGAATTAAAGTAAATTTGTCTGTCTGCGGTGTCCCCAACCCTAGCCCTCCTTGATATCCTCCCCATTCCACTCATTTTCATAAGAAGTGCGCAGGACACATAATCAACAATGTGTTAACACAAAAACAGCCATGCACAAAGATGTGCCACATCTACACCAGAAAACTGGCACAGATAGGTTAGTAAAGTACCCCCAGAATGTTTTGAAGAAATTTAACATTTACTAACAGCAAGCAGGGATCTTGAAAATAAACGGGGACCACAGCATAATTGGGGCATATTTACTAATATTTTCTAGCATGTAGACTACAGAGTCTATAAATATGCCAGATTTATCTGAGTGGATGATGCTGAATGATACAGTTTCGACCAACTGTTCGCTGGTTTACTTTGAGTACTTTTTGGTAAGTCATGCCCCCTTGTTTGACTAAGGTGAAAAAGGGAATTAAAATACATAGTAATGAGGTACATAACACTTATGCCAGTTTTTGGTACAAGTGAACCCACTCTGTGCCGTACTATAATGTAGCGCTGAGCTTATAGTTAACATTCTGTGCGTAATAGTACGGTGCTGTAATGTCGAGGGCACAGCAGCTGTGCCTACCGCATTACATTCGGGTCTCAGCTGTATTACACAACTGAGACCCAGGTCTAGCCACTAAATTCGGAAAATACTCCAACTTCAGCAGCTTAATCCCCCAGATGCCTTGATCAATAGCAATCGTGGCATTCAGGTGGTTCAGGGGCAGGATTGTTGGGTCCGAGGGGTTGCCATGGCAGCCAGGAGGCCGTGCAATGGCTTCCTGACTGCTTTTTTCCTTATTGCACATAGGGAGCCTATGTGTGATTACATTGCACTGGGGATCAGCAGGTCCCTCTGTGGGACAGAATAAAAGTAAAATAACAAATTTAAAAATAAAAATAAACAAATAATAAAAAGTTGGTACCAATAAAAACTGCAAGTTGCCCTGAAAATAAAGAGCTCCATGAACTCCAGCTCATCAACTAAACAGAAAAAAATGTTATAGGCGTCAGAATACAGTGATCCCGTGATGCAGTGATATTATATTTTATTAGTAAACGCGGTAAAACATAATAAAACAAATATAAATATGGTATCGCCGTATTCGTCATGACCCACCAGACAGTTTTTAATGTTGCCATGTCATTTTTAATACAGACAGAACATCATAGGAACAAAATGCAAAAAGTAATGATAGAATTGTGAGGTTTTTCACATGAACCCCCTAAATACATTAATAAAATCAAATCAAAACATTATGTGTATCCCAAAATGGTGCCAAATGAAAGTACAACTCGTCATACAAAGAATAAGCCCTCACTTAGCTATGTTGACAAAAAAAGTAATGAATTTTGGAAAGCGGAGAAGGAAAATATTAAAAAAGTTGCCGAGCATTAATGTACAAACTACCCTTCGTCCTTCAAGTGTTAACCCTGAATTCTGGCACATTTAGCTTAGTGCATTTTCCCAAAGTCTATTAGAAAGTTGCAGAACTTGTCAACATTTACATAAGAGAGGACTAGCCCTTTAAAACCTCCTGCACAGTATATGGGGCATTACCAGTGAGGCTGGCTCTATGAGGAACCTCGATTTATCTTCATGACCAGCATTGGGCTCTTTACTGTTCTCGCTCTGCCAGATGCCAGCGTCCTGGGATCCCCAGAGGCTGAATCTCACGCTCCATCCCCGTTGATTATTTTATTTCTGTTCTTTCAGGTAAAAAAAAAGAAAGACATTAATTTCAGAGAGAAGGTTTTCTGCTCGGACTCCCTGCGATCCTCCATTGAGCGGCGCTCGTCCTCCCGCAGGCCCTGAGTGGGTTTTTACCTCACTTATCTCTCACTTTGTTATAAATGTGAATGTTCTGCCGACTTTATTAGACTGGAGGGAATGTCTGGGGACGTAAAGATGAGTAATTAGCCCCCCGTGGTGTTCAATTTAGTGCGTAGAACAAAGTCAGCTCTCTTTGGCTTTGAATATTTCTGCAACACTGACTGCGGCGGGAAGCGTCTCGTAATAAAACACTTTCTGCCGCTCCTTTCTGGTTATTATGTAGCAGCAAAACTTCTGCAACTTTCTCCCTGATGACAGGTGAAGTTTTCTTAAAGAGACCCTCCACCTAAATCTGTTAAACTGCCCTCACACTGGGAAGATTCAGTTGTGTTTTGGCATTTCACTGGTTTCTTTTCACAAAACATACTTAGGCTGAAGCCCCACGTTCCAAAAACTCTGAATTTTACAATACCTGCAAAGTGAAAGGGATGCTGGCTAACCCCATCCACACATTGCAGAAAAAAATCTGGAGCGAAAAAGGGACTGTTTTTGAAAATTGCAGCATGTCAATTATACCTGCGGAAATTCTGGCATTCTGGCTGTGGTATGAAGGGGTTAAAGGGGTATTTCCAGGAACATAACCATATTTTGGTCTGTAGACAATTAAAAGCTAAACATTTTTGCAAATATCAGTAATTAAAAATTTTACACTTTTAGGCTAAGGTCCAACATAGCGAGCCACAGCAAAAAAACACTGTGGAAAAGACTGATGGAAACGCATCACGTTTTTTTCCACAGCGTTTTTTACAGAAAGTCCTCAAAGTTTTTCTCTGCAGACTTTCTTGCCCTATTATACCTATACGGAAAACACCAGCGTTTCCACAGGTATATTTGACATGCTGCTATTTCCAAAAATGTTAGCGTTTCTGAAAACGCAGCTTTTCACTGCAGAATTGTTTCTGCAATGTGTTCTGTAATTTTCAATTATTTATTCTTGCAAAACTGTTTAAATTTTCATTATCTACACTTTTAAATATGGTTAAATTATTAGAAATACCCCTTTAAGATGGACCTTGCCTCCATAGATCCCAGTCTAATGACAGGAGAGGCAGTCATATTCCTTTCATGTCAAGAGTGCTGATGACATTTTTTGGTGGTGCAAGGTTTTTTTGTGGCCTGACCTTCTAGGAAAAAAGTGGGTGAGAACAAGTATGGGCCCAAATAACAAATCTGTGTAGTTACAGTGGGTACGGAAAATATTCAGACCCCTTTAAATTTTTCACTCTTTGTTTCATTGCAGCCATTTGCTAAAAGCAAAAAAGTTAATTTTATTTCTCATTAATGTACACTCAGCACCCCATCTTGCCAGAAAAAAAAAAACAGAAATGTAGATATTTTTGCAAACTTATTAAAAAAGAAAAACTGAAATATCACATGGTCATAAGTATTCAGACCCTTTGCTCAGTATTGAGTAGAAGCACCCTTTTGAGCTAGTACAGCCATGAGTCTTCTTGGGAATGATGCAACAAGTTTTTCACATCTGGATTTGGGGATCCTCTGCCATTCTTCCTTGCAGATCCTCTCCAGTTATGTCAGGTTGGATGGTGAACGTTGGTGGACAGCCTTTTTCGGGTCTCTCCAGAGATGCTCAATTGGGTTGAGGTCAGGGCTCTGGCTGGGCCAGTCAAGATTGGTCACAGAGTTGTTCTGAAGCCACTCCTTTGTTATTTTAGCTGTGTGCTTAGGGTCATTGTCTTGTTGGAAGGTGAACCTTCGTCCCAGCCTGAGGTCCAGAGCACTCTGGAAAAGGTTTTCTTCCAGGATATCTCTGTACTTGGCCGAATTCATCTTTCCTTCAATTGCAACCAGTCGTCCTGTACCTGCAGCTGAAAAACACCCCCATAGCATGATGCTGCCACCACCATGTTTCACTGTTGGGATTGTATTGGGCAGGTGATGAGCAGTGCCTGGTTTTCTCCACACATACCGCTTAGAATTAACGCTAAAAAGTTCAATCTTCGTCTCATCAGACCAGAGAATGTTATTTCTCATAGTCTGGGAGTCCTTCATGTGTTTTTTGGCAAAATCTATGTGGGCTTTCATATGTCTTGCACTGAGGAGAGGCTTCCTACGGGCCACTCTGCCATAAAGCCCCGACTGGTGAAGGGCTGCAGTAATAGTTGACTTTGTGGAACTTTCTCCCATCTCCCTACTGCATCTCTAGAGCTCAGCCACAGTGATCTTTGGGTTCTTCTTTACCTCTCTCACCAAGGCTCTTCTCCCACAATTGCTCAGTTTGGCTGGACGGCCAGGTCTAGGAAGAGTTCTGGTTGTCCCAAACTTCTTCCATTTAAGGATTATGGAGGCCACTGTGCTCTTAGGAACCTTGAGTGCTGCGGAAATTCTTTTGTAACCTTGGCTAGATCTGTGCCTTGCCACAATTCTGTCTCTGAGCTCCTTGGGCAGTTCCTTTGACCTCATGATTCTCATTTGCTCTGACATACACTGTGAGCTGTGAGGTCTTATATAGACAGGTGTGTACCTTTCCTAATCAAGTCCAATCAGTTTAATTAAACACAGCTGGACTCCAATGAAGGAGTAGAACCATCTCAAGGAGGATCAGAAGGAAATAGACAGCAAGTGAGTTAAATATGAGTGTCACAGCAAAGGGTCTGAATACTTATGACCATGTGATATTTCAGTTTTTGTTTTTAATAAATTTGCAAAAATATCTACATTTCTGTTTTTTCTGTCAAGTTGGGGTGCTGAGTGTACATTAATGAGAAATAAAATGAACTTTTTTGCTTTTATCAAATGGCTGCAATGAAAGAAAGAGTGAAAAATTTAAAGGGGTCTGAATACTTTCCGTACCCACTGTATAAAATATGAGTAAGGAATAAACACAACCTAGCAAGGATTTGCTATGAACTAAGGTAGGAAAGCTAGGTGACAACCCTACTGGTTGTTATTCAGTTTTCCCAGACACCGATATAACAAAGCAGCCAATAAACAGAACTTTGACCACAGGACATATAGATGACATTTCATGACCGATATTTACAGTATTTTTTCCACTTTAAAGGAATTCTCTGTCTGACGGTGCCACTGTATAATGCCACCCAATAATGCTGCTTTGCTTCTGAGTATTTACACAAGTGAATATACTGGCTGTGTTATTGTAACCCATGCAGCACCAAGCCCTTTCCCCATTCAGTATGTTCTACACACCACAGGGGTTAAATCAAACCATTTAAAAGCATTTAGGGTTTGCATAGCTGTAAAATGGAGTGAGTCCTCGCGGCTAATGATCGGCGCTGTTTATAAAAGCTACGCTGTTTGTAATTGTTTTCCTCATAAACCTAAACTGGAGAAATGTTAAGGTTACTTACGGCATATTAAAAGCGTAATTAGAGCGGCTCTGAACAGCACATCCAAGGCCTATTAATACTTTACAAGGGATCTAAGGAGCCTTTACAGAGACCTCTCCAAATATAACACAATTAAGGAATGTTTGTACTACTTGTCATATGGAAATATTGAGGACTGGCCAGAAGAGCTTACCATCCACAGCTGATAACACTGAGGACATATCTGACAAATCAGAATAAAAGAAATAATGGTTTATTTTTTGCTAGAGCAATATTCAAAGTGTTGCATGGTCCCTAATCCTGACTTCAGTCATGTGTTTTTTTTGTTAATATCCACCTGATTAATATTGGCTTTACAATTTACAGATTTTTTTTTTTTTTTTTTTTTAAAGGGGGCGGTATGCTTAGGAAATACTATTTCTCATTGAAGAGACAGCGGTGACTGAGGAAACATGGGCAACACTCCATGGAAAGAAAAGTAAATTAAATTGAGTTATGCTAGCCAAGCCAGAGACACCTATACCGACAGCTATTTGTTTTTTTTTTCCCCCGTATAGAACAAGGGTCACTGGATGGCTGGCTAGATGTGATGCCATAGGCAGATCAGCTGTTCTAGCAGCCTCCAGGTGCGGAATCTGCTAGCAGGCAGGCGGCGCGTGCAGCTACGCTCCTTGACTAGACATGGCAGATTGCCCTGTGTTCCCCAATTTACTTAACTGTAAGTAGCTACAAATGCCTGGCCGTGTCCCCTCTGCCCCCCAATCCAACTGAAGCCCTCCCCCCAAAACAAGAGACTGAGACCCTAGATTGGATATAATCGGCCACAACAGCCATGTTTACTAAACAAATCAATATATATAACATTGTATCAAAGATAAATAAATTAACATAAATTAGAATGACTTAATAAACTTAACTTAACCATGACTGAACCTGGGAAAGAGTCCTTGGAGCTACAAACCAAAATTTGGGACTGGCACTGCCATAAACCAACATAACACACCAAATTCTGACCACCAGCTGTGACCATCGGCTCAGCGACACCATGAATAAAAGATGATCTACTTCCTCCACATACAGGCTCCCAGGGTCAAAACCCTGTAACTAGGCAAGCCACCAAAACTGTATAATTAACCATAAAAGTATAGGGTGGAGCCTACCGTTGACTCCCCCCATTATCCAATTGCCACCAACTCCAAGGACCCTACCCACCTTGGCCACTGTGACTTCGGACAGCTGCAAATACAAAAAAGAATACAAACAAATAGGGAGGGAGGGACTCTTCACTCTCTCAAGTGTTAACTTCGCGGGCAGTGCGGCATAGTCAAAGCCGCTGGATCGTTTGCCCCCTTCCTATGTCGACACTTTTTACCAGGTCCCCTACTGCCCACCCCAGTCATGGTCCTTCCGGCCCATTAGTGAGTTCCGATCCTCCTTTAGGAGTAATAGGAGTAGCAATGCAGTTCACCAGAACCATTGCTATGCATTGGGTAGGGCTGCCGCGCCACTTATATTACTTGAATAGAACACGCAAAATCCATCCACTAGCAGCTTCCAGTACCCTGTGGATAGGTCATCAGTAGAGATGGGTGAACCGACTTGCACCAAGACAGGTTTGAACCAAATATTCCAAAATGTTCTGTGTTTTACGAAACCAAACAAATCAAGATTCCTTCTCTTCAAACCCCACAGTATAATAGGTAGAGGCCCAGAGGAGGTGACAAAAATAAAAAAAATATCCATACTTACTTTCCGTTACCTCTTTTGGGCCTCCTCAAGGCGTCTGATGCTCTCCTGTGGTGTCAAGCACCTGAGTCAGGGTGGCCACTGAAGGTCTTTATGAAGATTTACAAATCTCAAGGAGTCCATACCTCGGAATCCTCCACTGCAGAGGTTGTGTATGAATGACCATGTAGGTTTTACCACCATTTAAAACCTCAAAGCAAACAGGTTCTAGATAAGTTAACGGTTCTCATTACACACATAACAAGCGGTTTACGCACTGCACAATGACATAACGGAAGAACTGTTATAAATTTCTAAAGAAAGACTGTCATGTGTTAATTGAAGAAATAATTGCCTGTTCTTTAGAAGCCGCACAGTGATCATTGCAAAACTAGTCAAATAACGCCATTTCTCATTGTGCAATCACTTACAAAAAAGGTGCCGTTGTATGAGCTCCATATTTTTCTAGACCAGTAAAAAATGCATTAGAAGATTCTTATAAATTTGCTGGTGACATTTTGCTAGTAAAATATAATGAATTTCTGATATGAAATGGAAAAAAAAAATCTATATATAACTTTTTCAGAATATTCCAGATTTTATGATTATTTAAAATAAATTATGGAAAGATGTAGAAGCAATAAATAATAACTACTCAAATCATAGCGGCTGATAGTCCCAGAATGCTGCAGACTATGAATGATTCCTCTAAATCCCCAGCGTAAAGTGAAGAAAAGTAAACTGATCCCCCCAACAATCTTCTTTGCCAAAGCCACCATTTTGGTAGCCCATAGAATATAGCTACTCTAATACTGACCCATGTACAAAAATATAACTACTATTATATATCCCTATGTTTAAGAATATAAGTACAACAATTCTACTCCCTTATGTACAAGAATATAACTACTATATTGCTGCCCCCTTTGTACAAGAATATAACTACTATAATACTGCCCCTATGTAGAATATAACTACTATTAATAACTACACCCATATGCACAACAATGTAATTATTATAATGCTCTCCTTATATACAAGAATATATAATGACTATAACATTGCCCCTACCTAGAATATTATTGCCATTAATTCTTACCCTTATGTACAAGGAGGCACGTAACTAGCAAAGACTGGGCCCTATAGCAAACTTTTGCCCCACGGCATAGTGCCTCCTTTCCTAGCCCCCACATGATACCGTATAACGCCCCATTTATACACACTATAATGTCCCAAAGTGGCCACAAGACAGTATAATATACCTTAGCGGGACCATACAATATAATATCCCATAGCAGAACTTACAACCAGTATAGAGTCCCATAGTGGCCCCTCCACACAGCATAATGTCCCATAGCGGTCCCTGCACACAGTATAATGTCCCATAGCGGCCCCTACATACAGCATAATGTCCTATAGCGGCCCCTGCACACAGTATAATGTCCCATAGTGGCCCCTTCACACAGTATAATGTCACATAGTGTCCCCTTCACACAGTATAATGTCCCATAGCAGCCCCTTCACACAGTATAATGTCCCATAGAGGCCCCTTCACACAGTATAATGTCACATAGTGTCCCCTTCACACAGTATAATGTCCCATAGCAGCCCCTTCACACAGTATAATGTCCCATAGCGGCCCCTTCACACAGTAAAATGTCACAAAGCAACCCCTCCACACAGTTGAATGTCCCATAGAGGCCCCTACAGTGTTTACTGCAAATATTGCAAAAATATTGTGTTTGGCAGAACTCCAAATTTTTGGGGTTCACCACCACGAACTATTATTATACTATTATCTGAAAAGACCCCAAAGTATAATGATTGGAGGTCCAGGGGAGGTGACAAACATAAAAACCAGTGTTATTCACCTCTCATGGGCTCATTATGCGTTGTAGTTCTGGCCTGACCCATGTGACTTATGTGACGTCACTAAAAAAGTTAAGCCACTGTGTTCAAGAGTATAATTACTATAATACTGCCCCTATGTACAAAAATATAACTATGATGATACTGCCCTTATGTACAAGTACAAGAATATACAGTGGGTACGGAAAGTATTCAGACCCCTTTAAATTGTTCACTCTTTCTTTCATTGCAGCCATTTGCTAAAAGCAAAAAAGTTCATTTTATTTCTCATTAATGTACACTCAGCACCCCATCTTGACAGGAAAAAAACTGAAATGTTGATATTTTTGCAAATTTATTAAAAAACAAAAACTGAAATATCACATGGTCATAAGTATTCAGACCCTTTGCTATGACACTCATATTTAACTCACATGCTGTCCATTTCCTTCTGATGCTCCTTGAGATGGTTCTACTCCTTCATTGGAGTCCAGTTGTGTTTAATTAAACTGATTGGACTTGATTAGGAAAGGTACACACCTGTCTATATAAGACCTCACAGCTCACAGTGTATGTCAGAGCAAATGAGAATCATGAGGTCAAAGGAACTGCCCAAGGAGCTCAGAGACAGCATTGTGGCAAGGCACAGATCTAGCCAAGGTTACAAAAGAATTTCCGCAGCACTCAAGGTTCCTAAGAGCACAGTGGCCTCCATAATCCTTAAATGGAAGAAGTTTGGGATGACCAGAACTCTTCCTAGACCTGGCCGTCCATCCAAACTGAGCAATCGTGGGAGAAGAGCCTTGGTGAGAGAGGTAAAGAAGAACCCAAAGACCACTGTGGCTGAGCTCCAGAGATGCAGTAGGGAGATGGGAGAAAGTTCCACAAAGTCAACTATCACTGCAGCCCTCCACCAGTCGGGGCTTTATGTCAGAGTGGCCCAAAGGAAGTCTCTACTCAGTGCAAGACATATGAAAGACCGCATAGAGTTTGCCAAAAAAAACACATGAAGGACTCCCAGACTATGAGAAATAACATTCTCTGGTCTGATGAGACGAAGATTGAACTTTTTGGCGTTAATTCTAAGCAGTGTGTGTGGAGAAAACCAGGCACTGCTCATCACCTGCCCAATACAATCCCAACAGTGAAACATGGTGGTGGCAGCATCATGCTATGGGGGTGTTTTTCAGCTGCAGGGACAGGACAACTGTTTGCAATTGAAGGAAAGATGAATGCGGTCAAGTACAGAGATATCCTGGAAGAAAACCTCAATGATAGTGACCCTAAGCAGACAGCTAAAATAACAAAGGAGTGGCTTCAGAACAACTCTGTGACCATTCTTGACTGGCCCAGCCAGAGCCCTGACCTCAACCCAATTGAGCATCTCTGGAGAGACCTGAAAATGGCTGTCCACCAACGTTCACTATCCAACCTGATGGAACTGGAGAGGATTTGCAAGGAAGAATGGCAGAGGATCCCCAAATCCAGATGTGAAAAACTTGTTGCATCATTCCCAAGAAGACTCATGGCTGTACTAGCTCAAAAGGGTGCTTCTACTCAATACTGAGCAAAGGGTCTGAATACTTATGACCATGTGATATTTCAGTTTTTCTTTTATAATAAATTTGCAAAAATATCTACATTTTTTTTTTTCTGTCAGGATGGGGTGCTGAGTGTACATTAATGAGAAATAAAATGAACTTATTTGCTTTTAGCAAATGGCTGCAATGAAACAAACAGTGAAAAATTTAAAGGGGTCTGAATACTTTCCGTACCCACTGTAACTACTATAATACTGTCCCATGTAGCATATACAGTGAAGGAAATAAGTATTTGATCCCTTGCTGATTTTGTAAGTTTGCCCACTGACAAAGACATGAACAGTCTATAATTTTAAGGGTAGGTTAATTTTAACAGTGATATATAAAATATCAAAAATAAAATCCAGAAAATCACATTGTATACATTTTATAAATGTATTTGCATTTTGCAGAGAGAAATCAGTATTTGATCCCTCTGGCAAACAAGACTTAATACTTGGTGGCAAAACCCTTGTTAGCAAGCACAGCAGTCAGAAGTTTTTTGTAGTTGATGATGAGGTTTGCGCACCAGTCAGGAGGAATTTTGGTCCACTCCTCTTTGCAGATTGTCTCTAAATCATTAAGATTTTGAGGCTGTCGCTTGGCAAGTCGGAGCTTCAGCTCCCTCCATAAGTTTTCTATGGAATTAAGGTCTGGAGACTGGCTAGGCAACTCCATGACCTTAATGTGCTTCTTTTTGAGCCACTCCTTTGCTGCTTTGGCTGTATGTTTTGGGTCATTGTCCTGCTAGAAGGGAGGTAAGGAGGTTGTCACTCAGGATTTTAGGGAACATGGCTCCATTCATTCTCCCATTGATGCGGTGAAGTAGTCCTGTGCCCTTAGCAGAGAAACACCCCCAAAACATAATGTTTCCACCTCCATGCTTGACATTGGGGACGGTGTTCTTTGGGTCTTAGGCAGCATTTCTCTTCCTCCAAACACAGCAAGTTGTGTTAATGCCAAAGAGCTCAATTATTGTGTCATCTGACCTTCTCCCACTCACTCACAGAATCATCCAGGTGTTCATTGGCAAACTTCAGACGAGCCTGCACATGGACCTTCTTGTGCAGTGGGACCTTGCGGGCACTGCAGGATTTTAATCCATTACGGCGTAATGTGTTACCAATGGTTTTCTTGGTGACTGTGGTCCCAGCTGCCTTGAGATCATTAACACCCAGAGTCTTACTTATGGTTTTGTAGCCCATTCCAGCCTTGTGCAGGTCTATGATCTTGTCCCTGACATCCTTAGAAAGCTCTTTGGTCATGCCCATGTTGTAGAGGTTAGAGTCTGACTGATTAATTGAGTCTGTGGACAGGAGTCTTTTATACAGACGACAATATAAGAGAGCTGTCTCTTTAATGCAGGTAAGGAGTTGATTAGGAGCGTCTAACTGGTCTGTAGGAGCCAGAACTCTTAATGGTTGGTAGGGGATCAAATACTTATTTTTCTCTGCAAAATGCAAATACATTTATTAAATTTATACATTGTGATTTTCTGGATTTTATTGTTGATATTCTATCTCTCACTGTTAAAATTAACCTACCCTTAAAATTATAGACTGTTCATGTCTTTGTCAGTGGGCAAACTTACAAAATCAGCAAGGGATCAAATACTTATTTCCTTCACTGTAACTATGATAATGCTGCCTCTATATACAATATACAAGTATATAACTACTATAATACTGCTCCCTATGTATAAGAATAAAACTATGATAATACTGCACCTGAGTACAATAATATAACTACTGTAACACTATCTCCATTATCCAAGAATATCACTGCTATAGCACTACCCACTGTGTACAAGAATACAACTACTATAATACTGCCCCCCATAACAACTGACAATTATCGTTCCATGTTTTGCATCTACAAATCGTATAATACATCCAGGCCTTTTCTCGGCTGTTGTTTTTCTCAGAGTGAAAAGTTTTGCATTATCACTGGAAATAATTAGTACCGTTCAGCTTCACATTTGTTCCTGAGCTGCTGCCTGTAAAGTTCTGAAAATCAATAGAATACAAAAAAGTCATTAAAAAGTAATTACATCATGTGCCATTGAGCAGAGTGGAGCACGGCAATTGAGTAAACAACCAAAGCAACGTAAAACAGAGTGGTTATCAGGGACCGACCCTGAGTTTCTGCTATATCTCACTCCTGTCATCGCAATGTGAGGGTATAAGCGTAAAGTTACTTAGCAGTGTCAGAGTAAGTGTAAGACTATAGACTGAGCAGTATCAGGGTTAATGTAGGGTTACATGTAAAGACAGTGAACTATATACTCTTCACTTTTACAACCAAGGGCATAGCTATAGGGTGTGCAGAAGTATAAGTTACTACTGGGCCCTGGAACCTGAAAGATTCCTCTACCACATAAAATATACCACTATTCCAAATGGCACCTAGTACTTAGGAGCCCCATTACAAATTTTGCAGTGAATCATTTGCTGTTTCTTTAAACAAACTAGTTAGTTGGGAGATAATTCCATAGTACATGTATTAATATAACTGTATAAACTGCATATATGTCGTCTTGGGTGCTCTTGTTTTACATATTGTTTAGACAGCGGAATACAATCAGGGCCGCTTCAACCATAGGGCAAACGGTGCACTTACACCGGGCCCTATGGCAGTGGGGGTGCTCTAATATATGGCCAATATATGGTTGCGCCCATGTGTGAGATACAGTGGGTGACCCATTACCTACCCCTGTTCCCTCCCTTCTGAAACTCCCCACCACCAGCCGGCTTTGAGGCTAACCCTATTGAATACAAAACATCATGTGGTACACAGTCTTCCAAAGCTCCTGACGGTGTGATGAAGGTAATTAAAGGGTTAATGGATGGTCCAAATACAGAAAGAGGGACTCAGGCACCTAGGAAGAGAGTGTAGTACATTTATATGCAATAAAATACTTTGCAAAGGCCACTGAACTGACATTATACTGTGTTGTGGAGGCATCATCAATGTATGCTATAAATTGAAGGGGGCACTATTACTGTGTTAGGGCACAAAAGAACATAATAGGAATAGACAGCTTCAAATGGGACATTGCCAGGATTAGGGTCACAGCTTAACACAAAAAAAATTACTGCAGTGTACTATGTGCACTAATCTGTCTTTATGTCCTCTCGAAGTTGGGAGGTAGGGATAAGTGGTGATGATGGGGGGTGCCCACTTATGAAACCTTTAGACTGGGCACACCAGTTTGTTAAAATGGCTCTGGTTCCACTCAGGGCCGGTTTTAGACAAAGTGGGGCCCTGGGCAAAATTAAAAGCGGGGCCCCAAATGCTGATATGCAAACAACATCATCATCTTCCAGTGGCAACCCCTATAATAAGGACTCCTTTCTGCCAACAAAAAAGTAATAACAAGCCCCATTTTACCACACACAATTCAAATAAGCACCTTTGTACCGCCTAATAGATTTTTGCACCCAGTCATCAGATATTATAGCGCCTCCTTATAAATAATAGTCCCTGCTTATAAATAATATTACACCTTTATCAGTAATAGCGCCCTTATAAATGATAAATAGTTCCCTGTATCAGTAATATTCCCCCTTATCAGTAACAGTCACCCTGTAAAAATAATACTGCTCCCTTATTAATAATAGCCCTCTCATAAATAATAGTTACCCTTATAAATAATAGTCCCCGTTATCACTATTAGTCCCCTTTATAAATAATCCCACTTAACAATTATACCCACCTTATAAACACTTCCAATAGCTCGCCCCTTATAATGGATGCCTTATATATAATAGTTCCCCTCTTATAAATAATAGCCCATCTTATAAATAATAATTCCCCCTTATAATAGCCCCCTCATATTTAAGTTTCCCAATTATATGTAGTAACCCACCCTTATGTATAATAGTTCCTCCCTTATAAATAAGAGCCCCCTTATATATAATAGTTGTCCATTATACAGTGTCGGACTGAAGGGCCTTAGGCCAACCAGAGGAACTTGTTCTGGGGCCCCACCCAACAGCTTCCTGCTAATAGCCTACTCCACGGCTCCTTCACTGAAGTCTTACATATGTGCTGACTATCTGGTGTTAATGAGTATGTTCCAAGTATAGTCAGCCCCTATAGTACTGTGCAGGCCCCAATAACTCCATGGCCAGTTCATGCACAGTACTGTATGGGGAATGACATGGCCATGGAGCACTACACATATGTGTAAGATTATAGTGAGGGAGCTGTGATGCAGACATAGCACACAGGGCTGCCAGCAGGAATTTTGATCCCCCCTCCCACAGTATAATGCTCCACATGGTATATAATGCTCCACAGTATAAAATGCTCCCCTGAGCCCTCCACAGTTTCCCCACATGGTATATAATGCTCCACAGTGGCCCCACACAGGATAAAATGCTCTCCTAAGTCCCCCATAGTGGCCCCACATGGTATATAAGGCTCCACAAAGTATAATACTCCACAGTGGCCCACACAGTATACTACCCCTTAGTGGCCCCAGACAGTACAATATGCTCCCCAGCAGCCCCACACAATATAATATGCTTCATACAGTATAATATGCACCCCACAGTGCCCCCCCAGTATAATGCTCCACAGTGGCCTAACACAGTATCACATGCTCCACAATGGCCTCCACACAGTATAATATACTCCCCATAGGGGTTCCCTCATTATGATGCTCCACAGTGGTCCCCCACAGTATAATATGCTCCCCACAGTCCCCCCAGTATAATGCTCTACAATGACCTCACAGAGTTTAATATGCTCCCGAGAAGCCCCACACAATATAATACACTCCACAGTGGCCCCACACAGTATAACAGGCTCCCCACACTGCCCCTTCCCACCCAGTATAAAGCTCCACAGTGGCCCATAGTATAATATGCTCCCCAGAGGGCCCCCGCTAGTATAATGCTCCACAGTGCCCCCCCAGTATTTTGCTCCACAGTGGCCCCACGCAATATATTATGCTCCCCAGAGCATCCCCCCAGTATAATGCAGATGCCCCCCCCAGAATAATGCTCCAGAATGGCCTCCACACAGTATAATATACTACCAAGAGAGGTTCCCCCAGTATAATGCTCCAGAGTGGCCCAAAACAGTATAATATGCTCTCCATCGGGCCCCCCCAGTATAATGCTCAACGGTGGCCCCACACAGTATAATATGCTCTTCAAATGGGCCCCCCCAGTATAATTCTTCAAAGTGGCTCCACAGAATATAACATGCTCTCCAGAGCCCCCCCCCCCCCACATTATAATGCTCCACAGAGGCCCCACAGAATATAACATGCTCTCCAGAGGGGGCCCCCCAGTATAATGCTCCACAGTGGCCCCACACAGTATAATATGCTCTCCAGACCCCAGAGTATAATAATAGAAGGCCTGGGGAGGTAAGGGAAAATAACAAACAGTTATACTTACCTTGCCTTACCTCTCCTGGGCCTCCTCGTGCTGCTCCGCTATCACCGCTGGCGCTGGCTTCCTCTTCTCTGAGGCTGATGTCACGCATTGTGTGACGTCACCACTGAGGCCTGTAATTGGGCCTCAGCGGTTACGTGAGGCACGCTGTCAGCACGCCCCACGTGACCGATGAGGCCAGGCCTCAGTGGTGATGTCCGGAATGCCAGAAGATGACGTCGGACGTCAAGGACAGGTGAGTAAAAATGTTTGTTATTTTTACTCACCTCGGAAAGGGGCCCTGCGGCACATGACGCTGGGTCCCTTTCTGTTATTGATATGGCCGGGCCTGACTCCAGATCCCGGGGGCCCCTTTGGGGACGGGGCCCTTGTCAATTGCCCAGTTTGCCCACCCCTCTAACGCCGGCCTTGGTTCTACTACATGTGAGGACTAGAGATAGATGAACCTCTCAAAATTCGATTTGGTTCAGGTGGCTCGAGTCCCAGATTTGTTTCTTGTTGAACAAGTTCGGTATGAATCACAATTTAAATTGCCTTAAAACATAGCGTATAACACTGTCAGGGCTCCTAGGAACTGATCTATCCAATGTCTAACTTTCGAAGGCAAAAACAGCCAAGGTTATGTCAAAGCGAAAGTGACATGTATGTCTATGGAAAGATGGATGGTAAGTAGAGGATACAAACTCCGAGTTTAACTGTACACTGCGCTGCCACTCGCTTTTATGCATTTTAATATTTAAAACACTCCAAAACTTACCCTTTTGAGGGGGAAAAAGGTGCTTGCCTGTGGTTTTTTAGACACAAATGCCAGTTATATTGCAGAAAGCAATGGCTTTGCAGAAAAATTAGGCCCATTTTGATGACTTGAAAGTGCTACAGGGGTTTGTTGTTATTTGGTAGACAAATTTGTGGCTGTGTGCTTGAAAAGTAATGAAGAATTGCCACCAAACACTATCCCTTTATGGAAGCAGATCTGAAATCACAATGTTTTTTGTTTTTTTATGTCAACACTTATGCTATAGTGGAATGTGATGGACCAGGCTGCAGGACATGTCTGGATGACTTATGCCAGTGGTGGTAGCTGTGACAACATAAGTGGCAGTACAGCATGAAATGATATGATGGACCCGGCTGCAGGACATGTCTGACTGAGTGGTGGCAGTGGTGGTAGCTGTTTAGGAGCAGCCAGCAGCAGTAGCAGTACAGTAATGTAACATGATGATACCGTGGCACCACTGTTCGGAGGTGTGAATTCTCTCAGATCCATGCCTGAGTCATTTTGTCAAAAGTAATATTTTCCACGCTATCTGTGGACAGTTTCGTCCTTCTAGGTATTATAATGCCACCAGCAGCACTGAACACTTTATCTGCCATTACACTTGAGGCCGGGCAAGATAATACTCCCATGTCAAACTGGACCAGTTCCTTCCAAAGTTCTAACCTACTGGTCCATAATTCCATGGGGTCAGAGTTATTTGCTGTGCTGGAGTAGAGGGGCAATCTGGGTACAACTGTACCTGCTGGTGTAGACAGTGTATATCAGTTGCCTGATGTGGCTCTGGTTGGTGCTGCAAAGTGAAAAATTTCTGGGTTATCATGTTCCAGATACTGTACTGGCTGCTGATGTTTTTACTGCTCCTGACACTTGTTGCACTGGGGAGGTGGAGAGCGGGTTGAGTGAGGTGGACTGGGAGTGGGCAAAGGCTACCTGGGTACGCATGTGACTGGCACATACAATGGTCTACCTTAATACAGTGTTAAGCTGGGTATACAGCCTATCCTGATAATATTCAAATTTTTCTTTCTTTTTGGAAGCAGAAAAGGATTCCCATGTTTTGGCTTAATTGTGAGGGTCTAAAAGCAGTGCCATCCAGTATTCATCAGTCTCCTTGAGGCTAATAATACACTTGTAAGGCCTGGTTCACATCTGCGTATGGGTCTCCATTCGGGGAGTTCACTTGGGGACCCCCCCCGAACGGAAAATTAATCCGCATAAAAAAGCAGTTACCTTAGAAAACAGCGGACCCCATAGACTATAATGGGGTCTGTGTGGTTTCCGCTCGGTTTCCGCGCAAAAAATGCGGAGAGAAAATGCTGCTTTCAGGACTTTTCTCTCCGCATCTTTCATGCGGAGAGGGGAACGAAATGGCCCAAACGCAGATGTGAACCAGGCCGCACTGTGTAAGCATTTTTTTTTCCAATTAGCATGCTCCATCACATTGTTTATTAATAAGCACAATCCCCCCTTAAATAAGGGAGATTCAGAGTAATACATGCTGTGTGAGACTGTTTATTCAATGTGCAATAATAAAAAAAAAAACCTCTTAAATAATGGAAATGAAATTGTTGTCTGTCTGCTGTTAAGCTCACAACACCAGCACAGATAATTTCCCTCACTTCATCCTATCTATGATTTCTATCACTAATCTGCCTGTAATTGATTAAATCTGACTAACCTCTCCTATTCCTAAAATTCTCTAGCTCTGTTGCTCTTTGTTTCATGCAGTGAGATTAATCACAGATCCATCCTTACATCCACCATCACTGCAATGCTTTGTGTTCATGCTTACTGCACCTTATATCTCTTATATACAGTCATGGCCAAAAGTTTTGAGAATGATACAAATATTAATTTTTACAAAGTCTACTGCTTCAGTTTTTCTAATGGTAATTTGCATATACTCCAGAATGTTATAAAGAGTGATCAGCTTAACAGCAATTACTTGCAAAGTCAATATTTGCCTAGAAAATGAACTTTATCCCCCAAAACACATTTCAACATCATTGCAGCCCTGCCTTAAAAGGACCACCTAACATCGTTTCAGTGATTGCTCCATTAACACAGGTGTGGGTGTTGATGAGGACAGGGCTGGAGATCAATCTGTCATGATTAAGTAAGAATGACACCACTGGACACTTTAAAAGGAGGCTGGTGCTTGCCATCATTGTTTCTCTTCTGTTAACCATGGTTATCTCTAAAGAAACACGTGCAGTCATCATTGCACTGCACAAAAATGGCCTAACTGGGAACAGTATTGCAGCTAGAAAGATTGCACCTCAGTCAACAATCTATCGCATCATCAAGAACTTCAAGGAGAGAGGTTCCATTGGTGCCAAAAAGGCTCCAGGGCACCCAAGAAAGACCAGCAAGCGGCAGGACCGTCTCTTAAAAGTGTTTCAGCTGCGGGATCGGGCTATCAGCAGTGCAGAGCTTGCTGAGGAATGGCAGCAGGCAGGTGTGAGTGCATCTGCACGCACTGTGAGGCGGAGACTCTTGGAGCAAGGCCTGGTCTCAAGGAGGGCAGCAAAGAAGCCACTTCTCTCCAGAAAAAACATCAGGGACAGACTGATATTCTGCAAAAGGTACAGGGAGTGGACTGCTGAGGACTGGGGTAAAGTCATTTTCTCTGATGAATCCCCTTTTCGATTGTTTGGAACATCTGGAAAACAGCTTATTCGGAGAAGAAGAGGTGAGCGCTACCACCAGTTTTGTCTCATGCCAACTGTAAAGCATCCTGAAACCATTTATGTGTGGGGTTGCTTCTCAGCCAAGGGAATCGGCTCTCTCACAGTCTTGCCTAAAAACACAGCCATGAATAAAGAATGGTACCAGAATGTCCTCCAAGAGCAACTTCTCCCAACCGTCCAAGAGCAGTTTGGCGCTCAACAATGCCTTTTCCAGCATAATGGAGCACCTTGCCATAAAGCAAAGGTGATAACTAAATGGCTCAGGGAACAAAACATAGAGATTTTGGGTCCATGGCCTGGAAACTCCCCAGATCTTTATCCCATTGAGAACTTGTGGTCAATCATCAAGAGACGGGTGGACAAACAAAAACCAACAAATTCAGACAGAATTAAAGCATTGATTCTGCAAGAATGGACTGCTATCAGTCAGGATTTGGTCCAGAAGTTGATTGAGAGCATGCCAGGGAGAATTGCAGAGGTCCTGAAGAAGAAGGGTCAACACTGCAAATATTGACTTGCTGCATTAACTCATTCTAACTGTCAATATAAGCTTCTGTTACTCATAATATGAATGCAATTATATTTCTGTATGTGATAAAAACATCTGACAAACACACATAAAAACCAGAGGGCAGCAGATCATGTGAAAATATAATATTTGTGTCATTCTCAAAACTTTTGGCCATGACTGTATATAAAAATGAGTTCCTGTCTGTCTGTCTGTCTATTCTTTATGCGCGACCAAACGACTGGACCGATCCTCACCAAATTTGGCACACATGTCCATCAGGTGTCCGGGAATATTATAGACTGGGTCTCAGCTCTCTTGGACGTACCATTCCTGAGGTACAGTATTCCCAAAAAATGACCAGCATTAGTCTATACAAGCCTGCAAGTCTTTCACTCATATTCCAACTGTCATACACACGGTCACATGTCCCTTATCAGCCAATAAGAGCTCGCAGGTGCTTACTCTCCTCAGGCACACAGGTTTCCATAGCAACCAAGCTATGTATGACCTGTATTAGTCAATAGCAGTTCACAGGACCTTAAATATTCAGTCATATCACGTGTATCAGCCAATATAAGTTCACATTTAATTTACCAGGTTTCCATAACAACACAGCCATAAATAGACTGTACCTATACTGGACTCAGTGGCGTAACTAGCAATGGCAGTTTGACATGGGACCCCCCCCCCCCCCGGCAACCCCCCCCCCCCCCGCACAAACTGCATTCCTGCACACACTATTATGCCCCATAGTGGCCCCTGCATACACTATTAGGCCCCATAGTGGCCCTTGCACACAGTATTCTGCCCCATAGTGGCCCCTGGTATTATGCGCACTTCCCGCTACTTCTTCAATGTTGGACCAGATTTCACGTGAGCCAGGCATATATCGCAACGTATAATGACGTCGGACTGGCCCACCAACATCTAGGACGCCACCAAGAAGGCCCGAAGCCTGCTGAAAAGACCCCAGAGTATAATGATAGCAGTGTTTGTGGGGTTCACGGCCCACAGGCCTTACTTACCAATCCCCGCTCCTGCTCACAGCCGCCTCTGCAGAAGGTGAAGTGCAGGCGGCCGTGAGCAGGAGTGGGGATCGGTAAGTAAATAGGACCCGTTACCTGCTGGTGTTAAAAAAAAAAAAAAACATCAGAGGCCCACCGGGTCCCCTAATGTCCCGGGCCCTGTGGCAGCTGCTACCACTGCTAAACCGGTATTTACGCAACTGACTGGACTGCCATACTGGATTTCAGCATTCTTATAAATTGAAACGTTTTTTAAACTACTCATGTCCCCTGCAGCAAAACGCATGGCTGCTGCTCGAGCTAATGAAAACTCTCAGCAGACCCAAGCCTGTCTCCAATCTGATAAGGTATGTTACAGACAACAGCGAGCTGCTGAAACTCCCCAGCAGACCCAAGCCCATCTCCAATCTGACAAAGCATTGTCAGCCACATGCACACAGCTGCACTCCAGGTTTCAATAACAACCCAGCCATTTTTCTTCACTGCTGTAGGTCAGCTTTAAAGGAGCAGGGCACTGTGGATGACACTGTTACACAAGGTCACATACACACAGCTTTACTCCAGGTTTTCGATAACCGATCACAGGTTTTTCACTGATATCCAAACTGAGATGCACATGATCACATGACACTTATGGACCAATGGAAAATCGCAGGTTCAGTCTTGACATATACACAGCTTTACACCAGGTTTCCATAGCAACCAAGCTATTTATGTCCTGTATGAGTCAATAGCAGTTCGCAGGTCCTTAAATATTCAGTCATATAACGTGTATTAGCCAATGTAAGTTCACATTTCATTTACCAAGTTTCCATAGCAACACAGCCATAAATAGACTATACCTATACTGGACTGCCATACTGGATGTCAAGTGCAAAACTGGCCAATTCTTATGGGGTCACTACACAAACAAAAAATGAAATATACCCGTGCGAAGCCGGGTCCTTCCTCTAGTCTCTTATATATATAAAAATAAGTTTCTGTCTGTCCGTCTGTTCTTTATATGTGACCAAACGACTGGACCGATGCTCACCAAATTTGGCACACAGGTACATCAGGTGTCCGAAAAGATTTTAGACCGTTTCTCAGCTCTCTAGGAGATACCGTTCCTGAGATACAGTATTCCCAAAAAATTACCTGCATTAGTTAATACAAGTGTGCAAGTCTTTCACTCATATTCCACCTGCCATACACATGGTCACATGTTACGGTCAGCCAATAAAATCTTGCAGGCGCTTACTCTCCTCAGGCACACAGGTTAAGACCAGGTTTCCATAGCAACCAAGCTCTGACCTGTATTAGTCAATAGCAGTTCGCAGGTTCTTAAATATTTAGTCATATGACATGTATCAGCCAATATAAGTTCACATTTCATTTACCAGGTTTCCATAACAACACAGCCATAAATAGACTGTACCTATACTAGACTGCCATACTGGATGTCAAGTGCAAAACTGGGCAATTCTTATGGGGCCACTACACTAACAAAAAATGAAATATACCCGTGCGAAGCCGGGTCCTTCCGCTAGTAGTGTATATGTCCACCTACCACTTTCTATTGGCTGAGAGGTGTCAGCTAATGTAAGGTGGCACAAGAACATCACAGTGACTCATAAGACATGTGTCTCTTCTGTATTCTTCCTGCACAATACATGTGGTGGGAGCCATTTTAGGTAGACGAATCACCATTTGTTTGGTTTTGTTTAAAACCGAACATTTTGGAATATTCAGGTTAAACCCAGCTTGTGACAAATTCGTTTGTTCATGTCTAGTGTGGACCATAGAGGAATAGACTGGAATATCTGATCGCTCACAGGCTGGTGACATAATAAAGGGCTGCTTAAAGTATTTAGTCAGCCACCAATTGTGCAAGTTCTCCCAGTTAAAAAGATGAGAGAGGCCTGTAATTGACATCATGGGTAGACCTCAACTATGAGAGATAAAATGAGAAAACAAATCCAGAAAATCACATTGTCTGATTTTTCAAGAATTTATTTGCAAATTATGGTGGAAAATAAGTATTTGGTCAATAACTAAAGTTCATCTCAATACTTTGTTATATATCCTTTGTTGGCAATGACAGAGGTCAAACGTTTTCTGTAAGTCTTCACAAGGTTGGCACACACTGTTGCTGGTATGTTGGCCCATTCCTCCACGCAGATCTCCTCTAGACCAGTGATGTTTTGGGGCTGTCGCTGGGCAACACGGACTTTCAACTGCCTCCAAAGGTTTTCAATGGGGTTGAGATCTGGAGACTGGCTAGGCCACTCCAGGACCTTGAAATGCTTCTTACGAAGCCACTCCTTCATTGCCCTGGCGGTGTGCTTGGGATTATTGTCATGCTGAAAGACCCAGCCATGTTTCATCTTCAATGCCCTTGCTGATGGAAGGAGGTTTGCACTCAAAATCTCACGATACATGGCTCCATTCATTCTTTCATGTACACGGATCAGTCATCCTGGTCCCTTTGCAGAGAAACAGCCCCAAAGCATGATGTTGCCACCCCCATGCTTCACAATAGGTATGGTGTTCTTTGGATGCAACTCAGCATTCACTCTCCTCCAAACACGACGAGTTGTGTTTCTACCAAACAGTTCTACTTTGGTTTCATCTGACCATACGACATTCTCCCAGTACTCTTCTGGAACATTCAAATGCTCTCTTACAAACTTCAGACGGGCCCGGATATGTACTGGCTTAAGCAGGGGGACACGTCTGGCACTGCAGGATCTGAGTCCCTGGCGGCGTAGTGTGTTACTGACGGTAGCCTTTGTTACGTTAGTCCCAGCTTTCTGCAGGTCATTCACTAGGTCCCCCCATGTGGTTCTGGGATTTTTGCTCACCGTTCTTGTGATCATTTTGACCCCACGGGGGTGAGATCTTGCGTGGAGCCCCTGATCGAGGGAGATTATCAGTGGTCTTGTATGTGTTCCATTTTCTAATTATTGCTCTCACAGTTGATTTCTTCACACCAAGCTGCTTGCCTATTGCAGATCCAAGACCCCTGCCCCCCTCACTAGCTACGCCTCTGGTTTTAAGCCAATTTAAGCTCTGTTTCATGACAAACTTATTCTATCTAAAACAAATTATTTGACCGATCCACCCAAACCCAACATGAAACAAATCTTCAGAGATTCACTTATCTCTTCTCCTTACCACTTTCATTTGGATAATCTGGATGTATAAGGTGAATTACAATTCTTCCAGCCTCTCCATATAGTGTAGAAGAGCATAATACTCTTTTGTAAATTTGAAGGTCTCTATTTCCTGACGCTTATTTAATTCAGTTGCAAGTCATGCAATAACTGAATGAATGCATTCTGAGAACTACAAGTAATAGGAGTATTTTGTCTTCTTAAAGTGACCACAATTGTAAAGCTTTTGTGTGATGAACCGACCCTCAGTTTTATATCTTTCTTGGAAGTGTGTTTTACTTGCTTAGGTCAGTCCTTCCCCCACTTGGAATGCGGTACTTTAGTTGAGTCCACATTGCTGGACGATAGGCTTCACTGGTTTTATGTGTGTTCATTGGAGATGGCTTGCTATAGCCAGGCACTTTTATTATCCCTGGCCAGATGGGATGGGGGATAGCAAGCCTTAACTTCACCCTTCTCTCCGAGGGTTCTGCAAAGGTGGGAGAAGGGGGGCTGCCTGGGTGCAAGGGGTGGGTGGAGCACTAGCCATATGCTGTGGGCAGACCTGGATTCTGGGGTCATTCAGCAAAGAGGCAGTAAGGAGCTCTGATCTGGGAGAAGATGAGAGGGCCTGCCCTACTGAGGAATGCTTTGAGGGCCTAGTTCTGGACAGCATGTAGAAGGATTGTTTTATGCAACTTGCTTAAGCTTGCGCCTTAGGCCCAAAACTCTGCTGTGGCCTAGAGAAACGGACTACAAGTCTATTGTGCTGAGCATGGAAGAGAGACAGCTAGGACAAAGCTGTGTGCTCAGGTATCTTTTCTAAACTTTTATTTCCCTTTTATTTTGTTTTGTATTGTATCATCGCACTTTGCTTGTATGTTTATGCTTGATCATATTAATATTGTATATTTCTGTATATGCTATTAATCCATACCGACCCACTTGGGTTATTAAACATATAAAATTTATATCGCTCGTTTCGTTTTTTATCCTATGACCCGGTCTACTCACGGTGTGTGAGTGGGAGGTTAAGAAAGAAGTTTGATCGCAGGCGTGCCAGGCGGCTGGGCGAGGCGATATTCTTCACATTTTGTATCACTGTAACTGCAGTAATATTCATTAAAGTAAAATTGCTTGCGCCTTATCTAGTCTGTCAGTGTTAAACAAAGTTAGTTACCATTTAAAGTAGTAGTACAAGTAAATATAGGAAACTTCATAATAAATCTTATGGAAGAAAATATCTCCAAATATCAGCCAGCCTACCTCTTCTCCTTCTAAATTACTCACTCTAAACTTTTTGCTTAATTCCATCTTGGTCCCCCAAGAAGGACTGTCAGCTAATAGAGGTATCAAATTACATGTACCCATAGAAGTCTCGGAAAAGGGGAGGAAGAGCAAAGAAATAGAGAAGCTGAGGCACAGGGAAGCAGAAGCTGCTGGAGCTAATAGTACATTTTGAGTACTCTATTACAGTGGGGAAAAAAGTATTTAGTCAACCACCAATTGTGCAAGTTCTCCCACTTAAAAAGATGAGAGAAGCCTGTAATTGACATCATAGGTAAACCTCAACTATGAGAGACAAAATGAGAAAACATATCTAGAAAATCACATTGTCTGAATTTTTAAGAATTTATTTGCAAATTGTGGTGGAAAATAAGTATTTGGTCACCTACAGACAAGCAAGATTTCTGGCTCTCACAGACCTGTAACTTCTTCTTTAAGAGGCTCCTCTGTCCTCCACTCATTACCTGTAGTAATGGCTCCTGTTTGAAATTGTTATCAGTATAAAAGACACCTGTTCACAACCTCAAACAGTCACACTCCAAACTCCACTATGGTGAAGACCAAAGAGCCGTGGAAGGACACCAGAAACAAAATTGTAGACCTGCACCAGGCTGGGAAGACTGAATCTGCAATAGGCAAGCAGCTTGGTGTGAAGAAATCAACTGTGGGAGCAATAATTAGAAAATGGAAGACATACAAGACCACTGATAATCTCTCTCGATCAGGGGCTCCACGCAAGATCTCTCCCCGTGGGGTCAAAATGATCACAAGAACGGTGATCAAAAATCCCAGAACCACACGGGGGGACCTAGTGAATGACCTGCAGAAAGCTGGGACTAACGTAACAAAGGCTACCATCAGTAACACACTACGCCGCCAGGGACTCAGATCCTGCAGTGCCAGACGTGTCCCCCAGCTTAAGCCAGTACATATCCGAGCCTGTCTTAAGTTTGCTAGAGAGCATTTGGATGTTCCAGGAGAGTATTGGGAGAATGTTATATGGCCAGATGAAACCAAACACAACTCGTCGTGTTTGGAGGAGAGTGAATGCTGAGTTGCATCCAAAGAACACCATGCCTATTGTGAAGCATGGGGGTGGCAACATCATGCTTTGGGGCTGTTTCTGTGCAAAGGGACCAGGACGACTGATCCGTGTACATGAAAGAAAGAATTGGGCTATGTATCGTGAGATTCTCTACCAACTAACTGAGGGAAAGCAGGATAATTAAAGATTCAATATGCAGAGGTGAAAACTGATAAAAAAAAATGCAGAATACAAGTAATTTAATAGCCAGATTTCAGTTACTCCTCAAATATACACATATGGCAACTTATCCTGAAAAGTCATCCAAATGATTAGGCACACTTTACAGGTTACCTCTTAAGTAATACCACCCTACACAAAGACTTTGAGTTATAACCTTATATGACAGTACAACCTAGTCTTGGTTGTAAATCCAGCAGTGTTAAGGTAGGTGTAGGATTACAGACTAAGCAGTGTCATAGTAAGTGCAAGGCACAGATCCAGCACTTTTGAGTATTTTATAGTTTCAACATAGATTTGAGTAACAGATTTCAATGTATTACAATAGGTAACATATTTAAATGAATGCAGCTCTGGATGTGACTAGGGTATGATGTAATTTAAGATCAGAATGTCAGCCTTGTATGTGGATTAGCGGTGAAGTGACATTTGAAGGTGGAGCTGCATTTCATAGTGATGAAGAGAGAATCAACACATTTTTATCTCAGCACTTATAATAACATGACTCCCTGATATGGTGAGAAGATGATACAATGATGTTGCAGTGTTGAGTGTCGGTGTAGTTGAATGTTATTGCTGTAACGTTCTGCTCGCAGCTGGTAAACGAGACAACGTTGAGATAATAGCAGTGATTGTGCTGACTCTCACTTTATACAATGCAGCCTCTTCCTGTTACTGTGATTCTCCATTATTCCAAGACCTTCACTCTCACTGCGCCAGGCCGTGCCGCCCTAAGTGTCAATTCTCTGTCACGGGCTGCATACATATCATTTCCTACTTACTGCCCAATTATCATCTGTTGTGCTGGCAGCGAAAATACCTGACGCTGCGTCGACTAATTCCACTGTACCAGGAGAGTGCGCGTCTGTCTCAAGCAGATCTTGTGACACATTTCCTCATCAGCACTGCACAGGATAATGTGCAGTTGGCTTCTTCCTTGTTGCCAAGAACAACTCAGAGTTTCTGCTGCTTCTTATTTTCCAAGAGCCACAAATTAAATGATCAAAACAGACTCGACAAGTCAATAATTGCAGCCGCTGGAGACGATTATAACCTATAAGATCTGACACTGTCTAAAGAAATCTAAAGACGGTCTGCAGATCCTTACATGACCGGGTGACCTCTAGAGGAAGGAACAGGCTGCAGAAAACAGCTTTAGAAATGATGCAAGCCTCGAGGGGTGCCCATGCTGTATATGCAACCTGTTCAGCTAACCAGGGCACACTGCTACATTATAAGCAGCTTTCCACTGTCTATGAGAATACATGTAAGGGATAAGATCATTAATTTCATGCCTCACAATGGATGTTAAAGAAACATAAATGGCTACCCTGAGCTATTGGGGTCCATGGTGCCATATACTGTGCTGTCTGCTCCTGCAAGCTTTCCAACATTAAGGCCGCGGCCCCACATTGCGAAAACTCCAAGATTTGGCCGCTGCCAAAACTGCAGCATTTTACAGTATCTGCAAAGTGGATGGGATTCTGGTTAATCCTATCCACACATTGCAGAAAAATATCCGCAGCGGAAATGCTGTGATTTCAAAAACCGTTGCGTTTTTGTAAATCGCAGCATGTCAATTATACCTACGGAAAATCTGGTGTTTTCCATACAGGTATAATAGGGACAGGAAAACTCTGTGGACTTTCTGTGAAAAGCACTTCGGAAAAAAAAACACTATTTATTTCTGCCACGATCTTTTCCACAGCGCTTTTTGGCTGCGGCTCGCTATGTGGGGCCTTAGCCTAAAGTGGTTTACCAGGCAAAAATATTGATGACCTATTCCTCTCTTCTCACCATCTGATATGCAGAGGATGGAGCAGGAAGCAGACAGCTCTGTTCTCTGTGTAGTGATCAGACCAGGTTACTGCAGATCAGTTTCCTTGACAGCTGCAGTGACTCAGTTCTGCCATTATCCATAGAACAGAGCTTTCTCCTTCCTCTTCTTTCTGTGTTTCAGCTGCTCAGAACAGCTGATTGGTGGGGGTACTGGGTGTTGGAACCAACCAATCTGGTACCCCAACCAATCTGGTATTGATGACCTATCCTTAGGAACAGATCATCAATATTTTAAGCTTAGAAATCCCCTTTAAAAATCCCTCATAATCTCTTCCATATATCCAGTCACATGGTTTATTATAAATCCTGGGTGACAACCACTGTGAACACTCTGCATACCTGAAGTAAAGGATCAGGCATGGGTGTAAGAATTAGAGTATCAGGTATAGTAGGGGCCCCAACTCCACTGTTAACAAAGCCACAGCAGTGACTGGGTAGGGGGTAGGCAGCGTATAGTGGAATGCAGAACACAAAAAGGGGGTGAGGTCCCAGAAGACAAAGTATTGACCTTGATAACAATAACTTTTTCATCGCATCCTATGTAAATCAATAGAGAATAACGCAATCCTGGCAGAGCTAATAATGACTGGCCTCTTAAAATAATAACTAAAGCAGAGAAACACTGTTCATCCCTAGCTTCCAAGTAAGCCACCATCCAAAGGAAAGTACAGTTCAGCGTTGCCCCCACCCCCAATTGTGTTGTCTGTGAAAATGAAGCCTCATCATCCACCAATGAAGTGTACCTCCAGTTATAAACAACTTCTCATAAATGAATAGTACAGGTGAATATAAAAAATGTTGCAATATATCTTATTAAGGAGATCTGTTTCTTTCTCCACTTATTAAGCTGTTCTTCTGCTCCTTATCTTCAATCTGACTGCTTTTTTACATTATATCTGTTTCTGTCTCGACCTCACACATACAACTCTATGAAGCAGGCAGGGGTTGAGTAGGATTCTCTGACCCTGGTTAATTGATTTGTTGCCTCATTCTATGTAATAGTAGCCTCTTATCTAAAACCTAGCAATGTTTTTGAAAAAGCAAGGAATAGTAGAGTGTAGCAGAAGCAATTATCTGAGTGTCTTTTCTAATCCCCTCTTCATAGACTAATATGGAGAGAGTTAACTGCCTGAAAAGTGGAGAAGAAAACATATTTCTTTACTAACACAGATCCATCAACCTGGGAGAGCCCTTCACAGGATGATTCGCAACTGGCAAGTCACGGCAAAAGTGGAAGTGGTCTTTTAAAGGGGCATGACCTTTATAAAAGGGCACAGTTATATATATTCAGACCCCAGCTAATATTATTCAACTCCAGATTGTTACTAGTTAATTAAAATAAACAATTGCACCATTTTTATATACACCATTTAGTGATGACTTTAAATATTTTTTGGCGATACTGAACATATATATATATATATATATATATATATATATATATATATTATTTGATAGAGGATCTCCGGGTGAGTTGATACGCATAATAAGATATAATACAATATAATACAAAGTTTCACATACTAACCTGTACTATTCATTTATGAAAAGTTGTTTGGTGGTATGCTTTAAAGGAAATGATAAAAAAAAAAATGTGCACCCCCCCCCCCCCCTATTGTTACATGCTATAACTGCTGCCTCTGGCTAATGTTACATCTGAGCACAATTAACCTGTTACCGGTCATATATGTTCAGCTGACTAATCGCTGGCTTGTGAGGCGCTCGCACTACGGCTGAGACTAGGTTTGGCAGTAAGAATGCCTTGTTCTGGTAAAACTTTCCTGACAATGACGTCAGCTTCAGACAAGGAAAATAAGGAGTGTAAAAGTCTGTTGTAATTCATTAACAAACAAGTGATATTTTCATGGCTCAGGTACAAGGCGGTTAGACTCTGGGGACCTCACCTCACAAAACTCCTTTTTTTCGTTCCTGCAGTCACTATTTATGTGAATGAAGCATAACCACTGTATACTGATTCTATAGCTTTTTAATAGACTTTATGTATAGTTTCCTTAATGTTTTTAAAGGGGTTGTCCAGAATTTAGGCTTTTATGGCCTATCCTTAGGATTTGCCATAAATATTGGCTTGGTGGGGAGCTAACAGCTGGCCCCCTCACTGATCAGCTGTACATGGCAGCTTCAGATGCCCATACTATTTGCAACATGGGTCAGGAAGCAGATACCTCCGGTCCCTGTAGAGGACACAGAGAGTTTCCTGCCCAATATTATGTATACTTCTGGTGTCATAAGCAATCCCATACAGTTGATCAGTGAAGGGGCCGGTTATCAGCCCCTCACTTATCAGATATTCACCCCTTTAAGATCTCTACTTGCTGTCAGTGAATGAACATATTTTTCTTCATGGATTGTAGAGATAATCCCCTTCAAATCCAACTGCAATACAAATCTGTCTGCTGTCCTAGACTCAAACCTGCACTGACATTGTAACAAGCCCATAGGTGTGTGAGTAGAACTAGACCAAGGTGAGTTTTGATTCAGAATGTTTACAATCATGGACAGAATGCAGAGATCTTGAAAATGATGAGGAACTGACAAAGAACCACATTTAATAAGCTGTTTATGCCAGTTTTCAGATTAAACTACTATCATTGCATTACAGAGCACATTACAGTGATAAGCAGCATACTTTTGTTATGTATGTCACTTTTGCAGACTTGGAAAAAAACAACTTTGAAGTGTTATACAAATTAGTCAATTGGTGCACTGGAGGTAGGCCTTCAGCCCTGGGTGCACTGCTCTTGTTGCTCAAGTAGGATGGGTGATATCATAACAGTGGGACGATCAACTGTTACCGCATGGGGAGGTGCAGGCAGGAGATGGTAGGTGCCTGATTGGCAAGAGTACTGCTCCGGGAGTTGAAGGCCTGCCTTAAGAGCACCAACTGCATAAGACTTCAAAATTGTTTTTGCCTTAATCTACAAAAGTGCTGTACTTAATAAAGGTATGTTGCTTGTCACTGTAATGTACTGTGTAACATGTAGACTCCCTTTAAACAGAGCCAAAAAGTCATAAATCTCAAGGTGCAAAAATATGCAGAATATATTCTTGTCACTTGCTATACATGAAATGTAAATAGAAAATATGTCTTGGCTCATACCAACCGTAAATGATTTCCTGACTTTTAGACGGTCACATATATGGGGCAGCATGGTTCCCTTACATCACTGGAGTCTGCATGGAGTTTGTATGTTCTCACTGTGTTTGTGTGGGTTTCCTCTGGGTATTCTGGTTTTCGCCCAGACCAGATAGGGAATTTAAGTTGTGAGCCCTACTTGGGACACTGACTGATGACAATATCTGTAAAGAGCTGCAGAATATGTTGGTGCTATAAAAAAGTAAAGTATGAGTAAATAAAATACAGTATATTTTTTCAGAAGTGTGGCCTTTTAACTAGCAAAACACTACAACTTTCTCCTTACTTAGGTTTAAGTTATGCCAGTCTTACTAAATGTGGGACAACACCTATTAGAAAGTTGCAGAACTATCTACATTAGTCTGAATGATCCCTTTCAGGGAATCTTAAAGTAAATTCTGGAGAAGATGGGAATAAACTCTGCGGTGATTGAGTTTCCACAGATGGGCAGCAGAGAACTTTAAACTCCCATAAAAGTATTAAGAACACAATAGACTTCAAAATGTTAGCGGCTCCAATGACAGAACATTAAAGTGGCAGGGACGGGGATGAGTGATCGCTCGGATACAGATGCCAAGACGACTCCTCTGAGTACTTTATCTGCTCCCTGACATTTTCACATGATGGGTAATAACGATGCTCTGGGACATGAGGAGAAGCCGTATTTTTACCATTATTATCAAAATTATAGGGGAAGAAACCCCTGAGCTGTGGAAATGCGTTGTTCTCCGCTGAACCTTACCTCTATGACCGCTCTGCAGCAGTGATGTATGATCTATCATAAGTTTAGGAGCTGCTTCCAAATACCAGCAGACCCGGCCAGGTGAAGCTGCCAGATACAGTGATGTACGGGCTCATGACAAGTGTACGGGCAGGTGCTGGAGTCCAGACACAAGGATCCAATGACTCCATGAGTGACACTGATCAGAACTTTATAACCACAGATGATCCAAACAATTCCTCAAAACAATCAATGACAGTGATAACAATCCCTCCATCATTGTCACATTCATTCAGCAGGTCTCTATCTGAAGCATTACATTAAAGGGGTTTTCCAGTTTCAGACAAATATTGAGAGACAAACGTTATTGTTTGTGTAATGAAAAGTTGTACAGTGTTCCAATATATACTATGTCAATTCCTCATGGGTTTCTAAATCTCTGCTTGCTTTCATTCATTCTGCTTACTCTCACTGGATAGAAATCAGTCCATGGTCATGTGATATTGTAAGGGAATCACTAGAGGAGCGATTCCCCAGAAGCTGCTGGAGAACTAGGGGGGAGGGGCACAACGAGACAGTGGACCCTAAGCTGAATCCCCCCACTGTCCCTAGCTAACTTGCCCGATCTGTCCTAGGTGACAGCCAGCAACTACGTCGACAGTCCCTCCTTATAATAAGTGATCACATAGAACGCAGACAAGACACACAACAACAAAGGGAGGTCAGCTAGCCAAGGGGTCAGTAACAATCGAGCAATGCAGCACAGAATCGAGATCCAAGAGAATAGTAAAAGTGGGAAGCCAAAGGGTCAGAGAAACAGGTAACAGAATAGCAAGGAATATAATAAGGAGAGCAGGCAAAACACAAGTGAAATAACCGGCAACTTGCAGAGAAGTGACATCCTGTAAATAGAAAGTCTGGGCCCAGCCCCACACCTGATAGGCACACAGGCTGTCAATCACACAGGCCAGGAAGAGATTAACTCTATACCGTCCAGAGAGAAATGCTTAGAACACGGGTGTGGTTAGAAATCCATTACACTGATTAGGACCATGTTCAGACTGAGCATCAAGAAACTTACACAAAGAACCAAATTGAAGACGCCTCCTTCGCCACAGCGTGCGAGCGGAGGGCGGCACCGAGACCCGAAACGGCAGAGACGTTACAGATATACAGTCTATGGTCATGTGATATACAGTTTATGGTCATTTGATGGACACACAGGTGCACAGCTCCTTATAGTCCCAGCACAGTAATCAGACATCTGCCTGGTAACGAGCTGTGCACCTGTGTGCCCATCACATGACATGGACTGTATATCACATGACCATGGACTGATTTTTATCCACTGGCAGTAAGCAAAATGAATGACAGCAAGCAGAGATCTAGAAAACTGTGAGGAACTGATACAGAAAGTATGTAACTTTTCATTATGCAAACAATAACATTTATCTCCTTAATAACATTATTTAACCTCGTTTAAGGTTGAAGCTGAAATGTACAAATAGATTTGAGAAATGTGCAAATACTAATCCTCAGTGACATCATACCTTATCCTCCAGTCACATACAGAGCTGCAGTCACAAATCTTCTGCATCTGCTGTCACATTTCTTTTTCATTGTCATGTGTTAAAATACAGCAATACCTAGAGGGCCTGCTTTCATTTCTGTCATAACTGTCCCTCCCCCCCATTGCACATACAGTATGTATGTTACTATCTTGTTCATATACAAATGCTGAAATTCCATACAGACCTAAGACTTCTAATACCTCAGGGTAAATTACAATTGTAGCCAATCTAGACAATCCTCTGAAATCTAAGCAGCCCAGGCAAATATATCTCTCTACTGTTTTTACAATGCATCAGGCTCACAGAAAAAAAATCCCTAAACTGTTTGAAGCCTTAGATCTGAACAGGCTATTTGCCTCCTGAAATAAGCATGCATGTTCCTTTTCACTGGCAGCAAGCAGAGATCTTAAACATGAAAGAACAAATGAAAGTCTGCAGGATTTTATTCCATGACATTACAAATCTGAAATCTCTTTTAGTAACAAGCCTACGTGTTATATCCAATGGGGATTGTAAATTTGGGGATGAGAATTCCAGGTCCTTGCATAGGAGGAAGTTTTTAGGCCTGTTAATTTCATCTAAGCCTATTTGCTGGAGGCAAAACTGAGCACAAAAATCTAATAGCAATGGGTGAGTGGTCCCGGTTTTGAGTCTTTGGGCTGAGTGCAACATATCCTGTCTGCGCACACATGTGCAGACTTCTGCAGGATGCATTAAGTGCAGAGAACAGAGACCATGTGACCTGTTGAAGACGTGAACTGTAATATATATATATCTGTCAAGAATCTATATATTTGCCACTGCTAATTCCTATTAGGGAAATGCTCATGAGAAGAGCTGCAAACCTAATAATTATTAGACTCAGCTAGAAATACTGAAGGCCATGTTATAGTGTATTACCAAGTATAGTTCCCGCATTATGGTGAGGAACTTTGCAAATGCCTGTCTTTACTTGTCTGATTCTGATCTCTATGTCATATACCTTAGTCACATCCAGAGCTATAATCATAATTCTGCTGACTGCCAGCTAAGGCTACATTTACATGTATTGGAGTCCAATCTTTGCCTGAAGTCGGTGGATGAAAAAAAAAGGACACCCAACAGACCTTTTAGCTGTCCGCCTATACATTGTTCTGGTCCTCCGATGACTCATTGAAACGTTACTCCCGTAAAAAAAAAAAATATATATATCCTGTCACATCAAGTCACTTTTCCTAGATGGTTCCTAAGTTGATCTCTGAAAGTTAACATGAAGATTATACTCATGTACAGCTAAGTAATTTATCTCACTGCAGAATCTGTAATCCTGGAAAGCTACTCTCTGCCCACCATGACTACGTAGGGTAATTTGCATATGACGTTGTATGCTTTCTAACATTTATAACTTCACTTTGCTGTAAAAAAAAAATTGGGGGGCACCAATGAGAAGGTAAGTACTTTATCCTGCACATGATGGGGCCAGTTTAATGTTCCTTTAATGTTCCTCTGCAAAATCAAACTTCTCTTTACCTAGTAACATGAATTCACTTCCAACTTCCCTTCAGTGTTTTCTCTGTAGTTCTGGCAGTCAAAATCCTGGGATCTGAGCACAATGGGTAGAAATTACTGAAAAAGTTCATTTAGAGGTTGGACTGAAAACTGATTTCTGTAAATTGCTTCTTCTGCTTCACAATAGACAATTATAAAGTTGTTCAATCTGACAAAATGTGAATAAAAAAACATTTATTTTCCATGTCAGTTGGTGGGGTTGGATTGATACTAGTAGAGATATGATACGGATGATAGCACTACACAACTAAACAATTCTTAGAGGGAGGTGAGTTTAAAGGGGATATGCCACAAAAAATATTTAGATGCACCCCCTCATCATTCATTTCAATGGGAGTGCTGAAGATAGCCGAAGTACACCATTAGGCTATCTCCGGTACTCTCACTGAAATGAACAGAGCGGGGTTGTGTCTGTGTCCATCGCCACTACATTCACAGTGGGAGAAACTACCCACCATTCTCAGGATCAGTGAAGGTCTCGGCAGTTGGACCCCTACCAGTCAGCACTTTATCCTCTATCCTATGGGTGGTGGATAAATATTTTTGATGGAATAACCCCTTCTCAAATGTCAAACTGTGAGATTACAATTTATATGTAGATCGATGCGCCATGAGGTGATATTGCTACATACTTACCTGCCACTTAACTTTTTATCTCTTCTATATTGGGACTACAGTACGTTCAGTGACTCTAACTTATAGTAGTATAAGTAGTATAATAGGTATCGCCTGATTTCTTCACTCTTCCACTCTAACTTATATACATAGTCAATTGGAGTTTGAGCTACTATCAAATTCACCTCTAGTTTTGTCAGAGGCTCAAGCAGCTGCACTATCCCTCCGCCATCCTTTAAATACCTCAGCACTGCCACAAAATTACCAGTGAGAAACAAAGGTTATTAGGAAACTACTGCACACAGACTGAGGGCAGGGTCCACAATACGAGGGAAGGATCTGAAGAGCTGCATGAAATGCATTCTGGATTCTCTCAAAATGTTGGTTGGAAAAGATTCAGCATCCAGGCCACAAAAAGAATGCTGAGTGTGGCTTTCCAAGAGATGTCAAATATACTGCCACTCAAGAACAAAGCCCTCCAGTCATGTAGTGGTTAACCACCGTGCTTTAGAGCGGTCTCATTCCTCTGCACAGTTTATAGGGAGACTGAGGGTTGTATTTCTCCTTCCTTTCCTCTTGTCCATACTGACAGTGCGGCATGGTCCTGTTGTCAGGATACGAGTAGAGATGGGCGAATCTCTCAAGATTCGTCTTGTTTCGGGTGGCTTGAGTTCACGATTTGTTTCAGGTCGAACTAGTTCAATATGAACCACAACTTAAATTGACTTAAAACATTGTGTATAACACTCTCATATCGTCTAGGAACCTATCTATCCAATTTCTAACTCTAAGGCAAACACAGCCAAAGTTATGTCAAAGTGAAAGTAACATGTATGTCTATGGAAAAACTGATGTTAAGCAATGGTTACAAAATCACTGCACTGACACTTGCTTTTACGCATTTTAACATCATGGGGAGAAGGAATAAAATTGTCTTGCTCACTTGGTGCCTCTGGCAATTCCATTGTGCCAAATGAGCTGGTGACGCCATTTCATGTGAGTACAGAGAGACCTAGTCCCTACTTGTGTGCCTGCATGCCCATGGCTAATTATCTGCTTTCAGAGCTTGTACCTTGCCATCGATTTGTCATTTGGTAATGTACAAAAAATTACCATAATGGACATGACTATACAAAGCTTCTGTTGCCCTAACCAGCAGCAGTGGAAACATGTCTGCCAATGCCACCACCACCCAAGTTTTGCTTAGACTTTAGATCTACCCCAGGCAGGTCTTTTGGATGTTGGGGCTGCACATTGGGTGGAAATTGTTACTATTGCAGCTGCCATCACCCTTTTCCTGTGATGTCACCCTGTCATCCTGAACCGTTTGCCAGGTCTTATCTATAATAGAATCATCATCGGATTCAGTAATTTCATCATCTTCCCAACTTTTTGTGATTCATCATGGCAATGGGATTCCTCATATCCCCTCACAATTCATAACAGATTTCCCCCTAGTGCTCCTACCAGCACTAAAAGAGGCACACTCCGTGCCTCCACAACTTCCACCAATATGTCTTCCACCTGTACCTCCTCTATATCCAAAAAACACCAGCAGTTCTCATCCAATTCATCAAGAAAAGGAAGTCTTGAGCTATGAGGAATATCTCTCTTTGCAGATGCCACATGACTACTAGAGAATGTGATCTGTGTCAGTGGTTGACAGTACAGAAAGACAGCATGGTAAAGTAGTTGTTACAATAGAGGAGAAAGAGGGATACACAGAACCCTGACTCAACATTTGTGGTTCACTGCTCTCAAGACCAGAAGTAGTGTTGCTGTTGCAGCCACATTCTTATTGTTAGTACTTGTACAAGTGTTTACTTCTCCTGCTCCTTTTGACTGTCCCCTGCCCTGTTTTTTCAATAATTTTTCTGCACACTGCTTAATTCTAATATTGATTGGAAACAATTCTGACACTGTGTGTATTTTGTTATTTCAAGAGAAATAGCAAATCACTAAAAGAGTAACCTGGTTAGTGACTATTAAATTAGAACAGTGTCAGTCAGGTTTTATTATTATTATTTTTTTGCTGTTAAAATAGTAGCAGTTTGTATATAGATTGGGGAACCAGAAAAAAAAACTTTTAACAAACAGAAATATTTACATCACTGCAATCCCTCGTGTTCATGTTTACAGTACCTTATATAGTGTATATGACCAGTGGCATAACTAAATTCTTGTGGGCCCCAATGCAAACTTTTGTCCGGGGCTCCCTACCCCCTCCCTACAGCAAATTCTTGATAGTGACGGTTACGGGGGCCCCAAACAGTATAATATGCTCGGCAGGGGCCCCAGATAGTATTATATGCTCGACAGTGGCCCCCACCCAGTATTATATGCCCACAGTGGCCCCCACACAGTAGTATATGTGCTACAGTGGCCCCCACCCAGTAGTATATGCTCTACAGTGGCCACCACCCAGTATTATATGCCCACAGTGGTCCCCACCCAGTATTATATGCCCACAGTGGCCCCCACACAGTAGTATATGCTCTACAGTGGCCCCCACCCAATATTATATGTTCCACAGTGGCCCCCATACAGTAGTATATGTTCCACAGTGGCCCCCAAACAGTAGTATATGCTCTACAGTGGCCCCCACACAGTAGTATATGCTCCACAGTGGCCCCCACATAGTAGTATATGCTCTACAGTGGCCCCCACTCAGTACTATATACTCTACAGTGGCCTCCACCCAATATTATATGCTCCACAGTGGCCCCCATACAGTAGTATATGCTCTACAGTGGCCCCCACCCAGTATTATATGCTCCACAGTGGCCCCCACCCAGTATTATATGCTCTACAGTGGCCCCCACCCAGTATTATATGCTCCACAGTGGCCCCCACACAGTAGTATATGCTATACAGTGGCTCCCACCCAATATTATATGCTCCACAGTGGCCCCAACACAGTATATGGTCCCAATAGCCCCCATCCGCTTCGGTGCTATTATTATACTCTGGGGTATCATCAGACCCCAGATTATAATAATCGGAGGCCCAGGGAAGGTGAATAAAAATAACAAACTCTCATACTCACCTTGCCTTACCTTTCCTTGGCATCCTCGCTCCATCCTACCATCTTCAGTGTCTTCATGCCCTCTTCAGACATCGTTGCTGAGGCCTGTGATTGGGCCTCAGCGGCCATGTGGGGGCGCACTGATGTCATTACGCGGCCGCGCCCCATGTGACCGCTGGGGCCTAATCACAGGCCCGAGAGAACACTGTGCCCAGGAGAGGTGAGTTATATGTATTTATTATTTTCAGTCACCTCCTTTGGGCTGCCATCTATTGGAAAGTGGCCTGCAATATGCCAGGGCCCCTTTCCAATAACAGTATGTATAGCGTCGGGGAACCAGGTTTTCCCCAACCGCTATCATAGTGGTCCGGGGCCCTGGCCATCTCCAGCTGGCCACGGGCCCCATACCCGACCGGGTCCAGTCATGGTCACACCCCCCGCGACTGCGATCGTTACACCACTGTATATGACACTATAAGGTAAGGTGTCCTCCTACCACTGTCTATTGGCTGAGAGGCTGTAAGCTCATGTCATGTATTTTTCCTGCACAACACATGTGGCGGAGGCCATTTTAGTTTGCCCAAGATGAATTGGCATTTGTCTGGTTGCCTTAAAAACCGAACAATTTGGAATATTTGGATCAAATCCAGCTCACAAAGAATTGAATCAGCCATTTCTAGATACGAGTCTCTGGCTTCCTGGTGACCAATTCCAAATTTACTTTTAGTCAGCACCTTGGCCAGCGACAGCTGCAGCTCCATCTTTGCTGTCTTGTTATCATGTCAGTCCTGTGGTGGTGAGAGGATATGAGGATCATAGGGTCAGGGCTATACCGGCAAATAATGGTAATATTCATCATTCTTAAATTCCTTCAATCTAATTGTTCCCTTGGCAACGTGAACCAATGAACTTACAGTTTTTATGTTCCTCACACTGACTGCTGGAGTTAAATATTAGAGGTGATAAAGAGAAGAATGTCAGGATGGTATATTATAAGGAGCCACTGATCTCAAGGCCCCGCAACCTTTCCTATCTTATCTCCCAGCAACTCTTCTAATGATCTTATTGCAGCAAAGTGGTCGTCTATGGCAGCAAAAGGGTTACACAGTCTGCGAGTATAGAAGGATATTACGGCTAAGCTCGAAAAAAAAAAATCCATTTGGAACGATAAAAAAACTGCATTATAAAATATCTCTATTTAATTCCGCCATCCGGGAGAATTATTATAAAATCTCAATTTCATCAGCGACACAGTGCTCAGTGCTACTCTCTGCGGACTCGCCATAATCCTCCCACATCGCACTCTTCGAAAACGCCGCTAAGATAAAGGTGATGGAGCCGCTTTTAATTGCAGCACAGTCAGTTATAAATCTCCCCCTCCCCCATTCACATCCACTTCAATAAAGCCGTATCTCATATGTTAAGAGGAGGCAAAGGATCTAACTTGAAAGTCAAAGCAGGGGAATCACAAATAAATGCTGGACAGAGGAGATAATAAGAAGTGTGACATCCTGTGGTGACTGCTCTGTGCAGTGTCTACTGTGATTACACATTTACAGAACTACTTATACTCTAGTCACACCCAAAGCTGTGCCGACAAATTCATGTAAAACACTTTACCACAGCTACCTTAATACACTGCCCCATGGTACACTGAATTATCTACATCAGTAATCTGCAATCTGTGACTCTCTAGAGACTGTGACACTGCAACTTCCAGCATGCCCTGATATTCACATGCTCAGAATTTTTGTTTCCACAGATGTTGAACCATAAGGTCTGGTGTAAATACTTCATCTCTCACAATGCAAAACAAGAAAAACATGCAGGCTGCAATAGTGACATATGAGATATTGGTGCCTGAAAAATAACAAGAACAGCAGAATCGTGAGTACAGCTCTGGATTCGACTCAAGTATAAGACGTGATGTTATTCAGTTCAAGATCAATTAAGTGAAGAGTTTATGGTCACTCAGAGCTAAATGAAGATTTATCTGTATGGTAAACCTGCAAATTACAAAAATAAATGAAAGACAAGCAGAATATTCATAGAATCATGACTGTGGATAAAGCAGTGAAGACGTCACAGTAATAGTATAGTACAACATGTCACCTGATCACAGTCCTGGATAAATCTGTTGGAGGCGGTAGAACTGGTGTCCTGGTCTATAAGAAGTGAATCGGGATATTTAGCAATTTCTATATATGCATGATTGTTATGTTTTGTCAGATCCTGGTATCTGAATTATGCTTCATCAGAGGAGGAAAAATCTGAGAGCAACAAAATATGTGAAGATTTCTTGTCTCTTGTATCAGTAATATCGACCCTAACCCACACAGTAATTGTGTCCATTGGATTCTAATGAGGCACTTCATCTGCATGAATCTTGACCATTGACCCCTACATGTTTGTTACTATTTTGGCACACATGATAAAAAAATAACACGCATTACTCAATTTTTGTAATGCATATTTTGTCTGTATTCTGGGGTATTTCTTTATGTGCTTGATGTCTAAGGATTTTGAAAATGTCATTTGAACCTCATAAAACACCACCAGACCTCTTGATCCCTTTACCTTTTCCCTATTCTGCTCTATATTCCCATGGCTTGGCCAAGCATCCGTAAAGATCATGTATGTGCCGGCACCTGCTCCCTGCACTGAATTAATTACCAAACCTTTTACTCGAGCTTCACCCATGAAGAATCACTAACTGGAAGGAAATGGGGCGGAAGACGATGTCTAATCTTCTGCAAATAATTCGCTCATTAAGAAGAAACTCAGGTGCTTTTTAGAGCTCATTGACCGCGCTGTACAACGTCTTGAAAGTTTTCAGCGTTTTCTCGGGTAAATCTCTGTTGTATAATGAAGTGGTGAAGAGGATGATCCTGGGAGCCATCATCTGCATCATTAACTCATTCTTTTATCTTCAACACAACTAGAGAAACATTCACTTCTTCTCACCCCAAACATCGGACGGTGTATCTCAGATTTTCACCATTTTCAATACCCCTGCTTCCTGTCATTGACTGGGAACATCCATAGATTAGATCCAGAGGCTGCAAACACATCCTGACCTAATACTTCTCTTAGCTGAAGGTCTCAAACTTCCATTTACATAATAATTGAGGTTGCACCATTTGCAAATCTGTGGTACAAGTATATTTAGGTTGCAGTTCTGCCTCTGTTGTGAGGGTAACATGGCCAGATTTCTGTAGTATTGAAGACAATTATCTTACAAAGTATTATCCAGTATGATATCCAGTGAATCTGTAGGAGAGCCATAGTTGAGTGAACCTACAGCAAGAAAAAGGGGCCCCCCCAAAACTTAAACTTTAAAATGGGGCCCCCTCACATAAAAAAAAACCCACCCCCCCCCCCCCCCCCCCCCCCCCCCCCCCCCCCCCCCCCCCCCCCCCCCCCCCCCCCCCCCCCGCCCCCCCCCCCCCCCCCCCCCCCCCCCCCCCCCCCCCCCCCCCCCCCCCCCCCCCCCCCCCCCCCCCCCCCCCCCCCCCCCCCCCCCCCCCCCCCCCCCCCCCCCCCCCCCCCCCCAAAACACAACACCAAAAAAAAAAAAAAAAAAAAAAAAAAAAAAAAAAAAAAAAAAAAAAAAAAAAAAAGTATTTGTAACTAATTGAATTTGGCACAAACTTTTCAAAAACTTTGAGGCAGAACGAATCTGAACATTTTGTAGTTCATACAAACTGGAAAAAATGAGAACCACCACATGAAAGCATAGAGAAAGCAAACAAGTTTTCCCTTGACATGACAGTCCATCAGAGACCACTAATGACTCATAGCCTATATAAAAAGCTCAGAAAGAAAGATCAGGTGTCAAATTTGTGGGGAGTGATAAGACAGATAGGAGCATCTCTGTCAGACTGAGAGGGTTAGGAAATAATACACTGCTAATAATTGTTGGGGTTCTGGGTAAGTTTAGTTTACTTAGGACTGGAGAAGAAGACTTTTAAATGATATATAGGAGGCTGAGTGTCAAACTGTCTACATCTGTCTGTCACACTGTTAGACCAGCGAGCAGCACAAACTGTGTGTGTCAGTAAAGTGGTGTTACTGTTAGGCTAAGGCCCCATGATGCGGAAATGCAGCATATTTTGTTTTCAGATTTTGCTGCGTTTTAGCTTTACTGTGCTGCATAAATCTCAATCACAATTCTATAGACTCAAAATATTCAAATTCAGTGTGTACTGTGTCCAAGACAAAGACAATTAGTCTGTTAGGTATTTTTTTCCTAAAAGTAAATATCCATGCCAAACAACAAGAAAAAATTCAGTGAAATTTTAAAAAGCATAAAAAATCAGAGACTGCAGTGTGTATTAAAGAAGGTGTTTATTACCACTGGCTACCATCCATTTACCCATAGCCATAGTGCTGTCACTGTCTTACTGTGTTTTCTATTCTAGGAGTCCTCAAAGTGTCACTGCTTAAGGCAGTTTGCACTTCCAGAACAAAACAAAATGGGGCACATTTATCAACCCAACACTTTTCTGTCTAGATTTACGCCAAAATTCATAGTGCACAGCATTTACGACATATTTATGACCAGTGTGCAACAAAAAGAAAATAAAAATACGACAGGCTAGACACTTTTGAAAAAATGTGCACCAGAATAGGCGTGGTTTAGAAGTGTCTCACTTTACGACACATTTATGAAACAGAAAATAACGAATATGGTGCAGATTTCCTGTGCAAAGTAGACCAAGTTTAAAGTGGTGTAAAGAATTTACGACAATTTACTTAATGCGCCAAAAATTCCTGTTGTGCGCCACATATTTGTTTCAATAAATGAGAGATTTTTAGTGTCTGCTTATGTTATGCCAAGAATTGTAGGGTCTTTGATGCGTGTGCCAAATATTTGTTCCTTACAGCCTGCAAGTTAAGATTTTTGTCTACAGATTTTGACTACATGTTTTGTTCCAAAAATTTGTCTCCATTTTTGCGCCAATTATTTGTCTCATGGTGAGCCAGAATTTCGGAGCTTCTAGAAACACTCTGTATTTATGAAGGTTCGTATGACAGATTCATAAATAAGTCTAAAACTAAGAGTGCAAGTTCGACACAATTGATAAATGTGCCCCCTGTCTGGGAGTGAAGCATACATTTGGTTTGAAACTGAACTGGAATGAAAGGTTCTCTCGTCTCTAGGAAGCAAGTGTTCAATTTACCTGAAGTATCACCACAGGACAAATAAAGCAGTACATGGTTCTTATAAGCATCAATGAGCTATCCATGTAATGCTCAACAGTGCTGGTCCTGGCCTCTAGCAGTAATCAAAGCAAAAGGTGGCTACTTTGAAGAACCTAGAATATAAGACATATTTTCAGTTTTTTCACACTTTTTTGTTAAGTATATAATTCCACATGTGTTAATTCATAGTTTTGATGCCTTCAGTGTGAATCTACAATTTTTATAGTCATGAAAATACAGAAAACTCTTGGAATGAGAAGGTGTGTCCAAACTTTTGGTCTGTACTGTATGTCTATGAAAAAATGGATGGTAAGCAAAGGATACAAACTCCAAGTTTAACCACGCACTGCGCTGCCACTCACTTTTACACATTTATAACACTCCAAAAATTACCATTTTTTGCTGCAAAAGGTGCGTGCCTGTGGATTTTAGACACACATAGCAGTTATATTGCAAGTATGTTCTCCTTGTGTTTGCGTGGGTTTCCTCGGGGTACTCCGGTTTCCTCCCACACTCCAAAGACATACTGATAGGGAATATAGATTGTGAGCCCTATATGGGACAGTGACTGTCAATGTCTGTAAAGCACTGTGGAATATGATGGTGCTATATAAGTAGGCATAATAAATAAATGGTTATATAGAACAATTAGCCCATTTGACTTGTAAGTGCTATAGGTTTGTTGTTATTTGGCAGACAAATTTGTAGCTGTGAGCCTAGTTGAAAAGTGATGAAGAATTGAAAAAAAAAGCCACAAAAATTATCCCTTTATGGGAGCAGACAGTTTTTTTGATGCCAATTCTGTGGCACCAATGGTGTACTACAGAAGAATGTGATGGACCAGGCTGCAGGACACGTCTAGCTGAGTGGTGGTAGCCCTGGCAACATAAGTGGCAGTAGGGCATGGAATGATATGATGGATAAGGCTGTAAGACATATCTGTCTGAGTGGTGACAGTGGTGGTAGCTGTGACAACATGAGTGGTGGTACGGCATGGAATGATATGATGGAACAGGCTTGCAGGACATGTCTGGCTGAGTGGTGGCAGTGGTGGTAGCTTCTTTAAGAGTAGCAGGCAGCATGATCAGTACAGTAAATGGAACATGATACAAGGAGAAGTTGGAACCACTATTCGGAGGAATTCCATGGGGTCAGAGTTATCTGCTGGAATATAGGTGCACTCTAGGTACAACTTTACCTGTGGGTGTAGCTGATTGGTGTCAGTTGGCTCCAGTTGGTGCAGTGAGCTGAAAAATTTCTGGTTCACCATGTTCCAGATATTGTACTGGCTGCTGATGTTGCTGCTTTTAGATCCCATGCATCTGATGTGGGGCTGAGTTTGCAGCAGAATGACATCCGAGTGTATTACGTTATGTATTCACGTCTATGTGGGCTTTTGATCCATTCCGTTCCAATGACACGGAGCAGGATAGAACCTGCTCTATAATCATCCATGTTATCAGAGCAGAATGGATCGGAAGCCTCCATAGACGTAACCGCATAACCGAATCCAAGTGTCATCCGAGTGCATTCTGCTGAAAACTCAGCCCCACATCGGAAGCACACTCAGTTGTCTGCATAGGACCTTTCCTCCTCTTCTGTCTCTTGTTGCATGAGTGTAACTGTCTCCTATACTCTGGAACTCATTACCAAGACAAATAAGACTGTCCCCCACAGTCACAAGCTTCAAGAAGGCCCTGAAGACTCACCTATTCAGGAAGGCCTACAACCTCCAATAACACTACTGTCACCACACACCCATCTGTACAGTCTCTCCCCTCACCTTCTGTCTCTATCCCTCATCCCTCATAGGTTGTAAGCCCTTGCGGGCAGCGCCCTCTATCCCACTTTGCCAGTTGGTCACTGTTAGTATCATATTTGTTTTGTATATTTTGTGTACCGTATGTAAACCCTCAAATGTAAAGCAAATAAGCAATAATAAGAAGAAGAATACAGGGATCATATCACTGATGCTGCAGTTGTCCCTCCTAACAAATGTGGTGGCTTCTTCAAAGGACTTGTGAAGAAGACAAATTTCCCTCATGAGCTTCCAATAACGTATCTCAAAATAGCACATTGTCCCTGTGGTCTCCTGCTTGCAGTAATAGGTTACCCCTTTCTGCTGATTACACAGCATGTTTAAGGTGGACTTCCACCGAGTTGAAATGTCGCAGATAAGGTGTTTTTTGTGACATAAGAATGGCTGAAATGCACAAGGACTTTTCTGACCATGAAGAGCACCTCTTTTAAGCCACTATACAGGTTAATAAAGTGGTGAACCACCAGATTAAGAACATTTGCATTACAGGGACAATGTATTATTCAACCTAACTGCAGTACAGCAACAATATTGGTGCCATTGTCGCTGGAAATGCTGCTCAGCTGGAGTTGGCGTGGAGACATACAACAGGATACTTGCTGCAGGATACAGCAAAGCAGCTCTTCCGCTGTCTGTGGCTACTCTGATCCAGCTTCACCCTGCACCCATGAAATGAGGGGGGTGGAGAAGAAGTGGAAGTAACACCTTGCCCTGGTGGAGATGGTGGCACAATGATGGGGAAACAATCCAGAGAGGAGGATACAGAGGAGGTGGATGGGCCCTGCATAGTGTTGGAACAGGGTCTGTACAAATGGAGTGGAACTAGCACCTGTCCTTGTTGTGTTTCAGGATTGTGGCCACTGCCACTCAAAACTTTGCTGTGAAAGCAATGTCTTGTCCTTGTCCTTAATTGCTGCTCCACATGTCAATGGTGGCATGCACATTTCCCCAGACTAATATATCAAACGAAGAGTAGGAGAAAAAGTTGGTGATGATGATTATAACGATAACTATGTGCTAGGTGTAGATGTGGCCTGCCTACAAGGAAGATCATGGAAGACCAGCATCATGGTAGACCATGGTAGATCATGGTAGAACAGTCTTGATCACGTTCCCTGCCAGTGGCTCTGCCAAGTCTATTTTGCCAATAAGATGATGATGCCTTTTAATGTGAGTACATAGAGGTGTCGTTCCTATATTTGTTCCTGCAATGACTACGTTTCTATTTGCAGATCTTGCACATCACCATGGATTTATCATTTGACAATATAGAAAAAATTCCCACACAGGAGATGACTACATATAGTTGCTGCCAGCAACACCATCAGCAGTGGAAACATTTCTGCCACTACCACCTCCAGTGCCACCACCCCCACCCCGTGAGCTTCCCCTAGGTCTGCCCCGGGAAGGCTTTTTGAATGTTGGGCCTGTGCATTGCCTGGAATCATTACTATCATCACTGTCTTCACCCTCTTCATCTGAAATCACCTTGTCATCCTTACCCAGTTACCAGGTACTATCTGCAAAAGAATCATCATCGGCAATGTCATTGTCTTCCCCACTTTTTTCTGACACATCATGGACATGGGATTCCTGCACACCCTCATAATTTCCATCTTCAGATTTCCCCCTAGAAGTCATGTCTTCCTCCTCTACTTGCACATAATGCTGACTGTGCTCATCCAGCTCATCAAAAAAGGAGGAAGACTGCTCTGACTAGGAGAAATAGATTTCTCAGTAGGTGACACATCACTACCAGGGATCTGTGTCAGTGTAGAAGATTAAGGAGACATGGTTGACAGTCCAGAAAGGTCCTGCAGTAAATTATGTGTTCTGGAGGAGGAGCAGGAACACACAGTCAGGCTTCACTCTGGGATGCAATATCTGTGAGATGAGAAAGCTAAGTCATCAAAAACTTTGCTTTCACTTTCAGGAAATTCAACAATCCTGCAGCTACTAGTGGTGTCACCAAAACCAGAATTAATGTTGTTCTTGCCATCCACTTTCTTAGGAAGGTTTGAGGGAGTCAGCTCTGAATGAAGCGCAAGGCATCATGGTAGTTGTAGGAAAATAGAGCAGGAAGCTACTCATGTAAACAAATGCAGAAGATGCCAGGAGCCACCAGAGAAACCCAAAAATCACTCAAAACACTGCTAAAGGTATTTGGTTGAACCCTATTAATAGCACTAACTGATCTTTTTTTGAAAAATTTTTTTTTTTTTGCCGGAAAACCCCTTTAAATCTGACTAAATTCTACTATTCCTAACTTGATTCTCTACCTCTATTGCTTGCAAATTTTTCCAAATTGTGCTCTGTATGATGCAGGGAGATGAATCACAGACCCTTCCCTATCTTCACCATTTGTGCAAATGCCTCATGATTGTGCTTACAGCACCTTATATACAGTGGGTACGGAAAGTATTCAGACCCCTTTAAATTTTTCACTCTTTGTTTCATTGCAGCCATTTGCTAAAAGAAAAAAGTTCATTTTATTTCTCATTAATGTACACTCAGCACCCCATCTTGACAGAAAAAAACAGAAATGTAGATATTTTTGCAAATTTATTAAAAAAGAAAAACTGAAATATCACATGGTCATAAGTATTCAGACCCTTTGCTGTGACACTCATATTTAACTCACATGCTATTTCCTTCTGATCCTCCTTGAGATGGTGCTACTCCTTCATTGGAGTCCAGCTGTGTTTAATTAAACTGATTGGACTTGATTAGGAAAGGCACACACCTGTCTATATAAGACCTCACAGCTCACAGTGCATGTCAGAGCAAATGAGAATCATGAGGTCAAAGGAACTGCCCAAGGAGCTCAGAGACAGAATTGTGGCAAGGCACAGATCTGGCCAAGGTTACAAAAGAATTTCTGCAGCACTCAAGGTTCCTAAGAGCACAATGGCCTCCATAATCCTTAAATGGAAGAAGTTTGGGACGACCAGAACTCTTCCTAGACCTGGCCGTCCATCCAAACTGAGCAATCGTGGGAGAAGAGCCTTGGTGAGAGAGGTAAAGAAGGACCCAAAGATCACTGTGGCTGAGTTCCAGAGATGCAGTAGGGAGATGGGAGAATGTTCCACAAAGTCAACTATCACTGCAGCCCTCCACCTGTCGGGGCTTTATGGCAGAGTGGCCCATAGGAAGCCTCTCCTCAGTGCAAGACATATGAAAGCCCACATAGATTTTGCCAAAAAACACATGAAGGACTCCCAGACTATGAGAAATAAGATTCTCTGATCTGATGAGACGAAGATTGAACTTTTTAGCGTTAATTCTAAGCAGTATGTGTGGAGAAAACCAGGCACTGCTCATCACCTGCCCAATACAATCCCAACAGTGAAACATGATGGTGGCAGCATCATGCTATGGGGGTGTTTTTCAGCTGCAGGTACAGGACGACTGGTTGCAATTGAAGGAAAGATGAATGCAGCCAAGTACAGAGATATCCTGGAAGACAACCTCTTCGAGAGTGCTCTGGACCTCAGGCTGGGCTGAAGGTTCACCTTCCAACAAGACAATGACCCTAAGCACACAGCTAAAATAACAAAAGAGTGGCTTCGGAACAACTTTGTGACCATTCTTGACTGGCCCAGTCAGAACCCTGACCTCAATCCAATTGAGCATCTCTGGAGAGACCCGAAAATGGCTGTCCACCAACGTTCACCATCCAACCTGACGGAACTGGAGAGGATCTGCAAGGAAGAATGGCAGAGGATCCCCAAATCCAGATGTGAAAAACTTGTTGCATCATTCCCAAGAAGACTCATGGCTGTACTAGCTCAAAAGGGTGCTTCTATTCAATACTGAGCAAAGGGTCTGAATACTTATGACCATGTGATATTTCAGTTTTACTTTTTTAATACATTTTCAAAAATATCTACATTTCTGTTTTTTTTCTGTCAAGATGGGGTGCTGAGTGTACATTAATGAGAAATAAAATGAACTTTTTTGCTTTTAGCAAATGGCTGCAATGAAACAAAGAGTGAAAAATTTAAAGGGGTCTGAATACTTTCCGTATCCACTGTAGTAACATCAGCACTGTAAGGTGTCCACCTACCACCTACTCTCTATTGGCTGAGAGACTGTCAGCTATTGTCAGGTAGTGCTAGAACATCACACTGACTCACGAGACACTTGTCTCTTTTGCATTGTTCCTGCGCAATTCTAGTTAGTTCGAGACAAATCGCCATTTGTTCGGTTTCATTAATAAAAGAACAATTTGGAATATTTGTGTTGAACCCGATTCGTAACAAATTGGTTCACCCATCTCTAGTAAAATCCTATAACATACATGCTGCAATCATGAGAAGCACAACATAGCTCAGGTGCAAATACAGACTGGATTACATTTTAAGATACCCTAGAGATACACACCCTGCAGGGAAGCTACACAAAGAGCTATAAGCCTAGATTCTCTGTGACCCTTATTACACTTAGACTCTACTGTTCTGCACTGATCACAATAATAATGATGTCTAGGCTTCTTAATAACAGTGTTTTGTATCTTTGCACAATCTCGCCTCTCTCTAGGGTAAACAATGGCCGCTGCCGCTCATTAAATATCCGCCAGCTTTAATGTCCTGAAGAAACAAGTGCAGATCTGACATAATAATCAGCATCGTTTACACTTGTGGGATAAAGCGTTCTTTTATCGTCACTCAGCTCCACAGATCTGCATAGAATTGTTTGACCTCAGCCACCATGCACAGATGAGATCATTGTCAGGTCTGGTCCAGGAGGGCTGCTCTGCCAGCCTGCCATGTTGGATTCACAGATGGCAAACACTTTTTCTTCTGTTTATTTCCATTTCACAAATTGCAGGTCACATCTGCTCCGACCTGTTCTTACATTTAGCAGACACAAAGATTCATTTGCTACAAACGATCACAGCATGGAAGATATAAGATATATATATATATATATATAAAACTATAGGCATTTATTTATGTATGTAAAATCATTGACAATGAAGTGAATAACATTGATTATTACCTATCAAGGGATGGAATAGATAAGGCAGCAAGTTGGCATTGAGTGTATGAACTTGATTCAATGGAAGCAGGAAAAACAGGCAAGAGTAAAGTCATGGCCCAAATTGTGAAGACTAGGTGACAAGGCAGCAGGTTTTGTGGGGTGGTCCTGGTCTGCAATGGTTAGTATCTACCAAAAGTGGTCCACATAAGGACAACAGGTAAACTGGCCACAATGGCACAGGCAGTCATTGATGTATGCTGGAAGCAAAGCCTAGCCTGTCTGGTATAATCCCACAGAAGAGCTAGTTTAGTAAAGATTAAAGGGGTTATCTGAGACATTTTTTTTAACTTCTATTGGTGCTGCAAATGGGGTGAAAAAAAATGTAAAAAAAAAATGTACTGAGCTCTTCCTAGTCCTCCATTTTCAGAAGCGGCTGCTGTGTATAGGTTTCTCTCAGCAGTGATGTCCCATTTGTGTGAGGGAAGCCCTGAGAAAGCTGTTTTGGATGGTGGAATGCATCGGGCACCTCATTCCCACATTATGCCACTCCACCAGGAGTGCTTCTATGGGTACCATCTCTACATGTTTAACTCTGAGGAATTATTTTTTGTTTATTTGATACTGCATTATATATATCAAAGCCTGCATGCCTTTATCCTCTATCTTATTTTTGTATATTTGGGGGTCATTTGTAAACACTTGGTTGGTGGTGCATAATATGGAATCATAGGTTCTGTTTGGTGAGGCCCCCTTTTTGGGACCTTCTATTGATTGGGACTCTTTATTGTAGCTGCATTTAAGTGTTTTTAATCATATGCACCTTGTAGTGTGACTATGTTGTTTATAATAAAGAATTTGTAAATGTGCAGTTTTTACATGTGTTATTTTTTGTGTGGTTCTGAGACATTTGACTAACCATCAGATCCAGGAAACAGATGATGGACTACTGGATGGTAGCCAATCACTGGTGTGGAGCAATGACTGATGGGTGTAGTGCCAGTGTCACAATAGTGTTAGTTGTGACTGATTTGTTTCCCAATGTCACATCATGTGTGTAGTGATAGTGAGAAAGCCCCATGAAACTGATACAAAGGGGTAGTGGAGGGGGCTCATGCCAGGAAAGGGTATGAAGAGCAGACAGGTTATGGGAAAGGTAAAAGGGTCAGGCAAGGGACAGGAGGTGGGGTTTAAACCTTAGTTATATTAAGGGGCAGCAAGGGGGGGGGGGGACTCATTAGCAACAGGAGATGAAGGAAAGAGTTTGTCTCGCCCGCCTCCCTTTTAATTCAGTTTATGTCCTGTGCGGCGTGCACAGGAGGGGTCTTTGGAGGCAGAATGGGGGTGGAGGACTAAGGGGTCATCTCCACCCACTTGTAGCATGCTGGTTTGGGAACCAGACTGGTTGGTAAGTCTTGGTGCCCAGGAAGGAATCACCCTCCGATGTTGGTGCCTCTGGGCTAGGTGTATCACAGCCGGGGGTAATAATCGGAGGTTAGTGACTGGGGTTGTGAGGTTGATGCCTTCAGGGACCCCCCCCCCCCTTATATGGTGGTGTAATTATGGTCTTAATGCTGCTGTTTGTAAAAGGTTATTTACATGGTTATTTAAATGTGTGTTAATGAGTTTAATTGTTATTTATGTTATTTATGGTTATGTCATTTTTTGATGGAGTATTTAAGGTGATGTTGAATAAAATGCCGCTGTGGCCTTTCTTTCCAACAGAGGTAGGTTGGTGGTGGGGGGGGGGGGCTTTAGCTCAGCTAGACCATTTTACTAGTCATGTAGTGAACAGACAGCATCACGTGTCTGTTTTCTGCAGAATACATAGGAACAACAGTTAGTTTGTAGGACAAACATAAGTTGGGTTGGGTGACATAAAGGGGTTCATTAGTTGGTCAAGTTAGTGGGTCTGTGTGAGCCATGTCAGGATGCCTGGGCATCTGTTCGTGGAATAGTTTCCTTGGGCCTGAGAGTGGATGTAGTCAGACATGTGGCTATGTATTAGGGAAAGATTTGCCCAAAGTAGTGACTCCATCTCTGGTTATAGGCAGACCTCAGATCTGCAAACCAAGTCTTAGGTGGTTTACCCAAACACGCGTTAGTTTGTTTCAGTAGAAAGGATAGATTAACCCTGAAGTTACATGTCATTGTGCGCTACCTGGAAACTCAAGTAAGTAGCTGTGTTTTAACAACTATGTATATAGTTACTATCTCTCAGACATAGACTGCAATTATATCAAGCATGTATTGATGTTATTTACTGTTAAAGTGCACCTATATATAGTTTGCCTATGGTTGATGTTTCTTGTGCTATCTTGTTAAGACAACCCCGAGAGAACACAAGGTGGAGAAGACAGAGACTCCCTCTCTGCAGTTACAGTGCTGGCCAAAAGTATTGACACCCCTGCAATTCTGTCAGATAATACTCAATTTCTTCCAGAAAATGACTGCAATCACAAATGCTTTAGTAATAATATCTTCATTTATTTTGCTTGCAATGAAAAAACACAAAAGAGAATGAAAAAAAAGTCAAATCATTGATCATTTTACACAAAACTCCAAAAATGGGCCGGACAAAAGTATTGGCATCCTCAGCCTAATACTTGGTAGCACAACCTTTAGACAAAATAACTGCGAACAACCGCTTCCGGTAACCATCAATGAGTTTCTTACAATGCTCTGCTGGAATTTTAGACCATTCTTCTTTGGCAAATTTCTCCAGGTCCCTGAGATTTGAAGGGTGCCTTCTCCAAACTGCCATTTTGAGATCTCTCCACAGGTGTTCTATGGGATTCAGATTTGGACTCATTGCTGGCCACTTTAGAAGTCTCCAGTGCTTTCTCTCAAACCATTTTCTAGTGCTTTTTGAAGTGTGTTTTGGATCATTGTCCTGCTGGAAGACCCATGACCTCTGAGGGAGACCCAGCTTTCTCACACTGGGCCCTACATTATGCTGCAAAATTTGTTGGTAGTCTTCAGACTTCATAATGCCATGCACACGGTCAAGCAGTACAGTGCCAGAGGCAGCAAAGCAACCCCAAAACATCAGGGAACCTCCGCCATGTTTGACTGTAGGGACCGTGTTCTTTTCTTTGAAGGCCTCTTTTTTTTTCCTGTAAACTCTATGTTGATGCCTTTTCCCAAAAAACTCTACTTTTGTCTCATCTGACCAGAGAACATTCTTCCAAAAAGTTTTTGGCTTTCTCAGGTAAGTTTTGGTAAACTCCAGCCTGGCTTTTTTATGTCTCTGGGTCAGAAGTGGGGTCTTCCTGGGTATCCTACCATAGAGTCCCTTTTCATTCAGACGCCGACGGATAGTACGGGTTGACACTGTTGTACCCTCGGACTGCAGGGCAGCTAGAACTTGTTTGGATGTTAGTCGAGGTTCTTTAGCCACCATCCGCACAATCTTTTGTTGAAATCTCTCGTCAATTTTTCTTTTCCATCCACATCTAGGGAGGTTAGCCACAGTGCCATGGGCTTTAAACTTCTTGATGACACTGCGCACGGTAGACACAGGTGCATTCAGGTCTTTGGAGATGGACTTGTAGCCTTGAGATTGCTCATGCTTCCTCACAATTTTGCTTCTCAAGTCCTCAGACAGTTCTTTGGTCTTCTTTCTTTTCTCCATTCTCAATGTGGTACACACAAGGACACAGGACAGAGGTTGAGTCAACTTTAATCCATTTCAACTGGCTGCAAGTGTGATTTAGTTATTGCCACCACCTGTTATGTGCCACAGGTAAGTAACAGGTGCTGTTAATTACACAAATTAGAGAAGCATCACATGATTTTTCAAAGGGTGCCAATACTTTTGTCCACCCCCTTTTTTATGTTTGGTGTGGAATTATATCCAATTTGGCTTTTTGACAATTCTTTTTGTGGTTTTCCATTGAAGACAAATTAAATGAAGATATTATTACCAAAGCATTTGTGATTGCAATCATTTTCTGGAAGAAATTGAGTATTATCTGACAGAATTGCAGGGGTGCCAATACTTTTGGCCAGCACTGTATGCTATTGACAACTGGGGATCTCCATGGAGCAGATCAGATACTGAACTGTATAGTATCTTTCTTTAATTCTTTTCTGTTTATAAATATGCTAATCCCAACTGTGTTTTCAGCCAGCCATATCTCTAGAGATTATACAGGGTGACCCTCCCATACCCTCATTGCAGGATTTCACAGAAAGGAACCAAAATTCAATAAAGTATATTATAAAATTTATTAATGACACAAATACTGTTGTCCAAAAATTTAGATTCGATTTAACTATTAGGCTACTTTCATATGTGCTATTATTGTTAAGTTTTCAAGTCAAATAAAAAAATGAATTAAAAGAAGAAAAGTTGAATCTTTCCTATTTACTTCCTTTCCTTTTAAAATTCATTCCTGGCACTGATTTCAAAGATTGCATCAAAAACTGCATCCAAACAGCACATGTTATAGGATCCTAAATTGTGCACATATACATAACGCAGTTGCTTAGGTCACATAAACAATGCTTTACCACAAAGCAGTATGATAATGAAATAGTTCCTCTTTGGAAATCATTCCCCAACCAATCATGAATTAGTTGCTCTTCGGAAATCATTCCTCAACTCCAGCATAAGATACTGCTGTGTTTAAGAACCACAGCTATCCATGCCGGCAGTGAAGAGGTTACTCTCTTGCAGCACAAAATGCGCTTAATGTTGTTTGGATTTGCAGTGAACGCTTCTCCAGCTGCAGAATCTTCTCACAATCACCCAACGTTCGTCCTCGTCTATTAGCCGGTTCCTGCGCCTCTGGCATTAATCTGCAGCGTATTTTCATTCTAAGTGTCCTCAACTCGAGCACAAAATCTGTATGTGAAGTGGCACCTGCGCCCGGCTTGTCTCTTATTTGATGCCTGCTGATTTTGATTACTGTCGGAGCTTCATATGTACTTTGTAGCTTTCATGCAGCACCAGCATCATATCCAGCTCTTCCTTGGCGCTGGCACCAACTCTGAATTCACGTGCCAAGGTCATTTTGCCAAGATGCTTAATCTGGGAGAGCAGCCTCCTACCTCACAATGATAATCTCCTGCGCTGGAGCCTTTTATGTCCTGAGCTTCTCCCGGTGTCTTTAGCAAATGCACAAAGTCTAGATTTTTAATGAGAAAAGTTACAGAAGTTCAGCACGCTATGATCATTACCGCATCAAGCTTCTGCATATAACAAATCCAGCACTGCTACTGTGACTTTAACATGTAAGGTTTACAGCACTGCCTGCAGGCCGATATTAAACGGGGACTACCAAAACCACTTTTAAACCACTTATATGCTGCTGACTCCAGTGAGACATGTCAATCTTCTGTTTAGGGGCCAATGCTTTCCGGCCACTCCCTGGAACACTGAACACCTCATTTGCATATGGAATAAAAGTAGAGCAGGTAGAGTAACAGCAGAGGTGTAGAATTGGGGTGGATAGGTATGGGATTGAGGTATCAACACCAATACTTGAGAGCAATCAATATAAGAGGAAACCATGAGTGGAAGAGAAGGCCTGTTTTACCATTAAATGTCTAGTCAATCCCTTTTAAATTTTGTAAATGGGACCTGGAAGTGAAGTGAAACCTGGGGGCTTTGACATAGTGTCACAGTATAGTACCAATCACTTGCTGGTGTACCAAACAGCTCTCTAGAGGGGCTGTAGAGGAAGGCAGGACATCTAGACGTGAAGCAGTATACCGACCTCCCTATCATACCTCCAACAGAGCTTAAAGACCCCTTGGTAGCACCTATTCAACCTATTCAAATCAGGAAAAATACCAATTTGACAGTGTTTTACAGTTTTTTTTTTCCTGTGCATGACAAGCCAGTGGCAATTCTTGAGTTAGTAGAAATATCTTTTGCTATCTCCACTCCTAGACCTTAATGCCAAGTTGACAAAAAGACATGGTTAGCTAAGGCAGATCTGCTTGTGAGGAGGTGGTAGAGCATGAAAACCATATGTACAGGGCTAAAAGTAGAGAGGAATGTTCTCAAAATCCATGAAGGAAGTCAAACTATACTTGGATGTTAGGGCCCATGTAAGAAAGTTCAAGACTCTTGACATCACCAAACATTAGTGTGACATACAAATCTGAGAAAATATGTGTACTCTTTGATTTACAGCAACTGTGAAGTCAGACTTCAGAAACTGCCGAGACATGTTCTTCGCCACCTGGTGGTCACTGGTGATATTATATCATTTTTTTCTTGAAGTAAATGGGAATATTAGTCTACTAACCTTTAGAATCTCCCAATATATGTCAGTCATCAACCAATTACAGATTAACAAATAATAAGCGTGCTGATCCACCAGTCATTAAACTTTATTAAGCAAAAGATTTATTTTTACTATTTTATTAATTTATATAGCTACAACATTCTGCAGCCCTGTACAGAGATTGTCATCACTCACATCGGTAACTGTACTCATTGAGTCTCATAATCTAGATGCCAAATTAACCTGTCAGTATATTTCTGGAGTGTGAGAGAAACTGAAGTACCCAGAGGAAACGCACACAAACAAAGGGGATTATAATTTTTCAAGGGGCTACAAATTCCATGCAGATAGTTCCCTTAGTCAAATTCAAACCCAAGCAAGAATACTAACCAATGAGCACCCATGCAGCCCATATTTCCCATCTTAGGCTTGAAGCCAAATCTATACATTAACCCCCAATGTCTTAAAGCCTGAAAAAGCCCTTATTTGTATCTTGTCCCATAAAATAGCCTTATTTGTTATATTCTCAAAGTAATGGGATAACAAAGCTCCTCTCAGGGTGGGAAAATATTAAAACATATCACCTGAAAATGATGCTTTATGGCTAAGCTCTGATGCACGTGCAGCTGGGGTCACTGCTGAGGCCTATGATTGGGCCACGGCAGTAACATAGGGTGCACCAAGCTTCCTGACGTCATGACCCTGTCATGAACAGGGATCGGTGAGTGAATGATCGGCCTCCACCTGTTGGAATAAACCATTAGGTAGCAGCAGATTAAAATAAATTAGTTGCCCTCCAGTTTGTGCTAAGAGGCTCCGGTCGCCTCACGGCAGGTGCGGCCCTGCACATGGATGAAAATTGGTCATGAAAAATGGACTGCTTAATTTGTATTTAATGGTGATGCAGCCCAGATGGAGGAAACTGGAGGATAGGAGTAATAGTAGAAGTAACAGCGTCACCTGATAGGTTGAGTGCCTCAACCAATCTTCTCAACACACCTCCTATACCAGACCCCAACGAGGGAGGCCTGCTGTGCTACAGAATGGTGGTGGTAGTGTGGCATCCCAGAGCTGGCTGTGGCTGGGCTGAGGGTGATCTCTGTAGTAATTGCATTGCATTATTTCCTGTTTCTTTATAGCCTGTGTGACATAGCAGGGGATCCTGAGTCTCACACAACACAGCGCCACCTAGTGAGTCTCACACATGCATTACACCTCCCATAGGATTTTATAGTAACCAAATGTCCAATGGGAGGACATCACTTGGGTAAAGGGGAGGAGTCGGCTGATCACTGGGTCCCCATGGTAACACCCCTTCAGGAAGGTCCTGTGTGAGTAGCTAGAAGTGTGGTGAGTTAGGAGGAGTAGAGAAGAGAAGTGTGATGTCCTGTGAAGAAAACTGTGAGTATAGTGCAGGTATCTCAAGTCCTAGACAGGCCCAGGAAGGTTGGAGAGTTGACATACTCCAGCTATTCAGAAGATCCTGTCCCCTGTCTGCCTAGCCATCGCCCTGAAGGAAGTCAAGCGTCATCATCTTGTCAGCATGAGACTGTGGAGAGAACATTCTGGAACACGTGCTCCATAGCAAGTATCACAGAATCCAGGAGCCAAGGCCAGACCTGTGGGACATCCGGCCACCGTGACTATTGCACCTCGAAACTCTGAACTATCAGGACCACATAATGTGAGTGGGGAATATTGTGTGCTAGTATGGTGGTGGGCATCCTCCTATGAGCCAAATAGGAACCCAGACGCACCTTAGGGCTGTAACACTGAAGTATAAAGGGCTAGGAACACCTTTCATTAAGTCTACCCTGCACCCCAGGACTTTGCTGTCACCAGGTGTACCCCGTTATTGTGTACTGAAACTGTTTAAGTATTTGTGCCTCCACACCCATGGAAGTAAAACTTCAACTTTACAACTGTTTCTGTGTCTGACTCTGCACCAACAACATCAGGGTGCCCCAAACACCATTAGTCGGCACAGTATAGGGAAAGCGCCTCGGGGGAACAATCACCACTGGTACCAGTGGTGGTAATGTGGGACAGCACCAGCGCTGTGCCCAGAGACCGTGACAAGTCTGTGCTGTTTGCACCCCGCAATCCCAATTGCAGCGTTACCTTCCATCTGGTCACCATAGTACTAGTTCCCACGAGGTGCTTCCAGTTCGAGAGGTGTCCTCTATTACCCTGAGCCGGTGTGATGGCATTCAGAAAGGCCCTGATGTTATAGCAGGAATGACTCAGGAGGCAGTAGTGCAGTGAAACAGGTTGAACTTTACTTGGCAACTGTAAACTGTAACCTTGTAGCTTCCCAATGGGGGTAGTAGTCTCCCGTTGTGCAGTATGCCCAGATTTGGTCTTGATGGATGCCCAGATGTAATAAGTCTCTAAGTGCCATTCACTCCAGTCCAACAACTCTCTCTCTCTGAAACTTAACCATAGTCAGCAGGTAGTACTGGGGGCTGTAATACAAGGTAGTCCTTTCTGGGCCCGGTTACCTTTTGAGGCGGGTCCCAGATAACACTTCCTGGCAGGTTGGACTCCTTCTCTCATCATAGCACTGTGTCTGTAGACTTGATAGCTTAACTCCCTGTCTCAGGGCTGTCTTGATGTATGAAAAAGAACTAAATAATTTTTTTTTTCTTTATCTGTCTTGATGTAAGCTTTCGTTCAATCTTCTCCCTCAGGGGCTGAATAGAGAACCGCAGGGCTCAGTGAGTCAATGCTAACTTACACTGTCCACTGCTAACTACTAGACTGAGGCCCCAACATTTTCCTGGAGACAAAAGTCTCCCAGACGCCACCCAGCGGCCTGTGATAGGCCAGGGCTGTACTAAGTATGGGGTAAACCAGACAGTGGGGAAACCAACAGGGAATACAAATGGGAAGGCTGCAAAACAATAATAAAGTGGAACACAGATACAAGACTTATAAAACATACCCAGAGGCACAAAGACAATTAAAACAGGAGCAATCTAGGATGCTGCAACGGCTGCTTTTTATGACAGTTGTGTGAATACAGCTTTATAACCTCTCAGCCATTACTGATTATATCACCTATGGGAAAGCAGAAGTGATGATGCAAAAAGGGGATATGCACAGATTCTATACAGCAGGGGTTGTGGATCCTCAGAATCCTTCTCTATGCTGTGTCCACTGTACTTCAGTTAGTCCCTCTGCCATGTTCTCACTTTGTATTTTTATGTAATGTTTAATTTTTAAAATTTTTTTGTTAATTTAAGAAGATAAATCGAAGAGCCACAAAAAGATTCCTGTGATGTTCAGGGCATTCAGGAATATTTCTAGAACAGTGCTCCACCTAGTGAAGCTTCTGCAGCAAATCCCATCATCTTCCCCAGAACAGTGGCACACAAGTCCTGACACCAGCTACCCAACCAGAAGAATGTCATTATTAATACTAGAAAGTAGATGATATTTTGTGCTGCAAGAATTAGATTTTAGGATAATAGTTTTTTAATCTAATTAATTAGTATCTACAGGATATGGAATATTAGTTTCTGGAAGCAAACAATGAATGACCTCACTGGCTGGCCAAAATCTATCAATATACAATGATGATGCTTTATTTCATGCAAAGCTAGCAGCAAATGTATTATTCCTATGCTGATTTGTATGATGTTGAAAAGCTTGTACTTGCCTGCCTGTGTGCCCATGACAACTCTCCTGACCCCATGCTCTGGTAGCTCAATAATTCTGACATTTTATCTTATAAAAGAAAAGTAGGAGATAAAAAGACAGGAATTGTATTGCTGAACACACCACACCTTCACTTAGTCTTGTCGGGGGCAAGTCCCCCTGGGATGGATGTCACCGTAATCCTAATTAAATAAATAACCAGTTTCGAGCGCTCGGGAAACAAGACGTACACAGGTATCGTGTATGAACCGTTTCTTCTTTATTGCGTAGTTCAATACAGTTTTAAAGGTAAGCTCAGTTACATAACAGTCATGTGATCAATGTACATATATGGTCTTTCCAGTTCCGTTATCAGACAAATTTGTTCAGTTACCCATCACCCCAGATGTTTTCCTTTTCACCTTATCTGAATGTCCTTCTTATCATTCCTGAGAATGGTACATGTCTGAATATCAGCAGAACTGTTGATATTCAGACCCTGAGATTATATTCTATCTCTAAACTATTTAGCCTGCATGGAGAACATTTCACCCTGTGTCTTCTGTATACTGCGTTATAAAATATAATACAAATTATGCTTTAACCCTTACAATTCCCCCATTTTAGGAATTTATTTTTAATCAAGTTCAATGAATACCTTCACACTGTTTGTGTGCCATCTGCGATGGATTCTCCATTGAAGAGGTTAAAAATAACATCCTATCTTACATATTGGTTAACTGTATTCCATTTCCTTCTCAGCGCTTCAACTTTCTTGCAATGTGAAGCGTGTATCCAGGTAGATTTTCCCTCCAACTTTACTGAGGTGGCAGTTGTCAGCAATATCTGGAAGGGACCATCATATCTGGGTTCAAGAGATTTCCTGGAGTGTCTTTTCACCAGGCTGCAAGCTATATGTTCCTGAAAAAATTCAGAAGGGACCTGCCCCTGCGTAAACTTGTACAGGTACTTACACAATAAATAAAGGCTGGGATTACAGAGAGTCACTAAAGAAGGAACTAACATTCAATATGATTTTATGACATTAGAAATGTTTGCCTGATAAGGGTTTAAAAGCACTAAATATTGTATTGAATAGGAATGATTTTTTCTTTAACTGCTGCATGTCACCTAGGAGATCACAATTATCTTCTGAGCATTGACGATGGCACAAAGTCTATCACAGCCACCCCCCAAAGTCATGTCCCCCTTTACTTAGTACCCCTTTACTTAGTATACTGCGAGTATAAAGTTCAGAGGCCTAGCAGAGGTGAGCGAACATAAAAAAAACGCTGTTACTAACCTCTCCTGGGCTCTGCCGGGACTCTCTACTGTCTTTGGGCCTCTTTAGTATGTCAACCCAACACCACAGATGGATAGGTTAGGATCACCAGAATCAATTACTGTTTTCCCCTTGTAAATCGATGCCTCCATTGCCAAGATACCGCTGTTTTTGTCAGCCCTTTGGAGCAACGAGGTCATTGCCATGGTTTCAGAGAGGTAAGTGGTTGATATGTTGGTTTCTGCTGACAGACTCCTTTTAACAGAGTGTTGTCTAGTCTGGGTATAACTGTAACAAACTCTGAGCTATGTGAGCAGGACTTAGTCAGGAGATGTTTCAGCCAGGTGCATAGGTATAGGGGTTGCAAAGGTAACAATTGCTACTAGGCCCTGGAGCCTCAGGAGGCCAAAAGTATTATAGATAGCATATGGTAAGTGGGAGTCCATGTTATATATTTTGCAGTGGGGTCTCTGGGGCTATTGCCAGAACACAGCAGAAAAAATGCTTTGTTTTACGGTACCAGCAAAGTGAATGAGGCGTAGCTAGCAGGGGGGCAGAGGGAGCAGCTGCCCCGGGCCCACTGACTCTTTGGGGCCTACCCCGGGGCCGCCATTAATACATCCTTTATGGCTAACTAGATCGGTGTCTGCAGACTTGCAATGCTTCCTGGTGCTTAACTGTCTTGTAAACCGCAAGCCACATTGGTACAAGACCCCAAGACCACAGACAGATGTCTTCTTCTCAGCACAGTAGCCCCACAGAAATGCTCCACAGTAGCCACACAGACTCCCTTAGTGCTAGTATTATATTATACTCTGGGGTCTCTTCAGACCCCAGAGTATAATAATCAAAGGCCCTGGGGAGGTAAGGGAAAATAACAAATAGTTATACTTACCTTGCCTTACCTTTCCTGGGCCTCCTCGCGCTGCTCCGCTATCCCCGGCGGCGCTGGCTTCCTCTTCTCTGCGGTTGACGTCACGTGTTTTGGACGTTACCAAGCACGCCCCACGTGATGTCCGGAAGGCCAGAAGATGATGTTTGTTATTTTTTACTCACCTCGGAAAGGGGCCCTGCGGCACATGACGCTGGGCCCCTTTCTGATATTGATATGGCCGGGCCTGACTCCGGGGGCCCTTTTGGGGACAGGGCCCTGGGCAATTGCCCAGTTTGTCCCTCCCTAACGCTGGCCCTGCCTCAGGCACACAGGTTTCCATAGCAACCAAGCTATTTATGACCTGTATTTGTCAATAGCAGTTTGCAGGTCCTTAAATATTCAGTCATATCACATGTATCAACCAATATAAGTTCACATTTAATTTACCAGGTTTCCATAACAACACAGCCATAGATAGACTTTACCTATACTGGATTCAGTGGCGTAACTAGGAATAGCTGGGCCCCAAGGCGAACATTTGACATGGGACCCCCCCCCGGCAACTGCCCCCCCTCCGTACAAACTGCATACCTACACACACTATTATGCCCCATAGTGGCCCCTGCACACACTATTATGCCCCATAGTGTCCCTTGCACACAGTATTCTGCCCCATAGTGGCCCCTGCACACAGTATTATGCGCCATAGTGCCCCCTTCATATAGTATTATGTGCACTTCCCGCTACCTCTTCAATGTTGGGCCAGATGTCACATGAGCCAGGCATGCATCGCGACGCATAATGACGTTGGACTGGCCCACTGATGTCTGGGACGTCACCAAGGAGGCACGAAGCCTGCTGGAGTGCAGGAGAGGTAAGTAACAGTGTTTGTTATGTTCCCTCAACTCCTCGGGGCATCCAATTGTTATACTCTGGGGTCTGAAAAGACTCAAGATTATAATGACAGCAGTGTTTGTGGGGTTCACGGCCCGCAGGCCTTACTTACCAATCCCCGCTCCTGCTCACAGCTGCCTCCGCAGAAGGTGAAGCGCAGGCGGCCATGAGCAGGAGTGGGGATCGGTAAGTAAATAGGGCCTGTTACCTGCTGGTGTTTCACCAGCAGGTAACAGCCTATTAAAAAAAAAAAAAAACATCAGGGGCCTGCCGGGACCCCTAATGTCCCGGGCCCTGTGGCAGCTGCTACTACTGCTACCCCGGTATTTACGCCACTGACTGGACTGCCATACTGGATTTCAGCATTCTTATAAATTGAAAAGTTTTTAAACTACTCATGCCCCCTGCAGCAAAATGCATGGCTGCTGTTCGAGCTAATGAAAACTCTCAGCAGACCCAAGCCTGTCTCCAATCTGACAAGGCATTGTCAGCCACATGCACACAGTTGCACTCCATGTTTCCATAACAACTCAGCTATTTTTCTTCACTGCTGTGGGTGAGCTTTAAAGGGGCAGGGCGCTGTGGATGACACTGTTACACAAGATCACATACACACAGCTTTACACCAGGTTTTCCATAACAACCGATCGCAGGTCTTTCACTGATATCCAAACTGAGATACACATGATCACATGACGCTTATGGACCAATGGAAAATCGCAGGTTCTTCAGTCTTGACATACACACAGTTTTACACCAGTTTTCCATAGCAACCAAGCTATTTATGACCTGTATGAGTCAATAGCAATTCGCAGGTCCTTAAATATTCAGTCATATGACGTGCATCAGCCAATATAAGTTCACATTTCATTTACCAGGTTTCCATAGCAACACAGCCATAAATAGACTATACCTATACTGGACTGCCATACTGGATGTCAAGTGCAAAACTGGCCAATTGTTATGGGGCCACTACACAAACAAAAAATGAAATGTACCCATGCAAAGCCAGGTCCTTCTGCTAGTATTTTATAATTGGAGGTAGCAGCCAGATGGGTGTGCAGGTGAGGACAACATGGGTCAGGTGCCTGGAAAAGTAAGGAGCCAAAGATGTCTGTGCTGCAAACTTTACAGAGACTGGAAGAAGTGGTCATGGCCATCCAGATGAAAGAGATGTGGAATGTGAACGATTAGTCAGAGACATCATCTGTAATTCACTAAATGTTACTGCCCTGTATTCATCTAAATCTATTACAGAGCTCTGTGTATAGCCGCTATGTACCACTATAAGCTCCCTGATAGTACCGGTATACGAACATGTCCAAGTAGGGGGCCCACTTGGACATGTTCGTCCTCCCTGTGCTGAACCCCTAGCTACGCCTCTGAATCTCATCCATATATTGCAGGGAAAAAAAGCTGCAGAAAAGCTGTGTTTTTCAAAATCACAGTATGTTAATTTTAGCTTCGGAATTGCAAGCATTTTTCCATAGAGGAAATAAAAACATGGAGGAAAACACAGCAAAACCTCAGTGCTAATGGAAACTTTTTAAAATGCTACAAATTTTTTGTATAATCACTTTTTAGGCATTATAAAAGATGAAACCAAATTATCAACAAATCTTTTTGCTAACCTTTTTAGAAATATCTATAACACTGTCGGCAGCAAAACTAACTTTAAGAAACATTGTATTGAGCGCAGGTGGAGTTTTACCATCATTTCATGTATTTCCTGCTTCCACGCTGTAATTGTTCATCATTATTGCAGATGGAAAAACCTCAAGTGGAAGCGGCCGCTCGGTACGTTTCATTTCGCACCACATATTTCGCTCTCGTTGGGAAGTTTTGATTGGACGTTTTTGCTAAGTGAACTTTTCAACAATCTGCTGGATAAACATTTACCCAAAATTCTGAAGATAAATCTCCCTCATCAGGCGATGGGCAGCCATTCCGCACAGTTCTGCCTCACACTAGATCAATATTTCCAGCCAGGGAATGTTCCTGGTAAAGGGAAAGGAATCAAAATTGTTTTTAGATTGCGATGGCGGCTATTTATGGGGTGCAGGACTTGGCCATCGAAATTGGAAAAAGAAATCTAGAATAAATACTTGAGACTTTAATTGTGCTGTAAAACCTTTCAGAGGACGACAGGGAGCCCCTCCCCCACCACCCTGCATGAAGGGGGGGGTCATTTTAGCAAAGAAAATTCTCAGCGTATTTGGAGAATGTTCAGATGAACCGATTTTATTTTATTTTCATGGATAAATATCCTTTCTGTCTCAGCACCAAAAATAACAAAGCAAACACACCGGGCCAAGCGTGCTTCCCCGCGTTTAATGGGCCGCAGGCTGCGGCTGCTGTGTCATTTTTTACAGCCCATTAATAGTATACAGTCAGGTTTTACAGTTTGGAGTGAGGACATGATTAGAATAGGGTGAAACACATTTAGGGAACCGACCCACTGCTGCTCTGCACTTTCCAGCCAGTAGCTGATTCAGCTCATTGTGCAAGTGGAAGTTACCTTCAGAATCTACAGAATGGGCACATTGTTATTACTTTATCCATGACCGAATCTGCACCCTATTATACAACAATGAAAAAGTAGTTTGCATGTATGTGCTGATGTGCAGGGGCGTAACTTAAGAAGGTCCAGTCGCACCCAAGTCCAGAATCCATAGGGGACTGATAAGGTGTCTCTTCCTAGTATAAGGAGACTGATACAGGACCTGGTACACATTTTGCATTAGAGGCCTAGGATCTTCATATTACGCCTGCTGATATGTTAACCTGATATGTTCCCTCTGCTAATATTTTAGACCTAACCTTTTACTTTCAGTCCTTGTGGACCAGTGGCTTAGTTGGACCAGTGGCTTAGTGTCCCAAATATCCATATCCTAACACTGTTTATGCCTGCAACTGTTGTTGCACTGTATACACTGTGAATATCCGGGGTACTTAATAAAAGACTCTTTACAAATCTAGAGTGCGAAAACCATTAATGTTGAGATTAAACAAAAACCCTTTATAATTACTTGGCTCTTGTATTCCTGGCACCTGAGCAGTTGTTCTTTGAAACCCGAGTAATACACCTTGGCTTCAGTGTGCATACACCACCCTCAGAGGTGAGACTCATCAGATTTATCTCTAAGTAAGTTTGAAGTGTTTTTTTTTTTTTTATTGCAACCATTGATAGTGTTAGGGATAGGGCTATTTGGGACACTGTTACAGTTTCACTATAAGCAGGGGTGTAGCTGGGGGGGCATCTGGGGGCACTTATTAAGCTGGTGACTGGGCAAGAGCTACTTTTATGTATTTAGATACATGATGTTTTTTTGCATACCTACAGCTTTGCTTTAAGTCCCCTTTACAAATGCCAAACCAGTAGCAATGATAGGGAACAGAAATTCCTCAGGAACAATCGCTCTATATCAGTGATGGCGAACCTTTTAGAGACCGAGTGCCCAAACTGCAACCCAAAACCCACTAAATTATCGCAAAGTGCCAACATGGCAATTTAACCTTAAATTAACCAGGATCTGTTTTATATTGACCATGCAATGTTATTACAGCCTGTAATAATATCACGTCTGCTATAAAACAGATACTGTGTGATATAAATAGTGAAGGGCCCCCACACAGTATAATGCACTCCAAAGTGGTCCCCATACAGTATTATATGCCCACAGTAGCCCCCAGACAGTATTATATGCTCCAGAATTGCCCCACGCAGTATTATATGCTCCACAGTGGCCCCCCCCCACATTATATGCTTTACAGTGGGCCCCCACACAGTAGTATATACTTCACAGTGTCCCCCACACAGTATTAGATGCTTCAGTGTCCCCCACACAGTATTAGATGCTTCAGTGTCTCCCATACAGTAATATATGCTTCAGTGTCCCCCATACAGTATTAGATGCTTCAGTGTCCCCCACATAGTATTAAATGCTTCACAGTGTCCCCCATACAGTATTAGATGCTTCAGTGTCTCCCATACAGTATTAGATGCTTCAGTGTCCCCCATACAGTATTAGATGCTTCAGTGTCCCCCATACAGTATTAGATGCTTCAGTGTCTCCCATACAGTAATATATGCTTCAGTGTCCCCCATACAGTATTAGATGCTTCACAGTGTCCCCCATACAGTATTAGATGCTTCACAGTAGGCCCCCACACAGTATTGATGCTTCGATGGCCCCCACACAGTATTAGATGCTTCAGTGTCCCCCTACAGTATTAGATGCTTCACAGTAGGCCCCCACACAGTAGTTTGTTACTCACCCAGTCCCATGAAGAGCGTCCTCCTTCTTCTTCTGTTCGCAGGCGCTGATGAATGACGTCATCGCGCCAGCGCCGGGGCAGAGGTCACACTCTGCAGTCAGTGTAAGCCACGGTTCCGCGGACTGTGGCCTACACTGACAGCTTTCATCTGCATGTACATATGCACATACAGCTGAAAGAAGTGATCGCTCACTAACCGGGAATCCATCACGGCTCTATATCATTACTCATTGGCTTGCTACATTTAAAGAGTTATTCCCATCTTGACAAGTCATTGCCAAAATGGGGATTACTGTTTCAAAGTCCTCAAGCTGTTCTATGCTCTTCCCAAAAAACTACCATAGAGGTAAATGGGAACTACAGAAACAAGTAGCGCAGCAGAGCTACACTGTTCTGTAGCACCAAAGTTACAGAAGCGGTGTAACTAAATGTACTACACTCTTTCCTTAGCTCCCATTCACCTTTATGGGGGTTACCGGAAGAGCACAGAGCAGTACTGCTTAGCTGTTCTCATAGCTGCAGTCCTAGGGATCGGGTGGAGCAATTATTCCCATTTTAGCAGCAATTTGCTTATCTTCCCGGGAGGCCCCCATAAACATTAGACAGTCAGCAGGTCAGAAGTGACTGAAAAATTTTTGATATTCGATGAGCAAATTTATTTGTTTAAGGGATTTATCCACTCTTCTGTATATAACGCTTTATCAATGTATAATTAGCTGACATATCGATGGCTGAAAACCCATTCTAACCAAATCCTGCAGTCAATGCTGAAGGCAGAGGGATAAGTTCCTGGGCCCTAATGCCAAATCTGTAATGGTGCCCCTACCTACCTTGTTCCATTTAGAATAGTGGTATTTTTTAGATGACAGAGGGACCTTTGGGGCCCCCTCAGGGTCCAGGGCCCAGTAGCGACAGCTACCTCTGCAGCCCCTGTAGCTATGTCCCTGGCTGAAGGGCTTGTTACAATGTATCATGTATACATTAGATACTAGGCTGGGGTCAAGGGAGGATATTTGTGTTTCTGTTAACGTTTACCACAATGATACATTGTAACAAATCCTCAGCTCTATGAGCAGGATTAGGTCAGAAGTGGTTTGTATTGTTGAATGTATAATATAATTCCAAGCATTATATTCTATGGGTTGATAACCCAGCAGATCATGTGTATGAAAGAGTGTAAAAGATCAATCAGCTCTATCCATAACACTCCTCTTCTACTGGTTACATTCTGTGAAGCTCACTATGTGACTGACAGTTTTCGAAAGATACAATAAATTACTAGGAAATGACAAACGACTTCATGAAACTCATATAATCAGAATGTATCCTGCAGCCCCTCATTGCTCTCTATAGTCATACCACAGTAAAGTTAATTTCCAAAATCCTCCATGTCCCCACCCCTCACTCCTGCTCCATCCGGCCGTGGATCCGCTCACCCCCGCGCTGGGTCACCGAAACAGAGCTAATCCCCCCATCTGTTATATAGATCACAGAGGTGTGAATCATTAGCCAACTAAACCAGGCACAATTTGGCAACACTCGGTCACCAATTAAAAAGCAAATTTATCAGAACGGCTGGAAAATCTGCGTAAAGCTGGAAAGTTCCGGGAACGTTGTCCTATAAATTACATGTACAGGAGATAGCGGAAAAATAATAATAATAATAATGTTCTGTAAAGGGAAAGTTCTCACATAATTGTGAATAATTAGTCTCACTGGGATCTGAAATAAAGAGCAAGGAGTAAGATTTTATTACTTTGGAGGAGAACCTCCCACCTGCTGCAGCCATGGACGCCATCAATCATCGCTCCACCATACCTAGTCATCAGCTCCACCTTATTTGCAGTTATAATGACGGAGGTGAAGAAAAGGATCACCTATCACATAAACCTCCATCTGATTGCCTCAGCTTACCTGGAGGCAGCTGCTGAGCAGTATTGTCACTGTCTTTTCTGAATTCCAGGTGTCCACATAGTTCCCGTGGTCCTCTTTTTCCTTCACTCTACCCTCCAACCTTTTCCCTCCCTACTTCATCTTTTTATTACCATCCTTTCCTCTAACCTGCCTTTGTCTCCATTCCTTTCCTCATTTTTGTCTTTATCCTTCCTCACTTTTCTCTACTATTGCCTCTCCTCTTACTTCCTTTTCTTTTTCCTTTACTAATTCTTTTTCTCCCTTTTCCATCCTTCATTTTTTTAATTTGCTTTACAAATCCTTTTCTCCTTTTTCCTTCCCACCATCTCCTAGTTCTTTTCCTGCCCATCACCTTTCCCTCCATTCAACCCTTCTTTTTGCTTTTATTATCCTTCTATTTTCCATTCTCTTCACTCCTTTACTTTTAATGTTTCTTTACTTTAAATAACCTTTAGGGTATATTTATTAGACAGAATCTGGTGCTGATTTTAAGGTGGATTCTGTCCCAAAAGAGGTTGATTCTGTCTTCCATTGTTTTCAATGGAAGACAGAGATTGGTGCAGAACGCTGTTAAAAATGTGCATCCTGCTCTATCTTTTTTTCAATTCAAATATTTTATTGAATTTTCACACATAAACAACACAAATTGAAACAGACCATGAATACAAAAATAAAAACAATGCGGACCGGAGCCACCAAGGGGGACCCCAAGACGGCCACAGTCAGCAAGGCAACATAAACAATGATTAGAGGAAGATGAAAAAAGAGGGGAGGGAAATGAAGCAGAGAAAGAAGAGAGAGAGGGGGGAAAAGGAGGAAAGAAAAGAAGGGAAAGAGAAGAAGAAGAAAAGAAACAAAGAGGAAAGGGGGGATTTGTCTGGCAGGGAGGGTAATGGGGGGTAAACAGGGTAACATACCATGTTTGGGCCCTAAGGGGGGCCCAGAGGACAACACGTGTCAGGGCCACAGTAGAAGGACCTGAAATTCACTATGTAGGGTCAGATGTAGAGATGGATATAATGATAGGACAAATGCTAACAGTGGGAGACTATGCTCAGAGTTCAGAGTCCAGCGTTCAAGCCTGGGAGGGGGGGCCAGAGCCCAGAAGCGTCTGATACTCTGCAGTACATTGGAATTCCAACCAGTAAAACCAAGTTTTGTTAAAGGCTTCACCTGTGTCATGCAGGAAGGAAGTGAGGTCATCCTGCTCTATCTTGCTGTGGATTTCACAGATGATTCAGCGTGGGGTCCATGAGTCTATTCCCCACTGACTAGGCTCATTCATAACTACTGTTATTTCTTCTCAGGACTGCATTAACCACAGGGCAAAAGGTGCAGCTACACTGGGATTTATGGTAGTGGCGATCCCCTCAGTCAACACATTTTGGGTGTTCTCCACTGTTCTGGGCAGTGCACTACAGCCTGACCCAGTAAACAGCTATGCAGGAAAAGGGAAGGGTGAGTATATCTTTTTTTTTGTATGTAGGGGCAGGAATCATTATGTAGGGGCCACTTGAATATTGTAGGATCCACTTGACAGGATATTAAATTATGTGTGGGCTACTTGAGAGCACATTAAATTATGTGGGGGGCCACTTGAGGGCACATTAAATTATCTGGGGGAAATTTGATGGGACATTAAATCATGTGGGGTCTACTTGAGGGGACATTAAATTAAGTGGGAATCATTTGAGGGGATATTAAATTAGGTAGGGGCCATTTGAGAGAAGATTTAATTTTGCAGAAGCCACTTTGAGGGGACATTAATAATGTGGGAGCCACTTGAGGGGACATCAAGTTATGTGGGGCACTTGAGGGGACATTAAATTATTTTGGGGCCAATTAAGGTAATGCTAAGTTATTGGGGGAACTTATAAAACCTTTGCACTGGGACCACCAATGTGCTAAAATGGCCCTTTTTCAGGTGGAAACTTTATCTTGTACTGGTCCAGAGTCCACTCTCTTCTACAATAATGTAGATTATGGCACCATTAATTTGCAAAATATGACTGTATATCAGGACATTGTATACAAGTACATACAAATCAAACAGAACACCAACATTTCTCTGGATTCTTCTTCTTCATGTTTCCTTTGTCCTCTGTCCTCCATCCTGCGCTCATCTTTCCTCTTTGCTTCGTTATTATGACATCAGCTCTGTGCACAGAAAATATAACATGGGGTGTCAGGTTGGATCATGTAAGCCAGGCCCGGAGCGTCCATGTTCACCTGTGTGTGCTGGGCAGCAGCCAATATCCTCCTTTCTGGTGTCACAGCTGAACAAGTGAGAATCAGATATTGTTTAGGTAATTTTAAATGGAAAATTGCCTACGAGAAAGAGACATTTCCAAGTGTAAGCACAAAAGATGGAACTTTCCAGATCCAGTGATCAATGAGACTAGCCAAACTGACCCACGAAAGCTCCTGCCAGTGTGTAAAAGGAGGAAAGGTGTTAAATATGACTAAATTATCTCTGAAATAGTCATTACAGAGGTCTATACCAGGGGTCGGCAACCCCCGGCACGCGTGCCAAGAGCGGCATGCGAGGCATATTTCCCTGGCACGGCAACCCGAGTCCTCACCCAGCAGTTTCAATCGGACCAAACACGGCCGAAACGAAACTGCTGTTATTATACTCTGGGGTCTCTTCAGCGAGTATAATAATAGCTAGTGAGTGGCTAAAATTATAAAAGTTAGAATGTTATACCATATGCAGGGGCCACTATGAGACATAATACGGTATGCAGGGGCCGCTATGAGACATAATACGATGTGCAGGGGCCGCTATGAGACATAATACGGTGTGCAGGGGCCGCTATGAGACATAATACGGTGTGCAGGGGCCGCTATGAGACATAATACGGTGTGCAGGGGCCGCTATGAGACATAATACAGTGTGCAGAGACCACTATGGGGCATAATACTGTGTGCAGAGACCGCTATGGGGCATAATACTGTGTTCAGAGACCGCTATGGGGCATAATACTGTGTGCAGGGACCACTATGGGACATAATATTGTGTGCAGAGGCTGCTATGGGACATAATATTGTGTGCAGGGGCCACTATGGGGCATAATACTGTGTGTAGGGGCCGCTATGGAGCATAATACTGTGTGCAGGGGCCGCTATGGGACATAATACGGTGTGCAGGGGCCGCACCATGTGAACGCAGATTTACATCAAGCTAAAAGTTCCAGTGGCCTAAGAATATAGCTGCATCCAGATACATAGTGTGTTTCCACCATAAGGATGCTGTTATACGGTGCTTCTGGACACATACATTTACCACTAACTGGGTGCTGCACATGGACTTTCATTGCTTCTAATAGGAAAGTACAGGAGCATCCCAGGAAATAGCAGTAAGTCCTAAAGCATCTGGTGGCAGCACTTGTGTGTTATGGTTTGTTGTATATGACTTTAGTTTAGGGGTTGTCAGACTTACAATTATTGACCGGCACTCCGAGTAACTCATCTTTGATTTATTAATTAAAATCGGCACGCCGAACAAAAAAGGTTGCCTACCCCTGGTCTATATTGTTGTTGTGAAATTCTACTCATGAATCAGGAAGATTAGGATATGCACAAAAAGGCATTAAAAGCATGGAATTATCACCAGCAGTGAGTAATGTCGAACTATCAGGTAAATTGCACCACCAGCAAAGGACACATGATCAGGTGTGAATTTAGCTGTCGTGGTATTTTTTTCCCTGGTTATAACATTTGTTACAATGTTTTACTGCAGTATTGTACTATGTACAGTGCTATGGAAGCTGATGGCACTATATAAATGAATTATCACAAGGTGCAATATTCTGCTTCTTATCGTCTTACTCCTGTGCATTTGGCGCAGTTACTCTAACTCGAGATTCATTTTGCCATAGTCTCAATATATACTTACTGGAAGGGGAACAGCTGCTGTTTTGCATATTGCGCCTCTTGGCTCTGTGATGTACATTCTAGAAACCTCCAGGGAGATGGATGAGGAACAAATGTAAAAACTGCTAACAGAGAATGAACGGCTGGCGAGGAAGAGCTTTCAATGTTTATGGTAAACATTCATATACAATGTATCAATTAGCAAAAATTCTAAGTAACACCTACCCCCCCATCAATGCAGAAAATCAGCAGCCACTAATATACAAGTCAATTAAACTAATATGAAGGATTTTTAAAGCCCCATGTAGTGTGCAGTGTTTTTATTTTTTGTTGTTTTTTTCTCAGCTTTTTCCCCTATTCAATATATAGGTAAAAATCATGTGATTCTGCAGCTAAAATTAACATACTGTGATTTTGAAAAACACAAGTGTTTCTGAAAATACAGTTTTTCGAAATGCAGAAGTTTTTATAAGTCACACAAAAGAGAAAGAAAGATTCCAGCACTTCCACTATTATATTATATTACAATGAAAAAAGAAATCTCTCTGTCTTCTAGGACATTGGGCACATCCCCTTTCTCTACACCATCCTGTGTCTGGCTGTAAGACAACTGGTTGGAGCCTGCATCTTCCTACTGTGCCCTGTTTGCAGCAGGAAAAAAAAAATCATTAAGCTCTGCACCTTGGCTACGATCTACACCTTGGTCTCTTGCTGAAGATGAAGCAGATCGGCAGGACTTATAGCTCTGTTTTCTGCATAATTTCTACAAGACTCTTTTCAGGAGCATGCTGAATACTGTCACACTGTGGGACAGTACTATCGCCTGTTTTCTTTTATCATTTCTAGGTGAAATGTTCCTTAAAGGTAAGCTAGTGTTTAACTCACCAACATTGACTTACAAACTGAAACTTGTCCAGTGCATACAGGGTTACTTCCTCCTGTATTGTGCTGACAGTGCCTTCTTATAAGTAATGGATTTGCTGTAGGTGACTCTATAGAAAAATTGTCAAATCCAGCAATTTATGATCTATAAAATCCCATTTGTGTAGCAGCTTGATTGCAATCAAAATAAGTCCCCAAAATAAAATAGTTTATCCTGCGATCAATTTATAGTGGCAGTAAAATCGGATCTGGAATTCAAGGAAGCCGCTGGTATTATCTATAAAAATCCACACAAAATCTGAATTACACCACTTTATGGAGGGAGAAGCAGAAGAACGACTGAATATTTATACTATGTAGAAGAAAATATGGAATCTGGACAATGTGAGCAGAGAGAAGCAGCAAAAGGGGTAACAAAGATGGTAGTGCCTCAGGGGTCAAGCTTTGATCAATTCGACTTAGGGTTTGTGATGAAACATGACATATCAGACTGTACAAAATATGTTTTAACTATTGTGTTCAGTGTTGCTGAGGAGTTTGTTGCAATAGGTTAACGCAGTCTGTATAATTGGTATGCGCAATCCAGTAAGTTTAGTGTAATTTGTGCAGCAATTATAATTCACTGGCTAAAGAGGAAGAACCAGTCCCAAGTGATAATTCAATTATAGTCGATCTAATTAGCAAGCCAGAGGTACTGACCAACACAGACATTGTGGCAGCGGACCTGGCTGATTAAAAAGTCTGTATATTAATCAAAGAAATATTAGGGCATCACAGGTGGGAGGTTGCAGGAAGTAGCTTAGAGGGTCAAGGATCCATAAAAAGCCATGTGGCAGAGGACCCTGTGGTCTGATTTTTTGAGCCACAATATAGTGTGGGGTCTGTCCCTGTCTCCTGCAGCATTCCACCGCCAGGCTTAAACCACCAAGTCTGTAAGGTATTCCCATTTACACTGATGAGCATAAGGGTAACAATGTTTTGAACTTTTGACTTTCAGGCTCCATAGCTCACCATGCACTACAACTTCGAGCGTGAGACCACCATCAATTTACAGATGATCATCTTGGCTATCTCATACATATTCTGAATTTCAACTATTTAGCATATGATTAGTTATGCAGATTCTTGTTATGTAACTGCATTGTTACTGCTTTGGTCCTGGTAGTAGAAAAATATTTTTATTCTTGTATACTACAAATTACAACCTGTTCTCACATTCCCTAATATCTCAGGGTGTTATTAGGTTGATTCCCAAGTGAAAGGTCACTGGTTCAAATCGAGGATCAGCCATGAAGAAGATTTCCCAAGAAAAGAGAAACAGCATCATACAGCTCATTGATAGCGATCGATAAAATTGCCAAACTGCATCATGTGAGTGCCAGGACAGTTGGAAGAATATGAAATGAAGTCTGTCCATCCATTCAAAAGCCAAAATATAGGAGTCAACAAGTCGGCTCATCTCAAGGTCTACAACAAACACAGCAGGGAGGTAGCTCTTATGCTTCATAACAGTGAGATCACAGACTTCGATGCAAGCACCGTGCTACGCACGTTACACAAGTCTGGAATGGTTGCCTGAAAAAAGGTGAAGAAACCTCGACTTCAATATCGTCATAGAAAGAGTCAGTTTGAGTTTGCAAAAAAGTACAAAAAGCGGACAGTAGAAGATTGGAAAGGGGTGATTTGGAGTGATGAGATGAAAATCAATAGACTGGGCTCTGATGGGTGCAAATGGGTCTGGAAGAAACAAGGGAAAAGCAGACTAATGGATCGAGAAGAAAAATATTTAATAATTGTCCTGGTTTTAACATTCCCCCACTTCCAAAGAGTGAATATTGCGAGCCGTATTGCCCTGTTTTATGCTAGTAGTGCATGGTGTGGCATACTGGTCTCTCGTCGTACTTTAAGTGGCGCATGATGGCAGCTTTGTGTGGATGCACTCCTGTGTAGCTTGGTGTGAGCAAGAGGGGAGTGTGGAAGCAGAGATACTTTTTATGATGGCATCAGCTTCAACTGGTGTGCATGGTGAATAAGATGAATGGATAACCCCCAGATTTTGTATTCAGTGAGTGGCTATATCTGCGGGGATGACTCCGATCCTTGAGAGGGTTGATAAATAAAGCTTTTTTACTGGATAATAAAAAGTTCTTAGACTTAGTACTTCAATCCCTTACCATTTTCAGGATCTTTGCCTGCTGTCAGCAAATTGTAACACTCTTATTTACATCTAGAGACTAAAAACTTGCCATGACCAAGTCCTCTTCACTATGGATAAATGTACTGTAGAAAATCCATAAATCAGCATGCAGCCACTAATATGATGCAATATAGGATAAGATATATAATCATGCTGGATAAAAATGGCACCATTCGTACTCACGTCACTTACATTGTAATCCACATTTTAGCTAAAACAATGTATCGAGTGGTAAGTGTAAATCTGCAGCAGAGGACAGGAGTACGAGGTACAGTGTTCCTCATGCTGCAGCTAATTATCCTGGATAATGTAACAATGATTCAGCACCAAATATATCAGCATTTAACATGACGTTATGAGCCGCTCAGCCCATTCTGCCTATAGCAACCCCCCTATAAAATACGCAGGCGACAGCACCGAGAGCAGCTCATTAGAAATTTATCATTTGAATGAAGTTTGTGAAGATCATGAAGCCGCCTCCTTCTAGTATTTCTGAAGAGTGCTGATTTCTAATAACATTTTATTGTCTGTGTTGGAGCGAGATAGTGGCCGTAATGACTGGTGCCAGAATCACCGGCAGATTGTGAAGACTGAACCGTGTACTCAGCTGGGCTGGTGCGTTACCCTAATACTACAGACTACAATTAACATCTGTTGCATGATTAGTCTACTGGCCACTTGCTTAGCGGTACAATAAAGATCAGTGCAGTGGATGCCACTTTCTACGTAAATTTAAGCTGACAGCGCCAATTGTACAAATGTCTGAACCAAAACTCTTATAAGGCCTAAGCCAAATACTTAAATATTTAACAAATCCTATTTAGTCGTAAAATCAATAGAGCTATCAGGATAAAGTCCGTGCGGCTGGAGGCGCTGACGAGCGGCATTACCCATGTCAGAATGAGGCTGGTGTTTATTTATAGTAATCTGGGAAGAGGGCACCATCCTAACACAACTCTAATCTGTTTGCCCAATATATTATCAGGCGTCCAGGAAAAATAAATCCTCAGTAATTACAGAACTGGAATAAGTGTTTTATCCAATCTCCCAATGACATTTCCAGCTCGCTGACCCCCAGTCAGACAAAGTCACTGCTCATCGCAGGCTCTCAGTCTTTTACCTATCAAAAGGATGAAACCACCTGAAAGGGCCACATAAACTACTCTGCCTTAACCCCTTCAAGACCGAGCCCAAAAGTGCGTTAAGGACCAGGCCTCGTTTTTCAAAACTGACATGTGTCACTTTATATGGCAATAACTTTGAGACAACTTAACTTACACAAGTGATTTTGAGATTGTTTTTTTGTGACACATTGTACTTCATGTTAGTGGTAAACACTAATGAATATTTTTGTATTTATTTATAAAAAAATAGGAAATTTGATGGAAATTTGGAAAAAAATCGCAATTTTCAAAATGTGAAATGCTCTGCTTTTCAGACAGATAGTCATACCACCCAAATACATTAATACATATTATCTACCATATCTCTGCTATATATCGGCATCATCTTTTAATCGTCCTGTTAATTATTTTGGATGTTAGAAGGCTTACAAGTGTAACAACGATTTTGCAGATTTACAAGAAAATTTCCCAAACTAATTTTTTAGAGACCACTTCAGTTCTGAAGAGGATTATAATGGTCTATATATTAGAAACCCCCATAAATGACCCCATTTTCAAAACTGCACCCTTCAAATAATTCAAAATAACATTTGGGAAGTTTGTTAACCCTTTAAGCATTTCACTGGAATTAAAACAATATGGAGGTGAAATTTAGACATTTAATTTTTTCCCACTAATTCCTTAATTTAGCCCTAAAATTAACACATTCACAAAGGGTTAAAGGAGAAAATGCATCTCACAGTTTGTTATGCAATTTCTCCCGAGCACGGAAATACCCCACAAGTGGGTGTAAACTGATGTTTGGGCGAATGGCAGTGCACGGAAGGGAAGGAGCGACACTCAGCGTCTGAAAAGCAGATTTTGCTGGAATAGTTTTCAGGTGCCATGTCTCATTTGCAAAGCCCCTAGAGTACCAATACAAAGGAAAACCCCAAAAAGTGACCCCATTTTGGAAACTACACCCCTCACAGAATTCATCAAGGGGTATAGTGAGCATTTTGACCTTACAGCCGTTTCACAGATTTTGCTAACACTGGGATGTATAAATGAAACATTACTAAAATGTCACTTTATCCCCAAAGTTTTCATTTTCACAAGGGGTTAAAGGAGAAAAAGCTCCCCACAGTTTGCAAAACAATTGCTCCTGAACACGGCAATACCCCATATGTGGTCGTAATCTGCTGCATGGGTACATGGCAGGGCTCAAAATGGAAAGAGCGCTATTTAGCTTTTGGAGGGCAGATTTTGCTGGAATAGTTTTCAGGTGCCATGTCGCATTTTCAGAGCCCCTAAAGTACCAATACAATACAAACCCCCAAAAAGTGACCCCATTTTGAAAAATACACCCCTCATAGAATTTATCTAGGGGTATAGTGAGCATTTTGACCTCACAGCTGTTTCACAGATTTTATTGACTTAGGGACGTAAAAATGTAAAATTACTTTTTTCCAATAAACCGTCCATTTAGCGACATATTTTTAATTTTTGCAAGTGGTTAAAGAAGAAAAAACATCCCACAGTTTGTTACACAATTTCTTCTGCACACAGAAATGCCCCATATGTGGTTGTAATCTGCTGTATGGGTACATGGTGGGGCTCAGAATGGAAAGAGCGCTGTTTGGCTTTTGGAGGGCAGATGTGGCTGGAATAGTTTTCAGGTGCCATGTCGCATTTGCAGAGCCCCTAAAGTACCAGTACAATGGAAACCCCCTTAAAGTGACCCCATTTTAGAAACTACACCCCTCAAGGAATGTATCAAGGGATATTATGATTTTGAGACTAAAAATGCTTCCCAAAAATTAATGTACAAAGTGAAAATTAAAGTTTTTAAAGAAATATCCAATTTCAGTGCCTAATACTGTACGTTGCGGCCACTTTGTGGCATCAGAGACATGAACTCCTAAAACTATTAAGTGGGCTATCCCGGGGACAAAAAAATTAAATATGTGCGTATAAACTGCTGCTTGGGCACACAGCAGGGCTCAGAAGGGAAGGAGCACTGTGTTTTTTTAGCTTTTGGAGTACTTTCTCGTCGCCATGTTGTTTTTGCAGAGCCCTGGAGGTGCCAGTAAATTGGAATTCCCCAAGAAGTGACCCCCATTTTGTAGGGGCAATTTTAGGGTCTCTGCAAATGTGACATGGCGTCCAAAAAAACAACAATCTAAATATGCGCTCCAAAAGCACATAGCGCTCCTTCACATTTGCGCCCTGCTGTGTGCCCAAATGACAGTTTATGCCCACATGTATGACACTGGTGTACCCAGGATAACGTACTTAACAATGCCATAAGTGGGTATAAACTGCTGTTTGGGCACATCCGGGCACAGAAGGGAAGGAGCGCTATTTTGGTTTTTGGAGCACAGTTTGCTTTTTGGACACCATGCCACTTTTGCAGAGCCCATGAATTGCCAGTAAAGTGGAATCCACAGGCATGTCACCCCATTTTGGAAACTATACCCTTCAAGGGATTTATCAAGTGGGGTAGCGAACATTATTAACCCTTAAGTGTTGCATTCTTTTAATTTCCAGAAATGAATGCGCAGCTGATAATGAAAAGTTAAAAATGAAATTTTTCTATAGATACGCCATTTCAGTGCCCAATATGTTGTGCCCAGTTTATGTCTGCACAGACACACACTCCAAAAACTGGTGAGCGGGGATCCCGGGCACAACAGCTTTTGGAGCTTTCATCTCTGATACAAGCCGGGCACAACATATTACGCACTGAAATGTCGTATTCCTGGATAAATTGTCATTTTCACCTTTCACCATCAGCTGCGTATTCATTTATGGATAATAAATTATAGCAACACTTGGGGGTTAAAAATGCTCACTGTACCCCAGGATAAATTCCTTCAGGGGTGCAGTTTCCAAAATGGGGTGACATGTCAGGGGATTCCACTGTACTGGCATTTCAGCTCTGCAAAAGTGCAATGGCGTCCAAAAACCAAATAGCGCTCCTTCCCTTCTGTGCTCGGCTGTGCCCAAACAGCAGTTTATGCCCACATATGACATTAAGTACGTTATTCTGGGTACGACAAGTGTAATACATGTGGGTATAAACTGCAGTTTGGGAACACATTAGGGCGCAGAAGGGAAGGAGCGCTATGTGGCTTTTGGAGCGCAGATTCAGATGTTTGGGATCTGGATGCCATGTCATGTTTGCAGAGCCTCTAAAGTACCAGTAAAGTGGAATCCCCTAGGGAATGACCCCATTTTGAAAAGTGCACCCCTCAAAGAATTTATCAAGGGGTGTAACGAGAATTAGTATCCCAGACGTGACTGCACAGCGGATGGGGAAAAGTGAATATGTAAGCTGTGCGTAGAAAATTGGGTACACTAAATTCCCTACTATTTCCCCAGTAGTTCCTATTATTGGGGAGGTCACTCTGGGGGTCACTTCTGGTTTATTATCCCTTGTAAGCTCTAAATCTGGGGTGTCCCCTGATATATCCTCGCACAGTTTATACATTCCCTTCCTGCCACAGCCAGTTATGTTCTAATGATTTGGCGATTTTTTTTGGGGGGTTTTTGTCTTCACATTGTACGAGCTATATTTTCTTTATTTCTCTGGTGATGTAGCCATATGGGGGCTTGTTGTTTGCAGTATGAGATGTATTTTTTAATGACATCATTTTTAGGTGCTTACAACTTATTAAATAAATTTTATTAACTCTTTCTTGGTGGATTAAAAAACAACCCCATCAATTCTGGCACTGCGTTTTACCTTTTAAATTTTTCACCATGCAGCGTAGAGCGTAAGTAACATGTTATCTTTATTGTGCGGGTCGGTACAATTACGGCGATACCTCATTTATACTGTTTTTTTATGCGATACCAATTTTGCAGAACAAAAACCCATTTGGGGACATAAATCTATTTTTTTTTTTGCATCGCCATTTTCTAAGATGCGTAGCATTTTTATTTTTCAGTTTAGAGAGTTGGTTTAGGGCTTATTTTTTGCGGGACAACCTGTGCTTTTTATTGGTACTGTTTTGGGGTACATATGACTTTTTGATCACTTTTTATGGCATATTTTGTAAGATGAGATGGTGAAAAATCATTACTTTTGGCGTTTTTTTTTCCCCGACGTTCACCGTGTACATTAAATATGGTTTCAGTTTTATTGTACAGGTTGTTACGGACGCGGCAATACCAAATATGTATTGTTTTTATTAATTTTTAGGTTTATTTTTTATATAATTCATTTTATATAGGAAAAGGGAATTTTTGGGGCTTTATTCTTTCATTAATTTTTTTCACATACTTTATTTATTTATTTTTTTCACTTTTTTTTACTTTTTCATGTGTCCCATTAGGACACCTGAGCCAGAGATACTTTGATCTCTGGCTCAGTACTATAGGCTGCAAGACACAAGCATGCAAGTGTCTTGCAGCCTATACAGGAAGTCAGCGCTATGGAAACACAGCGCTGACTTCCTGAGGTCTCGGCAGGATGAACCAGGTAGTGGGAGCTCCAGGCAGCCTGGGGTCACTTGGCAGACCCCAGGCTGCAGATCATAGATATCGGCACCCCCCCGATCTCGCCGCGGGGGGTGCCGGGGGGGCGGCAAGATGGCGGAACCCCTTGAATGCCGCGGTCATGTTTGACCGCGGCATCCAAGGGGTTAAAACCTCTGATCGGAACTCAGTTCCGACCGGGGATTATGGAGTAGGGTGTTAGCTGTCAGTTACAGCTAACACCCGATTCCGATGCCGCCCGCAAGATGGCGGAACCCCTTGAATGGCGCAGTCATGTTTGACCGCGGCATCCAAGGGGTTAAAAACCCCGATCGGCGTTGAGTGCCGATGAGAGGTTAAGGAGCAGGGTGTTAGCTGTCAGTTACAGCTGACACCCTCTCCCGATGCCGCCCGCGGCACTAAGTGCCGCTAGCAAACACTTAAAATGCCGCGGTTGCTATTGACCACGGCATCTTAAGGGTTAAACAGCGGGGATCGGTGTTATCACTGGTCCCCGCTGTTGCAGCGGGAGCCTGGCTGTCAGATACAGCTGGGCTCCAGCAGTGATCGCACAGGCTCTGCTTCTGAGCCCGCTCGATCGCCATCACGTACCTGCACGTGGGGATGCGGTAACTAATCACATTCTCCCACGTGCATGTACGGCAGAATGCGTGAAGGGGTTAAGAAGCAGAGGTTGAAATAATGGGAATAGGAAGTGCACCAAGCTTTATTATTATTCCAAGAGTACACTTGTTTCTCCTTGGACCTGGTGGAACTCTTAGACCGCCATATATTTGGGGTGCTCTTGGAGCAGCTGAAAGCCTCGTCGTCCTTGGGTTAGGGCGAAGATATATGTACAAATCGATTGACCAATGGTACTCCTCCTACTGGTGGAGTCCAATCTGGAAAGAGGCACCGCGCACACCCACGGATATTCACAGCAAAACAATTTTATTCTGTCACACAGCAACCATTACACGACGCTAAAAACCGCATTTCAGGGTAACGTCCCCTTTATCAAGTGGAATATGGTACAAGAGTGGAAACCTATTTCCTCAATTTCTTCCAAATAGTCATTATATTCTCTCAGAGATGGAAAGTCTTCTTCACGCTTATTATATTTTTAAGATCTTTTTGTGAATTTCCATTTCCTTATCAATTGTGGGGTCTTCAAAGAGCTGAACTCAAAAGTTGCTTTTCCTGAGAGAAGTATTGCATTTCTGACAAGTGCCAGAACCACAGACAAAGAGAAGCTCAACACAACTTTCACATAATGTATGGCTGCACACATTCACCATCAGCTTCAGGGTCGGGTTGCGATACTTGGTGGTCTTACGAGATGTAGGATATAGGTGAATATAATATTAATTTTTTTTACCCACTTTGGGCATTTTAATAGAGGGGAAGTTATACATATAAGAGGGCAATTGGAGGCATTGTAAATATAAGGAAGCACCTTTAGCAGCATAAGGGGGCATAACTATATAAGGGGTATTAGGGGGCTTTAATAAAAGGGGGTATAATTTATAAAGTAGGTCAGTGGGGGCAGTATGAATATAAGGGGCAATAACAATATAAGGAGGCATAAAGGTAGTATTAATGGGGCTTCCCAGGGAATAATAAAGTTTACTGGTAAGCTTTAACTCCTTCCCGCCAGTGACATTTTTCGATTTTGGTTTATGACTCCCCGCGTTCCAAACCCCATAACTTTTTTTTTTCCCCATTCACAAAGCCATATGAGGGCTTAATGTTTGCGGGACAAATTGTTCTTCATAATAGTACCATTTATTATTCTGCACAATGTACTGGGAAGCTGGAAAAAAATTCTGAATTGGGTGGAATTGGAAAAAAAGTGCATTTGTGCGACTTTCTTACAAGATTAGTTTTTACAGTGTTAACTGTGCAGCCAAAATGACACATCACCTGTATTCTATGTTTCAGTATGATTCCGGAGCTACTAAATTTATATAGTTTTATTTACATTTTAACCACTTAACAGAAATCTAAAACTTTCCAAAATTTTTTTTTTCTAAAATTCGCCATATTCTGACACCCGGGGGTGATTTGAATTTTTACTTTTCTTTTTTATTGCATTTATTAACCTCCCCCCACCCCATCCTAGAGGTCTTGAACCCCTGATCACTAATGCAATGCATTACAATGTCTCATCACAATGCAATACATAAAGCAGCCTGTCATACAAATACATACCAGACAAGCCTGGGAGCCTTAAACAGGCTTCCGGCTGTCATAGCCTCATTTCGGGTGTCAGCGATCCACACCAAAATGCCGCTTCGGTCAGCTATGACCGAGGCACCAGAGGAGTTAATGCCTACAGTACAATCAGTGAGGGAACTGACCACGGGCATTGGTGCCAGGTCTCTGCTGTATTATACAGCAGAGACCCGGCGGCTATGGCGGGCGCACAGCGTGGCTGCCATATTTAAATACCCGACATCCACCATACTATTACGGCAGATGTCGGAAAGGGGTTAATATTGGATGAATCGCAGAGGAGGCTGGGGAAGGTGAAATATAAAAAAAAAAATCATATTCACTTGTCCCCGGCGCTCCCGTGTCAGTCGCTGCTGTCTTTTCAAGCTTGTGCCGTGCCTTTCACTCCTTCCCGCTGTAAGTATTGCACCACACGTGACCTCAGTGGCCTCAGCAGTGGCTGGAAAGGACTTGGTAATGTCACTCACATACGTCACTAGGTCCTTTCCTGCCTGGTATGTGCTCAAACGGACAGTGGTAGCAGACCCTGGATCACCGGAGACATGTGAGTAAGATTTTTTTTAAATGTTTCACCTACCCTTCTGCGATTTGTCCAATTCCTGAACAACCCCTTTAATACAAAGGAGTTATTAATAGGCATTAATAGGGGCATTAGGAAGTAATATTTATGTAAGAGAGCATCGGGGGCATAATTTATACAAGAAGACCTAAGAGGATATAATTAATAATAGGCGAATTGAACAATATAATTTTTTTGTAGGCATTATTGATTTAAGGGACTTCATGGGGCTTTTTTTTTTAATTAGAGGTAATTATTCATTAAGCGGCACTATTAATTAAATGGGGCACATAGCATCATTATTAGATTAAAAAGGTACCTAGGGATATTACTCATTTTCAGGGGATTTTTATGTTACGTATTTTATAATTGGAGTTTTATGTAGGCGAGGACAATGTGGATCATTTGAAAATTGAAGAGTGAAAGATGTCTGTGTTACAAACTTTACAGAGACAATTCACAGCTGGAAGAAGTGGTCATGGCGGTTCAGATGGAAGAAACGAGAAATATAAATGATTACAATCAGAAACATCATCTGTAAGTCACTGCTGTATACACCTAAATGGTTTCATAGATTTGACACTATACTGTCACCGCTAGGTACGCTTCTGCCCAGAGCATCAGAGTATCAGAGGCACAGGGAAAGTGCAGAAAAGTAAAAAAAAAAAAAAAAACACTTCCTTTTGCTCACCTCTCTCGGGCTTTGCTGCAGAATCTGGTCTTTTCAGGACGTCTCCAGCATATACCTGCCTCCTCTGTGACATCAGTGGATGGCCTGTGATTGGGTCTCTGTGGTAACACAGGGAGTGTCAACGTCATGAGTGTAATAGTTTTTGGGTTGACAACCCCAAAAATTTCTAGTTCACTCAAATTTTTGGAAAATATTTGGAACTGTATTAAGCTCATCCTTTGAACAGACATGGATTGATGTGAGTAAAGCACATGGCGTAAGACAGAAGCTTCTAGTTAGCAGCTCTTCTCATTAAGATTACATTCACATCTGCAATGTGAAAAAGTCCTGCAAGCCTTACATTTTTGTCTGGTGATTTTGGTAAAAAAAAACCGGACAGATCCATTTATGTCCGTTTTTTCCTCTCTTCTGGTCCTGTGATGGGCCAGAAGAACATCTAGGACAGTGCAGATGCGAGCACAGCGTAACTCAGTTCCTGCTCACTTCTCCACCTCTCCTATGCATAGACTACTATTGTAAGCTGTAATCTTACAGCTCTGTGATCATCTGTCCATCTTACCTTGCAAGAAGGAATTCAGCAGAAATATCATAGTGAAAGTCAGATTCCATTTATTTCTTCATATAACTTTCAAAGCAACATTCAAAGTTAAGCAGGAACATCAACTCTCAGTATGATGAAATCATACATGACTTTTGGATATGGGATGGACCCTCACTCCTTCCTAAAACCACCCAAACTACAGTAAACACTGACTCTGGAATAAACACACAAAACACTTTATTTTGGTGTAAAAATGGCCACAGCTTTATTTAAATCACAGAACTAAAATAATCACAGAAGGAGTCAGGTGAAGTGCTAGACCATTGGGATTCACAAATACTGTGAGATCCCCAGCTGTCTGACATACAGCACCCGGCCAGACAGCAATAAAGGGGCGGCACGCTCCGGCTTGCAATTCTAGCAGAGCCAGTACACTTTAAGGGCACCAACGACCCTGTGCTTAACCACTGTGCCCGCCCCTGGATGATGTTACTATTAGGACATCCTTCAGGCTGGCCATTTCCAAAGCTCAGCCTGTTCACCACCATGAGGTTTAACCTCCCCTATTAGTTAAAATAAGTCCACAATAACTTGCCTGCAACTTCCACCTGACTCCTCAACTGCAAAAGTAAAGCTGTGACAGTTTACTAATGGACCATGTGACATGTAACACTTTATTAGATTGAACTGAATCCCTTTATAATTTTTCTTTTCTTTTTTTTTTTTTAACTTAATAATATTTTAATGTATTTATTTCTACACTTATTGCCAATGCCATGAACAAATAACTTAAAAACTAAATGTTCAGGCAAATGCTATGAAATATGACTAAACCTGGCAAACTCACGAGGAGTCATCCTACAGCACTCAGGAGAGGAAAAAACCCCTGTGGAGGAAACCTCTAGGGAACCATGGCTGGAGGACTGCCATTCCCTTGGGCTTAGAAGGATAATGCCAACTTTAACTCATAAAAGTCATCTTAGAATTGTATATATAATAATTTTTTTTTTTTTTTTTTTTTAACAGATTTTACAAAATTTCTAGGGAGGTCTGGCGGGAGCCTGTCAGAAGCAGCACCCGACTAACAATTCCCCCAGCCGCATCGCGCCAACTCGGGAGATAACTTTATTAACAGATTTTTTAAAATTCCTAGGGAGGTCTGGCGGGGCCCATCAGAAGCAGCACCCGACTAACAATTCTCCCAGCCGCATCGCGCCGACTCGGGAGCCGACAAATATGTCCCGGGTGCTGCATAACTTTATGCCATGTCCTTTTATAACTAACCTTCCGACAAACACCATAACCCCCAGGGGTACCATACCACCAACGGTCCCCTTTTCCATGAAAGTTCCGCCTTGAAGTGTGCCCTGCCAGACCTTCCTACAGTACCTCTGGCTGTCGTGACGAGACCAGATACACAATTACAGTATGAAACAACGAAATAATACATACATTATACAGGTAAATGTAAAAAAAGCAATTGTAAAATAGTGATTAAAAGAGGGCGGGTGGGAGGGAAATGTTTCCTCCAGTCCTTGTGGTGAGAAAGAGGAAGAGATGAATGAGACAGGAAGTTACATCTATTCCTAAACTCCTCCCTCCCTACAGTAACACACTAGGCACTATATACTCCTAAAGCTCAATATGCACACATATACTCTTAAATCTGAACCAGCCTGTATAAATCTATACAACTACTGCACAAACATGAAACTGCAGGAGTTATTGGTTTCCCCATCCCAAAGTCATGTCCCCCTTTGCTGATGGCTCCGGGGGGTGTCTAATCGTCTCATGATAGACATCCAGTACTTGGGTTGATGGTACAGTGACAACCCGTACCCCTCCTGTGCCTCCACACTCAGCTGGTGCATTATAGAAACACTGAAGCACAAGTCTAGGCTCCCACTCGAGCACTGCATGTGAAAGCAATCTTATTATAGCGCAGTCCACATAAGATTGAGCTCGATAGTTCTATTACTTTAAAGCTTCTTGCATGAATCGTCGGAGAGACTCATTAAGAGAAAAGTGAAATGAAATATAAAGCACAGCCGCCCCGGGACGAGAATGAAATATAAGCTTTCTGTGGTTGTCGCTCTCGGCTGCTCGTGCTGCTTTTTGGGGCTCTGCACATGGCAAGTCTGAGCTCTGGAGTTTATGATCAGTTATGTGACATGCTGAGATTACTGAACAGAGTTGCATACAACGCTGGTTTATTGTGCAACTGGCAAAATGCACAGAAGATTCATCTGGGGGTTTAGCTTCAATAAGTTGCTGAATTCTTCTGTAGAATGTTTGTCTCCATCTCAGCTGCCCAAAGCCATGATAATGAGGATTCGCTTCATCCAAGAAAGGTAGAGAAAGACAATGAGGGGGAACTGCTGGCTAATTCAAGGTTTGTACAGGTGTATCTGAAAGGTATGGGATTGACTAGTCATCGGATGCATTGGGTAAATACAGAAGCCCAGGGTTATAGGTGATAGGGAGCATAACTGACCATATCCCACTGGTATTGCATTTAAAGGAAAACCATCTACATCAGAATACCAATATAGTTTTACTTTTTGAATTTATTGTATCAAATACGGCTTCGAGTTTCCAGTGCAATGTTTCAGGTGATAACACCCTTATCAGGCTGGAAAAAATATAAACAGAACCCCATATATAGTGTACCAAAAGACCAGTGTACATTGGGGAAAAAAGTATTTAGTCAGCCACCAATTGTGCAAGTTCTCCCACTTAAAAAGATGAGAGAGGCCTGTAATTGTCATCATAGGTAGACCTCAACTATGAGAGACAAAATGAGAAAACAAATCCAGAAAATCACATTGTCTGATTTTTAAAGAATTTATTTGCAAATTATGGTGGAAAATAAGTATTTGGCCAATAACAAAAGTTCATCTCAATACTTTGTTATATATCCTTTGTTGGCAATGACAGAGGTCAAACGTTTTCTGTAAGTCTTCACAAGGTTAGCACACACTGTTGCTGGTATGTTGGCCCATTCCTCCATGCAGATCTCCTCTAGAGCAGTGATGTTTTGGGTCTGTCGCTGGGCAATACGGACTTTCAACTCCCTCCAAAGGTTTTCTATGGGGTTGACATCTAGAGACTGGCTAGGCCACTCCAGGACCTTGAAATGCTTCTTACGAAGCCACTCCTTCGTTGCCCTGGCGGTGTGCTTGGGATCATTGCCATGCTGAAAGACCCAGCCACGTTTCATCTTTAATGGCCTTGCTGATGGAAGGAGGTTTGCACTCAAAATCTCACGATACATGGTCCCATTCATTCATTCATTCATTCATTCATTCATTCATTCATGTACATGGATCAGTCGCCCTGGTCCCTTTGCAGAGAAACAGCCCCAAAGCATGATGTTTCCACCCCCATGCTTCACAGTATGTATGGTGTTCTTTGTATGCAACTCAGCATTCACTCTCCTCCAAACACAACGAGTTGTGTTTCTACCAAACAGTTCTACTTCGATTTCATCTGACCATATGACATTCTCCCAATACTCTTCTGGAACATCCAAATGCTCTCTAGCAAACTTCAGATGGGCCCGGATATGTACTGGCTGAAGCAGGGGGACACATCTTGCACTGCAGGATCTGAGTCCCTGGCAGCATAGTGTGTTACTGACGGTAGCCTTTGTTATGTTAGTCCCAGCTTTCTGCAGGTCATTCACTAGGTCCCCCCGTGTGGTTCTGGGATTTTTGCTCACCGTTCTTGTGATCATTTTGACCCCACGGGGTGAGATCTTGCGTGGAGCCCCTGATCGAGGGAGATTATCAGTGGTCTTGTATGTCTTCCATTTTCTAATTATTGCTCCCACAGTTGATTTCTTCACACCAAGCTGCTTGCCTATTGCAGATTCAGTCTTCCCAACCTGGTGCAGGTCTACAATTTTGTTTCTGGTGTCCTTCCACAGCCCTTTGGTCTTCACCATAGTGGAGTTTGGAGTGTGACTGTTTGAGGTTGTGGACAGGTGTCTTTTATACTGATAACAATTTCAAACAGGTGCCATTACTACAGGTAATGAGTAGAGGACAGAGGAGCCTCTTAAAGAAGAAGTTACAGGTCTGTGAGAGCCAGAAATCTTGCTTGTTTGTAGGTGACCAAATACTTATTTTCCAGCATAATTTGCAAATAAATTCTTAAAAAATCAGACAATGTGATTTTCTAGATATGTTTTCTCATTTTGTCTCTCATAGTTGAAGTCTACCTATGATGACAATTACAGGCCTCTCTCATCTTTTTAAGTGGGAGAACTTGCACAATTGCTGGCTGACTAAATACTTTTTTTTCCCCACTGTATATACAGTTGTGGCCAAAAATTTTGAGAATGACACAAAAGTTTTAGAACTTTTAGCCAGATGTTTTGATGGTTACTGAAGTCCAGTTATAAGCATTTCATAAGTTTTTACACTTTTGTTGACAAATACATCAAGTTTATGCAAAGACTCAATATTTACAGTGCTGACAACTTATTTTTCAAGAATTCTGCAGTTCGCCCTGGCATGCTGGATATCAGCTTTTAGGCCAAATCCTGACTGATGGCAACACATTCTAGGCTGATCAGTACTTGGAGTTTATCACAATTTTTGTGATTTTTTTTTTTTGTTCACCCCTTTTTTTGAGGATTGACCACAAATTCTTAATGGGATTCAGATCTGGGGAGTTTTCTGGACATGAAACAAAAGCTATCATTTTTGCCTTGTAACATGGTGTTCCATCATGCTGGAAAAAAACATTATTTATCACTAAATTGCTCCAGGAGGGATGTGATAAGTTATTCTAGAAGGATGTTTAGGTATCACTTTTTTATTTGTGGCAGTGTTCTTATACAAAATTGTGAGTGAGTCCACTGCCTTGGATGAAAAGCAGCCCTACACATGAATGGTCTGAAGATGCTATACTGTACTGTATGACACAAGACACATGGGGCAGATTTATTAAGACTGGCATTTGTCAGAAAACTGGTGTGAGTTATAATGAATAGGTCAGCCTGAGACAACTCCACCGTGGCCCTCCCCGCTCCGCCCACATTTGCTCAGAACAGGGTTTGCGGTGCATGTTTGGTGAAATAATGTGAATCACAATATCACTACACTACACTTCACTACACTAATGGTTCAAATATGCACAACAATATCATCCCTCTATACCATAAAACTGACATAGAGGGATTGAAAATTTTTCTCCATGGTAACTTGTAACCCAAGTTCAAAACTGATGTGTGAATAAGGCCTATGGACTTACTTAAACCATTTTAAGACCAAACCATTTTCCTCTGCTTAAAAGACCAGACACATTTTTCGATTTTTTTATTTTTTTTTAAGCGATATTGCATTTATCTAGCTTGGTTGTTTAAATAATTGCTATATAGGGCTTTTTTTATGTCATTTTTATTTTAGTATTTGTTTCTTTTTTTTTAATATCCAGTAATCGTTAAATAAATAAATAAAAATGAGATAATAAATAAGAAAAATGTCTGATTTTCAGTGCCACTAAAATACTTGTTAAGGCCGGGGCTTCATATGGCGTAAATGCCGCGGTGCGGAACCGCCGCAAAAAAAAAATATGGCGTTTTACAGTCACAGCAAAGTGGATGGGATTCTAGCCAATCCCATCCCCACTTTGCGATAAAATATGCGCTGTGGACACACTGCGATTTCCAAAATCGTTGCGGTTTTGGAAATTGCAGTATGTCAATTATATCTATGGAGACGCCGGTGGTCTCCCTATAGATATAATTGAAGCAGAAATTCCGTAGAGGAAATCTCTGCGAACTTTCTGTGTAAAGTGCTGCAGGAAGAACTGTGATACGTTGCCGCCGCGGTTTTTCCTACAGCGCTTATTTGCTGCGGGACGCCACGTGGGGCCTTAGCCTAAAGGGGTTTTCCAATCTCCCTGTCTCAACAGCTTTGCCTACTGTCTCTTCTTTTCACTTTCTGTAGTATTCAGTAAGCTGGGGAGAGGCGGCTTTGACTAAAGAACAGGACACTATGAAGTATCACAATATAGACTTTGCCTTTACTATAAAAAGATATTTATTATGATTACTAGAAATCCAATATAATTGCAGAAGAAATAATATACACAGAAAATGTATTTTACATTACACAGGTTTCTATAGAACACTTACCATGCTTCTACAGAGAATAGTCTCAGTGTTATCTTTGTGTTTACATAGAGAGATAACAGACAAAGCTCCTGAAGCCTTTATCCGCAAACTGCAATTAGCTGACCTGATTGTCCTGCAGGGAGAGCTGTACATAACAGTGAGAGCACTCAGCCCCCACAGAGAGCAGTCACTTACTGTATGTCCTGCTTATCTCATAGGCCATGCTCCATGGAAACGATGTGTAAACAATGGGAGGAATAATCTAACATAGTAGGCAAACGAAGCAGCATTGCTAAAGAAATGTGTTTAGGAAAACTCTTTAATTTACATAAGCTAGCAGTATAGCTAGGACCCTTGAGATAGAGAAAGTAGGCAAAGCTGCTGAGACAGGGAGATGGGAAAACCACTTTAGACTAAGGCCCCACATAGTGAGCTGCAGCCAAAAAGTGCTGCAGGAAAAACCGCAGCAGAAATGCATTGTGGTTTTTCTCGCAATGCTTTTTATAGAAAGTCCTCAGAGTATTCCTCTGTGAATTTTATACTTCAATTATACGTATATGGTAATGGTGATTGTTATACCTATATGATAACGGTTTTTGAAATCGCAGCAGAGACTAAAGACTGCAATTTTTTTTTACTATATTTTGTTTTAGTTTATTGATTTGCAGCCCCTATAACAGGGCATTTTTACATTACTTATTTTTATTCTTTGATGATTTTCTCTGTTACTGGGGTTTACATATTAGCCCAGTTACAGGAGAAATACAGCCTCCTGCAGAGGTGATCTTGGTCTACTAAGACCCTGTAGCTCCTGCAGTTACCCTGCACCCAGTGATGTCAGAATGAAAGCAGAAAGTGTCATGGCACTTCCTAAACTATATACATATTGTTTCCCTCTCCTGCAGCTGCAAACTTTGCAATGATATTTTTAAAGAGGACCTTTCATGTCCTCAGGCACATGCGGTTTTATATACTGCTAGAAAACTGACAGTCGGCTTTCCCATTATGTGCCCCGGGGCTGGAGATATCGGTGCCGGTATTTTTCTGCCCATCGCCAGAAGGGCGTTCCTGACAGTTTAGCTGAGCTGTAAGGAACACCCCCCGAGAGTACTCGTCCATAGCCCTGTACTGTCACAGAGGGCGTTCCTTACAGCACAGCGATGACGCTGAGCTGTGAGGAACGCACCCCCCAGTACAAATCTATGGCCAAGTACAGTCAGGGAGGGCGTTCCTCACAGCCCAACTAGACTGTCAGGAACGCCCTTCTGGCGATGGGCAGAAAATTACCGGCACCAATATCTCCAGCCCCAAGGCACATAACGGGAAAGCCGACAGTGCGCTGTCTTTTTCTCTGAGCCGGTGTGGTGTTAGTCGGAAGGGCCCTGATGGTGATGCAGGCATGACTCAGGAGTCAGGAGTGCAGTTGAACAGGAACAGTTTTTATTGTAACAACTGGAACAAAGGTAAATGGCAGCTTCTAAATGGGAGTAGTAGTACAGTGTCCAATTCCCCAGTCTTGGTTCTAGGAGGGTGTCCAGGGATAACTATCACAGTCTTGTGCTCCACTACTCCTCCTCTCGTGCCTCTCCAAGAGATGGATGCTAGGGAGAGCGGTGATACAGGGAGGTCTGACAGGGTTCTGGTTACATGAAGACTAGGCCCGACGTGTTCCTCCTGTCAGGGTCTTCTCCTGTTCCTCCTGGCACTGCACCAGAAAGGTCCAAAATGGAAAACAGCTGAACCACTACTCTGGGCTGTCTCTGGGGCTGATGATACTCCTCCTGGAGGCTGTGCAGGTGACCGTTGGGCCTCAGTCCAGAAGCTGGTGGCAGGGATACTCTGCACACCTTCTCCAGCTAACTCCACACACCAGACTGAAGACCAACCATCGCCGGCGAGACTAGGTCTCCCTACAACCCCACCCAGTGGCTTGTGATAGGCCTGGGCTGAACCAAGGCCAGGTTTTAACATTACAGGGGGAAAAATACAACAGGGAAAGCTGCAAACAATTACATTTAACTCAGAACGGAACATACCAACAAAACCCAGAGGCACAAAAGACAAACAATTAAAAGCACCTCTGGGATGCTGCACCTGAGGACATGAAAGGTCCTCTTTAAACGTCATTGCAGAGTTGTTCGTGGACCTGCCATACATATAAATGAGTTTGGTGGTCAGCAAGCTGTTAATTCGAGGAGAAAAGCTTATTAAATTACTGAAGAGATGCCATGCATTATTGTAAGATGCTGATATCCGTAGGGTGCATAGCTATGGAAGTGTTAACATATGTCATGACACCTGCACTAATGACTCTTTTCTGAATGACACCCCCTCCTCACTGTCCCCCATCTGTGTCCAAACATTCAACCACTTACCAAAATTACAGATTCACACACACAGTCTAATAAAATGGATTGTGTTACCAGCTCAATCACCCCGAACGTGTCACCTGAACAAAGCTCCTAATATGTAAAATCTGCCTAGGACGTCACATGTGGTAACGCTTACCCTGTGTCATTAACTTCAAATGAAATCTGACCGGCACAGCAATTTATCTTACTAATATATAAATATAAACTTATCATTCTATGCAGCTTATTATCATTACAGCAAGGAAAACAGCACATTAACCCTCACATCAGCAGAAAAACATAAGTGCTGACAGCTGTTTATCTGGAAACTTCTAGAAAAATTTACATTTCATGTAATGAATGACGCTTATTCATATTACCAATATGAGTACAGTGTAACTGTAATAATATTTCCACCTACAGACAAGAATATAACTACTATAATATTGGCTCCTATGTGCAACATTCTAACTACTATAATACTGCCAGTCTCGTACGTACAAAAATATAACTACTATAATGTTCAGACTGTAATAATACAACCCTAATATGGAAGAATATATCTGTTATAATACAGCCCAAATGTGAAAAACATAATTACTATAATACTGCCTTTTATGTACTGCATAACTGCTATAAGGCTAATTGCACACAACCATGTGCGGGGTGCTGACCGTGATTGAACGGCACAACCTGTGCACCGGGCGTGGCACGGCTGCAGAACCGGACAGGAATAGGACCTGTCCTGAGTTTTGCAGCCCAGACTGTCAGCCCACACACTGATCCATGTAATACATGGTTGTGTGCGTATGCCAACAGAAATTAATGGGTGAGTCCCGGATATCACACTGAACTCACACACAGTCGTGTGCAAGGGGCCTATCTCTGCTTTACATATACAACCAAAGTATTGTAATAATACCTATTATTGTACATAAATACAACTATTATAATACTGCCTCTATGAAAAAAAATGTAACTACCATAATACTCAGGTCTGGCTCCAGGTTTGTGTGGGCCCTTGGGTGACAGAGCCTCAGTGGGCCCCTTTGTGGCACAAGAAAAAAAAAGAAAAGAAAAAGAAATAGGGTAGTTTTTAGTGTGGCGAACTCATGGAATGCTGTAGGTCGTTCGTAACTTTCGATCTTTGCATTTGCAAAGATTGAAAACTGCAGCTATAATGAACTTGCCACCACACATATAATGGCCCCATATGCCCACATAAAGTTTAATGGCCTCCTTATGACCACAAAATTCTTAGTGAGAGACAGCAATGGAAAAAGTTATTACTTGATGCTGCACATTCTGGGACCAGTTTAGGGTAGTAAAAACAGCTCACATGTTCCTTTTATGCTATAATACTACCCCCATGTGCAAAAATATAAGTACTAATCAGTGGTGAACCTAGCCTCTTTTCTGCCTGAGGTGGACTATCGAAAGACGCTCCCCCCCCAAAAAAAAAAAAAAAAAATTATATATAAAATTGCGTCTACATGCTGTTAGCGTCACACACTGTTATTGTCGTACAATAAATATACACAAACTTATGAAACAGTTTTTAAGAATTCTTCCTGTTTTACTTCAGTATCAGAAATCAACAACACGGCATTAACAATGAAAGTAACTTCTCACATCTTCTGCTTGGTGGATGGACGAGCCCACGTGGCTCCCATTCTCTATAATAGGAGCACTGCAGATAGCTGAGTACTGGACTTCAGGTATCTTCGGCACTCCCATCGAAGTGAATGAGCCACGAGGGTTCGTCCATTCACCAAGTGACACGTGTGGCCAGGCTGAATTCCCACCCAGTGGGGGGAAAAAACCCAATTCTCAGGCTCAGTGGGGGTCTCAGCAGACAGACCCCCATCAATCAGATATTTATCCTCTATCATTTAGGTGAATACAGGGCAGTAACATTTTGTGACTTACAGGTGACGTCTCTGACTAATCCTTCACATTTCCCTTCTCTTCCCTTTGGACCGCCATGATCACTTCTTTCAGCTGTGACTTGTCTCTGTAAAGTTTGCAACACAGACATCTTTGGCTCCTCACTTTCCCAGGCACCTGTCACACATCGTCCTCACCTACACAAAGCCCCCATCCTGCTGCTACCCCAATTATAAAATATGTGATATAACCCCACATAATTAATAATACTCCCAAGTGCATCTTTATATTAATAACATCCGTGTGTACCCTGTATAAATAGTTCCCCTTATTAATAATGCCCCAGGTGTTACCTAATTAAAAGATTTTCCAGACCAGTAATACACTAATCAGTGGGGCTCAAAAACCCAAGACCCCCACTGATCATCTGTTTGAATGAACTGTGGTACCTGTGTAAGTGCCGTGACCGCTTCTCTGTTTACACAGTGTCATTCATCTCATAGTGGCCATGTAATGTAACTACAGTCTCGTCCTATACACGTCTATGTGACAAGACTGTAATTACATCACACGGAAACTATAAATAGACAGCGTATAATATAAACAGGCACCATAGACCCTTCATACAGCTGATCAGAGGGGGGGTCCACTGACCTCTTATTGATAATAAGTCCTAAGGATAGAACATCAATAAAAATGAACTGGAAAGACCCTTTAATAAAGCCTAAGTGCCACCTTAAAGGGGTTGTCCAGGATAACCACTTTTTTAATATGAGGCTGGGGAAGGTGCTCCGGTGTCTTCCAGCGTGTTTCAGTCCTGCTGCTCCAGTGTTTTCTTCCCCACAGCACTGTGATGTCCCATGTCAGCGATCTCAGCAGTCATGTACGGTGGGGACTTCCACCAGAAGAAAACACCAGACTAGCAGAACCAGACTGCAGTGGGAGACATCGGAGCACAAGAGACAGGTGAGTACAGTCATGGCCAAAAGTTTTGAGAATGACACAAATATTATATTTTCACATGATCTGCTGCCCTCTGGTTTTTATGTGTGTTTGTCAGATGTTTTTATCACATACAGAAATATAATTGCATTCATATTATGAGTAACAGAAGCTTATATTGACAGTTAGAATGAGTTAATGCAGCAAGTCAATATTAGCAGTGTTGACCCTTCTTCTTCAGGACCTCTGCAATTCTCCCTGGCATGCTCTCAATCAACTTCTGGACCAAATCCTGACTGATAGCAGTCCATTCTTGCAGAATCAATGCTTTAATTTTGTCTGAATTTGTTGGTTTTTGTTTGTCCACCCGTCTCTTGATGATTGACCACAAGTTCTCAATGGGATTAAGATCTGGGGAGTTTCCAGGCCATGGACCCAAAATCTCTATGTTTTGTTCCCTGAGCCATTTAGTTATCACCTTTGCTTTATGGCAAGGTGCTCCATCATGCTGGAAAAGGCATTGTTGAGCGCCAAACTGCTCTTGGACGGTTGGGAGAAGTTGCTCTTGGAGGACATTCTGGTACCATTCTTTATTCATGGCTGTGTTTTTAGGCAAGACTGTGAGAGAGCCGATTCCCTTGGCTGAGAAGCAACCCCACACATGAATGGTTTCAGGATGCATTACAGTTGGCATGAGACAAGACTGGTGGTAGCGCTCACCTCTTCTTCTCCGAATAAGCTGTTTTCCAGATGTTCCAAACAATCAAAAAGGGGATTCATCAGAGAAAATGACTTTACCCCAGTCCTCAGCAGTCCACTCCCTGTACCTTTTGCAGAATATCAGTCTGTCCCTGATGTTTTTTCTGGAGAGAAGTGGCTTCTTTGCTGCCCTCCTTGAGACCAGGCCTTGCTCCAAGAGTCTCCGCCTCACAGTGCGTGCAGATGCACTCACACCTGCCTGCTGCCATTCCTCAGTAAGCTCTGCACTGCTGGTAGCCCGATCCCGCAGCTGAAACACTTTTAAGAGATGGTCCTGCCGCTTGCTGGTCTTTCTTGGGCGCCCTGGAGCCTTTTTGGCACCAATGGAACCTCTCTCCTTGAAGTTCTTGATGATGCGATAGATTGTTGACTGAGGTGCAATCTTTCTAGCTGCAATACTCTTCCCAGTTAGGCCATTTTTGTGCAGTGCAATGATGACTGCACGTGTTTCTTTAGAGATAACCATGGTTAACAGAAGAGAAACAATGATGGCAAGCACCAGCCTCCTTTTAAAGTGTCCAGTGGTGTCATTCTTACTTAATCATGACAGATTGATCTCCAGCCCTGTCCTCATCAACACCCACACCTGTGTTAATGGAGCAATCACTGAAACGATGTTAGGTGGTCCTTTTAAGGCAGGGCTGCAATGATGTTGAAATGTGTTTTGGGGGATAAAGTTCATTTTCTAGGCAAATATTGACTTTGCAAGTAATTGCTGTTAAGCTGATCACTCTTTATAACATTCTGGAGTATAAGCAAATTGCCATTAGAAAAACTGAAGCAGTAGACTTTGTAAAAATTAATATTTGTATCATTCTCAAAACTTTTGGCCATGACTGTAGGTGTTTTTTTTTTAATACAGTATTACACAGTATTATGGCCCACAGCGGCCCCTGCACACAGTATTACATGGTATTATGCCCTGCAGTGGCCCCTGCACACGGTATTATGCCCCGCAGCGACCCCTGCACACGGTATTATGCCTCACAGCGGCCCCTGCACACAGTATTATGCCCCGCAGCGGCCCCTGCACAGGATATTATGCCCCGCAGCAGCCCCTACACATGGTATTATACTCTATAGTGGCCCCTGCACACAGTATTATGCCCCGCAACGGCCCCTGCACATGGTATTATGCTCCATAGTGGCCCCTGCACACGGTATTATGCCTCATAGTGGCCCCTGCACATGGTATTATGCCCCACAGCAGCCCCTGCACACGGTATTATTCTCCTTAGTGGACCCTGCACTTGGTATTATGCTGCATAGTGGTCCCTGAACACAGTATTATGCCCCGCAGCGGCCCCTGTACACAATATTATGCTCCATAGTGGCCCCTGCACTCGGTATTATACTCCATAGTGGCCCCTGTACACGTAATTATGCCCCATAGTGGCCCCTGCACACAGTATTCTGCTCCATAGTAACCCACCCAGTATAATGATCGGAGACCCAGGTGATGACAAACATAAAAACCAGTGTTACTTACCTGGGCTCCGGTGCACTCCCTGCTTTCGGCCCTCTTCAATGTCGCACAGACCGGCGTCGCAACATAATGACGTCGGCCTGGCTCAAGTGACGCCTGTGACGTCACCAAAGAAGGCCGAAGCCTGCTGGGAGTAACATCGGATCGCTGGAAAGGTGAGTAACATTGGTTTTTATGTTTATCACCTCCCCTGGGTCTCTGATTGTTATACTTCGAGGTCTGAAAATACCTCAGAGTATAATAATAGTAGTATTTGGCCTCACTTACCGATGCCTGCGGCTGCTCACAGCGGCATCCACTTCCCCCTTCTGCGTCCGATAGCAGAAGGGGAAGCAGAGGCGGCCACAGCAGGAGCAGGAATCGGTAAATAAATAGGCCGTTACCTGCTGGGGTTACTCCAGTAGGTAACGGCCTATTTATATATATTAAGTTATCCAAACCTACCTGCGATTCCTTGATGTAGCCGCTGCCGCCTCTTCTTCACCCGCGTCCGCGTCTCAGCGAGTCGTGATGACGTCATTGTATTGCCACCTGCGCTGAGATGCGGAGATCCAGTAAACCAGCCTAGGACAGGCACCACTCAGCTCTGTTTTTTTTTTGTTTTTTTTAAGCGGCCTGTCCTGGGCTGGTTTACGGTAAATAGAATGTAAAAAATGCCGCCCCCCCCCCCCCCAGACAGTGCCGCCTGAGGCCGCCTCACTTCGCCTCATTAGCATTGCGCCCCTGACTATAATACTACAAGCTATGTACAAGAATATTTTACAATACTGACCCGTATGCACAAGAATATATTCTGAAACATAGAGACTTCCAGATGACCTGAAGGCTCTATGTATGCCACTATAGAGTAACATATTTGATACATCTAATTCTATACCAGTGAGCACTGCTGCATAAGTAGGAGGAGCTTCTATATAGGAGGACCTTTGCATGTGGAATCTTCTACCTAAATTACAGCTGTCATGAAAATGCTCACTGAACATTCCTTTCCTAAAGGATTTTTCTTCAATTATGTTCGGTGTTTTTCTTACCGGGAGGATTTTGCTGAACAATTTGCTGGCAGCGTGTAACTTCACATATCATGCGTATGTAAACACAAAATGGGACCCGCAAGTTTAAAAAAAAAATCTGTAATAGTCACAGGGTAAAAAGAGTCGGGAAACATGTGGAAGTGATTGTAACCTGGAGAAGGCGACATTTTCCTTGTTCCTTTCAATTAGCATAGAATAAGCTGACAGTCCTCTCCTCGTCTTCTGCTCTGACCACAGCGCGGCTGTCCTGTTTTCACTGGAGATCAGCTATCATTTCGCCATCCAGATTCACCCCAAGTAATGCTTTGCTGAAAATACTAATCCTGGTTCTAGCCCAAGATTCAGAATCAGATTAATATTTTTGGCCACCAAACCCACCATTCTTGGGAATATCAAATGTTTCCTGAGTTGTACCAAATCTAAAACTCTTATGCTACATGTAGTGCCATTTTGATACTAGCAGACATGTCAATTTACCAAGTTACCTGATTAATAGCTGCCAGCTTATTAGTATTCACTGGACAGTTACCTCACCTTAGTGCAGTGAATATCAATGAGGAGATTCTATATCAATTTAAAGTTTTTTATTCATTCTGTGGGGATTTGGGGGCCCAAAGAGGCAGAGCCAATCGTAATCCCTCTTTGGGTTCGAGCAGAGCCGACAGCGCTGATGCAGCAAAGAGGATGACTGATGATTGACGCCCCCTGGATCATCAGCCTTCCTCTTTGCTGCGTCAGCGATGTCGGCTCTGCCCGAACCCGAAGAGGGATTTTGATCAGCTCTGCCTCTTTGGGTTCAGGCATGCGTGGGATTTCGAACCCAAAGAACAGAGCCCCCTGTGCTTCCTCAGCATCATTAGCATAATAGAAAAAAGGAGGATTATTCAAAAACGGCGGTGCTAAAAAGGAAAAGAAAGGTAGGATTAGAATAGCCTTTATAAAGCTAAAAATGGAATATACCAATGATAGACTCCCTTTAAAAATATATTTTCTAAGCATACAATGTAATGGCATATAGATATATTTGTCTATATATCATACATATGGAGGAAAAGAAAAAGTTTGGTATGAGAAAAAAATATACCTAATAAAAAAAAATATTAAAATAAGACTTGCAATTTTTTATTATTAAATGATTATAAATAATAATAATAATATATATATATTATATATATATATATATATATATATATATATACACACACATACACACATACATACATACTGTATATGTGTGTGTTTGTTACTAATTTTGAAAAGATTTCAGGTACAACTGACCCCGAAATTTTTGGAGTTCACCACCCACAAACTATTATTATATTCTGGGGCTCCTCAGTCTCCAGAGAATAATGAGAGGAGGGGGAGGTGAGCAAAGATTAAAATAACAGTGTTACTCCCTGTTTTCTTTGGCCTCTTCAATGATGTCACAGAATGCTGAGGCCTGTAATTGAACCTGAACGGTCACATAGGTTACGCTGGTTATAGCTATAGTTCCGCACCTGCCCACACAGCATAATGTACCTTTTAATGGCCACCCCACACTGTATAACGCACCCTTTCCTGGTCCATATGGTATAATGTCCCCCTTTCCTAGCCCCCACACAATATAATGTCCTCTATACCGACCCCCCCACATGGTATATTACTCCCTTTATAGGCCCCCATACAGTGATTCCCCTTTACTGGACCCCCACACTACAGTCATGGCCAAAAGTTTTGCGAATGATACAAATATTAATTTTTACAAAGTCTACTGCTTCAGTTTTTCTAATGGCAATTTGCATATACTCCAGAATGTTATAAAGAGTGATCAGCTTAACAGCAATTACTTGCAAAGTCAATATTTGCCTAGAAAATGAACTTTATCCCCCAAAACACATTTCAAAATCATTGCAGCCCTGCCTTAAAAGGACCACCTAACATCGTTTCAGTGATTGCTCCATTAACACAGGTGTGGGTGTTGATGAGGACAGGGCTGGAGATCAATCTGTCATGATTAAGTAAGAATGACACCACTGGACACTTTAAAAGGAGGCTGGTGCTTGCCATCATTGTTTCTCTTCTGTTAACCATGGTTATCTCTAAAGAAACACGTGCAGTCATCATTGCACTGCACAAAAATGGCCTAACTGGGAAGAGTATTGCAGCTAGAAAGATTGCACCTCAGTCAACAATCTATCACAACATCAAGAACTTCAAGGAGAGAGGTTCCATTGGTGCCAAAAAGGCTCCAGGGCGCCCAAGAAAGACCAGCAAGCGGCAGGACCGTCTCTTAAAAGTGTTTCAGCTGCGGGATCGGGCTACCAGCAGTGCAGAGCTTGCTGAGGAATGGCAGCAGGCAGGTGTGAGTGCATCTGCACGCACTGTGAGGCGGAGACTCTTGGAGCAAGGCCTGGTCTCAAGGAGGGCAGCAAAGAAGCCACTTCTCTCCAGAAAAAACATCAGGGACAGACTGATATTCTGTAAAAGGTACAGGGAGTGGACTGCTGAGGACTTTTTGATTGTTTGGAACATCTGGAAAACAGCTTATTCGGAGAAGAAGAGGTGAGCGCTACCACCAGTCTTGTCTCATGCCAACTGTAAAGCATCCTGAAACCATTCATGTGTGGGGTTGCTTCTCAGCCAAGGGAATCGGCTCTCTCACAGTCTTGCCTAAAAACACAGCCATGAATAAAGAATGGCACCAGAATGTCCTCCAAGAGCAACTTCTCCCAACCGTCCAAGAGCAGTTTGGCGCTCAACAATGCCTTTTCCAGCATGATGGAGCACCTTGCCATAAAGCAAAGGTGATAACTAAATGGCTCAGGGAACAAAACATAGAGATTTTGGGTCCATGGCCTGGAAACTCCCCAGATCTTAATCCCATTGAGAACTTGTGGTCAATCATCAAGAGACGGGTGGACAAACAAAAACCAACAAATTCAGACAAAATTAAAGCATTGATTCTGCAAGAATGGACTGCTATCAGTCAGGATTTGGTCCAGAAGTTGATTGAGAGCATGCCAGGGAGAATTGCAGAGGTCCTGAAGAAGAAGGGTCAACACTGCAAATATTGACTTGCTGCATTAACTCATTCTAACTGTCAATATAAGCTTCTGTTACTCATAATATGACTGCAATTCTATTTCTGTATGTGATAAAAACATCTGACAAACACACATAAAAACCAGAGGGCAGCAGATCATGTGAAAATATAATATTTGTGTCATTCTCAAAACTTTTGGCCATGACTGTATACTATCTCTTTGCAGGCTCCAATATAATACAGTAAGGACCCCCTTTACAAGGCCCCCCATACAGTAAAGACCCCTTTATAAGCCCCACATACAGTGACAAGACCACTACTTGCTGGAGTTATGGCAGTTTTTAAAGGGTTTGCTAAGATTTTTTTGCTTTATTTTCTTTTTACACCAAAAATGTACTAAAATTAATTTTTCTAATTGAGACCAAATAAAAATTTCCTACTGTTTTGCAGAAGTGTTTGAGCAACAGTATCTGATAAATTCACTTCCTTACTGGTCCTGATCATGTGCTGTTTATTGTGCACATGACTTCAGTTGTTAGCCACACCCACCATAAATGTGATGGCATTTCTCTAAACTTTATTTATTGCCAGAGCAGCCAGGAGGAGGTGGGGACTGGTCCTAATCACCAGACAAGCCAGTTCCTGGTTCATACATATGATACAGCAATGATTAGAGGCCGCAGCAGTTGCAGCATGTAAGGTAGAAAAACATGTTTTATTTGTTTTATTTTTAACTATTGTAGCCTCTCCCCAGTCACTATCTATTTTTTTGTGTGTGGTCAGAGAGTTTTATGGAAATTGACAGGCTGGCAGCATGGTAGATGCATAGGGAGAGTGAAGGAAATGAACAACAAGTGCAAAAGATGTGGATGCTTTGTGTTTTGAACAATGTATGCTGTAAAAGCATATGTGGGTTTCAAGCAAAACTGCACCATGTGAGCTTTACTGGAAAGTGTTATACCATGGGACCTGATTGTGTGATTGTGCTTTATAAACATTCACAGTCAACATATATACAGCTACACATGCATATTCTTATAGTTTAGTTATATGTGTATGTATGTGTATATATAATATATAACTAAAATGATCACTGCATTATACTCTGGGGTCTCTTCAGACCCCAGAATAATAGGTAGAGGTCCAGAGGAGGTGACAAAAATAAAAAAAACATTCATACTCACCTTCCTTTACCTCTTCTGGGTCTTCTCACGGCTTCTGGTGCTCTCCTGGTAACGTCATGTGTCTGAGGTCATCATTGAAGCCTATGATTGGGCCACCAGTGGTAGCCTCAATCACAGGCCTCAACAATGACACCAGGCACATGCCGTCACCGAGGAGGTGGAGAGAAAGCACAGAGGCCCAATAGATGTAACAGAAGGTGAGTATAAATGTTTTTCTGAGTATAGTAATGACACTTTGACATAACTTCGGCTGTGGTTGCCTTCAAGAGTTATAAATTAGAAAGGTTTCTTAAGCCATTTTAAGGTGTTGTTCTTACCAAACTTGTTCGACCCAAAACAAATCTTGGACCTGAGCCACTCGATACCTGAAACAAAACTAATCCTGAGAGGTTTGCCAATCTCTAAACCTGGTAGTCTAAGATTTGAAAACATTGCATTCTGCTAGAAGTGTGACTTGAAGCTCCTGGGACCCAATGCAAAATCTGTAGTCGGATACCTACCAACCTCATGACATTTAAAATAGTCGTATATTTTTATGGGGCAGAGGGTCCCTCAGGGTCCAGGGCTCTTAAGCAACTGCTACCTCTGCACTCCCCATAGCTACACCCCTGCGTTCTGAAATATAATAAAGATTATATATATAGAATCTCCTTCTGCTGATACTGTCCTGGATAAACCCTCTGTCTCTGTGTTTGACTGTTGTGGATGTTTGTAGATAGCAGGCAACATTTTTTTTTCTCCATTACTGGGATTGTAAGACTGTAATATTGGTAGAGACTGAGTTATCCAAACCGGTGCAAAAAAGTGGAGCAGTTGCCCACAGCATCCAATCAGCTTTTAGCTCTTGTTCTTTTTAAATGAAAACTGCAATCTGATTGGATGTTATGGAAATAGGATCTCTTTCAATGTTTCCACCCTGAGGTCAGATTTCTCTATCCAGTGCAGCTGCGTAAACCTCTTTCCCCAAAACAGTCTGATCACAGAATAAAATCATGGACTCTTTTGGTCGAGTGGGTATCTCTTTATGTGTTAATTTACCTTTACCTTTTTACCCAGAAATATTTGCGGTTAAGCTCAGTGTTTTGCTGCAGCATCTGGGACAAGCTGAAAATCCTCATCGAGGCTGCGCGATTTTATGATTCGATTGTAAAACGCTCAATGATGTGTGATTGACGGGATCCAGATGGCGGCAGGAATGCTGAGGTTAAGCGTTTGTCATTATCACGTACCAAACCTACAATCTGGTTCTGATTCCAAATTTGAGATGATCTCTCTGTGCACAGTGCTCTCATCCAGCAATATGACGAACGCCTTCTGAAAACCCTCATCTCTCCCTCCCGCCCCCACCACCACCTCAAGCTGCTGCCATCTCTCTGGACATGTCCTGACATATATGAATGTATAGAAATCCATAAAAACATCAGACATGGGGTTTCTAGTTCCCTCTGTAAGAAGTAATAGAGGAATATAGAGACAGATGGTTCATTGCTGGAGGCTCCCAGAGATTAAGGAAGAAGCTGCATCTTGAGTATAGCTGCAAGGGTCAAATTCTTATCCTAAATGCCATTTATTAGAGGGTAGGTCCAATCTTCTGTATATTAAATCATGAGAATTCTGCAATATCAAATATTAAGTTTTAATACTTTTCCAGTTTTAATACTTCAATCTTGGCCCAAGGATAAAGCTTATCATCTATCCCTCACCAAGCATGAAAAAAGGTATGTAATTCTCCTGTGTAAATGAAGCAGTAGTTGGACATGCATACTGTTCCTCCTATCATCTCTCTAGGACTGCTGAAGATAGCATCCTCCGGCACTCCCAGAGAGTTCAACAGATCATGCATGCTCGATCACCAATGAATTCCCATAGTGTGGGGGGTCTCAGTGGTCAGACCCTACCCACCAATCATACATCCTGAGGATAGGTGTAAGTCTCAATATTGAGCCAACCTTTTTGACATACAGGGCCGCATCTGCCATGAGTCGAGATGAGTATCTCGCCTCAGGTGGCAGATTGCAAAGTCCCTAAGGGGGATCCAGTGAAACAGCACTGATCAGAAACTCAACTGCTGTTATTATACTCTGGGATCACTTGAGACCCCAGAGTATAATGAGAGGAGGCCCAGGGTTTTGCGATTACCCAAAAAGTTTTATTCATCTCTCCTGGGCTCTGGCACAGATCCCTATTGTCTCTGTGCTGCTTCCTGCCTTCCCAAGTACCACTGAAGTCTATGACTGGGCCTTAGCCATCATATGGGTGACTCCGGTGACATGATGCATAGTGACACCTGAAATTGTACAAACTACAGAGGGGCCCAGGGCAGGTGTAACATATAAAAAGACATACTCACCTTTCCCTGTCACTCTGGCATCCACTGTTGCAGCCCGTTCGGTCATGTGCCCTGCTTCGTTCCCCAGTAGCCATGAGCCGCATGTAACTGCTGAGGGCAATCACACGTCACCAGTTCCTCTCTAGCAGTTCAATTCTTGGAAACCCCTTTAAGCTGAGCGCTGAAACTGGGTGTATGTCTCTGTCTTCTGTTAATCACTGCACATGCGCCAGGGGCTCAGTGACTCAGTCAGGTGGATTCAGTGCTGAATGGTATGCATACTTAGTGGTTAGTCAAGCATAATTTTGTAACTTCAGGGGAGCACTAGAATCAGTCCTGAATGCAATTCATGATGGCTATGAAGAATCCCTAAAATACTAAGTCATGTCCTCATTTCTCACACTGCTCACTGGAACCATTTGTTAATTATCCTTGTCAGGAGTCTCAGGACCAATGTACAATGCAAAGCTGAGCAAATGTTAAGTCTCACTGTGCAGTCATACTTTACAGCTCATCAATGGAACATACAATATGATAGATTGGGGCCCAATGAGAATTTTTCACTAAAGGGAGACTCAAATGAGGATTTCTCTCTGATCCCAATCTATTAGTTCATAGTTTGTAAGCTCTTGCGAGCAGGGCCCTCAGTCCCAGCATGTGAATTGACTATTTCTTTGTAATGTATCTTATTTGTCACTACTTGAACCCTACAAATTGTACAGTGCTGCGGAATATGTTGGCGCTATATAAATAAATTTATTATTATTATTATTATTAGCCAACCCTTAAAGTAGTTGTTCAAGAATTGGAGCCCCCTGTGGGGAGGCCAGGGAGGTGTAAAATAATAAAAACATACCTACCTGTCTCTGGTGCTATGCTGTCTGACACTGGTGTCCATGCAGTTTTGTGCCTCATTCCTGACAGACCTGAGTCTCATGTGACCGCTGAGACCAATCAGTGTCCCGTCATTTTGTGAGAGACATAACCGGTCCTGCTCCAGCAATTGGTCTGAGTGGTCATGTGAGGCTCAGGACTTCCAGCAACACAGCATCAGCACGAGATTGAACAGACCCCAGCTGTGGCCAACCAAGAGGTGGGGGCAGGTGAGAATGATTTTTTTTTTTTTTCTTGTTCACTTCTTCCCACTGCTCTACAAGCTGCCCAAAACTTGGACAGCCCCTTTAAGAACTGGGCTTGTTTTTCTGGTGAGACCGCTTATGAAATGGTTCATTTGGTGTCATTAGATTTCCCAGAGACTGTTACTGATCAGAAGAGGTTTACATGTAAACTGAACTATGTGAAAAACACTTTAAACATCTATTTGGATAATGTGCTAAGACTCGTCTGCAGGCGCTCCATCCACTGACACCTCACTCCACCCATAATTAGCCCTGGTAGAGTTACCCTACAAGTGTTTGCAATGTGCAAGGTCCGAGCCAAGATCAGAGCAGGAGCTGTGGCTGTAAGTGAGACACTTCCTTCGGAGTATATTGTCATCTCCTTACGGGAATACGGGAAGAACGTGCTAAGTCCATCTTAGAACACAAACTCCATTTCCTGAAGCCAAGAAACACTTTGATTCCTAATGTGACAACATCCTTGTATTCGGTGAAGAAGAGACGTTTAACATGCAAGGTCTCGGCTCATTAAGACACAGTGCAACATGAGCTCATAGGCAACAATTGGTTTCAGCTGCTGCTTGGGATGCCGGGACGTCGCTGCCATATGGTGATAATGGTAATCAGTTTTCTTTGGCGCAGATAAATGTCTGGACCTGGCTCCCTTGGGTGGAGGCGACTGATGAAAGACCCTGCTGTAGGAGCCCTTATCAGTCAGTACTAGTCAATGTTACATATGTATCTGTACATCGAGAGAGAACGTCTTACTTTACCCGACCAAGCACAATCTGATGCCATTAATCACGGAGCCGGGAAGATGTCCGCCGGGAGAGCTGCTCATTCCTGACTAAATACTAAGTTACAGGAGATCTGAGGACACAGAGCAGAACCTTGCTGTGTAATGTTACATTGTAACCAGAAGGTTCCACTCTAAACTCCTGAAATGAACTTGTGTGGTAATATTCTCCATAATGTAGTCCACTCATATCTATCCATTCTTCATCAAAAGTTTGGGCAAGGACCCCACTGACTTATATATGGGTCTGGCTTACTGTATATAATGGGGAACATTTATCAGTAGAACTACAACACATTTCTGTCTACATTTCCAGCAAAAATTATGGTGCACAGCAATTACGATATATTTATGAAAAGTGTGTGCCAGAAAGTACAGAAAAATATGAGTGGCTCGACAGTTTAGAAAAAATGTGCACCAGAATGGGCGTGGTTAAAAAGTGACTAATTTTACAATACATTTATGAAACAGAATAGAACAAATATGGCGCAGATTTTCTTGTACAAAGTAGACCAGGTTTAAAATGGTGTAAACTTATGAATTTACGCCAATTTACTTTGTGCACCGTAAATTCCTGTCATCCACCACATATTTGTCTCCTCAGTATGCGAGAGCTGCTTTTGCCTGCTTATTTTGTGCCACAAATTGTAGCGCTTTTGATGTGTGTGCCATATGTTTTTTTCTTACAATGTGAGAGTTAAGGTTTTGTCTACGTGTTTTGTGCCAAATATTTGTCTCGTGGTGAAGCTCCACAATTCTATTTGGATGGTATTTGAGTCAGAATTTTTTAACTTCTACAAATACTCCATATTTATGAGTTATAGGACTCAGGACTCTTTAGATCACTGGACTCAATCTAAAACACCTGTGATAATTAGTTTGCCAGGTGAGCCCAATAAAAGCAAACCTACTTAAGAAGGATGTTCCACATTATTAAGTGGGCCACAGGTTTCAAGCAATAAAAGAAAGAAAAAGGATCTCTCTGCTGCGTCAAAAAGCGTCAAATAGTGCAATGCCTTGGACAAGGAATGAAAACATTAGATATTTCACACAAACTTATGTATGATCATCGTGCTGTGAAGAGATTTGTGGCTGAGTCACAGATGGGTTCATGCAGATAAAGGCATAATGAGGAAGGTTTCTGCCAGACACATTTATCAGATTAAGGCCCGGTTCACATCAACGTTTGGGTTTCCGTTCGGGGGGTCCTGGGGAAACCTTTCTGCATAAAAAAGCGGTTTACCCTGGAAACACGTGGATCCCATAGACTATAATGGGGTCCGTGTGGTGTCCTCTCGGTTTCCGCACGAAACATGTGGGGAGAAAAGTGCTGCTTGCAGCACTTTTTTCTCCGCTTGCTTTGTGCGGAAACCACACAGACCCCATTATAGTCTATGGGGTCCGCGGGTTTCCCGGGTAAACCGCTTTTTTATGCGTATAAGTTTCCATTCAGGGGGTCCCCAAGTGGACTCCCCGAACGGAAACCTGTACACAGATGTGAACCAGGCCTAAGAGAGCAGCTGCTGAAATACCATTACAAAGCATCAAACAAGTATTTGAAGCTGCTGGTGCCTCTGGAGTCCCACAAACCTCAAGATGTAGGCTCCTTCAGAGGCTTGCAGTTGTGCATAAACTACTATTCAGTCACCCCTAAATAGTTCTCAAAAGCAGAAATGGTTGCAGTTGGCCCAGACATACATGGAGACTAATTTTGAAACAGTCTTGTTTACTAATGAGTAACGTTCAATCCTGGATGGTCCAGATGGATTGAGTAGTGGATGGTTGGTGGATGTCCGCCATGTCCCTTGCTGCGACATGTCATATTTTGCGCCGAGAGAGCTGGTAGACCTCTTTAGGGTCCCTGAAGGTGTGAAAATGACCTGTGCAAAGTATATAGCTTTTCTGACTGACCACTGTCTTTCATGGTGCAAAAAGAAGAATGGTGCCTTCTGTAGCAAAATTATCGTCATGCATGTCAAAGCACCATCTTATGCAGCAAAGAATACCTCTGAGTCATTGGCTGCTATGGGCATAAAAGGACAGAAACTCATTGTGTGGCCACCATTTTCTCCTGACCTCAACCCTATTGAGAACTTTGGGGTATCCTCAATCAAAAGGTCTATGAGGGTGGGAGGTAGTTTACACTAAAACAGCTATTCTCACATCCTGCAAAGAAATTCAAGCAGAAACTATCTAAAAACTCACAAGTTCAATGGATTCAAAAATTGTGACGGTCATATGTTAACATGTAAGGTGACATTCACATCACTGTTGGTGATCGTCAGTAGTGTCCCCTGCTAGTGTCCGTTACAAGATTTTAACAATGGACACTAGCAGAACTGTCATACATCCATTAAAAATCCCATTGATTTCAATGGGATTTTATCTGTTGTCTGTTAGTGACCATTAGTGTCTGTTTACACCAAATCAGTCACATGTCCGTTATTTTTTGTGGACACAAACATTTTTTATGACATCTGTTATTTTTTAACATGAATGTCTATGGGTAACGGATAGTAATAGACAGACGTCCATTATTCTGTTCTTTATTACTGTCCATTTTTTTCTGCGCATGCTCAGAAAGCAGAAAAAAAAAAGCAAAAAAACGGACAGTATAAAAACGGACACTAATGTACACTAACTGATGCTAATGTGTCCATTTTTTTAACTGATCCATTAAATGGATTAGTTAAAACAATGGACACATTAACATCAGTTAGTGTCCGTTAATGTCTGTTATGATAGGTATCCGTTTTTTTTTTTTTAACCGGACACTATCAGAACGGACATCCAATGGTAGAGTGAACCACCCTAACTTGGCCTGTTAAGATGTTTTTGATTGAAATAGCTTTTTATTTCAGTAAATGTGATCTCTTAATGCTGCAAATTCAACAAATTACCATTTTCAGTTCTTTACAACCTAAACAATGTTCAGAAACTCTGTTGTGCATAATAATTTGGAACAGTGGATTTAGATTTTTTTGTAAAAAAAAAAAATTATCATTTGGAGATTTGTCCAATAAAATTAGATTTACCGTATTTTTCGGACTATAAGACGCACTTTTTCCCCCAAAATTTGGGAGGAAAATGGGGGTGCGCTTTATAGTCCGAATGTTGGTCTTGAGGGGGCACCGCCAGCTTCCTGTAGCGGGGATTCCTGCAGCGGAAGGAGTAGGACGATGTGCGGGCCCTAGGCTTGGCGAGGAGGGTGTCCCAGTAAATCCATCCAGGAATTCGCCATGCTATTACGGTGGATGCCGGGTCTGTAAAACTAATGGCAGCCGCACTGCTGCAGAGCGGTCGTCATAGCTATCGGATCTCCGCTACAATATACAGCGCAGACCCGGAGCTAATGCCCGTGATCAGAGTCCACTCTGATTGTGGGCATTACTACTTCAAAGCCCCCCTAAAGTACAAAAGTAGCCCTAGGTGTCAGTCCCCACAGGCCCCGTACCTTTCAAGTTGCAGGCCGGCTCCCGCGCGGCGAGATAACGGGAGCCGACCTGTTCCTGTGACAGCCAGGAGCCTTATGAAGGCTTCCAGGCTTATCATTGTAATATTACTATTGCGGCTGGTCTATGACCAGCCACAGTACTGTTGTACAGAATCTCCCATAGACTGCAAGTATTGCAGTCTATTGGACTTGCAATCAAATGATTGCAGGTTCAAGCCCCCTAGGGGGCTTATAAAATACTAAAAAAAAAAAAAAAAAGTTTAAAAAATAAATAAAAAACGAAAAGTTTTAAATCACCCCTTTTCCCTAGAATACATATAAAAGTAGAAAATTACTGTGAAACACATACACATTAAGTATCCCTGTGTCCAAAAATGCCCGGTCTACAAACTTAGGAAAATATTTTTCCTATACGGTGAACGTCGTAACGGGAAAAAAAAATCAAAAGTGTGGAACCGCCGTTTTTTTTGCTGTTTTGCCTTTGATTTCAATAAAAAGTGATGTAAGCAATAGACATTCCCCAAAAAGGTATAACTAAAAAGTACATATGGCTCTGCAAAAAAAGATGCCCTATACATCCCCGTACAGCTGCAGGGCGACCTGTCAACGTGGCCTTGCAGCTGTTGCAAAACTGATCTTCCAACTGCTCTGACGTCACCGAAGTTTATGAACCTGTGAAAACCCACACATGCAACAGTATGCTCCTGTAGTCCAGGATATATCTGAGCATACTGCACATATGCCATCTGGAGGTTCTGTCCTGAACCCTGGAAGAGAAGAAAATGCTTCAGTGGGTGAGGGCGGGCCTTCCAGATGGCACATGTGCAGTCCTGGACTACACTAGAGTACTGTGCATGTGTGGGATTTTGTAGCAACTTTGGGACAGAAAACTTTCCAGCACAAATGCACAATGCTTTGTTACAAGAAAAAAGAACACTGCACACCAACACCAAAACTTCATCGCAACCATGAATCATGGTGGAGGGAGCAAGCTGGTGTGTGGTTGCTTTGCTACCTCAGAGCCTGGACACTTTGTATCACTATTGTTTGGTATTACAACTGAGCTGCAAACAGTACATCAATTTTATACACTTGAAAAAAAGGCACTGCTTAAATAAAGACATTTTTACGGGACTAGCGCTGGTTCCTTCATTTTTGTGCGATTTACCCCATTATTGGATTTCTGCGATGTGGGACTCTCACCACGTGGAGGAACTGGCCAGCTGCTCCAAGAGTCCGGATTCCCATTGGGAAACGCCTGATATGCTTTTACTAGAGATGAGCGAAGTATTCAAAAATTCGATTTGGCAAATTCGCCGAATTTCGCGATATGATTCTATTCGATCCAAATTAATTTGCGGCGAATAAACAGCTATTTCCTGTCTGCAGAGAGCCAGGGTGGGCGGGCGGGCGGCAAAATGGCAGAAGCCCTTGGATACCGCTGTCATGTCTCTCTCTCTCTCTCCAGCACAGACAACTTTTATTCATGTGCAAGCAAAGACACGCCTACCCAATCACATCACTAGAGAATATCATGTAACCGTCTGATGTCACAAAGGTCCATACTAAATATCCGCGAACTATCAGGAAAACCAGATTCCATGTGAATCGAATATTTCCTGAAATTCGTATCGAATTCCACTTCTGCAGCTTCGATTCGTTCATCTCTAGCTTTTACAGTAGTTGTGAGGTTATCACAGCTTTATAAGGTACGAACCTTTGCATCTTCTTTTACACTAATAATTGCTGTAACAATATCACATTACTGGCGCTCGATGCTGTTTTTTTCTTTTCCGGCAATATGAACGTGATGTCACAGGCTGTAAAGTAGACGTGCCACAGCAGATCAGTTGGGGTGCCAAGTGTCAGACCACTAATATCAATGACCTATCCTAAGGAATTATACTCCCGATGTATACCTCTGATGGAAGGCTCTCATGCATTCTCACTGTATAAGCATAACGTGGCATGCATTACCCATAGGGTCCAACTGTAAAACCTATACTGCGTGCTATGCATTTTTTTATGGTGACCATATCTACAGTTGAGCTAAAAAGTTTACATACCCCGGCAGATTTTTTGGTTTTTTTGGCCTTTTTTCAGAGAATATGAATGATAACACAAAAACTTTTTTTCCACTCATGGTTAGTGTTTGGTTGAAGCCATTTATTGTCAAACTTCTGTGTTTTCTCTTTTTAAATCATATCACAACCAAAAACATCAAAATGACCCTGTTCAAAAGTTCACATACCCTGGTGATTTTGGCCTGATAACATGCCCAGAAACCAAACCACAATCAGGTAGACCAACCAAAATTTTGGCCACAACTGCCTGGAAAATTGTTCGGGATGCAAAGAAAAACCCACACAAAAATCAGCTGAAATACAAGACTCTCTGAAAACTATTGGTGTGGTTGTTTCAAGATGCACAATAAGGAGGCATTTGAAGAAAAATGGGCTGCATGGTCGAGTTGCCAGAAGAAAGCCATTACTGCGCAAATGCCACTAAGAATCTTGCCTTCAATACGCCAAAACAGACAAGCCTCAAAACCTCTGGAACAAGGTAATTTGGAATGATGAGACAAAAATCGAACTTTTTGGCCACAACCATAAACGTTACATTTGGAGAGGCCTATGATGAAAGGAACACCATTCCTACTGCAAAGCACGGAGGTGGATCACTGATGATGTGGGGATGTGTGAGCTTCAAAGGCACAGGAAACTTGGTCAAAGTTGAAGGAAAGATGAATGCAGCACTTTATCAGCAAATACTGGAGGCAAATTTGCACTCATCAGCCAGGAAGCTGCGCATGGGACGTACTTGGATGTTCCAACATGACAACGATCCAAAACACAAGGCCAAGTCGACCTGTCATTGGCTACAGCAGAAGAAAGTGAAGGTTCTGGAGTGGCCATCTCAGTCTCCTGACCTCAATATCATTGAGCCACTCTGGGGAGATCTCAAACGCACAGTACATGCAAGACAGCCCAGAAATTTACAGGAACTGGAGACTTTTTGCCAAGAAGAATGGGCAGTTTTACCATCTGAGAAAATAAAGAGCCTCATCCACAACTACCGCAAAAGACTTCAAGCTGTTATTGATGTTAGAGGGGGCAATACACGGTATTAAGAACTGGGGTATTTGAACTTTTGAACAGGGTCATTTTGATGTTTTTGGTTGTCATTATGATTTAAAAAGAGAAAACACAGAAGTTTGACAATAAATGGCTTCAACCAACCACTAACCATGAGTGGAGAAAAAGTTTTTGTGTTATCATTCATATTCTCTGAAAAAAGGCCAAAAAAACAAAAAAATCTGCCGGGTTATGTAAACTTTTTAGCACAACTGTATAAGGAAATGCAGCCTGAAAAAATATATGCCAACATATAACATCGTGAAACCTTAAAGATACGTTTTCCCAGCATATATGTTAAATGCATGAGCCTTATGAAAGTGAGTTTCCTGGTCTCCTTCAAACCCTTTCTTTATGTCTGTCAGTCTTTTGAATGTTATTCCGCCAGTCATTTCTCTGTGACTTCCAAGTTAAACTAGTGAATAAGCAGCAGTCTTAAAATGTATCACATGGCTGATGATGGATGATACATCTTATGCTTCTTTAGACTCAGATTTATAACTACACTAGGTTGTAGTCATTGGGTTCATGTCTTCTTCTCATCCGGTAAAGGTAAGCTCACATCTGTGGTGGATTTCTGTTTAGCTGTTCTGTTATAGAAACAGAAAACTGGAAATCCCGACATGAATGGTTTCTTTATACAGTGGGGAAAAAAAGTATTTAGTCAGCCACCAATTGTGCAAGTTCTCCCACTTAAAAAGATGAGAGAGGCCTGTAATTGACATCATAGATAGACCTCAACTATGAGAGACAAAATGAGAAAACATATCTAGAAAATCACATTGTCTGATTTTTTAAGAATTTATTTGCAAATTATGGTGGAAAATAAGTATTTGGTCACCTACAAACAAGCAAAATTTCTGGCTCTCACAGACCTGTAACTTCTACTTTAAGAGGCTCCTCTGTCCTCTACTCATTACCTGTAGTAATGGCACCTGTTTTAAATTGTTATCAGTATAAAAGACACCTGTCCACAACCTCAGTCACATTCCAAAATCCACTATGGTGAAGATCAAAGAGCTGTGGAAGGACAGCAGAAACAAAATGGCAGACCTGCACCAGGCTGGGAAGACTGAATCTGCAATAGGCAAGCAGCAAGGTGTGAAGAAATCAACTGTGGGAGCAATAATTAGAAAATGGAAGACATACAAGACCACTGATAATCTCCCTCGATCAGGGTGCTCCACGCAAGATCTCACCCCGTGGGGTCAAAATGATCACAAGAACGGTGAGCAACAATTCCAGAACCACACGGGGGGACCTAGTGAATGACCTGCAGAAAACTGGGACTAATATAACAAAGGCTACCATCAGTAACACACTACGCCGCCAGGGACTCAGATCCTGCAGTGCCAGACGTGTCCCCCTGCTTAAGCCAGTACATATCTGGGCCCGTCTGAAGTTTGCTAGAGAGCAATTTGGATGTTCCAGAAGAGTATTGGGAGAATGTCATATGGTCAGATGAAACCAAAGTAGAACTGTTTGGTAGAAGCACAACTCGTCGTGTTTGGAGGAGAGTGAATGCTGAGTTACATCCAAAGAACACCATACCTACTGTGAAGCATGGGGGTGGCAACATCATGCTTTGGGGCTGTTTCTCTGCAAAGGGACCAGGACGACTGATCCGTGTACATGAAAGAATGAATAGGGCCATGTATCGTGAGATTTTGAGTGAAATTCTCCTTCTATCAGCAAGGGCATTGAAGATGAAACGTGGCTGGGTCTTTCAGCATGACAATGATCCCATGGATACCGCCAGGGCAACGAAGGATTGGCTTCATAAGAAGCATTTCAAGGTCCTGGAGTGGCCTAGCCAGTCTCCAGATCTCAACCCCATAGAAAACCTTTAGAGGGAGTTGAAAGTCCGTGTTGCCCAGCGAAAGCCCCAAAACATCACTGCTCTACAGTCATGGCCAAAAGTTTTGAGAATGACACATATATTATATTTTCACATGATCTGCTGCCCTCTGGTTTTTATGTGTGTTTGTCAGATGTTTTTATCACATACAGAAATATAATTGCATTCATATTATGAGTAACAGAAGCTTATATTGACAGTTAGAATGAGTTAATGCAGCAAGTCAATATTTGCAGTGTTGACCCTTCTTCTTCAGGACCTCTGCAATTCTCCCTGGCATGCTCTCAATCAACTTCTGGACCAAATCCTGACTGATAGCAGTCCATTCTTGCAGAATCAATGCTTTAATTTTGTCTGAATTTGTTGGTTTTTGTTTGTCCACCCGTCTCTTGATGATTGACCACAAGTTCTCAATGGGATTAAGATCTGGGGAGTTTCCAGGCCATGGACCCAAAATCTCTATGTTTTGTTCCCTGAGCCATTTAGTTATCACCTTTGCTTTATGGCAAGGTGCTTCATCATGCTGGAAAAGGCATTGTTGAGCGCCAAACTGCTCTTGGACGGTTGGGAGAAGTTGCTCTTGGAGGATATTCTGGTACCATTCTTTATTCATGGCTGTGTTTTTCATTTCAATCAGTTTTATTAAGATTTTTTGACGGGTCAAGTAACAACATACAATAAAGCGGTATCATATAGTCGGTTAGAGTGGCTACAAGTCACAGTAAACACATATTGAGCAGTATATTAATTCACAGAGCGGTAGTTATAGATTTCTAAGAGTTAGAAAGTTTCAGGAATAAAGAACGAGAATCATGCATATATCAAACAATAAAAGATAACAGTAATATCAGGTATGATCTTCCATGTGTGACATATCCAGAGTTACGGCAGGTTTTTGTTAGCATTTAGTGTCCATGGGAGCCAGTTTTTTTCGGAATTGGGTATCTCCAAAAGCTCCATGGGATAAGATCCTCTCGTATTGGTAAGTCAGTTCCACCATATTCACCAGATCTTTTCTAGACGGGATAGTGTCCGATTTCCAATTGCGTAGAAGAGCCAGTGATGCAGATAATAAGACATGGCCAATCATCACTCTGTGAAGAGCTGGGAAAGAATCGATCTGTAAGAATAGCAGCGCCAAAGCTAGTGAAGGGGTTATACTGGTTCCCACCAGAGAAGAGATCCATCTGAAGACGTCTTGCCAGTACAGCACCACTCGCGGACATGTCCACAGTAGGTGGAATAGAGATCCTCCCTCCCCCACATCCCCTCCAACAAGAGTTCGAGGTCTGCGGGTGCATTCGGTGGAGTCGTTCTGGAGTGTAGTACCAGTGGAGGAGAATTTTGACAGTGGTTTCATAGTGGGTCGTACACCGGAAGGTCTTTTTTGTGAAGGCCATGGCTTTTTGCCATTGCGTGGCAGTATATTGTTGATGAAGTTGCGTCTCCCAGCTGAGTAGTGGAGTGGATTTGACCAGATGATCTTTGGAGCCTATAATATTATATATAGAGCTGAGGATTTTGGTGGTCGGATTGGGAATCTTGAGAAGGTCCAGCAGAGATTTATTATACGTAAGTTGTTTGTTGTGGTTGGAGGTGAGAAAGTGTTTGACTCTTAAGTACGTAAAGAGGCTGTTGGAGGGTAGGGAGAAGGTGGATTGTAGAGACTGGAATGAGGACAACGAGTTTTCATCCCACACCTGTGAAACAGAGGTAATGCCTGATGCTTTCCAAACGGTTAGGTTGAGATCTGGGATTGCTAGTTCCAGAAATTCAATCGGAGCCTGCGTGATGTTTAGTGTTTGTTTCTTGCCTGTAGAATGATGAATATGCCGCCAGCTATTTATAAGGTGTTGTAGAATTGGAGACTTGAGAGGAGGTACCACATCAGTCCAGAGGGAATAGAAGAGCCAGGATTTGAGGTTGTGGTGTGGTATCATATGGGACTCAATGGATATCCAAGATTTGTGGGCGTTGTTGTGCCACCAGTCCTTTAGTGTTGAAAGGTGAGAGGCCATATAGTAATCATAAATATTCGGTACTCCCAACCCTCCCATTCCCCGTTTTCAGTGTTGAATAGAAGATGGGAGTCTTGGCTTCTTGGAGTTCCAGATAAATTTGTTGAGCATGGCGTTGATCTTTTGGAGGAATGTGGGAGGAGGTGCTACAGGGATGGTTCGGAATATGTATAGTATTTTTGGAAGTAGCGTCATTTGAAATGCGGAGATCCTACCTAGCCATGACAAAGTGAGTTTCGAGTAACTTTGGAATTCTTTCTCTAGCCCTGTCAGTCGAGGCATATAGTTGGCTTTGGAAACTTGTGCAATAGAAGAAGTGATCTTTATTCCCAGATAGTCCAGCTCTGTCGATCTCCAATCATAAGGAAAGCTCTCCTTGAGATGTTCTAGAAGTGGTATGGGAACGTTCAAGGGGAGAATTTGTGTTTTGGTTTCATTGATTTTATAAAAAGAAAGAGCCCCGTATTCTCTGAGGGTTTCGATAGCAGCTGGCAGAGAGGTTTCTGGAAGAGTTAGGGACAATATAATATCGTCTGCGTAGAGAGAGATGAGATGGGAGGAACCCAGTAGTTTTACTCCCTGGACTCTTTCATTTTGCCGCAGGGACTGTGCTAATGGTTCAATGGTAAGTATAAAAATCAATGGAGAGAGAGGGCATCCTTGCCTTGTTCCATTCCTGATGTTAAAGCTATCCGACAATGTGCTATTGGTGAACACCTTGGCTGATGGAGAGGAATATAAGTTTGAGATAGCAGTGAGAATCGGGCCGGAGAATCGTAGTCTCTGCAGGACGGAAAAGGCGAATGACCAATTAATCCGGTCAAACGCCTTCTCAGCATCCAAGGCGACCATGAGGGATGGAATCTTCTTACGTTCCACCAAGTCCACTAGATGGAGAACACGTCTGGTGTTATCTGGAGCTTGGCGGCCTTTTACAAAGCCCACTTGATCTGTGCCAACTAAGTCTGGGAGAATGGGAGCCAGTCGAGCTGCCAGAAGTTTCGCATAGAGCTTTATGTCAGAATTTAGTAGCGAGATTGGTCTGAAATTTTGTGGGACATCCGCTGTTTTGCCGGGTTTAGGAAGGGTGACAATCAATGCAACCAGGAATTCGCGTGGAAGTGGTGCACCTGACATAGCATGGTTGAAAAAGTTCAGGAGAGATGGAGCAAGAGTTTGCTGATAGTAGATTAAGTATTCGTTGGAGAAACCATCTGGCCCCGGGGATTTGCCCTTAGGTAAGGACTTTATATTTTTTAACAGTTCTGGGAGCGTGATAGGAGAGTTTAGGGTCGAGAGTTGCTCATCTGACAGGCCTGGTAACTTGAGGCCATTCAAGAAACCAGACACCAGGCTATGGTGGTCCGCTGGAAGAGGTGTATGCTCTTACAGGTTATATAGTTGTGCATAGTAATTTTTAAAGGAGTTAGCGATGTCTCTCGGATCCGTCAAGTGCACTCCGGTTGTAGGATGCTTAATGTATGGGATCTTTGATTTAACTGCTTTTGCTCGTAGTTGTCTAGCTAATAATCTGCCGGCTTTGTTGCTTTGGGAGTAAAAACGAGCTTTAGATTTTTTTAGAGCTTTTTCGTAGTCCTGTAGAAGAAGGAGACGTAGTTTTTGTCTGGCTTGATTGAGCTGTTCCGAAGTAGTCGAGTTAGGATTAAGTTTGTTCGCGGAGTCCAAAGTACGAAGGGCAGACATTGCATCCTGGATTGCTTTCTGTCGTTCTTTTTTGTTTCTATGCGCGATTTTAATAAGAGTGCCACGGATATACGCTTTATGGGCGTTCCAGAGAGTGTAGGGGTCATCTGTGGATATGGCGTTGGTCTGGAAATAATCTTGTAGGTCTTTTTCTATTATCGCACGGTAATGAGGATGACTCATGAGGTATGTATTATTTCTCCAAAGTCTAGTAGCGGAGGGTGGAGTTTTTTTCTTCTATAGTGAGAGTGATAGCTGCGTGATCAGACCATGTGATTGATTCAATTGTGGAGTTTTTGGAACTCATAAGGGTATGGAGGTCTACCAGGAACATGTTGATGCGAGAATAAGAGCCATGAACTGCTGAGAAGTATGTATAGTCCCTCTCACCCGCATGTTGTGCACGCCATATATCGTGGAGGTTCTCCGTGCACGGAAACTGGTGTAGGCAGGAGGCGTTATCCCTATTTGCGTTAGTCGAGTCCAAAGAGGGGTCCATTATGTTGTTAAAATCTCCGCAAATTATTAATGCTCCTTTTTGAATGTCTCGTAGTTGTCTTCGGACTCTATGCAGAAATGCCAGGGTCTTTCTGTTTGGAGCGTAGAGGTTGACTATGGTATAGGGGGTGTTGTTTAGAAGGCAGACAACAATGAGGAATCTGCCTTGAGGATCCGCTCTTTGTGTCGTCAAGGAAAAAGCCACTGAGTTTCTGAAGGCGATAAAGACTCCACGGTTCTTTCATCTGTGGTGTGCATGGTAGATTACCAGGAAGGAGGGGTGTTTCAGCCTGAACGCGTCTTTTTGTAGAAAGTGGGTTTCTTGTGCACACAACACATCTGCGGAGAGTGAAAGAGCCTCATTCCAGATGTACGAATGCTTCTGTGGGCTGTTTAGGCCTCGGACATTGAGAGAGACCAATTTGATCACCATGGTGTCACTTTCGAGGAAGAATCACGAGAGTATGTTGAAACCTCAAGGAAGGTATATGCAGTGTCACAAGTAAGAAGATCACCTAGACTAAAACAAATGAACAAACGGTTCAAAGACAAATACAGGTCGACTGTATATTTGGGGGTATCTTGTTAGAGACTAGCCGGTTAAGCTACTATTACAAGAGTGGGGTTATGCACCAAAATAAAAGAGGTGTAGCCAACTTGGAATATCATTTGCGGCTTGTGGGAGAACTGCGCCCCGCATTTGAGGAAGGAGAGGGGTTCGCCGCATCTTGAGTGAGAGATATTGGAATCCTCCAGGTCGACAGCAACGCTTTACCCTGATTCAAATTATGGATGGTGAAGGTGGCCCCGTCTTTACTGATGATCAATTTCACCGGAAACCCCCATCTATATAGGATTCTGTTTTTACGGAGCGTTGTAGTAACTGGGAGTAATTCTCTGCGGAGGCGGAGTGTCGTAGCTGAGAGGTCTGTGTAGAGCTGCACCTCTTGGAATTTGGGAGGCCAAGATTTCCGCTTACGAGCCGCGTCTAGTAACTTTTGTTTGACATGGAAGAAGTGAAATCTTGCCAGTACGTCTCTAGGGACCTCGTTTCCCAGATGTCTAGGGCGAGGAAGTCTGTGCGCTCTGTCGATGATGATATCTATGGTTGGAGAGTCGGGCAATAATAATCTAACATATTCCTGTAAGTACGGAAGCAGATCAGCCGTCTGGACTTGTTCTGAGATGCCTCTGAATTTGATGTTGTTCCTGCGGGAACGGTCTTCCATATCGGCCATTTTTGCTTTGAGGTTCTCGACGTCTTCCTCCAAGTCATTATGTGCATCCACGATTTTGTTGTGTGACATAGCCAATTCGCCCATTTTAGTTTCAATGTGGGTTACGCGGCCATCAAGTGCATTGACCGAGGACTGAAGCGGCTGGAGCAGTTGTGAAAAATCCGCTTGAAGGGAGCTACGGAGGGCCAGGAGCATATCTCTCAGAGTGTGTTCGGAGGCTGGGCCGCTCGTGGTTGGGAAGCCGTCAAGGCCATTCGATGGGATGGGCGAAGGAGCCTCAGACGATGGTTGGTCCCCTGAGAAATCTAAGTCTCCGGAGAGTTCCAGGCGGGGTTTCTGTTTGATTGGGCTAGTGCTCGGAGATGGTGGGAGTCGTAGGAGATAATTCTGTTCCTTAGCTGAGTGAGCTGAGGGAGAGCGGATTTGGTGTATTGCTGATTGGATATCATCAGAATCTGGAGGGCCATGAAGAGCCACTGAGTCTTCAGGGTGATTAAGATCTGCTGCCTCTATGTGTGTCGCTGGGACTTTCGTGGCATTCATAGGCACTGAGGATATGGGCCCTGAGTGGTCACATAGTGGTAGTCCCGGTTCTCCCTCTGTGCCACGGTCCCATTCAAAATAATTAGTTAGACTATTGTCCGGTTTCTTGACAGACTTCCTTCCTTTCACCATGGCGCCCGGGATATGTATCCAGAGCTGTTCGTTCAAAGGGAGGATATTCCAAAACAGGCTATCAGTCGTTAAGGGTTGCTAGAAGGTGCACTAGTTCCCCATAATTAGGCCGCCATTGCCTAAAGGGAGAGGCGCCAATGAGAATTCTATGGAGAGAGTATGAACTGCAGCTCGGCAATAATAGAACTAGAAATCCGTATATGGAGGCTAGTAGAAGGTCTCGGAGCTGAATTTAGGGGTACAGGCCTGCACAAGGTTGATGTCTTGCAGGGTAGGAGCGTTGGTGAGGGTCCGCTCAGGGCCTAGGCTATTGCAGGTTGGGGGGGGGGGAGTAGAGGTCTGTGCAGGGCACGGGTCTTTCCGCTTTGGAGCCAATATGTCCAGACGGGTAAGGCCCGTATGCTGTGGGTGGAAACTGCTCCCCGGGCAAGGACACTCCCCAGGCTCTCTGCTGTTGTGTGTTATGGCAAGCAGTGAATCCCCCTGATGCCCGTGGATGGTCTCAGCGCTCTCCTGTCCCGCGCTATCAGCAGGGTGTCCCCTACCTGTGATCCGGTCCAGAGATCCAGAATCTGCGGCGCCTCCGTATGTTGCGGGCTACCTCCGCTGACTGCGAGCCCAGTATCGTCTCCGGGAGAAGGCCTCCGCATCCCGACTGCCGCTTCAGGCGAACCGCCGCTCCGCTGCCCTGCGCGGCCTCTGCCGCCGCTGTCCGCCGAGCCCGCGGATGAAACAGCGCAGACAGCGGCTGTGGAGATAAGTGGGCTTGCGAGGAACCTCCGCGGACGAAACAACCAGCAGGGCGACTTGGATGCACAGAAGATGGCGGTTAGGAGGAGAGGTGCAGGTAGGCCTCAACTCTGAGACACTAATAAAAGTGCTGTAATTATAGCTGTAACACCCAGGAATTACTGACTAGGGCCTGGGGGATAGCCTTTGGGTGTTTTAAAGTCGAAATCTTACAGGATGACAGCGATAATGACTGGATTACAGTAGGGTTTAGTAGGAGCTGTAAAATGTGCTTCCTATCTCTGCTCTGGCTAGCCACGCCCCCCCCCCCCCCCCATGGCTGTGTTTTTAGGCAAGACTGTGAGAGAGCCGATTCCCTTGGCTGAGAAGCAACCCCACACATGAATGGTTTCAGGATGCTTTACAGTTGGCATGAGACAAGACTGGTGGTAGCGCTCACCTCTTCTTCTCCGAATAAGCTGTTTTCCAGATGTTCCAAACAATCGAAAAGGGGATTCATCAGAGAAAATTACTTTACCCCAGTCCTCAGCAGTCCACTCCCTGTACCTTTTGCAGAATATCAGTCTGTCCCTGATGTTTTTTCTGGAGAGAAGTGGCTTCTTTGCTGCCGAGCACAGAAGGGAAGGAGCGCTATTTGGTTTTTGGACGCCATTGCACTTTTGCAGAGCTGAAATGCCAGTACAGTGGAATCCCCTGACATGTCACCCCATTTTGGAAACTGCACCCCTGAAGTAATTTATCCTGGGGTACAGTGAGCATTTTTAACCCCCAAGTGTTGCTATAATTTATTATCCATAAATGAATACGCAGCTGATGGTGAAAGATGAAAATGACAATTTATCCAGGAATACGACATTTCAGTGCGTAATATGTTGTGCCCGGCTTGTATCAGAGATGAAAGCTCCAAAAGCTGTTGTGCCCGGGATCCCCGCTCACCAGTTTTTGGAGTGTGTGTCTGTGCAGACATAAACTGGGCACAACATATTGGGCACTGAAATGGCGTATCTATAGAAAAATTTCATTTTTAACTTTTCATTATCAGCTGCGCATTCATTTCTGGAAATTAAAAGAATGCAACACTTAAGGGTTAATAATGTTCGCTACCCCACTTGATAAATCCCTTGAAGGGTATAGTTTCCAAAATGGGGTGACATGCCTGCGGATTCCACTTTACTGGCAATTCATGGGCTCTGCAAAAGTGGCATGGTGTCCAAAAAGCAAACTGTGCTCCAAAACCAAAATAGCGCTCCTTCCCTTCTGTGCCCGGCTGTGCCCAAACAGCAGTTTATACCCACATATGGCATTGTTAAGTACGTTATCCTGGGTACACCAGTGTCATACATGTGGGCATAAACTGTCATTTGGGCACACAGCAAGGGCGCAAATGTGAAGGAGCGCTATGTGCTTTTGGAGCGCATATTTAGATTGTTGTTTTTTTGGACGCCATGTCACATTTGCAGAGACCCTAAAATTGCCCCTACAAAATGGGGGTCACTTCTTGGGGAATTCCAATTTACTGGCACCTCCAGGGCTCTGCAAAAACAACATGGCGACGAGAAAGTACTCCAAAAGCTAAAAAAAACACAGTGCTCCTTCCCTTCTGAGCCCTGCTGTGTGCCCAAGCAGCAGTTTATACCCACATATTTAATTTTTTTGTCCCCGGGATAGCCCACTTAATAGTTTTAGGAGTTCATGTCTCTGATGCCACAAAGTGGCCGCAACGTACAGTACAGTCATGGCCAGAAGTTTTGAGAATGACACAAATATTATATTTTCACATGATCTGCTGCCCTCTGGTTTTTATGTGTGTTTGTCAGATGTTTTTATCACATACAGAAATATAATTGCATTCATATTATGAGTAACAGAAGCTTATATTGACAGTTAGAATGAGTTAATGCAGCAAGTCAATATTAGCAGTGTTGACCCTTCTTCTTCAGGACCTCTGCAATTCTCCCTGGCATGCTCTCAATCAACTTCTGGACCAAATCCTGACTGATAGCAGTCCATTCTTGCAGAATCAATGCTTTAATTTTGTCTGAATTTGTTGGTTTTTGTTTGTCCACCCGTCTCTTGATGATTGACCACAAGTTCTCAATGGGATTAAGATCTGGGGGAGTTTCCAGGCCATGGACCCAAAATCTCTATGTTTTGTTCCCTGAGCCATTTAGTTATCACCTTTGCTTTATGGCAAGGTGCTCCATCATGCTGGAAAAGGCATTGTTGAGCGCCAAACTGCTCTTGGACGGTTGGGAGAAGTTGCTCTTGGAGGACATTCTGGTACCATTCTTTATTCATGGCTGTGTTTTTAGGCAAGACTGTGAGAGAGCCGATTCCCTTGGCTGTGAAGCAACCCCACACATGAATGGTTTCAGGATGCTTTACAGTTGGCATGAGACAAGACTGGTGGTAGCGCTCACCTCTTCTTCTCCGAATAAGCTGTTTTCCAGATGTTCCAAACAATCAAAAAGGGGATTCATCAGAGAAAATGACTTTACCCCAGTCCTCAGCAGTCCACTCCCTGTACCTTTTGCAGAATATCAGTCTGTCCCTGATGTTTTTTCTGGAGAGAAGTGGCTTCTTTGCTGCCCTCCTTGAGACCAGGCCTTGCTCCAAGAGTCTCCGCCTCACAGTGCGTGCAGATGCACTCACACCTGGCTGCTGCAAGCAGCAAGCTCTGCACTGCTGGTAGCCCGATCCTGCAGCTGAAACACTTTTAAGAGACGGTCCTGCTGGTCTTTCTTGGGCGCCCTGGAGCCTTTTTGGCACCAATGGAACCTCTCTCCTTGAAGTTCTTGATGATGCGATAGATTGTTGACTGAGGTGCAATCTTTCTAGCTGCAATACTCTTCCCAGTTAGGCCATTTTTGTGCAGTGCAATGATGACTGCACGTGTTTCTTTAGAGATAACCATGGTTAACAGAAGAGAAACAATGATGGCAAGCACCAGCCTCCTTTTAAAGTGTCCAGTGGTGTCATTCTTACTTAATCATGACAGATTGATCTCCAGCCCTGTCCTCATCAACACCCACACCTGTGTTAATGGAGCAATCACTGAAACGATGTTAGGTGGTCCTTTTAAGGCAGGGCTGCAATGATGTTGAAATGTGTTTTGGCGGATAAAGTTCATTTTCTAGGCAAATATTGACTTTGCAAGTAATTGCTGTTAAGCTGATCACTCTTTATAACATTCTGGAGTATATGCAAATTGCCATTAGAAAAACTGAAGCAGTAGACTTTGTAAAAATTAATATTTGTATCATTCTCAAAACTTTTGGCCATGACTGTAGAGGAGATCTGCATGAAGGAATGAGCCAACATACCAGCAACAGTGTGTGCCAACCTTGTGAAGACTTACAGAAAACGTTAGACCTCCTTCATTGCCAACAAAGGATATATAACAAAGTATTGAGATGAACTTTTGTTATTGACCAAATACTTATTTTCCACCATAATTTGCAAATAAATTCTTAAAAAATCAGACAATGTGATTTTCTGGATTTGTTTTCTCATTTTGTCTCTCATAGTTGAGGTCTACCTATGATGTCAATTACAGGCCTCTCTCATCTTTTTAAGTGGGAAAACTTGCACACTTGGTGGCTGACTAAATACTTTTTTTCCCCACTGTATGACAGACACCACCAGATCTGAAGGGACCCCATTTACTGTAATGGGGTCTGTCGGTATCCATTATGGTATCATCATTTTTCCAGAGAAAAAATTTGTAACATACTCTCACTTTTTAAACGGACTTCAGCTTTTGTAACAGAGCCTTCTATGTGAACATACCCTAACAATGTAACATGTCTATTGTTACACTTGCCTTCTATTTTCTGGAAAGATTGTACTCTCTCTGTATTGAGTATATCCAGTATATAGTATATATCCAGTTTCTTCTTCATCAGCACAGAGTTCTCCCTCTTTTACAATGCCGATCATCAATATTCATGTCATGTTGGGCCGATACTGCACAGCACAGTGAACTCAGGAGTATGGAGGTGTTTCATATCTTTCTTTGTAGCAACTCAGTGTTTGGGTTTTATAAGACTAGGCCATCCATTAATTAATTTATCTAAGTGGGATATCATGTGCAGAAAGCTGACCTTATAGTACACCTGTTTGGATATGACTGTGCCCTGCATAGCAACATATAGTGTAATTATATAATATACCTGTCACATGTACCCTGTTTCTCCAAAACTAAGTCCTACCCTGAAAATAAGCCCTAGCTTGATTTTTCAGGGTAGGCTTGAAAAATAAACTCTACTCCAAGAATAAGCCCTAGTTACAGTCAGCGCCACCAGTGCTAAGTTATGTCACGTGACGTCACGGAGCTAGAGAATAGGCATACCATAGCTCCCAACTGGATTAGTGCCCTGCTACCTCCTGCCACGGCAGGGTAAAATCAGCTCACCTGCTCCCAAGTTCCGCCTCCTGAGCCCGCTTTCCTTGTGCCACTTCCTGGGTCCCGCCTCCCGGCTGCTACTATGCTCTGGGCTTGACTACCTATGTGACCAGACGTCAGGTGCTAACCCTACTCACTCCCACCTACACAGCCACTCCACAACAGCACCTCCCCCCTTAGTATAAAGGAGAGCATAAAGGAGAGATAGAGAAGGCACAAGGCCACTGCCACACAAAGTGTTTAGAGAGAGAGAGGGCCAGTAAGTTTGTTTAAGACCCACTGACCCTGTACCATCAATTGCAAATGTAAGCTCGGGTTAGGGTTACTGACCCTAACTATTTTACAAGATTCATCCAGGGCGGAAACAGAAAATTTTCTGATTCGCTCAAGTGCCTGATAAATAAGACCTACCCCAAAAAGAAGCCCTAGCACTTTTTTCAGAGAAAAAATAATATAGGACCCTGTCTTATTTTTGGAGAAACACTGTACCATTGCTGTCTCTATGCACACTATTCCTGTAGAAAACACGATATTCTGAGCTTATATAATGAGAGTTATACCGTAACTCTGTCCATAACACATTACCAACTAGTATAGTATTGTGTAGTATAGTACAGTATATATAGTATAATACAGTATACCCATGATATCAGCTCAGTCACCAATGAGAAGACTGCCCAATTTGGTTGCTAATTATTATTATGATTATTATTATTAATAAGATATGCAAGAAACCCCTTCTCATTAGTATCTTCTTTTATTGGACAGTTCCCTTTTTGCTTATTCTTTGAGATTTTCATGTTGTATTTACAGGGAATACAGGTGATCACTTTTTTGGGGTTGTTTTTCTTACTCATGGTAAGTAAGTTTTGCAGCAGTTTAATAAGAGGCTATTTTGATCCATTTATGATATACCTTTTGCAGGCTGTCTTTATCTGTTCTGTATTAGGGTTGCTTGAGCTGTGTATAGACTTCATTATATTGGTAGCCCTATGTTACTTATTTGTGTTTGTGGTGTTTTTATTGTTTTAATGCCAATCTAGGGTATTGTTGTTTATTTAAGTATGTGTATCAATATGTTTTTTCTACTTTTTGATAGATGTTCATGAAATCCACATGTAACATGCAAGGAGTGATGGATGCAGAAGGAAACAACCAGTTATGCTTAACAGTCCACTTTACCTAACTAATAGTACAGAGAACAAGAAATTGAAAATAGAATAGCTAACTCAAAGTACTTGCTGCAGCCTCTATAGGAGAGCACACCTTCTGCAATTCTCTCTCTCCTCTGCAGGCCTCTCCAAGGTAACCTGACTCAGTTGGCTACTAAGGGATCCCCTTAGTTATTTTCTCCTCTCTCTCACACCCACTCTCACAAGCACCACCTGTCATATCTGATGTACCTTCCTCCACCATTGGTGAAAGGGCAGGCACCTCATAGTGGGCTGGCGGCCGAATACACACACACCATATATTATAGCAACCGCTATTCCTGAGGATAGACGGTGTAGCCACTGGTCAATGTTCATCTAACAAGTCCATAAGATATATACAGTATATGAGGGCATTTTCTATATTTTCTATGCTGAGTAATGATTCCCCACACCAAACTATAGGCAATTGTAATAAGAACATTTCCTCTAAAGGTTCCTGCTTATTATTTGGGAGTCGATAGAAAACAGATTCTGCGCTTTACTCTGTTATTGGAACATGACAGGACTCCGCTGCTCTCTCTGCCGGGAACCACAGATTGTTTTCACTGATCCTTTAAATACAGTCATGACAGTCAAGGGAACATGTGGATTTATTTGAACATTTGTAAACTGAAATTCTGTGGAATTTTTTTTACAAAAATGTGTAAGGCACCAAGGTAAATTCTGTGACACAGAATACATTTTATAGACACAAAATACATGTAAATAGGAATAAAAAAAATGGGAGAACAAAAACAATAGGGATATTTATCAAACACTGCATACCAGAACCCAGACTTAAAAAGTCAAGATTTGCAACTTCTTGGGTTTATTTGCACAAAAACTTTGCAATATTTTACCCAACTTTTTGGAGGTTCAACCAAACCTGAACTTTTTGGAGCTAGCCACCTATGAACTACTCTTACACTCTGGGGTCTCTTCAAACCCCAGAGTACAATAATTAGAGGCCCAGTGGAGGTAAGTAAACATAACAAATAGTGTTGTGTGGGTCCCTGAACTCTTCCAGCCTCTTCTGGCCTCCTGAATGACGTGTGGTCTGTGATCACCATGTAACAATTTTCAAAAAAATATTTGTTCCCAGTTGTTAAGTGTGTTTTCCTGATTGTTTGTACCTTAAATGAATAGAAAAAAGTTATTATTCCCTGTAAACTTTGCTTTTGTGGTCAGCACAATGATATTTTGAAATTGATCTATTTTTAAGGATATTCGCAATATTTCAAGATACTTAAGAAGCTTCTGGAATTGTGAGAACTATCAAGAAGTTTCTAGAACTGCCCAGAATTATCTAGAACTTTCTGGGACTGTACAGAATTGTAGGTAGCTGTATAACTACAGTTATATAGGGCCACTATAGCCTTCCTGAGAGACAGAGATGGCAATGGCCATCACAGACAAAGGGGAATTGACCTAGACAGACAGGTGTGAATTCAATATCGATTCAGATTCTGATAACGACAGTATTCACACTTCACCCCACACCCATTACAGGAGGAGCTTAGGAATGTAAATGTATATATTGTGTGTTACTCTGGTACCGGGTGATCAATCATGCTCTGCTGAATCCTCAGTACACTCTTGAACTTTAATACTACATGGAATAAAGACCATTTTTATCAAGTTTGGAGAGATCCTTTTTCCTTACAGTTCACAGCAACTTAGTCAATTTAGATGGCATCAAGAGGTTGCATACATCCAGCAGACGCATTTTGCTACGTATGTGGCCAGTTTATAAAGACAAGAGCGAAAAAGTACTCTGTGGAAGCATCTGCTAAGATGTGTGAGGCCTACAAAGCATACTTCGGCATGCCTTTTGGTGTCCAAGACAAACCATGGGCTCCTCATTTCACATGTGAGCACTGCAAGAAAACTCTTGAAGGTAAGTGGATAAATGCTACTCTCTTAAATAGCAGATTAACTGTGTTAATATTGTAAATATCACTAGTCATTAGTGTGAAATAGGCCTAAATCAAATTCTCAATCCAAATATTATTTTGTTTGCTTATAGGTTGGTACAGGGGAGAGAAGAGAGCCATGCATTTTGCTATCCCAAGAATTTGGCGTGAACCGACTGATCACTCAACAAATTGCTACTTATGCATGGTGGACCCTTCCAAACGTCGCACTGGCAAAAATGCACCGCCTGTAACGTATCCTGACATTCCGTCATCTATTGCCCCAGTACCACACTGCCCCGAACTTCCTGTACCAACACCTCCAGACAGAGCTACACCACCTTCAAAAGAAAGCAGCAGGTCAGACATCGAGGAAGACGTTGAAGATCACGATTTCTCTTCATATTCAGATGAGGAGCGGAAGCCATACTACCCTAACCAAAAAGACCTCAACGATCTGATCAGAGACCTTGGTCTCACCAAGTCCAGCGCTGAGCTTCTGACATCAAGGCTCAAGCAATGGAACTTATTAGATGAAAGCGTCCAAGTCACAGATCAGAGGAAGCATCACCAAGTTTTTTCCATCTTCTTCAGTCATCAAGATGGACTGTGCTTCTGCAACAATGTGGCTGGTCTATTCGAGGCTATAGGTATCACCTGTAACCCGAATGAGTGGCGCCTCTTCATAGACAGCTCATGCAAGAGCCTCAAAGCCGTGCTGCTTCACAATGGGAACAAGTATCCGTCTCTTCCTGTAGCTCACTTGGTGCACCTGAAAGAGGAATACACCAGTGTCAAGATGTTGCTAGGTGCCTTGAAGTATGATGAGTATAGCTGGGAAGTTAATGGAGATTCCTGATGGGCCTCCAAGGTGGTTTTACTAAGTATCCTTGCTTTATTTGCCTTTGGGACAGCCGGGATACTGAAGCACACTACCACAGCCAGGACTGGCCTCAGCGGACAGAGTTCACTGTGGGGAAGAACAATGTAAAGTGGGAGCCACTGGTGGACCCATGCAAGGTGCTGATGCCACCACTACACATCAAGTTGGGGCTCATAAAACAATTTGTCAGGGCTCTAGATAAGGAGTCAAGAGCTTTCAATTACCTCCAAGATCTTTTACCTAAGCTGTCTGAAGCAAAGATCAAAGCTGGTGTCTTCGTCGGACCACAAATCCAGAAGATCATAGAGTGCAGTGAATTTCCCAAGAAGCTGAATAGGAAGGAGAGAGCAGCTTGGAATAGTTTTGTCGCAGTGGCTCGCGGCTTCCTAGGCAATCATAAAGATGAAAACTATGTACAACTGGTTCAGACTCTGATAAAGAACTATGCTGCAATGGACTGCAGGATGTCACTCAAAATCCATATCCTTGATGCTCATCTTGATAAGTTCAAAGAGAACATGGGAGCTTATTCAGAGGAGCAAGGCGAGCGCTTTCACCAGGACATCATGAACTTTGAACGCCGTTACCAAGGACAATATAACGAAAACATGATGGGCGACTATATTTGGGGATTGATTCGTGAAACTGATTTGCAGTATAGTCGTAAATCTCGGAAAATCGCACACTTCTGAACAGTTTTTGGTAATCTGTGTAAATTTGCAATGCATATAGTGTTCTTAGTCTGACTGTATAAATGAGAAGATGCAAAATCGTCTGTTTCTATAGTAAAAATGCATAATTTTCGTTGCCGTGGTCACAAAAGCGAAGTTTAATAGGAATGTAAGCAATTTTTAATTTGTTTTAGACATAAGCAATTGGAATATAACATTTAAAAGCTGGGAACAAAATTTGTGTTACATAGTTACATGTAAGTCACTCCAGAGTAATGATGCATACATTCAACCCCACCAACTACTATATGCTGGGCCTTCACCACGGTGCATACCCCTGGGAATAGTGGGGTGCACCCCAGGGGTATGCATGCCGCATGTTGATAACAAAAGTTGTAAATAAAGCTATAGAAAGAGAGATTAACTACATCTGTAAGTGTTATCTCCAGTGCTACCTCCTGACCACCATCAGTACTGTTTATTCAGAAGGACTATACCTAAAGAAAATTTTTGAATAGACTTTACCTGAAAGAGACTTTACTTGAAAAAGTGTGAATCTTTATTTGTGCATAAAGTGTAATAACCACTGATACAAAAAAAGGATACTTGATCAATGAACTTTTTGCAAATATTGTTGTATGCTATATTTTTTAAACCTGTCCGTAAAGAATGGTAATTGTGTTTTTCAGTTTACAACAAGCACAAATACACTAGTTATTTTCCCAGGTCACAAATACAAGGGAGGTTACAGGTACAGTTGGCTATAGTGGTTTGTCAATTGTAGACATAGTATATAAGTAAGTATGGTGGGTGTGGTTTGTCCCATTGTGGGTGTGACTTGATTACTTGCAGTTTTGGCTTTTGAGATTGTGGGTATAACTTACATACATCATAGTCTCCTGGTGATGTAACACAACATCTTGTGTACATGAAAACTATTGACTTTCCCAAAGTGCGACAGCCACAATGAAGCAAGCTTAGAAAATAAAATTGTAAAACGCTTTTATTAATCCCTGCGCTCCCTGCATGGTTTTACTGACAGCCTTTTATATGTCATTAATTTCACATTCTGCCACCGCAGATTCCTTTTATCGTCACTGTAATTTATTCCTGGGAAGTACGAGAAATGGACGGTTAACTACTGCTTTAATTAAACGAGCAGGAAATAATTAACTGAAAAGTAATAAACAAGCAAATACTCAATAGAAAACATCTAAAATGCAAAAAATTCATAACTGAAATTGCTGAGAGCGAAGCACAGGAGGGATGGTATCCAGGTAAACGGATATTGACACCTAGGACACCACAGACTTAGGGTCAGATTTACTAATCCTGTCTATGGCTCCACATTGCAGAAACGCAGCAATTTGGGGGAAAAAAAAACAGTGTTAGGTCGGGGCCCCACGTGGCGTAAATGCCGCGATTCCCCGGCGTTTTACAGTCAGAGCAAAGTGGATGGGATTCTAGCGAATCCCATGCCCACTTTGCGGTAAAAACCGTGCTGCGGACATGCCTCAATTTCCTAAACCAGCACAGCTTTGGAAATGACAGCATGTCAATTATACCTACGGAAACGCCAGCGGTTTCCCCATAGGTATAATTGAAACAGAAAGTCCACAGAGGAAACATTGCAGGGGGAAAAAAAAAGCCTCGGAAAAGCTGCATTTTCAAAAATGGATGCATTTTTGAAAATTGCAACATGTCAATTTTTAGCTGTGGATACCAGAGGAAAATGTGCAAAAAGTCAATGAAAAACACTGTGTTTTTTCACAACACTTTTTAGTTTTGTTTCGATATATGTAGCCTAATAGACAATGTAAACTTAGAAAGGTAATCATAAAATGTGCCAGATTTATCACAATGGCTAATATTGGTTAGTGTAACACATCCCTCTGCCACCCCTTCCCCCTCCCCTCCCCCACCCCTCTTCTGTATATATGGGATTCTGTATATCCAAAACCTAAGTGTGGACTATGGTAGTCTATGAGACGTGATTGTGTTTTTGCCTTTTGGACGATAATATATTTACAGATAAATATCGCCATATACATTAAAAAGGTATCGTTGCTTTAATGCCCACGGGATAATATTAGTGAGTGATTAAAGGCAATAGTACATTTGCATAGTAGGTATTGCAGCAAGTGCCATGGGGTACCATTGTTTAGCTGTGTGATCGCAATTTTTGTAATGACCATGTTTACATACAGTATATGCTAGATGTTATAGATTTTCATTCATAAGATTGCACTGGTGACAATCACTATACCTAGCGATCCATATACCAGTGCTGTGCTCTTTTTCTGTCAAATGGGATCGCACAGTAAGATCCCCATGACATCTAGGCAGCCACCTCCCTCCCACGCCCCTGCAGGCCGGCCAGATACTACATGTCTTCAGGGGGTGTAGACATGTTGTCCCGCCCCACTTGTGATTGATTGGCAGGTGGGCGGTTACCACTTGAAGGATGGGAGGGACTTGTGACATATAAGGCTGAATACTTGGAGTGATCAGCACCATTGTGCTCTGAACCTCTATCAGAGAACATCTCTCTGACTGTCCACTGATGAACCGCTAATGGGGAAACGCGTCTGAACATTTTTTATTTTTTGACCTCTGGGTTTTCTCTGCTATTTAGTTGCTCCTACACTTTGAATTACTATATATCTCTAATAGCAGCACCATTATGCTCTACTAATAATGGCTAGACCAAGACTCCCCTAAGTATTTTTTGAGTATCGCTCTATTCAGGGCGCATAGTATATACTCTAACTCAGAGGGTAGAAGTGTCTTGAGAGAGGGAAATTATTTTATAGGGTTGATCACATTGAACTAAGTGATCTTTACCTGGTTTTTTTCTCCTCTTGTTGCAAAGAATTCACTGTGAGCAATTCATGGTGTATCTTAATGTTGTTGTATACTCCCCTTCTCTCCTATATTTGGGGATAATATATCTTTTTCAATAGAGATTATACAAAGGGATACTAAGTATAATAGGATCCAGTGAGTTTATTGTCAGGATCATGTTATTTAACTACGTCTATAGATATTTGTTATTCATACTATGGACTATCATTAATAATAGAAAAATCTAGTAGTGGAGCAGAAACATATTTATTTACATCAGAGATACTCAATTATTGGGACTCATGTTTTTAATTCAGCATTAGCTGATCACATTACTGTTCACACAACACATTTTCATTTATGTTTCATTTGGTTAATAAAAGTTATGTTGTATATATATCCAGAAAACCTATCAATTCCTAAGCTTTTTTATAGACAAGCTAGTGTTTTACCTACTGAACTTTTTCTAAAATAGTCCCATGTAGCGTAAACGCCGCGATTCCCCCGCGGAGGAAACGCCGCTGGAAAAATCGCGGTGTTTTACAGTCAGAGCAAAGTGGATGGGACTCTAGCGAATCCCATGCCCACTTTGCGGTAAAAATCGCCCTGCGGACACGCGGCGATTTCCTAAACCAGCGCGGTTTTGGAAATGGCAGCATGTCAATTATACCTACGGAACACCAGCGGTTTCCCTATAGGTATAATTGAAACAGAAAGTCCGCAGAGGAAACCTCTGCGAACTTTCTGTCTAAAATGCTGCGGGAAGAACTGCGATGTGTTCCTGCCGCGGTTTTTCCCGCAGCACTTTTTTACTGCGGGCCGCCATGTGGGGACTTAGCCTTACAGTGCCAGCAGAGTGAATAAGATTTCATTTCATGTCATCCACACATTGCAGGGGGAAAAAAAAGCCTCGGAAAAGTTGCATTTTCAAAAATGGATGCATTTTTGAAAATTGCAACATGTCAATTTTAGCTGTGGATAGCAGAGGAAAATGTGCAAAAAGTCAGTGAAAAATACTGTTTTTTCACAACACTTTTTAGTTTTGTTTCGGTATATGTGGCCTCAGCCTAATACTTAGACAATGTAAACTTAGAAAGGTAATCATAAAATGTACCAAATTTATCACAATGGCTAATATTGGATGATAAAGTTTGTGCATCTTTAGACTGTATAATCTAAGGAGGAATTTATTAAAGGGGTTTTCTGGCCCCAAATTGATTTTTACTATATACTAATCTATCCACAGAATAGGACATCAGTATGTGATCTATGTGGATCCAACACTTGGATTCTGCACAGATCAGCTGTTAAAGCAGCCTTCGGGTGCCAGAAGCTGCTAGTGGATGGTCAGTCATACAGAAACACTCCTATTCAGGTATTAAGAGCGGAGCAGCAGCCTAGTCCACTCTATAGTGGTGGTATGGTGACCACTAAATGGGGCAATATGTGGGGGGCCATTGAAAGGGTTTTTGTGATCTGCAAATGGGGTGGTGCTGGTAAAGAATGGGCGTAGCCTAAAAAGGTTGATTAGGGGTGCCCCCCCAGACATAACTTTACTTGGGGCCCTGGAAATAACAAATCCTGCTGGTTGAGACAAGCAAAGTAAGTTGGAAAGCTGCTCGCAAAATTACAGGGAAATAGCAGCAAAGTTATTTCCAGGGCCCCATCTATCTCTGGATGTACATAGGGGCAGATATACAGTATGAAAACTGTTATTACTAATAATAGTCTTGATAACCCCTGAATTGGCGTAGGGTGCACACCTCCTCATAAATTACACGCACCCTTCGCTGGGCCATGCACCTGGAGGAAAATTTACACCAGCCCATAGCTGGTGAACATTTCCTGCATCTTGTATGTCAGATTTCTGGTGTAAATGATGATAAATCTAGCAGAGCCGATTGCCCCCACCCCCTGTATGCCCCTGTCATGCCCCATTTCAGGAAAGTGGTGAGGGCAGCACAGAAAGTCGCAATTTTGTGTGCAAAACCTTGATTTGTGCAAAAAAATTGTGATGTTTAATGGCCTGGCATACAAGGCATAATAAATCTGGCCCATAGAGTATAGACTTGAAAGTGGGATTTACTAAAGAAAGAAAGCAATTTTCAGATATTAGTTATCGTTGCCTGTGGTGTATTGTGGGTGATGTAGTATTTAGTTTACAGTGATCTATAAATATATACATTGTTGAAAAAAGTTCAACTTTAATTGGAATGTATCACATTATGAGATCTCAGCCATAGTGCTAGAGTTATACTGTATCTGTCAGGACAGTTCTGATGCTTTTCTAATGGAAACAAGGATTGTCATTGCAGTTCTGGACTGACGTGAATATAAGACATAAGTCACACTTAGAGCTGCATTTACAGTGATGCTGTAGAGTATGAAATAAAATTCAGTATGATATTAGTAAAGCAAAGGATTTACAAAGTTGCTCAGCAATTTTTTAACCTGTAAAAAAAAGTGATTCCTCCCTTTAAGTTGAGACCTTCAGCTGTAAGGAAATTAATAGTCACTTTGTGTCACAGATGTACCATCACATTTGCCATGGTGCAAACAGCCCTGTAGGTGCATTAAAGGGGATTTGATTCATTCCTTTCATCAGAGCAGACGTCCTATTAGGATTCCACTTTGCAGCGCGTTTCACTCCTCGCTTTTATCCATTACCCGAATCACATTAGATGGGCCCAGAAAATTTCAATCTGATTGAACTTGTTGCGCTGACTCCTGTACATTTGCCTCTCTGGCGAGGAACCTTTGACCCTGGCAGATGTAATTATTGCTAAACCTTGAGTGTTTGTAGCAGTGCTCTGATTCATTTCTATTTCACCCATTAACCGGCAGGAAAAAAAGGCCGTCAAATGGAAAAAGCTTCAGATGTTTCCACTGCCCAAAGGATCTCAGTAAACAATGGATGTAGCATCAAGAGTCAGGAAATTCATCGAGGTCAAAAGCATCAGCCAATACCAAGAATGTAAATTATCAATCACTTCAGCCAGGGGCCAGAATATTTACAGAGAGTGAGAGGCCCAAGACCCCCTCTGCCCTCAGCCTGCACTGCTGATATCATAAACACCCCCTCGGCACCAACATCAGATTAAAAGAGATAACCGGTCCTATGTGCAAAAAGTTTTATCATAAAAAAAAGTTCTGCATTTTCCTGACACATTGCTTCAATTTCTCACAGTTTCTTGCTTGTTGTTAGTGAATGAAAGCAAGCCAATTTACTTGGTCAAATAAGTACAGCAGAAGTTGTGTTGCAAAAGTCTGGACTCAAGACTGACACATTTTACCTATACAGATACATTGTAACAAACAATCAGCTGTGTTAGGGGACAATCACACTACCAGTGTGAATGTCCTTTGCTCTCCTCCATCATAGGACGGAGGAGCCCCCTGTGCCTTTGTCCGTTCCCATTGTCTCTAATGTAAACAACACAAAGGAAGCTTTCTTCCTTCATGTTGTTTTACTTTTCCAATAGAAGAAAAAGTACTGCGTGCAGAACTTTTTCTTCCATTACAAAAGTAAACAAAGTAAAACAACATGACAAAAGAAAGCCTCCATTATGTTTTTTAGTATGAGAGTGGATGCAGATATACACCAGCCAGAGGGGACTCCATCTGCATTCTACAATTAATGTCCATTTCTGTTTCCGTTATGGGCTTCTTGACTCCCAAGTATGGACGATCCCTGAATAAATATCAAGTAAGATGGAAAAAAAAAAAAACTATCCGAGCACTCTACCTGATCACATGTTCCTTCACCTGAGTTATAAAATTGTAAAAGCAGCAAAAAAATCTTGTAAGATGATCCCACAAAGGAAGTGTAGTTCAAGGAGGTGACTGGCATCAGCATACGGCAGATGGAGCTCAGAGATTGTGAGTGGATGGGAAAGATTCCTGCTCACTGTACGCCATCTACTGGAAGCGATCACTTTAAAGAGCGGCTGGTGGAGGGCAGCCAAAGCCACGTCTGTGGCGGCCAGATAGACAAAAACGCTTTTCTTTGCTTTATTGACCATCTAAATAATTTACAAATAATTTATCTTGTCCTGCTGGGTTAAAGAACATAAAACCCGCATTTCTCATTAATATTTGATACCACTAGACTCCCTGAAAAGCTGTAAGTTCAGAGACTTGGAGTGCAAGGCTATACTACAAAAATACCTCACGAAATATAAAGTGTTACCAGGACAGCCATATTAGAGGGTGATAGATTGTAATGGAAGAGCAGTGAAGAGCTGACTGTATGGAGTAGAAGAGCCACTTGGAAAATCCCTCAACAGAAAATCACAGGAGATCCTTATCCAACGTCTGCTGCTTTATAGCAGGAGAAGAACATAGGGTTAATACTTGGTGTATAATGGGTAGTGATGGGCATTTACTAACTGATGTGAAAAAGCAAAAAAAAAGTGTTACATTTTCTCACGCTGTATCATGATTTCTAAGTGTATTGCAGCAGACTCTCCCTCACGTCCCCAGAGGAAGCCTGGTGGTTCTCAGCTGCCTCAGGCATGTAGCCAGATGAGAGAGGCAGACTGGTCAATCCTGGAGCAGCAGAGCACGAAAAAGGAGGTGTTCTTCTTACTCCAAAATGCAGACAGAGAACCTTGAGAGCATACCCCAAGTTTGGTGATAGTTGTTGGTGATAGTGTCAAAATGAAGACAGACCACAGGAGTAACTCACATGAAGGGTGCCATCTTGCACTCACACAGTGAACAGAACAGACAAGTGAAGCAATGGAGATAGCGGAACCTGGAAGAGAACTACACTCAGCATTACAGATTCTGACATAGTTATACCAACAATTGCTGTTTGAGAGTTGCTACATTGTTATAGACTTTGCTTAATATAGAAATGAGTGCCATCTCGAGTGTTGTTGGTAAAGTTGCAGAGTTAACATTAACATTAACTGTAAAACTGCTAAATGCAGCACCATTCTGTAAATATTAGGTTGAAAATGGATGTGAATACAATCCTGGGAGACTATGCGTAGAGGAAATGGAGGCTCTCATCCCACAGGTGTACCGCTGAAGACACTGTATCTCTAGAATACATGTCTCTTCCTGTTTGCATTGACTTCAAGTTCCATCCTGTGTTCTGTTGAAGAAATTTCAGCAAACAGTTATATAATCAGCTGAGTGTCATCAGAATTTGTTACTACTGCTACACACTATTACATAAAGAATTTTGAATGCTAAGGCCTCACGAAGTGGGCCGCAGCCAAAAAGTGTCGCAGGAAAAACCTGTGGCGGAAACCGCAGTGCTTTTCACAGAAAGTCTGCAGAGTTTTCCTCTGTGGACTTTCTGCTTCAATTATACCTATACGGAAACAGTCCGCGCTTCTGAAGGTATAATATACATGCTGCGATTTCCAAAAGCGTAACGGTTTTGGAAATTGCAGCATTTCCGCTGCGGGAATGTATCCAGTGTGTGGATTGGGATTGAATTCGCAAGAATGCCATCCACTTTGCAGGGACTGTAAAACACTGCGGTTTTTGCATTTAAACCATGTGGGGCTTCAGCCTAAAAGGTTATCCAGCTTCCAAAAGATGATCTGCAAATACATCCACAGCAGTGCTGAATAATTTCACTGTTCCCTTGTGCAGCCTTTGCTTGTCTTTATTTTACTTGCTGCTTCTTGTATCACTGTTATTTACATGAAGTGAATCTGTGGACAAACTACATTTTCCATGATTCATCTGCCTGCTCTCACTCTCTATGCACCCCTTCCTTCTCCACTATCCCCTGCAATGAAATCACAGGTAATAAATAACTCCCACACCCGAGGTCACATGATGCTGTGATGTTTCATCTGCTGCCTTAAAGAGGACCTTTCAAGTCCTCATGCACATTCAGCAAATTCAACGCACTGTCGTCTTTCCCGTTATGTGCCCCGGGGCTGGAGATATCGGTGCCGTTAGTTGCAGCACCAATCTCTGCCCACTGTCAGAAGGGCATTCCTGACAGTCTAGCTGGGCTATACCCGACAATACTCGTCCATAGACTTGTACTGGGGGCGTTCCTCACAGCTCAGCGTCATCGCTGGGCGGTAAGGAACACCCCCTCTGAAAGTACAGGGCTATGGATGAGTACTGTCGGGGGGGCGTTCCTCACAGCCCAGCTAGACTGTCAGGAACGCCCCTCTGACAGTGGGCAGAGATCAGTGCCTAAAATAATAGTATCTGGAGGATCACTCCAGTTTTGTTAAAGAGGTTATCCAGTCTATGTAAATGAAGCATAAAGCAGAGAATATGGAGAGAATTTCATCTCTAAAGCTGCAGAATTGTGACTGTGGCTCTGAAGTATAATACAGCAACCTGTATGATCTTAATATAGTGCATACAAGGAAGTGAGTAGCATAAAGGCAGTTCCAACATCTGTTATGACCCCATCAGAAATTGGTGACTAGCTTACAGCTTATACTGTAACTCACTTTAGGTTGAAAAACGCCATGCGCACACCATGCAATGCACAAGAAGAAGAACCATACACTACAGAGGTATAAACAAAAATGCTTTATAATGCCACTACACAATAAACATATACTAGATAACACCAATACATTAACCTAATAAAGTTATATGCTCTGTTGAAATAATACTTTCATAAAGGTATCACCAATCCCTGGTGTCTAGGATTTGACTATATTGTTGCTGGTGGTGCTAGGAGTTTTACCTGGTGGCCTAGAGTGGTCAAAGTGGTTCATTTCCTTGGTGGTCTTAAGTGCTTTAAAATAAATATTTCTGGTGAGATAAGGAGGTGAAAGTTAATATTTCAGGTAGTCTACAGTAGTAAGTAGTAACTGTTGTGTCATTTTGGTGACTCCCAGTCGGTTTACTCTTCCAACCATTATTATAGAGATGATAGAGATCAATCCTGGAGAAAGAGAGAGTCTTAATTTCACACCCTGTTAGAGGTACTCAGGTTTACAGAGAGTTAAATATTAAACAATAAATTATTACACAAATTATTTACCACACTACATCAAGTTTCTAAACATTTTTCTTAAAAAAATCAATCATTTTGAGTCATGTTAAGATCCAGCGACACAGGAGCAGGTAAAGCACAGGAGGCAAGCACTTTGTAAGTGGGGAATTATCTCTAAACCATTCATTTCTGGCCACTGTAATTCTCAATATTATGATTGTTATTATCAGGGAAGCTTAATGCTGCGGCTCTGCAGAAAGTGCTGGAAATACAAATACTGAATGTTATAATGGACTGGAGTGAGAGTTGTGTTAAGTGATGATTAAGCCACATCTGAGTATTAAGGGCCTTATCCAGAGGTCCTGCAGATCTCAAGAAATTATCAAGATCATGTGAGGTCAAAACCACAACAGACAACCTAAAACACAGGAAGTTTTACATAAGGCAAAGTTGAAATAAAAGGAGACTTGTGTAATGGCCTTAATATGTGGATATACAGTATCATAGAGGATACACAGGCTAAGATCACACACAGAGTGCACGTTAAACCCCAACAAATCTATAACAAATAACCATACCACTCTTATTTAGAACACCATACAGTACAGTTGGGTAAACCATCCATGTTGCCAGCTCCATTTTGCATATAGCAAATTCTATACAAGACAATACCAATCTAACTATCTCAATCTCTACGCTAAGTCTTCTTTCATCCTGGGGGCCACATGGCCATCCTTGTGGTTACTTAGTCATTTTGCCAAATTGTCCTTATTCATAGTGAAAATATAATTTTACACTTCAAGTCTTCTCCCAGCAAGGACTGATATGATCACACTATCTTGTGTCTGACGGTAGAGGTTTGATAAATTGTATCAAATAATGAACTTGTAGCAGAGGTTGACCCATTACCATGACGTCTGTCACATCCTGCATTGATAACGGAGCAGACAGAATCGTAACTTGAAGCTCCTGGGATCAGATGCAAAATCTGCCCTCATCATGTGCCATTTATTATACTAGTGTCTACTTATAGTTATGCACCTGGTAGGGAGCAACAATAAGGAGCATAAACAAGCATTGGCCCCTTGACTGTTTTTACTTAAGAATAATGGGAGTTTCCTTGGCTGTGTGTGAATCTGCTAGATGTCTATTTAAAATGTAATTATATTACTATTATTTTATAACCTCTCTAGTCATGATATAAAGGCTAGTTGTCAGAAGTAATTGGTGGAATTATAAGGAGCTGTGACAACCTCTCAGTGGTGCTTGAACATTTGTGAGCCATTCCAAATTTTCTATATTTCTACATTAATTTAACCTGAAACGTCATAAGATTTCCACACAAGTGAGTGAAAAATATTAGACCTAGTCATTTACTTATAGAAAAAAATGATCCAATATCAGATAACTTTGAGTGGCATAAACATGTAAGCCTTTGCTTTTAAGGCTCCCCTGTGTAGCAATAACTAAACATTTTCGGTAATTAACCCTTCTGATTTTTAACATCTCAAGTATTAAATATGACAGGCGCTCAGGAGCTGAGTAGCTGTCATAGCCACCCAGTCTCCACTGTATAATACTGATCACGGGCATTAATCTCCCTGACATTGACCAAGGCGCCATTTTCCTAGTGGTGCATGGGTACTGCCATTTTGGGGTGGTTCACCGATCCCGGGAGTGAGATCCGGGGCTGGTGATCTATTACTATGACAGACACAGGATTGTCTCCCATATATTTCTTTTACAGGCTGCACTAAGAGCATCAGTATCTTAGCATTGACATTAGCATTGCAGTGTATTGAACTAATGATCAGAAGCCCTGGGGTTCAAGACCCGTAGGGGGTCTAAAAATAAAAGTTAAAAACTATACTATATATTGTGAGAAGGTGACAGATAAAGTTCTGGATGGTCGCTATATCTCCCCCAGATTCCTCACTTATGTGTGGTAAGTGAGGTTACAACACTGATGTCTGTAGCAAAACCTCAGCTGTGAGAAGGCCTTTCTATTAACCATTTCCTGTCCTACAGCAGGAAGAAGCCTTCAAGCACAGGTGGGAGCTGGGCCTCATTAAAAGGTCCATAAAAGGTTCTCAAGACCTCAGTCCTGGGCAGTTCCTGGGGAGAGAGGAGGAGGTTCTGTCCCAAGACTCTGAAAGACTCTGATATCTGGTGAATGACCAGTATGAACGGTTGCCTTTATTTTTGCCCTGTGTATTAACTGTGTGGCTGAAGCAAGCCACACATATAGTGAGGGCCTCTTTGTATAGTTAGTAGCTCAGACGAGCAGGATTTCTGTTATCTTTTTGCCTGACTGTTAAGGCTTATTTTGTTTTGCTGTTTTTGAAAAATAAATGCACAGGGTAAAACCTGTTTGTACCTGACTTTTTTTGTGTCTGTCTCTGACTGTCTGGGTCTGCTGCTGCTACCACTGAGCCAATCCTCCCACAATATATAATATATATATATATATATATATATATATATATATATATATATATATACACACACACACACACACACACACACACACACACACACACGTGGACAAAACTGTTGGTACCCCTTGTTTGATGAAAGAAAAACCCACAATGGTCACAGAAATAACTTGAATCTGACAAAAGTAATAATATATAAAAATTCTATGAAAATGAACAAATGAAAGTCAGACATTGCTTTTCAACCATGCTTCAACAGAATTTTTAAAAAAAGAAAACTCATGAAACAGGCCTGGACAGAAATGATGGTACCCTTAACTTAATATTTTGTTGCACAATATTTTGAGGCAATCACTGCAATCAAACCATTCCTGTAACTGTCAATGAGACTTCTGCACCTGTCAACAGGTATTTTGGCCCACTCCTCATGAGCAAACTGCTCCAGTTGTCTCGGGTTTGAAGGCTGCCTTTTCCAGACGGCATGTTTCAGCTCCTTCCAAAGATGCTCAATAGGATTTAGGTCAGGGCTCATAGAAGGCCACTTCAGAATAGTCCAATGTTTTCATCTTACCCATTCTTGGGTGTTTTTAGCTGTGTGTTTTGGGTCATTATCCTATTGCAAGACCCATGACCTGCGCCTGAGACCAAACTTTCTGACACTGGGCAGCACATTTCTCTATAGAATCCCTTGATAGTCTTGAGATTTCATTGTACCCTGCAAAGATTCAAGACACTCTGTGCCAGATGCAGCAAAGCAGCCCCAGAACATAACAGAGCCTCCTCCATGTTTCACAGCAGGGACAATGTTTTTTTCAAGATATGCTTCATTTTTCCATCTGTGAACATAGAGCTGATGTGCCTTGAAACAAATTTCGATTTTATATCTCATCTGTCCATAGGACATTCTCCCAGAAGCTTTGTGGCTTGTCACCATGTAGTTTGGCAAATTAATTTTGTCAGATTCAAGTTATTTCTGTGAACATTGTGGGTTTTTCTTTCATATATAAATTATATCACCCCCTTTCCCTAGAATGCATAAAAAAAAAGTTAAACATGTACACATTAGGTATCCTTATGTCCAAAAAGCCCTAGTCTACACACTAAATATTTTTCTGATACGGCAAATACTGTAACGGGAAAATAAATCAAAAGAGCTGAACCACTGTTTTTTTACCTCTCATAAATATTTGAATAAAGAGTGATCAAAACATCAGACATTTCCCAAAATGGTATAAATAGAAAAGTACACCTGGCCCTGCAAAAAAATAGGCCTTATGCCCTCAGTGTGCCTTTATCTGACTTCAGCCTGTTTTACGAGTAAAGCCAAGCCCCAGAAGCTAACTTATATCATTATTCATGGTCATATGTAGACCGAGAGAAATATCAATGTGCTAGGGGGGGCCTGTAGATTATTACATTACTGATGCATCTCAATAAACTAGAATCTCTTTGAAATGTTTATTTCTTTCAGTAATTAAATTAAAGTGACCTCCTATATTTTCTAGATTCTTTGCACACAGAATGTTCTATTTCAAGTGTTTTATTTCTGTAAATGTTGATTATGGATTACAGGTAATGAAAACCAAAATCTAAGAAAATTAGAATATTGTAAAAAAGTTCTGTATTGTAAATTCAGTGTGTCACCTGCCAAGGTTTCCTAAGCCTTTAAATGGTCCCTCAGTCTGGTTCAGTAGGACACACAATCATGGAAGACGCTGATTATGAATTTAATTACTGAAATGAATGAACGTTTCAAAGATTTTCTAATTTACTTAGATGCACCTGTACATCGTGGCAGCTGGAGTAAAGGCAATCTGGCATATCTGGCTTCATCCCCTCTATCCTCCTTTTAAATTGTTCCTTTTATGTGTGGAGGATGGATTGGGCAGAATCTTTACTTAACAAGGAAAGCAGGATGTGACTTTTCTTTGACATCTGGGAGAGTTTTATCACCACACTTCCCCACAGTATACAGACTGATGTTTGGGTGTGCTCCGAATCCACAAAGTGTATGACTAAATATAGGAGAGTCATTCACTAATTTTATATGGACGTGTAAAAATTCAAATCTTTATTAAATAAACTGAAAAGATACCAAAACACAAACACATTGGGTGCACAATATTATTAAAAGGCTCTAATCGCCTAAAATTTTCATAGAAATCATAGAGAGTTGTGTATAGCATTCATTTCCATGGAAATACCAACTTTATATGTAGAATAGCTGTAAAGTAACAAGCCTACAGCTATATACAGACCTCAATCTCTCTCATTATTCTCAACAATTGTAAATTTCAAGGGTTGTTGTATACCATAAATGTTCCTGCCTCATTAATTATAGCTATCTTCTCTGGTGTATCAAGATGGCTAAACCAGCTTTGGTTTCTATACTGAAGCAGCACAGATGAAGCAGTCACGCTTTGAATTTACAATTGACTAGCACCATAAACAAACCAGTGCTCACGGCAAACTACACATTCATCTACCAACACTATAATAAACCAGTGCTCACACCAAGGTAAACGCTTTTTATCTACCAGCACTATAGTAAACCAATGCTCACAACAAAATTAACACTATTCTTACGCGTTTCTGATATAAATATTAAATTGTTGGCATCTTCATCAGAGGTAAGTGTTATTTATCTAATCTATAGAACTTCAGTGCAGGTACGGTAAGTATGTTTTCTTATTCATTTTTAGGCTATTCCTTTTCTAACATATGTTTCCCATTCCCCCATTCCACACTGATATTAGGCTTTTTCAGAGGTTAGGTACATATGTTTTCTTATTGTTGTCTTAGGCTGTGCCTTTCCCAACATCACTCCCCGCACATAAACCCCAAACCCCCCCCCCCCCGTCGGCACTAATGTTTGGCAAAAAAGCTTACTCACACAGTGTGTTCTAGTCTAATACTTACAGGCCAGGTCATAGGGCAGGGTAAAGGCTAAAGAAGGAGGAGGAGGCACTTGTGCTACTGTCATGTCATCCACCAGTGCAAGTACTAACGAAAAGAATGTGGACGTAGTCGATAGCCACAGGGTTGTTGTACTTCCTGATTATAAAGATTAAGTTTTTGATTACTTTTCTCACACATCTCAGTCAGAACAGGATATGAGATCTGACAGAAGTGAAACACAAATATTGAGTCAGGGTTCTGTGTGTTCCACCATCTCCTCTGCAGATATAAATTACCACACTGCCTTTCTGTGTTGTCAGCCATGACTTCTTCCTCTTCACTGACACAGATTCCATTTCCTAGTAGTCATGTGGCATCTGCTGCGAGATGTATTTCTCTTCTTGATAAGTTAGAATAGAACAGGCAGTGATCTTGGGATGTAAAGGAGGCACAGATGGAAGAAATGAATATTGGTGGTGGTAGAGGGAGTAGTGGCAGGGGGTGTGATACTGGTAATCATGCTGGTAGGGGCACGAAGGGGAAATCTGGAGATGGGAATTGTGAGCGTATAGAGGAATTACATTGCCATGAGTTAGAAAAAAGTGGGGAAGATGATGAAATTACTGAATACAATGATGATTCTATTGCAGATAAAACCTGGCTACCAGGTCAGGGTGACAGAATTACATGAGTGGAAGAGGGTGGTGGCAGCTGCAATAGTAAGAATTGCATTTGATGCGCAGCCCCAACATTCAAAAAACCTGCCTGGGGTAGATCTAAAGCAGGCTCAGGTGGTGGTGGGAATTTTGTACGTTACCAAATGACATATTAATGGCAAGGTGAAAGTTATGCAAGCAGAAAAAAGCCATGGCCATGCAGGCACACATGTAGGAAAAAGGTCTCCCGTACTCACATGAAATCTTGTCACCAGCTCATTGACAACAAATAATTGGCAGTGGAACTGGCAGGCAAAGTGAGTAAGACTGTCCTACTCCTCCCCATGATCTTCTTTGTAGGCAGGCCACATCCACACCTTGCACATGGTCATAGTCATCATCATCATTTCTGTCTACTTCTCCTTCTTCTCCTCTTTTTTCATGCCAATGCCAGTCATTCATAAGAAAATGTGTCTCCAAAAAGCAGCAATCTGCACCCAGTGGTCCAGCTGGTCTGTAACTTTAACTCACACCATGCACTCAGTCATGATCGAAGATACCTATCTGCCATTACTTCTCTAGGAAAGTTGTCCCTGTTTGATGTCGCCATGTAGGCCTATCCTTGGATATGTTCATGTGAAGAAAACTTACCAACTTCAACACGTGGAGCGGCAATTATGGGCAGGTACAATAAATGGCTTTCATGGTCCACTAGGTCAATGGTTAGTGTGGCAGAGGCTACCATCCAGAAACACAAAAAGGCTATATGCTAGTACTTACAATACCCTGCGGTTGCAGGCCCAGTTCCAACACCAGGAGAGATCCATCTGCTGCCTCCAGTTTCTCCTCACTGGACCATTTCCCACCTCAACTGCATAACGGCAAGCCATTGCTTCTACTCCACCACCCTCACTTCATGGTGTGTCTGTTTGGGCAGCAGAAAGTGGTGAATGATTACTGCATGCAGCAAACCACAGGAAAAATGTGTTATTTTCAAAATCTCCATTGGAGGTTCATGAGGAAAGTGTGTTGACTACTGAAGCCCTTTGAGAAGGCCACCAAATGTGTCAGCAGTAGGGGCAACTGCAGCATCACCGATTTCCTTCCTTTAATATATATCTTACAGGAAACACTTATTTGTGATCTGTAGGAAATTCTCCTTTGTAACACGTAATCCTTATTAAAAATAAACACTACCATTGCACCACACTGCAGCATCTTTAACCACATCTGAACTCTAGACAACACAGTTGAAGATCTTGCCTTCATCCATCTACTCGAGCGGCAAGAATTATCTGGTATTTTTTCCATAAATGGTTGCACCACTGCTGATTTGACCTCACAAGTAGTTTGTTTTATACTTGGATGGAAGCACCTGTCCAGAACCTGATGTGTCAGCTGAGGAGTACACAGGCCTTCTGATAGAACTGTGCCTATCCTTGCACAACTCTTTAAAATGAGTCCCTATTGTTGGGACAAGGGTGAAGGGTTTGTCCTATTTACCAAGCTATACTGGGGGAACCTGGATATTTCACAGTGAAGGAGGAGGTTGACCCTTATTTGTTTAAAATCTGTAAATTGGCATTCCGCCAACACAATGTTGTTGTGGCATTTGCTCCCACAAAGGATAACAGACAGGACAGTACAGGTTCTCCTCTGACCAAGTGCTGTTCTCATATCTGACAATGTAATTATATTATTATTATATTATATACAGTGATGTCAGAAACAGAAGAAGGAGCTGCGACACCCTCAGTCATCATACAGAGGCCACTTGTCAACAGTAATATATGATATAGCTACTACTGTAGTATATGGGGTGTGGATCACATGTGTGTTCTATAAGATTTATAGATCTAATCTCTGATCGCAAAATTATGATATTTCTGTTACATTATATACAGTGATGTCAGTAACAGGGCTGTGACAACCTTGCACACATGATATAGAGATAAGTAGTTGTAACAATAATAATTATAATTTTATTATTATTATTATTATAATAAGCAATAATAATAATCATTTATGGATGGAATACTTGCCCATTTTCTAATGCTAGACCTTTATAACTTGGAGCATTGTCTTTTTCTTTGCCTTCTTTCACCTACAAAAACAAACAAGCTTTGGCATAAATGTGCAAAATGACAAACAGCGTACAATAAAAAGGACGGAGCGGAAATATTTAGTGACTATAAACTGTGAATTTGTACATTATGTGTGAGAAGCGAGGGACATTATTAACCATGACCATAAAGTCCAGACGTAACCTCTAAATTGGGGAGTATTATAAAGAAGCAGATTAAAAACTTATGTTTCCCTCCCCCACCCTGGCCATGTCCCTCATACAGATATTCTTTTTATGGCAGGAGATGTTGTTATGTAAGGATCATTTTCTGTCCCGATGTAAATTGCTCTTTTATTACCCTGAATATCCAATAAACCATACCTGCTACCGTGTTCACCCTCCTGCTGAAAACTCCTTATTATTACTAGGGGGAAGATAAAAGATTGAATAGAATTAGGGCAATGATCTAGGTCTGAGGAATATATGATTGTACTGTATCCATCCAGGTGCAGATGGAGGAGTTCCCAGATTTGACAGTAATAACAGGAGAACCCACAACTCTACTGATGAATAAAGACCTGGCTCAAGCTGCAGATCTATAGTTACAGTGGATCCAGTGCAATGCAGTTGCAACAAGCAATGTAATTTCTAAGTGTGAAGAAGTTGAACATGGAGATAGTAGTTTATCATGTGCAATACATTAAGAGTCAGTTTTCCTAGAAGCAACATTGTTGTTATTTGTGATAAAGATATGAAAATATCACACAATGTTGATACATTTGTCATGACTCAGGAAGGAGGAATATAGTTCTACTCCGTACTCACTTACCATATTCCAAGGGAAGCCCTCTTACGGTTCCTACCAACTTTTACCCCACCCCCAAGAAAGACCAGGACTCCTTCTCGGATTTAAATTTGGCCTGTTCAGGCCTATTTATTAAACATTATAAACAACAACACTAACACATGAATAATAGATAAATAACCACCATAAAACGGGCAGTATATAAATACATATAATTTACTGTACAGAACAATACTGTATATTAAATACCCCAACTTTAACCACTCTTTTAGTGCAATATAACAAACCAGAACAACAAATCACGAGAGGCACCACCACCCACCTACTGTACCCAGGCGCCAAACACCACCTTGGGTAAACCTTTTAACTTGAGACATAAAGCCTGATCCCCCGAGGGACCATAGCCCAATTAGGGGACGTCCCAGGCCTTCACACTCCACACCAGGATCCCCATACCACTGACGAGGTCCTCCAACTGACTGCTAAGCCTCTCACCCCACTAATCCTATGCCACAGACTCATAGGCATGACCCCTTATGCCCGGGAGTCCCACCACACAGAAAGGGGCTTGAGCAACACCATCCCGCAACGTCAGCATCCACAGATCCGCACCAATCGCATGAAAGTAAACCCCATCCCGCCTCAAATGATCCAAAGATGGGACCTCCAAATCACGGTGCTGGACCACCACACCCCCAGTACGAACCACAAACCGCACCACCGCCCGATGAACTTTTATGCAGGGCTTCTCCACCCAAGCAGCCGACCGCGCGTAGCGCCATACCAGCCGCGCCACAATGTCAGACTACACCAACACTAGGCCAGGAAATTCAGCTAGGAACTGCAGCATTTCATATTTTATATCCCGAATAAGCTCTCTGGATGACCGAACCCCCAAATCATTGCCGTCGACGTGAAACACCACCATGTGTGGAGGCCAATCCACCCGGATATAATAATGAAATTCAGGCAACACCCGACTCCGGAACCAACTCCTGGAATCTGTGGAACTGAAAAACGTGACAAAGCATCAGCTACCGAGTTCAAGACCCCCGGGACATGACGAGCAGTGATACAGACATTAAGCTCAAGACACCGTAACACCAAGTGACGCAGGAGCGACACCACCGGTGGCGACTTAGCCGACTGGGAATTAATCACAAAGACTACTGCACTGCTGTCGCAATGAAACAAACCCGCCTGTCCCGAAACTCCAGACCTCACAATTCCACGGCCACCAAAATGGGAAATAATTCAAGCAGCACAAGATTAGCCACCAAGCCCGCCGACACACGAGTCCGGCCATGCCCCAGCGCCCCGAAAGTAAGCACCAGTCCCTGTGGAGCCAGCCGCAGCAGTGTACAATGCCAAGTCTGCACTACGCACCACCGCAGGAGGCCAGAGAGACCGCCCGTTAAACTGCTCCAAAAAAGGCGTCCCACACCGCCAAGTCCTCCCTCACTTCAGCCATAAGCCACACAAAGTGATGAGGTGACCGAATTCCCGCAGTCATCGCGGCCAGCCGCCGACAAAAAACCCACCCCATGGGCAAGATGCGACAGGCAAAATTGAGCTTACCTAACAGTGACTGGACCTCAAGCAAATGCACCTTGAAATGACCGCACCGTGGCCCGCAAAGCACCCACCTTAGCAGCCGGCAAGCGCGACTCCATGAGCACCGAGACCAACTCAATCCCCAGAAACTTTATGACCGTGGCTGGAACCACCGTCTTGTCCAGGGCCAGAGGGACCCCAAACAAATCCACAACCCGTTCAACTGTACGCAATAACCAGGGGCGTAACTACCGGGGTAGCAATGGTAGCGACTGCCACAGGGCCCGGAACATTACGGGGCCCGGAGCCCTGTGGCAGTCACTACCACGAACCCCACAATCACTGCTATCGTTATACTCGGGGGTCTTTTGAGACCCCCGAGTATAACGATCGGGGGCCCAGGGGAGGTGAGCGAACATAAAAAACACTGTAACTCACCTATCCGCCGCTCCGCAGGCTTCGGGCCTGTTTGGTGACGTCCCAGACTTCAGCCGACGTCATTATGCGTCACGACGCCGGCCTGGATCGCGCGAGATCCGGTCCGACATTGAAGATGGCCGAAGTAGCGCACGGGAGTGCACCGGAGCGAGGAAGAGGTAAGTTGCAGTGTTTTCTATGTTTCTCTCCTCCCCTGGGTCTCCGATCATTATACTCTGGGGTCTGAAAAGACCCCAGAGTATAATAATCGTTCATGGGTGGTCCACTATGGGGCATAATACTGTGTGCAGGGGCCACTATGGGGCAAACTACTGTGTGCAGGGGCCACTATGGGGCAAACTACTGTGTGCAGGGGCTACTATGGGGCAAACTACTGTGTGCAGGGGCTACTATGGGGCAAACTACTGTGTGCAGGGGCCACTATGGGGCAAACTACTGTGTGCAGGGACTACTATGGGGCAAACTACTGTGTGCAGGGGCTACTATGGGGCAAACTACTGCGTGCAGGGGCCACTATGGGGAAAACTACTGTGTGCAGGGGCCACTATGGGGAAAACTACTGTGTGCAGGGGCCACTATGGGGCAAACTACTTTGTGCAGGGGCCACTATGGGGCAAACTACTGTGTGCTGGGGCCACTATGGGGCAAACTACTGTGTGCAGGGGCCACTATGGGGCATAATATTGTGTGCAGGGGCCACTATGCTGCATAATACCGTGTCCAGGGGCCACTATGGGGCATAATACCGTGTGCAGGGGCCACTATGGGGCATAATACCGTGTGCAGGGGCCACTATGGGACATAATACCGTGTGCAGGGGCCACTATGGGGCATAATAGTGTGCGCAGGAATGCGATTTGTGTGGGGGGGGGGGTTGGGGGCGGCGGCTTGGGGGGGTTGGGGGCGGCGGCTTTGGGGGGCCCCCAGACCTGCCCTCCGAACCAAGTCCACCGCCCTGTCGAATGGAGCAGAAGACACCAAGGACAGGGAAGGGTCAATGCTAACATTAACTGACGCCCCAGCCGGAAAAGAAAGATGATGAATGAGGCGGAACTTATTTGGTTCCCGTTTGGTGGAACCAAAAAGGGGGCCCACCATCCTACCAGGTTCCACCACCCTCAACAACTTCGCCCCAACCCCCTCAGGGTAATCTTTGGCCGACTGCAAATTCCCCAGGTGGAACACCAGTGCCGCTGAATCAAATGGGATATGAAAACCCTCCCCAAAACCAGCAACAGTGCCGCGGCCCGATCAGGGTACCTATTTAGGAAAGCCCACATTGCTGCGACCTTCACCGGTGTCCTCCCTTATAAATTGCCAATGGTATCCCTTTCGCTGAGATGCTGAGGACCCGGCCCCCGAGCCAGAAGCCCCGGCACCCCCTCGACAGGATGAAGCTGGCACGGACATCAGACGCATCCACAAGAAGATATCCTTGCAGTCCCAGTGCAACCCTGGATGTACAGCCTTGCGCTGCCGGAATTGCTCATCATAATGAAGCCAAGCAACCTCGCCATACACCCGTTCCACCTCCCCGACAGCATCCATGTATCCCAACAGCGCCGAGCAGTGCTCAGGCTCCTTCTCCCCAATGACGCTCGCCAATATGGCCAACGCCTGTAGCCAGTTGGTGAACGTCCTCGGGAACAGACGATACCGCCACTTCTCCTCATCCTCCTTCTATCACTGGGCTTCACCTTATCGAGGTTAAACTTGTCCAAGGGGAGCAGCGAGAAAATTAATTAACCAATTAATTAGCAAACCGTGTAGTCTGAGAGGGGAGTACTCCATAACTAAAGGAAAATATAATGTCGTCCCCTAGGTACAGAATATAATACAGCCTCCCATGACCAAGAATATAATTAATATAATGCTGCTCTCTACATACAATAATATAATCACTATAATACTGTCTCCATGTACAAGACTATAACTACTATAATATGGCCTCATATGTATAATAAAATAATTACTATAATACTGCCTCTATGTACAAGGACATAAATACTATAATACTGCTTATAACAATATGTACAATGATATATACAGTATATATATATATATATATATATATATATTGTAAACACATACACATATATGTACAGTGGGGAAAAAAAAAGTATTTAGTCAGCCACCAAGTGCAAGTTCTCCCACTTAAAAAGATGAGAGCGGCCTGTAATTGACATCATAGGTAGACCTCAACTATGAGAGACAAAATGAGAAAACAAATCCAGAAAATCACATTGTCTGATTTTTAAAGAATTTATTTGCAAATTATGGTGGAAAATAAGTATTTGGTCACTAACAAAAGTTCATCTCAATACATATATCCTTTCTTGGCAATGACAGAGGTCAAACGTTTTCTGTAAGTCTTCACAAGGTTGGCACACACTGTTGCTGGTATGTTGGCCCATTCCTCCATGTAGATCTCCTCTAGAGCAGTGATGTTTTGGGGCTGTCACTGGCCAACACGGACTTTCAACTCCCTCCAAAGGTTTTCTATGGGGTTGAGATCTGGAGACTGGCTAGGCCACTCCAGGACCTTGAAAAGATTCTTACGAAGCCACTCCTTCGTTGCCCTGGCGGTGTGCTTGGGATCATTGTCATGCTAAAAGACCCAGCCACGTTTCATCTTCAATGCCCTTGCTGATGGAAGGAGGTTTGCACTAAAATCTCACGATACATGGCCCCATTCATTCTTTCATGTACACGGATCAGTCGTCCTGGTCCCTTTGCAGAGAAACAGCCCCAAAGCATGATGTTGCCACCCCCATGCTTCACAGTAGGTATGGTGTTATTTGGATGCAACTCAGCATTCACTCTCCTCCAAACACGACGAGTTGTGTTTCTACCAAACAGTTCTACTTTGGTTTCACCTGAGCATATGACATTCTCCCAATACTCTTCTGGAACATCCAAATGCTCTCTAGCAAACTTCAGACGGGCCCGGATATGTACTGCCTCAAGCAGGGGGACACGTGTGGCACTGCAGGATCTGAGTCCCTGGCGGCGTAGTGTGTTACTGACAGTAGCCATTGTTATGTTAGTCCCAGCTTTCTGCAGGTTATTCACTAGGTCCCCCCCGTGTGGTTCTGGGATTTTTGCTCACCGCTCTTGTGATCATTTTGACCCCACGAGGTGAGATCTTGCATGAAGCCCCTGATCGAGGGAGATTATCAGTGGTCTTGTATGTCTTCCATTTTCTAATTATTGCTCCCACAGTTGATTTCTTCACACCAAGCTGCTTGCCTATTGCAGATTCAGTCTTCCCAGCCTGGTGCAGATCTACAATTTTGTTTCTGGTGTCCTTCCATAGCTCTTTGGTCTTCACCATAGTGGAGTTTGGAGTGTGACTGTTTGAGGTTGTGGACAGGTGTCTTTTATATTGATAACAATGTCAAACAGGAGCCATTACTACAGGTAATGAGTGGAGGACAGAGGAGCCTCTTAAAGAAGAAATTACAGGTCTGTGAGAGCCAGAAATCTTGCTTGTTTGTAGGTGACCATATATTTATTTTCCACCATAATTTGCAAATAAATTCTTAAAAAATCAATGTGATTTTCTAGATATGTTTTCTCATGTTGTCTCTCATAGTTGAGGTCTACCTATGATGTCAATTACAGGCCTCTCTTTTTAAGTGAGAGAACTTGCACAATTGGTGGCTGACTAAATACTTTTTTTCCCCACTGTATATACTTTTTCACATTTTGTCACCTTACAACCACAAACTTATATATATTTTATTGAGATTTTAAGTGATAGACCAACACAAAGTAGCAGATAATTGTGAAGTGGAACAAAAATGATACATGGTTTTCAAAATTTTAATCAAATAAAAATCTGAAAATCTGTCCACCGGACAACTATAAGACGTGCACGCCATAAATCTGGCCTTTATGGAAGAGTGGCAAGAAGAAAACCATTGTTGAAAGAAAGACATAAGAAGCGTCGTTTGCAGTGTGCCACAAGCCATATAGGGAACACAGCAAACATGTGGAAAAAGGTGCTGTGTGGTATAAGAGTAATACTGCTCATCACCCTGAATACACCATCCCCACTGTGAAACATGGCGGTGGCAGCATCATGCTGTGGGGAGGTTTTTCTTCAGCAGGGACAGGGAAGCTGGTCAGAGTTGATGGGAAGATAGATGGAGCTAAATACAGGCCAATCCTGGAAGAAAACCTGTTGGAGGCTGCAAAAGACTTGACACTGGGAAGGGGATTCACTTTCCAGCAAGACAATGACCCTAAAACATACAGCCAGAGCTACAGTGTAATGGTTTAGATCAAAGAATATTCATGTGTTAGAATGGCCCAGTCAAAGTCCACACCTAAATCCCATTGAGCATCTGTGGCAAGACATGAAAATTGCTGTTCAGAGATCCTCTCCATCCAGTTTGGCTGAGTTTCAGCTATTTTGCAAAGAAGAATGGGCAAAAATCTCAGTCTCTAGATGCGCAAAGCTGGTAGAGACATAAACCAAAAGACTTGCAGCTGCACAGTAATTGCAGCGAAAGGTGGCTCTACGAAGTATTGATATAGGGGGGCTGATTACTTTTGCACGTCACACTTTCAGATTTTTATTTGATTAAAATTTTGAAAACCATGTATCATTTTCATTCCACTTCACAATTATCTGCTACTTTGTGTTGGTCTATCACTTAAAATCTCAATAAAATACATTTAAGTTTGTGATTAGGTGACAAAATGTGAAAGAGTTCAAGGGGTATGAATACTTTTGCAAGCAACTGTAGATACACACAATAATAAGGCAACCTTTGTAGAAAAATATGTCTACTATACTAATGCCTCCTATGTATAAGAATATGACTACTAATATACAGGAATATAACTACTATAATATGACTCCTATGTACAGGAATATAATGACAACAATACTGCTTCCCATGTACAAGAATATAAAATTATTATGATACTGTCCCATGTACAAAATGATATCTACTTTAATACTGCTCACTATGTAAAAGAATATTACTGCATTATTATTTCCATGAACAAGAATATAAAACTATGATAAAATTGCCCCTAAGTACAAAAATATAACAACTTGAATACTGCCTCTAATATAATACTGCCTCCTATGTACCAGTATATAACTACTATAATACTGTCTCCTATGTACAATATACAGTAATTGCTATAATACTGCACTCTAGGTACCAAAATATAACTTCTATATTACAGTCCCTATGTACAAGAATATAACTATGATCATACTGCCCCCATTTGCAAGAGTAGAACTTGTTTTATTACTAGTGTTGATGTACAAGAATATGAATACTATAATAATTACTATAATACTGCCCCATGTTGAAGAGTATGACTAGTATAATATTACCCCTTATGCACAACAATCTAACTACTATAATTCTACCCAGTATACGTTACTACTATAATACTGGCTCACATGTGCAAAAATACAGTATATCAACTATAATTGTGCTCCCTATAAACAAGAATATAATTACTATAATACTGCCCCCTATGTACCAGAATATAACTACTGTAATACTGCCTCCAATAGGCCTGACGGGTTGAAGAATTTTCCTATCCAACTGAAGCTGCTCTTTAACTACCACAAAATTTGACTTAAATCACATTGATTGCCGGGATCCCACTGGTCATAGCGTGTTTTCGGCTTTTTCAATATTGTGTATGCAAAGCATTTTATGACCTGTGTAATTGGATGTGTGTTCTCGTCGCTATATACGAGCTGCATGAAATGAATTTGAGCTGCGGAGATTAAAGATGAGAAACACATTATTTCTCTGGCCATAAAAATGTTCTTTTAGTAAAGAAATTAAAATACTAATCCATTCTTAAAGTCCCAGAATTCTTGGAGCCTCAGGAAAGTCTCAGAGTTGAACTTTTTTTTTTAAAACTGTAGTTTTTAATATAAAACAGGTATTTCTGTGTGACACATGAGACAGCAGCAATTTAAAGGGGAACTACAGGGCAACTGTCATTCCATCATTGTAATTATCTACCATATTATCCTACTGACTCCATAATATAAAAATATCAAAAATATCATCTGAATGGCCGTGTGACTTGCCCTGTGGCAGCATCTGTTAATTTGTTTTGATCCTCATAAAGGGTGCAGGCTATTGGAAAAAACAACTGGTGGTTAGAGTGCAAGGGGTCAAAAGGAAATAAGGGTATGAAACTAATGGAAGTGGTGAGAGGGATGGGAAGGAATGGAATTCTGTGAAAGAGAAGGGGTTATGGGATTGAGTAAGGGAAGGAAGTATGATGGCTGGATTGGAAAGTGAGAATGGAAAAAGAAAGGAAGGAAAGTGGAATAGAAGAGAGGAAAGGGAGGAAAAAAGACTGACGAAGAGGGATGAAGGAGATGATGGAAGCGCAGGAGAAGGATGGGATAAAGAGTGTGCAGGAGTAAGGCTAACTTCAAATTCATGTCAGAGGCTCTAATAGAAGCTCCATCACAGTTACCATCAAAAAAGCCAGAACAAATAGCACAACTCTTTGCATATTTTTTTGCGGTAAAATGATAGAAGCTTAACAAACTCCATTATAGTCAAGGGAGTCTATAAAACATTTTTGTCTATCATAAGACAGATTAGCCAATGCCATTATTTTTTACAGACATGAACCTTGCCTTATGGGGATCCTACTGGTGCTGCTGACTTAGACTTTTATGTATATTATTGGAGCAAGAGATTCTGTTTCAATCAGATTCCATCAGAGGTAGCATTGGCATTCCACTAAAGCAGCAGAGGGCACCAGTATCCTGTGCCACAACAGCTTCAATCAGACAGCAAGGGAAGAGTGCACTGTTGCCCTAGGAATAGACAGTGGCGTCACAGAAGCCCAGGAAGACAGAGCATGTGTAAACACAGAGGCTCATGCATGGCAGGGATAGAGAGAGAGAGAGGCCCAGTCAGGGTACCCCAGATGTCGATACCTGAATCCTTGCACCCATCCTCGTGAGAGAGTGCAGAGCCATAGTGAAGGAGAGAGAAAGTTGGCTGCAGTGGAGACAGAATAAATGCAAACTTTAGAGAGAGAGACATGTGCAAAGAAACACCATATAGTGTAAGTATATACAGTGGGTATGGAAAGTATTCAGATCCCTTTAAATTTTTCACTCTTTGTTTCATTGCAGCCATTTGCTAAAAGAAAAAAAAGTTCATTTTATTTCTCATTAATGTACACTCAGCACCCCATCTTGACAGAAAAAAAAACAGAAATGTAGATATTTTTCAAAATTTATTAAAAAAGAAAAACTGAAATATCACATGGTCATAAGTATTCAGACCCTTTACTGTGACACTCATATTTAACTCACATGCTGTCCATTTCCTTCTGATCCTCCTTGAGATGGTTCTACTCCTTCATTGGAGTCCAGCTGTGTTTAATTAAACTGATTGGACTTGATTAGGAAAGGCACACACCTGTCTATATAAGACCTCACAGCTCACAGTGCATGTCAGAGCAAATGAGAATCATGATGTCAAAGGAACTGCCCAAGGAGCTCAGAGACAGAATTGTGGCAAGGCACAGATCTGGCCAAGGTTACAAAAGAATTTCTGCAGCACTCAAGGTTCCTAAGAGCACAGTGGCCTCCATAATCCTTAAATGGAAGAAGTTTGGGATGACCAGAACTCTTCCTAGACCTGGCCGTCCATCCAAACTGAGCAATCGTGGGAGAAGAGCCTTGGTGAGAGAGGTAAAGAAGAACCCAAAGATCACTATGGCTGAGCTCTAGAGATGCAGTAGGGAGATGGGAGAAAGTTCCACAAAGTCAACTATCACTGCAGTGCTCCACCAGTCGGGACTTTATGGCAGAGTGGCCCGAAGGAAGCCTCTCCTCAGTGCAAGACATATGAAAGCCCGCATAGAAATTGCCAAAAAACACATGAAGGACTCCCAGACTATGAGAAATAAGATTCTCTGGTCTGATGAGACGAAGATTGAACTTTTTGGCGTTAATTCTAAGCGGTATGTGTGGAGAAAACCAGGCACTGCTCATCACCTGCCCAATACAATCCCAACAGTGAAATATGGTGGTGGCAGCATCATGCTATGGGGGTGTTTTTCAGCTGCAGGGACAGGACGACTGGTTGCAATTGAAGGAAAGATGAATGCGGCCAAGTACAGAGATATCCTGGAAGAAAACCTTTTCCAGAGTGCTCTGGACCTCAGGCTGGGCCGAAGGTTCACCTTCCAACAAGACAATGACCCTAAGCACACAGCTAAAATAACAAAGGAGTGGCTTCGGAACAACTCTGTGACCATTCTTGACTGGCCCAGCCAGAACCCTGACCTCTACCCAATTGAGCATCTCTGGAGAGACCTGAAAATGGCTGTCCACCAACGTTCACCATCCATCCTGACGGAACTGGAGAGGATCTGTAAGGAAGTATGGCAGAGGATCCCCAAATCCAGATGTGAAAAGCTTGTTGCATCATTCCCCAGAAGACTCATGGCTGTACCTGCTCAAAAGGGTGCTTCTACTCAATACTGAGCAAAGGGTCTGCAATGAAATAAAGAGTGAAAAATTTAAAGGGGTCTGAATACTTCCCGTACCCACAATATATATATATATATATATATATATATATATACTGGTGAAGAATCAACAAGTGGGACACAATCGTGAAGTGGATCGAAATTTATTGGATATTTTAAACTTTTGTAAAAAATAAAAAACTGAAAAGTGGGGCGTGCCAAATTATTCGGCCCCCTTAAGTTAATACTTTGTAGCGCCACCTTTTGCTGCGATTACAGCTGCAAGTCGCTTGGGGTATGTCTCTATCAGTTTTGCAAATCGAGAGACTGAAATTCTTGCCCATTCTTCCTTGGAAAACAGCTCGAGCTCAGTGAGGTTGGATGGAAAGCGTTTGTGAACAGCAGTTTTCAGCTCTTTCCACAGATTCTCGATTGGATTCAGGTCTGGACTTTGACTTGGCCATTCTAACACCTGGATACGTTTATTTGTGAACCATTCCATTGTAGATTTTGCTTTATGTTTGGGATCATTGTCTTGTTGGAAGATAAATCTCCGTCCCAGTCTCAGGTCTTTTGCAGACTCCAACAGGTTTTCTTCCAGAATGGTCCTGTATTTGGCTCCATCCATCTTCCCATCAATTTTAACCATCTTCCCTGTCCCTGCTGAAGAAAAGCAGGCCCAAACCATGATGCTGCCACCACCATGTTTGACAGTGGGGATGGTGTGTTCAGGGTGATGAGCTGTGTTGCTTTTACGCCAAACATATCGTTTTGCATTGTGGCCAAAAAGTTCGATTTTGGTTTCATCTGACCAGAGCACCTTCTTCCACATGTTTGGTGTCTCCCAGGTGGCTTGTGGCAAACTTTAAACGAGACTTTTTATGGATATCTTTGAGAAATGGCTTTCTTCTTGCCACTCTTCCATAAAGGCCAGATTTGTGCAGTGTACGACTGATTGTTGTCCTATGGACAGACTCTCCCACCTCAGCTGTAGATCTCTGCAGTTCATCCAGAGTGATCATGGGCCTCTTGGCTGCATTTCTGATCAGTCTTTTCCTTGTTTGAGATGAAAGTTTAGAGGGACAGCTGGGTCTTAGTAGATTTGCAGTGGTCTGATACTCCTTCCTTTTCAATATGATCGCTTGCACAGTGTTCCTTGTGATGTTTAAAGTTTGGGAAATCTTTTTGTATCCAAATCTGGCTTTAAACTTCTCCACAACAGTATCACGGACCTGCCTAGTGTGTTCCTTGGTCTTCATGATGCTCTCTGCGCTTTAAACAGAACCCTGAGACTATCACAGAGCAGGTGCATTTATACGGAGACTTGATTACACACAGGTGGATTATATTTATCATCATCAGTCATTTAGGACAACATTGGATCATTCAGAGATCCTCACTTAACTTCTGGAGTGAGTTTGCTGCACTGAAAGTAAAGGGGCCGAATAATATTGCACGCCCCACTTTTCAGTTTGTTTTTTTTTACAAAAGTTTAAAATAACCAATAAATTTCGTTCCACTTCACAATTGTGTCCCACTTGTTGATTCCACCATGTAACAATTTTCAAAAAAATATTTGTTCCCAGTTGTTAAGTGTGTTTTCCTGATTGTTTGTACCTTAAATGAATAGAAAAAAAAATATTATTCCCTGTAAACTTTGCTTTTGTGGTCAGCACAATGATATTTTGAAATTGATCTATTTTTAAGGATATTTGCATATCTGAGAGATGGAGAGACAGGATCTAATTGATTGGGATTGCATAGTAAGTGGGCAATGGCCATCACAGACAAAGGGGAATTGACCTAGACAGACAGGTGTGAATTCAATATCTATTCAGATTCTGATAATGACAGTATTCACACTTCACCCCACACCCATTACAGGAGGAGCTTAGGAATGTAAATGTATATATTGTGTGTTACTCTGGTACCGGGTGATCAATCTTGCTCTGCTGAATCCTCAGTACACTCTTGAACTTTAATACTGCATGGAATAAAGACCATTTTTATCAAGTTTGGAGAGACATCCTTTTTCCTTACAGTTCACAGCAACTTAGTCAATTTAGATGGCATCAAGAGGTTGCATACATCCAGCAGACGCAAATATTATTTTGTTTGCTTATAGGTTGGTACAGGGGAGAGAAGAGAGCTATGCATTTTGCAATCCCAAGAATTTGGCGTGAACCGACTGATCACTCAACAAATTGCTACTTCTGCATGGTGGACCCTTCCAAACGTCGCACTGGCAAAAATGCACCGCCTGTAACGTATCCTGACATTCCGTCATCTATTGCCCTAGTACCACACTGCCCTGAACTTCCTGTACCAACACCTCCAGACAGAGCTACACCACCTTCAAAAGAAAGCAGCAGGTCAGACATCGAGGAAGACGTTGAAGATCACGATTTCTCTTCATATGCAGATGAGGAGCGGAAGCCATACAACCCTAACCAAAAAGACCTCAATGATCTGATCAGAGTCCTTGGTCTCACCAAGTCCAACACTGAGCTTCTGACTTCAAGGCTCAAGCAATGGAACTTATTAGAAGAAAGCATCAAAGTCACAGATCAGAGGAAGTGTCACCAAGTTTTTTCCATCTTCTTCAGTCATCAAGATGGACTGTGCTTCTGCAACAATGTAGCCGGTCTATTCGAGGCTATAGGTATCACCTGTAACCCGAATGAGTGGCACATCTTCATAGACAGCTCATGCAAGAGCCTCAAAGCCGTGCTGCTTCACAATGGGAACAAGTATCCGTCTCTTCCTGTAGCTCACTCGGTGCACCTGAAAGAAGAATACACCAGTGTCAAGATGTTGCTAGGTGCCTTGAAGTATGATGAGTACGGCTGGGAAGTTATCGGAGATTTCAAAATGGTGTCATTCCTGATGGGCCTCCAAGGTGGTTTTACTAAGTATCCTTGCTTTATTTGCCTTTGGGACAGCCAGGATACTGAAGCGTACTACCACAGGCGGGACTGGCCTCAGCGGACAGAGTTCACTGTGGGGAAGAACAATGTAAAGTGGGAGCCACTGGTGGACCCACGCAAGGTGCTGATGCCACCACTACACATCAAGTTGGGGCTCATAAAACAATTTGTCAGGGCTCTAAATAAGGAGTCGAGAGCTTTCAATTACCTCCAAGATCTTTTACCTAAGCTGTCTGAAGCAAAGCTCAAAGCTGGTGTCTTCGTCGGACCACAAATCAAGAAGATCATAGAGTGCAGTGAATTTCCCAAGAAGCTGAATAGGAAGGAGAGAGCAGCTTGGAACAGGTTTGCTCGCGGCTTCCTAGGCAATCATAAAGATGAAAACTATGTACAACTGGTTCAGACTCTGATAAAGAACTATGCTGCAATGGGCTGCAGGATGTCACTCAAAATCCATATCCTTGATGCTCATCTTGATAAGTTCAAAGAGAACATGGGAGCTTATTCAGAGGAGCAAGGCGAGTGCTTTCACCAGGACATTATGAACTTTGAACGACGTTACCAAGGACAATATAACGAAAACATGATGGGCGACTATATTTGGGGATTGATTCGTGAAACTGATTTGCAGTATAGTCGTAAATCTCGGAAAACCGCACACTTCTGAACAGTTTTTGGTAATCTGTGTAAATTTGCAATGCATATAGTGTTCTTAGTCTGACTGTATAAATGAGAGTGGAAGAGTGAAGAAATCAGGCGATACCTTTTAGAGGCTAACTGAGTATATTTATAAGTAAGCTTTCAGGAGTACTCGCTCCCTTCATCAGACATGGTGTGATACAAGAACTGAAAATTAACAGATTTTTATACACATGGTTTTCAAAGCATTTTAGAGTCCTTAAAAAAATTGCAATCTAAGTAGAGAAGTTATTTACAACAGGTCAAAAAAACAGTCTGGAAACTTGTGGTGCGTGACGGAGGGATCAGTAATTCTTGCTGTTATCTGTTTGCTATCAGGAGGTGATTTGTGTCCCTCACAGGTCATACATAGTGTGATTTGAAGCTGTCATGAATATTGAGTTCAGTTCATGGTTCAAACATAGTGTGACATGAAGCTGGCATGAATATTAAGTCCAAATTGCAGAGTTTGAAATTTTTGCATAAATTTGTACTCCATTTCTTTCCTTTTCTCCTGTGTCTTAAAATGTCCCATTAAAACCACAACCCGCAAATCTTCAATAGAGTGGTTTTCTCCGGATAAATGTGCGGCCACTGGGAGATCTGTTCTGCTGTTATTAATATTGGATCTGTGTGAGTTCATTCGTTGACTGAGTCTCTGCCCTGTTTCCCCCACATAGAGGCCTGTGGTGGGACATTGCACACACATTATGAGGTACACCACATTGGAAGACCTGCAGGAGAATGTCCCCCTAATTCTGTGCACCTGTTGTGACTGTGGGATAGGTACACTGTCAGCGGTGTGGATGTGCTTGCAGGTCATGCACCTTTTATGTAGGCAAGGTGAGGTGCCATTTTCAGTTGGGGCCTTCAGGGCACTCCGGACAATAATGCGCCTCAGGTTTGGTGGTTGTCGAAAGGAGAGGAGAGGGGGGACTGGAAATATGTCCTTGAGTCTGTTGTCCCTATGTAGCACAGGTTGGAGCTCCTTGGCAATCCTTCGTAGGATCTCCAGCTGTGGGTTGTAGGTGACAACTAGGGGCACTCGGGCATCTTTCTGGGTCTCTCTATATGTGAGCAGACTGTCTCTGTTAATGGCTGCTGCTTTGTTTAATTGGTTGTCTGTCACTTTTGGTTTGTATCCCAATCTGAGAAATTTCATCCTCAGATCCAGGAGGTGCTTGTCCAGGCCTGTTTTGTCGGAGCAAATACGATTGTATCGTATAGCCTGGCTGTAGATTATAGATTGTCTTGTGTGCTTGGGGTGGAAGCTGTCGTTTCTCAGGTAGGCCGTTCTGTCTGTGGGTTTGTGGTATATTGATGTGAGTAGCCGGTGGTCTTTAATGTATATTGTGGTATCCAGAAAGTGAATTTCACTCCCTGAATAGCTAAGTTTAAGGTTGATGGTCGGGTGAAAGTCATTGAAGTCATTATGGAATTGAAGTAGGGCCTCCTCACCTGCAGTCCAGATGACAAGGATATCATCCATATAACAAAGGTAAATCATAGGTTTGGTGGTGCATGTTGATAAATATGTTCCTTCCATTTCTGCCATAAAGAGATTTGCATATCGGGGTGCACATCTGGTCCCCATTGAAGTTCCCATTCGCTGTAGCTATAGATCCTCTCCAAAGGTAAAATGGTTGTGGCTAAGGATGACTTGTATGAGCTGCGTTACTGGTTCTGTTGGGAGGTTTTGTTTTGCCAGGTGTACCCGACATGCTGCAACTCCATCCTTGTGGGGAATGTTGGTATACAGGGATTCCACATCCATGGTGGCCAAAATGGTACCCTCAGGTAGAGGGCCCAGGGCATTCAGTTTGTTAAGAAGGTCAGTGGTGTCCTGGATATAGCTTGGAGTATCCCTGACAAGGGGTTTTAGGAGATTTTCCACCCAACCTGTATAAATGAGAAGTTGAAAAATCGTCTGTTTCTATAGTAAAAATGCATAATTTTCGTTGCCGTGGTCACAAAAGCGAAGTTTATGATGAATGTAAGCAATTTTTAATTTGTTTTAGACATAAGCAATTGGAATATAACATTTAAAACCTGGGAACAAAATTTGTGTTACATAGTGTCTTCACCAAAAAATTTAAATTTTATATCTTTATGTTTGAAGCCTGAAATGTGGCAAAAGGTTGAAAAGTTCAAGGGGGCCGAATACTTTCGCAAGGCACTGTATATATATATATCTAAAAGCAAGTTTTCAACTGGTGATATCTCCGGAAATAATAATAATAATTTCATAATGTTTTATTTTTAGATATAACTGGTTAATGTGACACCAACTCCCCCCTTTCCATCCTCAGCTTTTCTGTATTATACAGGAGCCCACCCACCCATATTAACAGTGAGAAGCAGTGAGAGGATTTCTGCTTTCAGTAGAGAAAAAGAGTAAATAATATATAAGGCACTGAACATAGATTTCAAAGAAAGGAGACAAATTTTCTTAATAAAGTATATACATTTATTGCCACAAATATTGCCAGGAAATCATAAGTTGTTTGCAAGTTTAGATACGCTTTACTAAAGAGTCAGCATACAATACATTGTGCAGGGTTTGATACATTGGGGGGAACTGCTAATGTCATGGTTTTCTGGCACAAAAGTTGCCCATTTTTTGGGCGACAGCATTTGTGCCAAAAATGTACTTTGTCCATTTTCTGACCTGTTCACCTTGAGAAAAGTGGGCAGGATAGGGAAAGGCAGCCTCAGCCCACAGATTTTCTACACCAGAAAACTGTCATGAGTGATGCACTGTGCAGTCCAAGTTACATACAGGTTCATCTCAATAAATTAGAATATCTTTGAAACGTTTATTTATTTCAGTAATTGAATTAAAAAGTGACCTCCTATATTTTCTAGATTCATTACACACAGAGTGTTCTATTTCAAGTGTTTTATTTCTGTAAATGTTGATTATGGATTACAGGTAATGAAAACCAAAATCTAAGAAAAGTTGAATATTGTAAAGTTCAGTATGTCACCTGCCAAGGTTTCCTAAGGCTTTAAATGGTCCCTCAGTCTGGTTCAGTAGGACACACAATCATGGAAGACGCTGATTATGAATTGTATTACTGAATTACTGAAATGAATGAATGTTTCAAAGATATTCTAATTTATTGAGATACACCTGTATTCCTATATGTCAGATAAGCATACGTCAGATAGCCTAAAACAAATCTCAACGCTCCCACATGGTCTGCCACAACAAACCACGTCCACTTTCTAGCCAGGCCATGCCAGCACCTCGATGACTGTCATATAGGCCAAAATTGTGGACTGCCAGCACAGTTGTGCCCTCCCCACTGGTCTAACTACAGAATGATACATTGTGCAGCCTGTGACATACTGTGCAAAAGGACATGATACATGTACATGATATATATCAGAAATTCCCAGCCCACAAGCAGCAGGATTTAGGTGTCAGCTCAGCAATATGTTCTAGGAGAACAGCCGTGCATTACTTCCTCTAAGCAACTTGTCAATCTCCTGCCATGTGTCTTGAGGAATCTACAGCTTGTAATCACCAGCCTCATCATCATCCTCTGCGGACTTCATGTGCTGTGGAAGTGGCTCAGATTTTGCATTGTAAGAAGTTTTAGGGTCAATATTTGTGCAGGAAGTTGAAGACTGTAACCACAATATGTCTCGAGAGAGAGAGAGAGGGTACTTCTTGGATTTGAAGGAAAGTGAACTTGTCAGCAGGAGCAGAGATACCAGGACCACACAGGGAATGTGGTATCCAGTGTCATATACACAAGTGCTCCCAGCTGCCGCCTCATAGCGTCGCTCCACATAGCAGCCCTCAAACTAATTAGACAATAACATGTAATGTGATTATTACATATAATTAGGAGAAGTTCAACAGCGAGAGCAGCAACTTCATCAGGATTTAACAATGAAGCTTTATAGAGAAGAAATGAGTGACAAGTACATCTCCTATGCCTCCTACACAGACAGGATCCAAAGTGCAACACTGCAAGTACAGTGCATGAACAATACTGTGCCACTGATGTATCTAAGCCTTTCAGGTGTGGTGCTGTGGCATTAGTGTATTTAAGCCCATCAGGTGTGGTACTGTGGCATTAGTGTATTTAAGTCTTTTGTGTGATACTGTGCCCCTGATGTATCTAAGCCTCTCACATGTGATGCTGCAACATTAGTGTATCTAAGCCTCTCATGTGTGATACTATGCCACTGATGTATTTAAACCTGTCAGGTGTAGTACTGTGGCATTAGTGTATTTAAGTCTCTTGTGTGATACTGTGCCACTGATGTATCTAAGTCTATCATGTGAGATAATGTGCTACTGATGTATCTATATTACATATATGTGATACTGTGCCACTGATCCAACTATGGGACTTTGTATTTAGCCTCTCACGCATGCATGACTTTTCCTTTCGTCACAAAAGTCAAAAGCATGACTTAAGAAAGCTTCTGTCATATTTTTCACATTGGGGTGAATGCGGACACCCGACTAAGGGGATTCCGTCTGCATCTGCCATTTAATATCAGTTGCTCTCATCCTTTGATGGATGACAGCAAAGGACATTAATAATGGTAGTGTGAACCCACCCTTCAGCTGTGGCTCTTTTGGCTGCATTCTAAAAGTACAAACTCAGCTGGAAGTCAGTAAATAGAGTTATGGCTACATTAGGTCAGATTAATTGTAAGCTACAAGAAACTAAAGCACCAACGCAGAGGCGTAGCTAGGGGTTCAGCACAGGGGGGACAAACATGTCCAAGTGGGCCCCTAACTTAGGTATACTGATTATTATCACTATACAGTGATCGTATAGTTGTATATATCGGCTCTGCAGACCAGTTAGGTGAATACAGGGCAGTACAATTTAGTGATTTACAGGCGACGTCTCTGACTAATCATTCAAATTCCCCATCTCTTTCATCTGGACTGCTATGACCACTTCTTTCAATCTCTGTAAAGTTTGCAGCACAGACATCTTTGTCTTCTTACTTTTCCAGACACCTGACGGTCCCACATTGTCCTCACCTACACACCCATCCTGCTGCTACCCCCAATTATAAAATATATAATATAACCCCTCCATAATGAATAATACCCCGAGATGAATGTTTAATAACTTCCCTATGTACCCCCTTTAAATAGTGCCCCTTATTAATAATGCCCCAGATATTTCCTAATTAAAAGGTAAATAAAAGGTAAAAAAATTAGTGGGGTTCCAATACCAAGGACCCCCATGATCAGCTGTTTGAATGAACCGTGGTACCTGTGGCATCGCATTTCTTCCCACAGCGCTTTGAACAGAACGTTCACAGAGGTTTCCTCTGTGGACTTTCTGCTTCAATTATATCTATAAGGAAACCACCGGCGTTTCCATAGTATGCAGCGTTTTCCAAAACTACGACTGTTTTGGAAATCGCAGCGTGTCCACTTTGCATATTTTACCGCAATGCGGGGATGGGATGGGTTCCACGTGGCGAAAACGCCACAGGAAAAAAAAAAACAGCATTTTACAGACTGCGCTGGACAACCCCTTTTAATGTAAGATCACTTTTCAATAAAGTTATCCAATCTCTAACCACCTTGCACCAGGCAGCAGGACTCTTCCAGGAGAATGAGTTAAACTGCAATGTTGAGTGCTTTCCACCCTGAGTCATTGCTCTATTGATCATTCATTGGAATCTTATAAAACATTCCTTCTAGCCGTTTATTCCTTCCTTTGGACTATAGGATTTTACTGCCCTTGCTTTAGCTATGCACGTCTATGGCTTGTTCGTCGGCTTCTGAGCATGTAAATAAAATGATATTTGTCACCCGGGAGCCGTGCAGTAAAGTGATGCCATTTATTTTAACTTTCAGACTGATCACCATTTTATTTGCTGTCAGATATTTTTAAGAGTCACTTTGTGTCCTGTGGACGCCCCTGTTTTCTGTCAGTGACGGAAATGTCAGTTCTCAGCATAAACGACACCACTGCGCCGCAGGGAACAAGACATGACAAGGAGGCGGCTGATCAACCAGAACTCAGGACCTGAGACTCTGTGCAGGAGTCTTTAACAGGAGTGGATGAGAGTTGTAGTCTAGCTCTAACAGTGCTATCAGTGAGGTTTAGTTTCCACACATCCTCTGAGACTACAGCTTCCTGGGACTTGTAGTCCTATAGCAGTCATATGAGATATTTATTGTAAGGCTGGTGATAACTTCACATCTTTATATTTTATTTTCAGTGACGCAGAAATCAAATGAACCCTTTTAGTACCCAGCGATTTTCTTGGTTTTTTTTTTTTGCCCCCATTTTGCAAGAGCCATAACTTTTCTATTTTCCCAACGACATAGCCATATGAGAACTTGTCTGTGAGAAATGTATTTTCCAATGGCACCATTCAATTTTCCATACAGTGCATTGCAAAACAGTAAAGATATTATTTGGGGGGTGGGGGACACAATTCTGCTATTTCTTTTGAGTTTAGTTATATGCTATTCACTAAGGGGTAAAAAAGATGTCAACTCTATTCTGCAGAACTTGATTCATGCATTCAGGTTAGTGGGACTCTTTAGAGATTAGGTGAGCAGGATATACTTGTGTTGTTAACTCAATTGTTCAGATCAGTATGGTTACAGCAATAGCAAATTTAAGGTTAGCACTATTGCCTTGTAGTGCTGAGGTCCTGGGCTCAAATCCAACCTAGAGAAAAATCTGCAGTTTATATGTTCCCCCTTGTGTGCATGGGTTTCCCCCCACACCCCAAAGACATACTAATAGGGAATTTACATTGTGAGACTTACTGGAGACAGTGAGTGATGGCAATGTCTGTAAAGCACTGCAGAATATGTTGACGCTATATAAGAAAGTGCAAACTAAATACGGTATGCATTATTACTTTGAAAAAATTTTTTTGCTTTGCATGGTCATCTTCTGATACGCATAGCTTTTTTTTTATATTTCTATATATGGAGCCGTAAGGGTTCTATTTTTGTGGATGTATCTGTAGTTTGTGTAGCTTGCAAATGAATGTATGGACTGTAAACAAGTGTAACAAATACATAAATGTTTCATTGCACTGATGGTAAGAAGAGATCTTGAAAATGGTGAGAAACTGAAACACAAGGTTGTGTTTGCAATGTTATATGGATAGAGTAACATTATTTTATGCATACACCAGAGGATCAGACTGCGGTGCCCCACATCCCGTCATTCTCTCATTATCTGGAAATACATAAAGACACTGGATGTGAGTTATGTATTACCTGCCCAGCGTCTATATTTCCCCGTCCCTCTAAATACACAGCGACATTTACTCATGCTGTTTGGAGGCGTAATGATGATTTTATCAGCGAATTGATTTCCTGGGGAATTGCAGATTGGCCTTGTACTCTTTTTTGGGTCATACTTGCTGTTGCATGTGAGGTGTTGCAATTATCCCGACGTGTGAATGAGAGGGGTTAGAGCGGCGAGGTATTAGGCTGGAATATTAGAGGGGATCTGCTGGTAAGCTCCAGGAAATTAAAACCAGGCGGCCAGCTCTGTGCAATAAAACGGGGCAGAGATTCAGTCTTTCCAGTCATGTGAGTGCAGAGTATAAAAAGTAAAGGTAAGAAGCGGAGAAACAATCCCCTGAGTCCAATAAACTAAAAACTATCGTAATATCAACAAACTGATCCCAAGAGCTGACACTCTAATCTGAAGTGCCAGACAGCAGGATTAAACCTGACTAGTCCTAATATACCTGAAAACACTTAAGGAACAGGATATCTGGATATAAAATTTGTCCACAAATCAATATCACCTGATCACACTACTTCTTGGTCATGTTACTACAGGTAATCTATACATTAAACAAGATGACAGTAGAAGTATAAATGTATGACAGTCCTAAAAACTGAGATGTCAACTCCCCATCACCTGCAGGGGCAGCACACTGTCAGATGGACAATAATAAGAAGTGTTAATCCAGCACAGCCTCTTGGAGAACAGTGAACAGAGTCTTCTGCAAAAAAGATTTTGGATAAGGCCATGTCCTCTACAGGTGCCGTCACTCCACTATAGGCTAAGCCATGCTTCCTTTTGCAGTGCGTCGTGCTTGCTTTTTCTGATGGGAACACAATATATGCTGGTCATGCCACCTTTTTGTGCCCACATAACATACAAAATGACTGCTAGCCCAGATGCTTCCCTTTTGAGTAGTAAAATGCTCTTCCGAGTTGGTGACACTCCAAGCTATCCTCAATTTATGGAAAAGTTCCTCCTTCCAAGCTGGTTCACTCCTTGACCATGCGAGAACAGACTCTTAAGTGGTTACTAACTTTTCAGACAACTTAACTAAACTAAAATGTTGCTGCTATTTGCCTGAAAAACTTCCCCCTTCCAGCTGATTTACAGTTAACTCCTTTGTTACCAGGGAAGTGCATCCCCAGCAGCAAGACAGTAAGACAATGAGATGAGGGGGAAGGGATTTCTCTCTTCACACAGGGAATGCAGATGAGAGGGGTTGATCCTACTCACAGCCTGCACAGACATGTCTGCAAACTACAAGGACTGAAGATTGTGCAGCATCACTTATTACAGCTTATAATGTAACAAAAGTCTTTCATGTACTTGTATCTACTTCTGGCGCTTGTGTACTTACAGATGAGATATATTTCACAGACAGCAAGCAGTTTTCCTGATTGTACTCAAAGATTGCTCTTTTCCTATGTCTTGCCTGCATGCCTCTCATGGTAGATGCTGGAATGTAGTGGGTACGTGCATATATTTGCTCTATATTTTCAGCTCAGTGTTCCTGGATTGCTTATATTATGTTCACATATTATGTGATATGGTAAAATTGCATGTAAACAAACCAAATTAGGTATAATGGATTGGGGAGGGGGGCAGACTGCTCTTTATTGTACACGCCCACAGCCTCGAAGTAAAATACAAAATGTGCTTAAGCCAAAATGGGGACATTAGCAGCAGAAAAACTGATAGGACATACATTATACAGTCATAGAATAGATTATACAGTCATAGAACAGACTGCCTAGCAAGACTCTACAGATATTTCAACTTTTTATGAAAAATCAGGTACCATTCCAAATAACATGAGCATGCACACAGTATAACATTATACAATGTAGTGCACATCCTAATAATAAACCCTTTCCATGCACCAAGCCAAAATCTGTAAAGTGTGCATCTGCACCAATTCATACATATTTAGGTTCCACTTGTGATTTTGGCTCACAAATGCTGAAGCAAAATACCAACCAAATACTGCTGTCTGAATGAGGACTTCAATCCCAACCCTTTGTAGGCACATCTTCCCTCTCTACAGCACATTTCAACTCTCAGCAATATATCTTACTGCTTTATGGCATATTTTTCCTTTCCTTGAATACTATTGTGGGTGCCGCAATGGCCTCCAGCTAATCAAAGGGAAGCTTATTCATTGGCAGCCAATCATTTTTGTTCTCAGAAAGCTGTGGCCTAACAATTTACTTAGGGTGAATGATCTCCCTTATTGGATGCAGATTACAATTGATGTAGGCAATGATATTCAGTTCAAAGCAGCCTCCTCATAGTTCTAGTTATTGCATTATTATAATAATGCAGCAACCCGGCAGAAGGTCAGGAGGTTGAGAGTAGTAGTGGTGGTAACCTCTATCAAGACTCTCCAGCACTCCTCAAGGGCCTGCAGTGTGGAATATGGTGGTTGTAGTCTCCCCTAGGGCGCTAACCTGCAGTCCCTGAGCCTGATGTTCGTTGGAATGCAGAATGGAAGACTCCAGAGGCAATGTAGAATGATTCAAATCCTCACAGTTTACTTATAGAAAACAGGGAACAAATAGCAACTTCACTTGGCTGGAGTGATAGAGTGATGGAGTGATGGTACTCCCTGGGGTCAGTCCCAGTGCTTTAGTCTCTCAAGTTCGTAACATGCCGGCAATGCTCCAGCTGCAGGCTGCAAACTTAATCAAAGGGTGTCTAACCTGGCCTGAGGCTCATAAACTGGATCGTAATTATGAAGTCCATCCAACAATTTACCCTCACAGTTGTCTCTGCACATTAGCCCACAAATTGGACAGGTCCGTGGCCCCATATCCTGACTGCAAAACAACACTGGAGCTGACTTGAAACTGATAGCGTCTTAGTTGGACTCCAGCTTACATTCCCTCTCCCTAACTCAGAGGGAGAAGGCTCAATTACTGCTCCCTCTCATTAACATGTCCTAAGTCAAGGGCTGTAGCATCCCTCAGCCCAACCAAGTGGTAGATTCCACTTAAGGCCCCACATAGTGAGCCACAGCCAAAAAGCGCTGCGGAAAAGACGGCGGCAGAAACGCATCACGTTTTTCTGCAGCACTTTTCACAGAAAATCTGCAGGGTTTTCCTCTGCGGACTATCTGTCCCTATTATACCTATATGGAAAATGCCAGTGTGTCCGTAGGTATTCTTGACATGCAACATTTTCGCAACGTGGGGCCCCTGCATTAAATTCCCAGAAAACCCCTGTAGTCTAAGGCCCCACATAGTAGAATGCAGCTAAAAAATGTTGTGGATAAAAACATGTTTGTCATTGTGTTTTTGCAAAGTTTTTCTCAGCGGATGTTCTTCCTTTATTAAACCAATAGGGAAAACAATAGCATTTCTGCTGGTATAATTGATATGCTGCGATTTTCAAAAATGTGGGAATTTTTGAAAACGCAGCTTTTCCGCAGTGGATTTTTTTTCTGCAGTGTGTGGATGGGATTAGCCAGAATCACATTCACTTGCAGCGGCAAAAACACTGCATTTTCACAACGTGGGGCTTTAGCCTTAATGTCACTATGGCATTATATGTATGACATAGGCACACATACAGTATGTATGGCATCTCTTAAAGTGGTAGTAATAAATGCCACAACTATACTCCTATAAGTCCTTGAATCTGGTATTAAACCTAGGGGTCTGGAAATCCAGCTAAATCAGCTCAGGGTACAGACATCCTCAATGCTGGATGAACAAAAATGTACCTGATAATGCAGACCAGCACCCCCAGCAGTGTCAATGTCTCATCAGCGCTGATATGAGGTAATGCACTGGAGGCTTTAAGATGCTGTTAGGCAGATGTCACAAATGCACCCATGGTACAGATACAGTAAGTACTCTTCTCATCTATCTGTGAAAGAACTTCTAATAGTTAAAAATTTCGCCTTTTGACCCCGAGTTAGCTGGATATTAGAATTTAGTTGTACTATTACCATCATTCCATATTTCTTATCTGTTTCTCCCAAATTATATAAAATGCGGCTGATAATTTCAGTATTTACACATTAATCAGTGGTACGTTACGCTCAGACGTCCAGATGTCTCCTAATAACGGTAATTATGGGAGAGCTCCTTCACCCCACACAATCCATGAACAAACAAACTCTTGGCTGATGGACACATTTCCAGGTTTATTTATTCATGGGGCGCCTCCTCGCCTGTATGAGGGGCTCATCATCACCTGCAGCTGTAGATCAGCACTGTACTGGGGGTGAGAAGCACTTATGTCACTGACTTCATTCTACAGGACCCCCCCAGTTGTCTTCTTGGGATGTGGCTGCCATCTTAACTACAATAACAGATAGCAAGAAACATCTGATAGAACCTGGTGATGATAGAGCCTGTACATTATGGGAGGTGACCTGCGCCAATGAAGAGAACAAAACCAAAAGATAACAAAATAAAAATGAAAAAAACAAAAAAAACTACAAAAGCAAGACGTACTGATGGATCTGTGATACCACTATGTAACACAAATTTTGTTCCCAGTTTTTAAATGTTATATTCCAATTGCTTATGTCTAAAACAAATTAAAAATTGCTTACATTCATCATAAACTTCGCTTTTGTGACCACGGCAACGAAAATTATGCATTTTTACTATAGAAACAGACGATTTTGCATCTTCTCATTTATACAGTCAGACTAAGAACACTATAGGCATTGCAAATTTATTCAGATTACCAAAAACTGTTCAGAAGTGTGCGGTTTTCTGAGATTTACGACTATACTGCAAATCATTTTCACGAATCAATCCCCAAATATAGTCGCCTATCATGTTTTCGTTATATTGTCCTTGGTAACGGCGTTCAAAGTACATAATGTCCTGGTGAAAGCGCTCGCCTTGCTCCTCTGAATAAGCTCCCATGTTCTCTTTGAACTTATCAAGATGAGCATCAAGGATATGGATTTTAAGTGACATCCTGCAGCCCATTGCAGCATAGTTCTTTATCAGAGTCTGAACCAGTTGTACATAGTTTTCATCTTTATGATTGCCTAGGAAGCCGCGAACCACTGCGACAAAACTGTTCCAAGCTGCTCTCTCCTTCCTATTCAGCTTCTTGGGAAATTCACTGCACTCTATGATCTTCTTGATTTGTGGTCCGATGAAGACACCAGCTTTGATCTTTGCTTCAGACAGCTTAGGTAAAAGATCTTGGAGGTAATTGAAAGCTCTCGACTCCTTATCTAGAGCCCTGACAAATTGTTTTATGAGCCCCAACTTGATGTGTAGTGGTGGCATCAGCACTTTCGTGGGTCCACCAGTGGCTCCCACTTTACATTGTTCTTCCCCACAGTGAACTCTGTTCGCTGAGGCCAGTCCCGCCTGTGGTAGTGCGCTTCAGTATCCTGGCTGTCCCAAAGGCAAATAAAGCAAGGATACTCAGTAAAACCACCTTGGAGGCCCATCAGGAATGACACCATTTTGAAATCTCCGATAACTTCCCAGCTGTACTCATCATACTTCAAGGCACTTAGCAACATCTTGACACTGGTGTATTCCTCTTTCAGGTGCACCGAGTGAGCTACAGGAAGAGACGGATACTTGTTCCCATTGTGAAGCAGCACGGCTTTGAGGCTCTTGCATGAGCTGTCTATGAAGAGGCGCCACTCATTCGGGTTACAGGTGATACCTATAGCCTCGAATAGACCGGCCACGTTGTTGCAGAAGCACAGTCCATCTTGATGACTGAAGAAGATGGAAAAAACTTGGTGACGCTTCCTCTGATCTGTGACTTGGATGCTTTCATCTAATAAGTTCCATTGCTTGAGCCTTGATGTCAGAAGCTCAGCGTTGGACTTGGTGAGACCAAGGTCTCTGATCAGATCGTTGAGGTCTTTTTGGTTAGGGTAGTATGGCTTCCGCTCCTCATCTGCATATGAAGAGAAATCGTGATCTTCAACGTCTTCCTCGATGTCTGACCTGCTGCTTTCTTTTGAAGGTGGTGTAGCTCTGTCTGGAGGTGTTGGTACAGGAAGTTCAGGGCAGTGTGGTACTGGGGCAATAGATGACGGAATGTCAGGATACGTTACAGGCGGTGCATTTTTGCCAGTGCGACGTTTGGAAGGGTCCACCATGCAGAAGTAGCAATTTGTTGAGTGATCAGTCGGTTCACGCCAAATTCTTGGGATAGCAAAATGCATAGCTCTCTTCTCTCCCCTGTACCAACCTATAAGCAAACAAAATAATATTTGGATTGAGAATTTGATTTAGGCCTATTTCACACTAATGACTAGTGATATTTACAATATTAACACAGTTAATCTGCTATTTAAGAGAGTAGCATTTATCCACTTACCTTCAAGAGTTTTCTTGCAGTGCTCACATGTGAAATGAGAAGCCCTTAGTTTGTCTTGGTCACCAACAGGCATGCCGAAGTATGATTTGTAGGCCTCACACATCTTAGCAGATGCTTCCACAGAGTACTTTTTCGCTCTTGTCTTTATAAACTGGCCACATACGTAGCAAAATGCGTCTGCTGGATGTATGCAACCTCTTGATGCCATCTAAATTGACTAAGTTGCTGTGAACTGTAAGGAAAAAGGATGTCTCTCCAAACTTGATAAAAATGGTCTTTATTCCATGCAGTATTGAAGTTCAAGAGTGTACTGAGGATTCAGCAGAGCAAGATTGATCACCCGGTACCAGAGTAACACACATTCCCCTTACGTCCGACAGCAGCACAATATGGGGTATCTCTGCCCCTGTGTGTTGTTTAGGACAGGTGGAACCTTTAATTAGCACCAAAAAGGTGCCTCCTACTAGCCCTATAAGAGGGCACAAGAGACCTCCCTCCACTGTGTTTTTTTCTGTCCTGTGTGGAACAGGTGGACGGAGGTCTCTTGTGACCTCCCGTTGCTAGGGGTTTTAGTTACTCCTGGCTTACCTTCTTGGGGTACCTCGGTCCCAAAGAAAAAACCTCCGGTCCTTCGGGCCTTCGCACCGCAGCGCAGCGTTATCCGGCATCCATCTGCAGGCAGCGCGATCCCGGAAGTAAGCGGGGAACCTCCGCGGCCGGAACTTTTCTCCGGTTCTGTGTTCCCAGGGGAAAGAAGCCTTTGCGCACCACCGCGCCCTACTTCCGGTTTTCTCGGAAAAAGTGCGGTAAGTTTGGAAATTTAAAATTTAAAGGCAAAATATAGAATTGATTTTTGCTGCTTGTATTTTGAGCCTCTGGCTTAGGCTTATGCTCCTCTATGTTCCAGTATGGCGTTTGACTTGTTTTGGTGCTGTATAAATGTTTCTTTGTTGGCTTCCTCCCCTCGCTGCTGGATTACATTTGAAAGGTCTGAATGCAGTCCTTTATTTGTTGAGTGAGTGGTTTCTAGCTCCTCTGCTGCGGGTTGCGGTGGCTGGTTTTTTTCTGACGGTTTTTTTCTCTCCAAGTGACCGATTCAAAAAAAAAAAAAAAAAAAAAAAGAGGTACCCCTTGGGTTTTTATGCGATGCTTGGCGATCTTCCCTGTTTCAGTGTCACGTGGCTGTTTGATGTTTCAGATGTCATCTTCTGCAGCACGTAATGGCGATGCGCTTAGGAGGAAAAATTCCTCTAAACTTGAAACACCTAATGTGTTTGGATTGCAATACCCCTTTACCTGACGGCTATGATTTTACCCGCTGTCACCAGTGTCGCGGACCCTGCCGGAAGTACCTTCTATAAGAGGTTGTTACTTGGGTAAAGGACTTTATGAGGAGTCTCTTAATGGAGATTCGTTCTTCCATCGCCCAGATTGCCAAGAGACCGCAGATTGAGACACAATCTTCCTTACGGATCTCTGATGAAGATTATCAGATAGTGGACGTGACACTCTCATCTGACGATTCCACTGAAGATCCCAGCAGGCCGTGCTTCCACTCGAAAAATTAAGCCGGCTGCTGAAGTCCATCCGGTCTAAGGATCGTGATGTTGACGGGGGAAGCCTCCGCGTCCACCTATAGAGGGCCTAGGGTCTTCCAAGTGGACCAGACATTACAAAAATTAATGTCCTCAGAGTGGAGAAGTCCTGAAAAACCTCTTGTGGTTCCTAGGAGGTTCAGCGCTTTATTCCCAGTTGCTCAATGGGATCAATGGGGTCCTCCTCCCAAGGTGGATATGGCGGTGGCTAAACTGTCCTGCCGCACTAAGGTACCATCAGATGATGGAGCAAATCTGCACGACGCCATGGCAGGCGCTTCGACAATACCTTCAAGAAGGCTTATTCAGCTGCCTCGCCCAAGACCGCTGTGCGGTTGCGTCCTGTGAAGTGTCAGCCAAATTATGTACTGACCTGGTCCACCTCAAAAGTGACCGACTCTGGAGTCTCCAGAGACGAGCTGCTAGGGTTTCTAGGCTCAGTTTCCCTGGCAGCTGAATATTTAATGGAAGCCTCCCACCATCAATTAAGGCTGGCGGCCAAATCCCTGGCACTTACCAAGAACACTGCAGCAGGAAGACCTCTATGGTTAAAACCTTGGAGAGCTGTGTTCCCCTCAAAGTATAATTTGTGTGCATTACCCTTTGAGCCGGGTAGAGTCTTTGGCTGTGCCCTAGACGAGATCCTAGAGGGCTTGGCCGACAAGAAGGGTAAACCTTTACCCCAGGCCTTCAGAGGTAGGTCTGGCTCTGGCCGTGGTATAGGCTATCCGCCTCGTCGTGGAAGGCAGTCCAGAGAGGCTCTAGTTATTCCTCTAGAGGCGCCGGCCGGAGATTCCGAAGTCTGATGATAAAAAAGTCAAGCCTAGCTTTTGACATCAGAAGCAGTTTTCCTGTGGCCGAGATTCCTGTCGGAGGTCGTGTCTCCCACTTTCTCAACTGCGGGCAGGAAAAAATTCGAGACCCATGGGTCCGGTAGGTAATCCAAAGAGGTTATGCAATGAAGTTCCTCCGTCCTCCTCAGGATCGGTTTGTGTTAACTCGCAGCCTCCCTGGAATGCTTCATCCAAGAGTACATTCACAAGGGAGCCCTGGTGGAAGTCCCTTCTCTAGAAGAAGGATCCAGTGTCTATTCTCCCGTCTTCCTGATGCCAAAACCGGCAGACAAGTGGAGAATGATCATAGACTTAAGGTACCTCAACCGCTTCATCAAAAAGAAGCGCTTCCATAGGAAAACCATAAAGTCTGTCACCACCTTTCTCCTCTAAGGCGATGTTTTTTGTGACTTTGGATATAAAAGACGCCTATTTGCATATTTCTATTTACCTCCACACAGAAGGTTTTTTTCTAAGGATTGCCGTAGTAGTTTCCGGCCACAGGAAGCACTTTCAATTCACAGCACTACCCTTCGGGATCTCCTCTGCTTCCCACACCTTTACAAAGGTAGTGGCCCCCATAACGGCCGCCCTCAGGCTTCAGGAGATATTCTTGGTGCCTTATCTAGACGACTGGTTGATAAAGGCCCAGTCAGAGTCTGTTCTGCTCCAGTACCTACAGACAACCTTCAGAGTCTGTGATGGCTTATAAATTGGGAGAAGTCAAAAACGATCCCTTCAACTTGAAGGAAGTTCCTCTGAGAAAACTACTTCCTAGATTGAGTCCGCCTGCAAATCTCCTTGACACCAGCAAGGAAGGAGAAGCTGGTTGCGGCAGTCCGGCACCTCTTCAAAAAGCCGATAGCCTCCATCAGAACATTGATGAAGATCCTGGGCTTGATGTCTTCCGCAGTGGAGGCAGTCCCATGGGCCTTGTGGCACTTACGTCCCCTCCAGAAGGAGTTACTAGAGGCTTGGGATCGCTCCCTTCTTACATTCAGCAAGAAGATTCGACTCTCCCCCAGGACCCGTCTTTTTCCCAGTCAAGTGGTGGTTGCACCTGAAAGACGGAAGGTCCACGGTCCAACCTTCTTGGACCCTGTTGACTACAGATGCATCCCTCTCGGGATGGGGAGCCCATTGGACGAAAACTCCATAAAGGGAGTCTGGAGCGCTCCTGAAAAAAGGACCTCGTCCAACTGGAAGGAGCTCAGAGCCTTATATCGTGCCTTACTCTATTGCTTACCTCTTCCCAGGGAAGAGCAGTCAAAATCCGGTCAGACAACATGACCACAGTGCTGTACGTGAACAGACAGGGAGGCACCAGATCACCAACCCTCCTTAGGGAGGCAGATCTGATATTTACATGGGCAGAGAAAAATCTAACCCATTTATCCGCAGTTCACATCAAGGGCTCCCTGAACATAGTAGCGGATCGGTTGAGCCGGGGTTATGCCGTATCAGGAGAATGGTCACTCAATCCAGAAGTCTTTCATCAGATTACCCTGAACAGGGGTCTTCCAGAAATAGACCTCATGGCAACCCGACTCAACGCCAAGGTGGAGAAGTTCTGTTCCCTTTACCAGGAGGACAATCCCTTGGCAGTGGATGCCCTGTCCATCCCTTGGAGGTCCAGGCTGGAATACATCTTCCCTCCAATTCCAATAAAACCAAAGGTATTAATGAAAATCAGACAGGACCAAGTCTCTGTGATAGCCATCATTCCATTCTGGCCAAAAAAAGAGCTTGGTTTTTCCCAACTCATGGAGATGAGTCGAGGGATATATTGGAGGCTTCCCCCCCATCCAGAACCTGGTTTCCCAAGGATCTCTGAAGTGCCAGGATCTCTGGAGATTCAACCTGACAGCCTGGAGGTTGAGCAGTCCCTACAGCAGGATAGAGGACTGTCAGAGGCCGTCCTGAAGACCCTTTATTCTGCAAGAGCAGAATCTACCAATAAGAACTACCAGAGGACAGCCAAGATTTTCATGGAGTGGTGCTCCAAGAAGGGTATTAATAATCTAGAACCTTCAACGGCTGATATTTTCTTCAGGACGGTTTGGATAAGGGCCTTGCCCCTGCCACTTTGAAAGTGCAGATTGCGGCCCTCTCCGCTCATTTGAACAGATGTCTGTCTCAGGATCCTCTGGTTGCAAGGTTCCTTAAAGGGGCAATGAGGCTAAAGCCCTCAGTATCATCCCCAATGGGACCTTGCGGTAGTCATTACAGGCCTGTGCGGTCCTCCATTTGGACCCTTGGAGACTACGGGGATAAAATATTTAGCCTACAAACCACTTTTTTGTTGGCTATTATATCTGCCAAAGAGTAGGGGTGCTCCAGGCCCTCTCTTCTAGAGAACGGTACATTTTGTTTTTGCAGATAGGGTGCACCTTAGGTTTGCCTGGGTTTATCCCTAAGGTCCCCTCATACTATAATAGCAATCAGCTAATTTCGTTACCTGTGTTTTTCCCCTCTCCAACCTCTGAGGAGGAAGAAAAGCTCAACACCTTAGATGTGGTAAGGTGTCTGTGGATTTACCTATTCCACACTCAACCGCTTAAGAAGGCCGAAAGCCTACTAATTGATATGCAGTGTAAAAACAGAGGCCTCAAGGCTTCCAAGCCTACTCTATCCACATGGATCAAGGAGACAATTAAGTCTTCCTTTCTTATTCAGGAGTTATTCCCTCCAGTCTTTCTATGGCCACTCGACCTGGGTTGTCGACTTCTTTGGCTGAGTATCGGTCCTTACCATTGGACCAGATTTGTGCGGCTGCATCATAGTCATCTCAGTTGACCTTTTGTTAAACATTATCATTGGACATCCGCAGTTTCCAGACAACTGCCTTTGGTCAGTCAGTCCTTGATGTTGTAAGGCGAGGAAACCCTCCCTAGGGGAATTACTTGCTATCTCCCCATATTGTGCTGCTGTCGGACGTAAGGGGAATCGTTGATTGTAATGTCAATCTGTATTCCCTTAGTCCAGACAGCAGCACAAGGCTTCCCTCCCTAGAAGCTTGTTTCCTGTTACTTTATAATTTACACAGTGGAGGGAGGTCTCTTGTGCCCTCTTATAGGGCTAGTAGGAGGCACCTTTTTGGTGCTAATTAAAGGTTCCACCTGTCCTAAACAACACACAGGGGCAGAGATACCCCATATTGTGCTGCTGTCTGGACTAAGGGAATACAGATTGACATTACAATCAACGAATATATACATTTACATTCCTAAGCTCCTCCTGTAATGGGTGTGGGGTGAAGTGTGAATACTGTCGTTACCAGAATCTGAATAGATATTGAATTCACACCTGTCTGTCTAGGTCAATTCCCCTTTGTCTGTGATGGCCATTGCCCACTTACTATGCAATCCCAATCAATTAGATCCTGTCTCTCCATCTCTCAGGAAGGGCTATAGTGGCCCTATATAACTGTAGTTATACAGCTACCTACAATTCTGTACAGTCCCAGAAAGTTCTAGATAATTCTGGGCAGTTCTAGAAACTTCTTGATAGTTCTCACAATTCCAGAAGCTTCTTAAGTATCTTGAAATATTGCGAATATCCTTAAAAATAGATCAATTTCAAAATATTGTGCTGACCACAAAAGCAAAGTTTACAGAGAATAATAACTTTTTTCTATTCATTTAAGATACAAACAATCAGGAAAACACACTTAACAACTGGGAACAAATATTTTTTTGAAAATTGTTACATGGTGTATTCAAAGCGACCAATGCATCAATGAAGCATAAAAATCCTGCATATTTGGTGAACTCTTGAGGATAAAGACACATGTTCAGGTTCTTGATGCAGTTATTGAAACCAAAACCAGGAGTAGGTTGAAAATACACATGTGGACAAAATTGTTGGTACCCCTCGTTTAATGAAAGAAAAACCCACAATGGTCACAGAAATAACTTGAATCTGACAAAAGTAATAATATATAAAAATTCTATGAAAATGAACAAATGAAAGTCAGACATTGCTTTTCAACCATGTTTCAACAGAATTAAAAAAAAAAAAAGGAAACTCATGAAACAGGCCTGGACAGAAATGATGGTACCCCTGAAAATAATGTGACCAAAGGGACATGTTAAATCAAGGTGTGTCCACTAAAACGAGAGGTACCAACAATTTTGTGCACGTGTGTAGCAACATACCATCTGTCCTTCATAGGTTCTTATTTTGTTTTCAAAAATTACATCTAAAAACCTGATGGTGTGTCCCTACCATTAAATTGAAGCCACGCATTGCTGAAAAGCTGTTTAGAGCCAAAGTCAAGAAGAGTGACCTTAAAAGAATTGGAAAATATACAGATGTAGCAAAGTTAACCCAAACTTCTGCAATTGCTTAAACTGCTGCAGTGTGATACCTTGTCACAGAAGACAACAAAAAAAAAAAAATAAATCATTTAAAAATGTTTTTCCAATGACTTTTTCATTTGTTTTTGTTGTCTTCGCTGCAGCAGTGTAACAAACTGCAGAAGTTTGAGAGAGTTGAGGCTAGGATCACATCTCTGCCTGGATTCTGTTCAGGGCTTTTCTCTCCGGATTTTTCTGCATTTTTCAGGCAGAAACCCGGCAGACCCCATTATAGTCCATGGGGTCCGCAGGTTTCTGCAGGTAACCACTTTTTATGCGGATTAATTTTCCATTCTTTGGGTCCCCAAGAACGGAAACCCGAATGCAGGTGTGAACCTAGCGTAACTTTTACATCTGTAATTGAAACACATATACTTCTCCCTCCTGCTAAATCCGTTCCTGGATTTGGCTAAAAAATCTGCGGCAGAATCTGCAACAAAAAACACAGCTTTTCTGCAACGTGACCCCAGTCTTAGGGGTTTCCTGGAATCATCACATAAATTGTTTATCTTGGCACCACCAGTCAGCTGTCAATGTTTTCCTCAGTTTGTCTACCAGCACACCATCCACTTCATAGTGGTGCTGCAGGGTATTGTAGTTTCAAAGTGAAAGGGACAAAGCTGTAGAACTCTGCACCACTAGTACATTATGTATGTAGATGGACAAGGGAAAACACTGAAGAGGCTGCATTGCTCAAATGAGTGCTGTCTTTTCAGATAGCTGATCCTCAGCAATGTCAAGAGTCGGACCCCCCACTGATCTAATATTAAAGGTCTATCTTAGTCCCCTTGCAGCTGGCCCTTGGGCTGGCCGCTGGCCGTGATTGAACGGCACGGCCGCCCATGCAGGTGCAGAGATTCCACAGCCCCGTTCATTCAATGAATAGGAGCTATGGGTGGCCGTAAACCTGGACAGGAATAGGACCTGTCCTGAGTTCTGTGGCCCAGACTGTGGGCCCGCACACTGATCCGTGTAATACATGATCTTGTGTATGGGCCGATAGAAATGAATCAGTGGTACAAATAACACACTAAACTAGCACCCGGCCGTCTGCAAGGGGCCTTAAGGATAGGCCATTAACATGCTGATTCTGGAAAACCTAGTTAAGATTAACATCCAGCTAGTTACGGCTACAGATCCTTGGTGACAACTGCTAATGATTTCATTACAGTGCGCACTGCTTTTCAGAGATCCCGACTGGCATATGCATATCACTTTTCTCCAATTTCCATACTAGTCTGCCTGTATCAGTCTCCGATGTAGTTCTAGAATTCTATTTCTTACATGAAACCTGGGTATGAATCTTATCTACATTTATTGGGATTAAGTATAGAATGTCATGGTGCCATTTTGTTACCGATGAGTTTCTGTATAAAAGTGATATTATCAAGACCTGAGCATTTTCTTGTGAAGGAAAACGTTTGGCTATCCTGCAACAATTCAAACAGCTTCATGTCCCATAGAGAAAAGCATTGAGGTTAGAGTTGTGATAATTCTGCAATTTTACAGTGACTCGTGCATAAGTAAAAGTCGCCATAGGGCCCCAGTCCTATGTGTACCTCATATAACAATATAGACCTTGTTTATGAGGGAGACAGAGCTGCTATTAGTAAACTCTGGAGGATGGGGGTATATATTTCCCAGTTACAGCAACACTTTTATATTCATGTGCAAGCCGTCGACGTCACTTACACAATGACACATGGCTGCATCCCTTCCGCTACCCCCACTGATGCCATCTGCAGTTTGATCACCCATGCTCTTTTTAAAATTCATTTCTCAACCTCTTTGCTTCTCCAAATAAATTCTAGGAAAAAATAAATGATGAAGCATATGGCGCAACAGGTGGTGGCACCATCCCCAGTTTCAGCAAAGAGCTGGGCGCTCACTGACTGATAAGGCTGGCAATGATCATCCCTGTATATTATTTGATTGTCTCCACTATTTCTAATGCCAGACCAAAACTAACAAAAGTTTTACTGTCACACTAAAGATCAGAAAATGCCAGAATTGGTGCCATCCAGTGGGCAGGTGTAGTATAACAAAGGTCCAGAACAGCAGTTTAGGTTACAACTTCATATAAGGTTCCATAAATATATGGAATGTGATAGTGATAGTAAAATATAGTGCTGTATGCACAACTTAGCAGGCTTTCATCTATCAGCACTCTGCTGACAGACAGCATATCAGCATAGAACCTTTCATTGCATTATATTCTGTTACTATGTATTATGGGAGTAATGTATTTTCTAGATCTGGCTAGGTGTATACAGTACATCTTTCACAATGTATCACAGACACTCAGAACAAACATGACAAAGTAATGTCTAGTCATTCCGCTTCACAGATATTACCCCTTCTCCTAAATAAAAAATACTCGACACAAGTGAATTGGAGTTGAATTGGCCACAGCAGCCTTTTATTAACAAAAATAATAACTTTACAAAAAACATCAATGCATCACACAACCCATATTTCCTTTTAAAGCCCCAGGAGGTCCTCGGAGCCAACACACTGGCCTTTTAACACCCCTTTCTTAAATTATCTTCACCCGTACTCCCAGCTCGAAGGCACCAAATCACCAATCCCCCAGGTGATAAAGGATCCATCCTTAAAGATCCTGAATGTCCTAAGGCCAGCCCAAAAATGTTTCCTATCCATGCCATTACCAGCCTCAAAGCTCCCCCCTCCAACCATACCACCAGGCATTTTCCTTTCCCAACTCTGAGGACCCCCCGCCAGGCCGCCGTGACAGCAACCTGACCTTCTCCCAATTCTTACCACAATGTACTTTCCAACCCCTACAAGGTCCATGAAAAACAGGGTGGGTGGGCGGGAGCTTCTAGACTCTGTGTCCTCCTCACAGCAACTCCCGTTATCTTTGCGGGCTTTTTCTTTTAAAACCCCGCTCTCTTGTAGCCCAACCCTGCTCCCCCCGCACTTTCCTATAAACATGGCCAATGGCTGCCCTCCAGACGTACTTACAGTACGTCCTGTGGGCCCTCCCCTCAGGCTTCGCCTCCAGTCCGGCCCCTTTCTGCAGGGGGAGCACAGAAATATCTGGTTAAACCTAAATCTGTCTCTTTTCAAGGCTAAGGCCCCACGTTGCGGAAACACAGCTTTTCTTGTTGAAGATTTTGCTGCATTTTTTTTTAGCCAAAGTCAAGAATGGCTACAAAAGGAATGGGAAATATCTAGAAGCTCTTATACTTCTCTCTTCTGCTCAATCCACTCCTAGCTTTAGCTCAAAAAACCACAGCAAAATCTGCAACTAAAAAAGCTGTGGTTTCGCAATGTGGAACCTTAAGCCTAGTCACTTTTGGTGGAGTCTGCATTGCTGTAATGTGCACCAAACTTATGAAATGTTGCATGATAATAAATGTGGTGAATCTATAAAAACTGGTATTGTCATTTCAACAAACTGCATGAATGAATAGTACAGGAAATTATAAGAAACTCTTATATACTTTTATTAATAAGAAATACCTCTTTTTGGTTTATCAGGCTGTTTCTCTTCGCCTTCCCTTCAGCTGAAATGACTTTCCCTGTGAAAATCACTGCTCTATCTCCAGATGGACTGCAGGTCACATGACTCAGATGACTCATGTCTATAGAAGTCTATAGAGAGGGAATGGAGGAGAGTGAGAAGGAAATGTAGGAGATAATAGAAGAAAAGACAGGCTTAGGCGACATGCACACGACTATGTGATTGAACGGCACATATGGCACATGGATAGCATCCATGTGCCGCCCGTACTTCTGAGGCCCCATTCATTGACGCCAGTGAGCACAGTCCACAAAATGGACAGGAATAGGACCTGTCCTGAGTTTTGCTCATGGCCCCATACACCGGACCGTGAAAATATGATTATGGCAGCTAGCCTCTACCCACTAGCTCAAAGGGAAATGAAAACTAACTGATATAATACACAGGGCAAAACTACAATAAACTGGTGTGCTACGATTAATTGGTGTGCTCCTCTTTCTCAGAAAAGACCATCAAGTCTCTAGAGACTCCCACTGTGAGATGGAGCAGGCTGCCCTGTCCACTGCCAGGTCAGCTAGGGTCTTGGATCAGTCTCCCCTCACATTCCATACTTCTTCTTCTCAAAAGACTTGACGAGGTAACGTCTAGTCCTTCCGCTTCACAGATACTTCCCTTTCCTAAATAAAGGATACTCGACACAAGTGAAGTGGAGTTGAATTAGCCACGGCAGCCTTTTATTAACAAAACAATAAATTTACAAAAAACGGCAATGTATCAACAACCCGTATTTCCCTTTAAAGCCTCAGGAGGTCCTCGGAGCCAACACACTGGCCTTTTAGCATCCCTTTTATAAATTACCTCCAGCCATACCCCCCAGCTCGAAGGCACCAAATCACCAATCCCCCAGGTGATAAAGGATCCATCCTTAAAGATCCTGAATGTCCTAAGGCCAGCCCAAAAAATGTTTCCTAGCCATGCCATTGTCTTTTGGGGAGTCCAGAGCCTCAAAGCCCCCTCCCCAACCATACCACCAGGTATTTCCTTCCCAACTCCGAGGACCCTCCTCCAGGCTGCCATGACAGCAACCTAACCCACTCCTAACCCGTTATACTGCAGCCTGCCACCCCATCCAAGATCCAGGAAACTGGGGCGGGTGGGAGGGAGCTTCTTCACTCTGTGTTCTCCTCACGGCAACTGCCGTTCCCTTCACGGGCTTTTTCCTTTTAAGCCCCCACTGTCCTGCAACCCAACCCAGTTTCCACCAAACTTACATACAAATTGACCAATGGCTGCCGTCCAGCCGTACTTTCGTCATGTGGGCCCTCCCCTTAGGCTTCGTCTCCAGTCCAGTCCCTTCTGGAAAAGATTCCAGGTCTCCTCCTTTTCAGAATGCTCTTCTAGGTAGGTCATACAAAATCTCTGAGTCTCTTCTCCCATCTCACAGAGGTTCAGTCCATTAAAAGGGTTAACTACTTATTACAAGCTAAACACAGCTCTTTATGTGACTAGAGGAGGACATTGTTTCCTGAGAATAGCTTGCAAATGTTCATGTTCTGATCACAAATCTTACACTTTATTATGATATTAGAAACAGTGTTCTCTATAAGGTGTAAGTTGTGTATTAGGGCTTGTTTTTGCGGGGCAGGTTGTATTTGTCATGCCAATACTTATTGATCCATGTAATGTGTTAAGAAATGGAGAAAGAATATTATTTATGGAGATGAATGGTAAAAAAACCGCCCTCAATTCCACCATTGTTTCCTGAGTTTTGATTTTACTGATTTTTACTGTACAGTAAAATTCTATGTTGATGTTTATATGTGGGTCAATAGAATTATGGCACTTTACAACACTGTATTGGCTTTTTGGAAGATGCACCAATGTCCCAGTTAGGGTTTCTGGTCACCCATTTTCCTTACCACTGCTCTCAGCAGCTACTGACGGTTAGAGGGAACTTTGCTTGAAAGTAATTTAAAGGGGTTATCCGGTTTCCAATATTGATGGCCTATCCTTAGGAAAAGCAATTAATATTAGATCTGCTAAGGGTCTGACACCCAGATCCCACTGTAGCTGGTGATACATACACAGAACTGAGGACCACACTGTTTTGGTACAGGTGATCCAAAAACTGCCGAAAGTAAGGGATCACCCAATGAACAATCAAACATTTATTCATCAATTTATCCGCAGCTCTGATAGGCAGGACTATTATTGGGAATTAGTGTTCCTAGGAGTGTTTGTTTCGGGTGCACGCTATTCATAACTATGTCGTAAAATTTGGTGTAAATGTAGAGAGACAAGTGTTGGACTTCTATTTATAAATATGCCCCACTCTGTCCCCCTGTTAGACAGCCAGATATTCAGGGCCGTTATTGGGAACAATCACTCCTAGGAATGCTAATTCCCAATAATAGTCCTGTCTATTAGAGTTGCAGATCAGTTGATGAATAAACATTTGATTGTTCATTGGGTGATCCCTTACTTTCGGGCAGAACAAAAAAAATCATTGTCCATTGACAGCACATTGCCTTGTGTAGTAAGGGCTATGCTGCTGGCAAACAATCAAAGTACATGCCGGGGAAACGATCAATTTAGCGATCGTTCCTTCTGCATGTGATCTGCATTGGCCTGTGCAACAGACCGATGCAGAACAAGGGTTGATCCATATGGTTTGCTGCCCTCATTAAAAAAAAAAATTGTAGGGAATCTATAGGTCTAATACAGCTCCTAGCGGCCAGAGTGAACTTTGCAGGGTTTGGACTATTTAGATAGTGACATGAATAATAAAAACTTGGTTTAAAAAAATAAGTCATTTTCTTGTGACACATTACTTTAAAAAAAAAAAAAAAAAAGTTTTACTGTTTGCAGTAAGGTCACTGTTAGCTCTTGGGTCCAGGACAATGGTGAATGTCATGCTACTTCTTCCCTTATCTGAAATCAGTGCACAGAGCAAGCAAAACATGAATAAAAACATGAGGTGAGCAGCGTCCATGGGCCCTGGGGATCCGGGCCATACACAATGACAATCAGAGGTCGTCAAGGTTTTCCAAGTGGCTTCATGGACCCTTGAAAATACAACGGTGGCACCTGGTTACAACAGTCCCCTACCCCAGGTCATGTGTAATTGCCTTACTAAAATCTGGTAGAGTTCTAAAACATAAAGTTGGTATTTTAACTTAATAATACATTGAAGGGGTATAATTCTATAAAGCTGTAGCAACATCCTAAGATCCAATATACAGTGCCTCTTATTTACAAAGATGCTGTGTATACTAGGTGACTGAAGTATACTTTTTTTGTAATTCAGTCACTGACCCAGCAGGGGACATCAGTGAGACACGCACATTTGTTGCCTAAGAGTCAACAGGAGCCCAGAAGAATCGTATTATGAATGCATCTCTGGATGAAGCATTGTGCGCAATATCTATTTATAAACTTTCTGAACTGGAAAATGATCAAGCAGCGTGTCTATATCATTGCATAGCCAAAACGATCTGTTAAGTCATCCAGTATAACTGCCATCATCTGTCAAAGCAGTTGTCACCCAGCTTTTCCATAAGCAGACACATGAGATTAGATAAGGATTCAAGAACTTCTATGTATAAGGGATTTCCTGGTAACAGGTGCATTTAATAGTCAGCAGTTACATGGCAGGCTCTCATTACGGTGCGGCCCATTTTTCAGCCTCTGTTCCAGTTTATAGACACCAGTAATTAAGGGGTGACCTTTACATTAGTGAATACATACAGACGTGCGTCATGTATCATGCAGCTGACACACCTCCGATTGCTCCACATACAGCCCCAGACACCTCATTTATTTCACTGTGACTCCTCCATCTCCAGCTTTATGTGCCATATTTCATATTTTATTTTTGCTTCTCATCTGGAGTCATTAAGGAGAATGGACAAGTTTCCGCTGATGCAAATGGGAACTTGATGTCATAAATAAATGATGGCAGAGTTGCGGTTCGGCAGGTGATTCCTGTTCGGTCACATAGGACGTTACTGGTGACGTTGTCTGCCATAGGATTTGAACTATTGTGGAAACAGTAAAATGTGCCAGAAAATAGTCAGTTTACCAAGGTAGCAGGACTCCTAGTGGGAGGCAGCTACCAGCAGACTTTCATGATGGAAGAATCTAAACTAAGCAAGATGTAAATTTATTATTTATGCTTACGTGTAGAGCGCCATCATATTCCACAGCCCTTTACAGACATTGTGGTCACTGTCCCATATAGGGCTCACAATCTGTATTCCCTATCAGTATGTCTTTGGAGTGTGGGAGGCAACCAGAGTGCCTGGAGGAAACCCATGCAAACACGGGGAGAACATACAAACTCATTGCAGATATTTTCCTCGGCAGGATTTGAACCCAGGACTCCAGTGCTGCAAAGCTAACCACTGAGCCACCGTGCCGCCCTCAACCAAAACCAAAAGCTCGTGATCTGTAAACTTCATAGTAGTATCTTCTGAGAGAGCTTGGTGCTAACAAATATGATAGCTGTAACTGCAGTATAAGGTCTACTGATCTCATGGACATCTCATTACAATCTTATTATATAACTATTATATTATAATCACTGATCTCTGTAACAGAGGGTGAGGCTGTGAAGATCAGAAATACAGTACCGTACTCAAGATACTATCCATGTGAGGAGTGCCGCCAGAAGATAGTGACCATGGAACATCTAATATCTGAATGTGCATTTACCAAACAGGTCAGAGAGACATTATCCCGGGTAACCCAACTTCCTCATCTAATAGCATAACATGCTAAAATGCACAGGTGATATACAGCCAGTCCCCTGCAGCTCTCAGTGTGTATAGTAAAAGTACTGTGTAAGTTATCAATTTCCATGTCTATCCACCATCTGTGGAAGGACATACCTTGAAGCTCCTGGGCACCAATGCAAAATCTGTAATGGGGCCCCTACCTACCTTCTACCATTTAAAATACTGGTATATTTTATGTGGCAGAGAGACCTTGGGGAACCCCTCAGGGTCCAGGTGCCTGATAGCTACTATCACTGCACCCCTTATACCGTAACTATGCCCATAGTGGGGGGACAAGATTCTGCTTGGCAATGAATAGGGAGGAACTTTCTGTAAGTACAGTGATGGGAAACATGACAAATGTGTGTACGAGAGAGATGAAAGGAACCTGGGAAACTGGGAACGTGTTCTTGAGAAATGTTCACTTATCAGTATTAAGTAACAACAATATCAGATTATTTTTGTTGTTTAATTTAATCGTAAATATGTAAAATGTTTGTAACTATCAGAAGGAAATTACTAAAATAGGCACACCTGTTTTCTGATGCAAAGGTGGCGCATTTTTGGCGCACACAAAATTGACATACATGTAACCTTCTAGCAGGGGCGTAAGTACCAGGGTAGCAGCGGTAGCGGCTGCCACAGGGCCCGGAACATTATGGGGCCCGGAGCCCTGTGACAGCCGCTACCGCGAACCCCACAAACACTGCTATCATTATACTCCGGGGTCTTTTCAGACCCCCAAGTATAACGATTGGGGGCCCGGGGGAGGTGAGCGAACATAAAAAAAAACTGTAACTCACCTCACCTACGCTCCGCAGGCTTTGGGCCTGTTTGGTGACGTACCAGACGTCAGCCGACATCATTATGCGTCGAGACGCCAGCCTGGATCACGCGAGATCCAGTCCAACATTGAAGATGGCCGAAGTAGCGCACCGGAGTGCATCAGAGCCAGGGAGAGGTAAGTAACATTGTTTTTTATGTTTGTATCCCTCCCCTGGGTTTCCGATCATTATACTCTGGGGTCTGAAAAGACCCCAGAATATAATAATCGTTCATGGGTGGTCCACAATGGGGTATAATACTGTGTGCAGGGGCCACTATGGCGCATAATAGGGTGCGCAGGAATGCGGTTTGTGCGGGGTGGTTGGGGGCGGCGGTTCGGGGGGGGAAGGCATGTCAAATGTTCGCCTTAGGGCCCAGCCAGTCCTATTTACGCCACTGCCTTCTAGGAAAGTGGGCTGGGCAGAGTGGAGATCAAAACGGGTGGGGATGACTCACCCCGACAGATTTACTCTAACTCATGCCATGAAACTGGTGTGAGTTATACCTGAAAACTATTCTAGTCCCTGACTGATGTAGATTTAAATTTTGACACAAATGGGACCTCGCAATACCAGCTAGAATTAGTAAGAGGCCGAAGCCTCTTAATAATTCAGATGTGTCACATACAAGCAGAAGAATGAATTAAGCCTGGTACAGGAAACAACAATTAAATTCCTCCCATACATATATATACATTCATTAGGTTACTGTATACCTTTATAGTACTAATATGTGGAGATGAATTATATTATTATTATATTATATTATATTATACGGCTTTTTAGCAAAAGCCCCACTGCTTGCTCCCATGTCTTAGAGTCTCATAAAGTTACTACATGGTGGAAGGTTTTATGTTTTTTTATTATAGTATTTTATAGTATTATTGAATGAAATAACCTCAGACCTAAAAACTTTATTACATTGTTTTTCCTGTTTTTTCTGTTTGGGACCATCTGAATTTGCTGGAATCGATGCTGACAATCTAAAACAATCCCAAAATTGTCACTGTTACCCAGTATATTATATCCAGGAATGTCAATGGGGACAGCGCAGTGACAACCTCTCAGACATGATATAGAGATTGGATGCTAGCAGTAATAAATGGAATAGCTGTTACTGTCATATAAGTTGTGTGTCTGATCACAATGTAGTTATATTACTATTATATTATGTTCAGTGATATCAGTAACTGGGGGGCGGGGCTTTGATCATTTCTCAGTCTGTCTTCCAATATTGTATATCACATGACCTAGTTCTGGGTGACTCTCAGCATGGACCTGTCTTCATCAGAAGTGTTGTTATTTCCCACTCTCCCTGTTGTGTGTATAACAAGAATGAACACAGATGTGAGGACACCAGACATGAATATCTTGGTGCGTCTATTTCTATGTATCGCTGCGAAAATGGAGGAAAGCAATTTCTCGTCGCACCTCATTAGATTTAGGTTGTAGCCTCCTGTCCTCTCCTCTCTTTCTGCTCCACACATCAATCCCAGCCTGTTATTAATCCTTCCAGGAGAGGAACAGGCGGCTCGCGCCTCAATCACTGCACAAATACATTTACATTTGGTCTCAGAAAATAAGATGAGGCCCCAAGGGAGAATTCAATCTCACATCTCCCCTCTCATCGCAGCCCCGAGGATTCTCACTATCTCCTTCGCCATCGTTATTACCAGCCTATTTCCTTGCAGCGGCCTGTGGCGCTCTCACCATTTCTTGCTAATAGAACGCTCAGCTTAGATTACATTACAAATCGGATGTTTTATTTAAAGATTTTCCAGTGGTTACATTTTCTTCATCCAATCTACTTATTCGTAATTGTGGCGCTGTCTGTGCAGGGGTCGGCACAGCGAATGAGACATTAAAGACGGACAGGAGACTCTGCGCATCAGATCATCTCATCTCATCCCTATTTGCCTTTCAGAGAGGATTCATACTTGGAGACTAGTGGGGATTTGTAGGACAACCACAGAGGACAATGTCTGGAGCAGCAGGAAGGTTCAAAGGAGGTTCCTGGCAGAACAGATTTGTCTATTTTATTTTTTCTATTTTTCCTATTTTTATGAAAATACATTTTATTTATTTGCTTTTACTTTTGCAATTAAGAAGCTGCATATTTACCAAATGTGTGATGTGTTAAACAGGTCACAGATTACACTGAACATACTATAGATGTATAATAGTAAAATTCTACATAGGGCATCACGCTGCCTATATCATTCCACATACAGTAGTATAACAGTTCTATACGGTATCTATAAGGTGCCATAGGCTCCTTTAAGGCTGTGGCTACTATAGTCTCCAAAATGATCCTAGCCAAGGCAATGACAATATTCACTATAGTTGTGTTCAGATCAGTAAATGCTATAAGAATAGTGATGAGAGTTTACTGCCTGAACTGCGCTGACACTACCCGCTTCTACCTCATAACTGAATTCCCAGTAGTTTGTCGTTGACAGCAGAAAACAAAGAAGAGAAAAAAAATGTTTTTTTCAAGAAAGAAAATGTTTGCACTGACAGCAATAATCACACATCTTTTTGCTGCAGAATCCCCCCCTCACCTTACCCCAGTGCTCCCCCACTTGATACTGCTTATTATGCAGGACTGACCAGAATATAGACACTTGCCTCATTACACAAATCTGACCCTGCCGCTCTATGCTTACCTGTCACCATTTAATAACTTCTTTTTAGGGTCCCCTGAGTTTGAAGGTCATCTGCAATAGATCTAGGACGTTTTGATTGACAGTTACGAATCTGCAGCAGACACAGATGGCAATAAATAAAAATCACTGTGTACAAACATAGGAATAATAATAATTACAAATAAAATAATAATGCTCCAAAGAGGTAAGTGGCAATGACCAATGAGGCCATTTGCTTATTGAAAAATAGGTAATAGCTAGTCAACTGAGAAACTGACAAGGGGAAAACACTATTTGCCTTAGGTGATCCTAACTAATCTATCTGTGGGGCAGGGTTGATATGTTGGATTTTGGTGACAAACTCCCTTTAACACATATATTAACCACTTGAGGACTGGGCCATTTTCCCTTGTTCAGGTCCAGAAATATTTTGTATTTTTTTTTTTTTTTTGGTACATGTGGTTTTGCGGGCTATAACATTTTTTGCATGTTACATAACATTATATGTTATTTTTATTTTGGCATGTTTTTTTCTTTTTCTTTATATCTGGGAAAATATAAACAAAAAAGGAAGGGAAGCATGTTTGTTTATCTAATTTTTCATGTTTTTCAGCTTTCCCTCTCCTTTATTGTAATTTCTAGGCTAGAAACCACTGATGTAGGTGTGGTATTGACATTTTTTTTTTATTTTACTTTATTTTGATTTTATTTTTTTTTAGAAATTGAGCTTTTGGGGAACATTTTAACATTACTTTTTTCTGATTTCACTGTAACTGGGGCTGATATATTAGTTACTGGAGGAATACAGCCTCCTAAGCTACCCTGCAGTGTTGATATGGGTCCTCTAGAACCCAGCAGTTCCTACAGATCTTGCCCCCCTGCAGATCACATGGCCGATGGGCCGGAAGGGGAGCCGCATCATGGCAGCTCCCATCCCTGTGTTTAGAGATGGTAATAAACTGTCCCTGCCTTCTCTCTGGGATGTTTGACTGATCTAACAGCCAAATCCCTGCTTCTGTGTGAGCACTGTTATAGCCCTGGCTAAGAAGAATGCTTCACCAGCCCCTATACCTAGCCATTTTTAGATTGAAACCATGCATTATGGAAAAGCTCCTTATTTTGTTGCAGATTTTGCTGGATTTTTGACCCAAAGCCAGGAGTGTGTTTAACAGAAGACAAAAGTATAAATGCTTTCTTTATATTTCCAATTCCTTTTGAAGCCACTACTTTTAGAGCAGTCACACTATGGGGCTCTCTACTGTTAGAGCAGTCACACTATGGGGCTCTCTACTGTTAGTGCAGTCATACTATGGGACCCTCTGTTGCAAGTGCAGTCACACCCTGGGGCTCTATACTCTTAGAAAAGTCACACTTAGCAGCTCTCTACTGTAAGAGCACTCACTCTATAGGGATTTCTACTGTTAGCGCAGTCACACTATTGGGCTCTCTACTGTAAGAGCAGTCACACTATGGGGCTCTCTAATGTTAGAGCAGTCACACTATGGAACTCTCTACTATAAGAGCAGTCACACTATGTGGCTCTCTACTGTAAGAGCAGTCACACTATGGGGCTCTCTAATGTTAGAGCAGTCACACTATGGAGCTCTCTCCTGTAAGAGCAGTCACACTATGAGTCTCTCTCCCGTAAGAGCAGTCACACTATGGGGCTCTCTACTGTTAGCGCAGTCACACTATGGGGCTCTCTGCCGTAAGAGCAGTCACACTATGGGGCTCTCTAATGTTAGAGCAGTCACACTATGAGCTTTCTCCTGTAAGAGCAGTCACACTATGAGTCTCTCTCCCGTAAGAGCAGTCACAGTAGGGGCTCTCTACTGTTAGCGCAGTCACACTATGGGGCTTTCTACCGTAAGAGCAGTCACACTATGGGGCTCTCTAATGTTAGAGCAGTCACACTATGGAGCTCTCTCCTGTAAGAGCAGTCACACTATGAGTCTCTCTCCCGTAAGAGCAGTCACACTATGGGGCTCTCTACTGTTAGCGCAGTCACACTATGGGGCTCTCTACCGTAAGAGCAGTCACACTATGGGGCTTTCTACCGTAAGAGCAGTCACACTATGGTGCTCTCTACCGTAAGAGCAGTCACACTGAGTCTCTCTCCCGTAAGAGCAGTCACAGTAGGGGCTCTCTACTGTTAGCGCAGTCACATTATGGGGCTCTCTACTGTAAGAGCAGTCACACTATGGGTCTCTCTACTGTTAGCGCAGTCACACTATGGGGCTCTCTACCGTAAGAGCAGTCACACTATGGGTCTCTCTCCCGTAAGAACAGTCACACTATGGGTCTCTCTACTGTTAGCGCAGTCACACTATGGGGCTCTCTACCGTAAGAGCAGTCACACTATGGGTCTCTCTCCCGTAAGTACAGTCACACTATGGGGCTCTCTACTGTTAGCGCAGTCACACTATGGGGGCTCTCTACCACTAGAGCAGTCACACTATGGGGCTCTCTCCTGTAAGAGCAGTCGCACTATGGGGCTCTCTCCTGTAAGAGCAGTCACACTATGGGTCTCTCTCCCGTAAGAGCAGTCACACTGGGGCTCTCTACTGTTAGCGCAGTCACACTATGGGGCTTTCTACCGTAAGAGCAGTCACACTATGGGGCTCTCTAATGTTAGAGCAGTCACACTATGGAGTTCTCTCCTGTAAGAGCAGTCACACTATGAGTCTCTCTCCCGTAAGAGCAGTCACACTATGGGGCTCTCCACTGTTAGCGCAGTCACACTATGGGGCTCTCTACCGTAAGAGCAGTCACACTATGGGTCTCTCTCCCGTAAGAACAGTCACACTATGGGGCTCTCTACTGTTAGCGCAGTCACACTATGGGGGCTCTCTACCACAAGAGCAGTCACACTATGGGGCTCTCTCCCGTAAGAGCAGTCGCACTATGGGGCTCTCTCCTGTAAGAGCAGTCACACTGGGGCTCTCTACTGTTAGCGCAGTCACACTATGGGGATTTCTACCGTAAGAGCAGTCACACTATGGGGCTCTCTAATGTTAGAGCAGTCACACTATGGAGTTCTCTCCTGTAAGAGCAGTCACACTATGAGTCTCTCTCCCGTAAGAGCAGTCACACTATGGGGCTCTCCACTGTTAGCGCAGTCACACTATGAAACTCTCTACCGTAAGAGCAGTCACACTATGGGGCTTTGTACCGTAAGGGCAGTCACACTATGGGGCTCTCTAATGTTAGAGCAGTCACACTATGGAGCTCTCTCCTGTAAGAGCAGTTACACTATGAGTCTCTCTCCCGTAAGAGCAGTCACACTGGGGCTCTCTACTGTTAGTGCAGTCACACTATGGAGCTCTCTACTGTTAGGCGCAGTCACACTATGGGGCTCTCTATCGTAAGAGCAGTCACACTATGGGGCTCTCTCCCGTAAGAGCAGTCACACTATGGGGCTCTCTCCTATAAGAGCAGTCACACTATGAGTCTCTCTCCAGTAAGAGCAGTCACACTGGGGCTCTCTACTGTTAGCGCAGTCACACTATGGGGCTCTCTACCGTAAGAGCAGTCACACTATGGGGCTTTCTGCCGTAAGAGCAGTCACACTATGGAGCTCTCTACTGTAAGAGCAGCCACACTATGAGTCTCTCTCCTGTAAGAGCAGTCACACTAGGGGCTCTCTACTGTTAGCGCAGTCACACTATGGGGCTCTCTACTGTAAGAGCAGTCACACTATGGGGCTTTCTACCGTAAGAGCAGTAACACTATGGGGCTCTCTACTGTAAGAACAGTCACACTATGGGGCTCTCTAATGTTAGAGCAGTCACACTATGGAGCTCTCTCCTGTAAGAGCAGTCACACTATGAGTCTCTCTCCTGTAAGAGCAGTCACACTATGGGGCTCTCTACTGTTAGCGCAGTCACACTATGGGGCTCTCTGCCGTAAGAGCAGTCACACTTTGGGGTTCTCTACTGTTATCGCAGTCACACTATGGGGCTCTCTACTGTAAGAGTACTTAGTCTATGGGGCTTTCTACTGTGAGAGTAAATTTATAGTAATTGCTTAATTTTCCTCTTTGTTTGACGCAATTTAGCTTCTTGATAGGGACATTTTGCCTTTTATATGGATTACACTGCAGGGTAATTGGATAACTTTCTGCATGTTTTAATCCTTACTGATTATGTTACTATGTGAACATAAATCTAGAGACTGATGTACAGTCGATAACATGTTATACAACACAAAGTAAATCATTGTTATTATGACAACATTGTTGAGGATGAGCACTGGAGGATATTTGGGCCCAGTTGCTGTCACGGTTACTGCTGTCAGACCGGGTTCTCCATGATGAGCTTCATAATATTTATTTTCTTCTCTTCATTTCTTCATCAAGCAGCAATTAATATGTTTTGTAGTAGACAGAGAGTCCTCAGCTGCTGCGTGTGTGATGTATGTACACGGCTCCCTCTCTTTGCCGTAAAGTATCGTCCTCCCTTTCTTTCCCTTCATCATCAAAGCCCAGCTCCTGTTGTTGGAGATAGCGCCGGCCTCTCTTCTCACAGACTTCTGATACTGCCTCACTTATCTGCAGGATTCAGGCACTGTCAACGGATTAATATGAAGCAGCCATCTTCATGAAAGTAACCGTAAGGCTTTCATGTAACAGTAAAATTCTAAGCCCAACACCCAGCCATACCTATTACACTACCCATAGATAAATACAGTGAGATGGCCACTAGAAATATAGATTTAGGCTGAAGCCCCACGTTGCAAAAACGCAGCATTTTACAGTACCTGCAAAGTGGATGGTATCCCACACATTCCAGAAAAATGCCTGCGTTTTTGAAAATCACAGCATGTCAATTTTCCTTGCTGAAATTATGCGTTTACACCGTGTTTTTTTTACCACAGCTTTTTTTTGCTCTACTTCGGTATATGGGGTCTTAGCCGTATGTACAAAAATCTACTTAGGACTGGAAAAACACTTGTGACTCATTGAACAAATATAATATAGCAATTTGTGTATATATTTTATGGGAAATAAATATATATGTAATATGGGGAACATGGACAATTTTGCACCAATTTTTTGAATGTTTATGCTAAAGTAGGCAGGGCCCAGCAGATTTTCCATAACTTAACTGTTTATAGTTAGAGTACAAATCTACACCAGCTTGTAATAAAAAAAAATAAAGCAACGTGAGTCTGTGGTTTAAGGCCCTTTCACGTGAATGTAAGCGAGCCAAGAAATATGCTCCGTGTATCATCACGGCAGTGGCTTGCATAAGCAGAACTCACAGCATCATTGTGATTTATGACGCTGTGAGCTTCTGAATTACTGCAGCGCTACCATATAGTATTCACATGATGCTATGAATACTGCACAGTAGTGCCGTGGTATTGTAATCATAGCATCATAAATCACTATGACCGATTGTAGAGTCTTGCGAGCAGGGCCTTCACCCCTATTGTTTGATGTGTTAAGTAAATAAACATTATTATTAATATTATATGAGACATGGATGAGAGAGGTGGTCATGTAGCCTAAACCAAAAGATCTTCTTCTGTATACTGGTCATGTTAATTTTGTATAAAGGTCAATGTAACTTTTGTGTCCCCATTCAGACCTTTTTTAGTGCCCTCCCTGTGTGATGATGCAGGTGTAGTAACAAACCCTGGAGTCACTTGGTTGCAGTTAATAATGTTTTACTAGAAAGTCTTCTGCAACACACAGGACGTCAATTATCGACGGCACATATAACAGCTGTCTTACGCTTTTGTTGCATGCTGTCTTCTGCAGTATTCCTGTGGGGATGAAGTCTCCTTCCACATGTAGTGTCAAAGGGCAATCTTAGAACTTTTTTGTATTTAACATGTGCAGGAAGTGTCTCTTGGTATAACTGTTTGTTATATATAATTTGTTCAACAACAGGTAACGGTATGTTTTGCTAACAGTTAGGCTAAGGGCCCACGTCGCGGAAATGCAGCTTTTTTTGTTGTTGTGGTTTTTTGAGCCAAAGCCAGGAGTGGATTGAGCAGAAGGCGGAAGTATAAGAAGCATCCTATATATTTCCCATTCCCTTTGTAGCCATTCTTGGCTTTGGCTCAAAAAACCGAAGCAAAATCTGCAACAAAAAAAGCTGCGTTTCCGCAACGTGGGGCCTCAGCCTTAATCAGCCTTTGTGTGCAGAATCTGATTACTACACTGAGGACCAAAATGTTGTGAGTGAAATGACAAATGGTGTACTGGGTCATCTAATCATAGATTGTACCCCAAATCCTTCCTAAATCTCTAGTGAAAAAGAGGGGCAACCTCCTTAGGTGTCTTTGTCTGGACGAAACAAGATGGTAGCTCTCTGCTCTGGTGCTGTGGCATATGCTTCCTGCCTAATCAGAGTGAGAAGGCTTCCTCTTTGCATATGCTGTCCTTCAGCGGGGTTTGCAAATAATTTATCCTGACCACCGACGGACACTTTCTTCAGTCTATTTGCTGAGAACCACTGCCGGTCTCTGCAGCTCTGCACCTCTGTCTCTCCCACTCGCTCTGTTGGTGCCAGAAAGACTTCATTGCCCTCCTCCTCTGGTGAAAATGTAACAAAGTTGACCCTAAAACAGTTACACATGGGATGCCGTGCAATACTAAGTTTAAGGACCTGCTACAGGAACACCATTATGCTCAATATGCAACAAATTCACAATAAATCATCTGATTCCTAGAAACCTGAAGCTGAGGTAATCTATGATGAACTTTTTTGAGGTGGACAAGCTGAGACCCTTGAGATCATCTGCATACATAAAATCTGATACTAAGGAGAAGTCTTGTATAAAGACTAAAGAGCTGCAGAAAGAGCCAGGTTTTTATCTCCAGTATGTACTTTTAGTCACCCTTTATCTGTGGAACAAATGGCAGCAGCTTTAAAAAAACAAACAAAAAGAAGAGTAAAACTAGAATTACTTTTACATAACAGTATAAGAGGCTGGCAGGTACAGAACTGTCTGTGCAGCAATTTCTGTTTTTTTTGTTGCAGATTTTGCTGTGGTTTTTTTGAAGCAAGGTTAAGAATGGCTTGAAAAGAAATGGGAAATGTTAAGGAAGCTCTTATATTTTTCCACTTCTGACTTTAGCTAAAAAAAAACGCTGCAACAAAAAAAGCAGCTATTCTGCAACATGTGGCTTTAGCCTTAATGTCCTAAAGATGAAAGATGAAATAATGTGCAGCACAATTTTGGAACAGAATTCTGGTGTAAAATAAATATAAATATATAAATTTAGACTACACAGTCTAAAGATTAACCAAATTTATAATCCAGCATTATCCACTCTAAATATTAGACAGGATTAGTAAACCTATCCCACTGAGTAGACCAAGAATAATGACAACTAGGACTACATGACACGGTTATAATGTAGGGAAAGGTTGACAAAATGGACTAACCAGCAGAACAGGGTGAATATAATAATCTAACATATCTAACAGGGTAACACAATGACAAACAATTTGGCCAACTCTTTATGATCATGTAGAAGCTACAACCATTCAAAATTATTATTATTATTATTATTATTATTATTATTATTAAACAGGGCTTTAGGTGAGCGACTGGCTTACATTCTTACCTAAGCTCCTTTGGTCATCTACCAAAGGGGCATTACTAGAGGGGCTGATTTCTCCCACAGTGTATTTACGTGTGCTTTTGGGTGTCTTGTACATTTTATGATGTGCATTGTATTGATGACTGCTGACTTATTGTACTGTACAACATAACACACTTTAATTGTGCGTTTGCTGCTGAGTCACTGTTTCTACCTCAGTCTGAGAGCGGTGCTTGATGTACAGTCTTCATGCTGTAGCCTGATGCCAGGGGTGTAAATAGCACAGACTGGGCCTCATAACAAACTTTTGACTTGGGCACCCCCATGGTATAGTGACCTTTCCTGCCCCCCACACAGTATAACATCACTTTCCTGGCCCCCCTAAGATATAACACCCCCTTTGCTGGCACCCACACATGGTATAAACTCCCTCTTACCCCTCACATTGTATATTGACCCCATACAGTTTGCTGCTTCCTTTACTGGCCTCCATACAACAAATATCCCCTTTACTGGTCCCTTACACAGTATACTGACTGCCGCTTTTATTGGCTCCATGTAGTGAGTGCACCTTTACAGGCCCCCATATAGTAAGTGCTAGTGACTTTAGCCTGCCACTTGCCCCAGGTCCCTCTGAAGCTTGTCCAATTCCTAGACAACCCCTTAATGAATAATGACCCATAGTGCACAGTATAATGTTCTAAAGTGGCCCCTCCACACAGTATAATGTCGCAAAACAGCCCATTACATAGTATAATGTCCTACAGTTGCCCCTTCACACAGTATAATGTCCCATAGTGGCCTCCATACAGTATAATGTCCCAAAGCAGCCCTCCACATAGCATGATGTCCTATATTGACTCCTACACACAGTATAATGTCCCACAGTAGCCCCTCCACACAGTCTAATGTCCCATAGTGGCCTCTACGGTTTTTGTTATGAATTTTTGGGGTTCATCACCCACTAACTATTATTATACTCTGGGGTCTCTTCAGATCCCAGGTAATAATGAGCAGAAGGCCCAGAGGAGGTGATTAAACATAACTAACAATAGTGTTACTCACCTCTTGTGGGCTCTGGCGCGGGTCTTCAGGCCTCTTGAATGATGTCAGAGACCGCTAAGGCCTAGTCATGTGGGCTACGCAGGTGTCATATTGCGTCATCACGCTCGTGTGACCCACATGACCGCTGAGATCCAATCACAGGCCTCAGCATTCTCTGCCATCATTCACGAGACCTGAAGACCCACGGCATTGTCCAGGAGAGTTATTTTTAATCACCTCCTCTGGGCCTCTGCTCATTAAACTCTGGGGTCTGGAGAGACTCCAGAGTATAATAACAGTTCTATTTCAGACCTATTAAAAAAAAAAATAAAAAGTTTGGGGTTGACTGGGCCCTCTAAGGTCACGGGCTACTACGGCGGTAGTTCCGTCACTGCTTGACACCTTGTATTCACATTGTGTGAGAAGCCTCTCATACTAAAGGGAGGTTTCCCTGCCTTCGGCTCTACCATCTGGACCTCCATTGCTACTGGTCCAGTGTTGTGGTGCAGTTATGGAGCTAAAATTGTTGCTTCCAAAAGCTAATCTGCCAAACCCATCGTGAACCTGAGAACTGGTTGCCATGGGTGTTGAGTATGGGAACAGGGTAAACGCTGTGTGTGTGATGGCACTGTTGTTCTCACTCCGAGAGAAGTCTTTTGTTCTTGACAAGTAAATTGTTGATCCTGGTTGTTTCCTACTGATGAACAACTGATGTTAACTCTTGTTGTGCCAAATGCCATCAACATCAGTAAAGTACAGTAAGTATGGTGCATTTCTTGGCCACAACATCACTACACTCTAGGAGCAGGAAATTCAGCTGCCTTATCCTTGGGTAGGTCAGAGTAGGGGGAGTTGAGCCCAGCCCAGAGGGACACTTAGTAGGCATTGTGGAGAGTCCTATGGGCCCCTACATTCGATGCCCATGGCTAACATGCAAAGCAAAGAACAATATATTCAGCCGACTTAGAAAGCACAGGTAGGCATAGAGTTGAATGAATATACTCAAGTCACCATAGTTAGAGCTGTTCCCCTAATTCCGCACACACACAGACCTTCTCCATTCAGATTTCCATGTGGTGTCCATAGAACCCTACATACAGCTTGAGTTTGCGTGATCAGTATCTTTGGCTATGAGATCCCACATATCACAGCCTTGTTAGGTGTTTTCTGGTAACTACAGCTTTATCTTACAGACTTTTCTGCAATGTTGGGGAAATGTCTGTATTATTTGGTTGCTTTATGTGAATCATGTGGCCATGGCCGATGGAAGCCATAACTTCAAGCTCAGGGTTTCCTTCTATCATGTTCTCCATACAACAAATTACAAGTTCAACATTTCCAGGGGAAAAAAGCTGCAGTTTTTCTTTACTGAATTATGGCTCTTAGTGAAACTAACTGCGCAGCAACAAGATTGATTGAAGCGTGTTTTCCTGAAAGACTGATTACACACAGCCCCGGAGGACGAGTGCTGAACTTTCATATTCTTCTATGTCCGCGCTCCTTCAGGGAACCTATTGATTTGTGTGACCGCTGCAGGAGAACATGGGAAATATTGTCTGAAAACACATTTTTTTATAAGTTTATTCTTATTTGCCCTCAAGCTCGAGAGGAATCAAAACATTGTGCATTGTCCAAAGATGGAGAGAACTATGTTATTGTTCTGTCTTATGGCTGACTGGATGGCGGCACTGAAAGATTGAAATGCATGAGGTTATCGTGAATGAATTCACCACATAATGACTTCAGTATAAAATCATTTGTTCTTTCTAATGAAATGAACAGATATATACATTGCACAGGAGGACTTAAAGGGAACAGTTGAGGGAGGGTTTAATTGACTTACCTGATCCAGCGGATGATTATGATGGACCTGGGTGTTCCAGCCTCGTCACAACCTCTGTGTCATGTGATCAGAAGCAGCGCTCTGCCCTGCGAGTCACCTCGCCCCCTCCTTCCCTGATCTCACAGGTAATTAGTTATGGGGGGCTAGCTGACTATAGTAAAGCAGGGAAAGAGGGAGGGGGTGGACCGACCCAGGGATTGGAGCCCTACTTCCAATCATGTGACCTAGGGGTTGTGACAGGGCAGAAACCTCCCTGGTCCATCATCATCATCGCCATCCACTGGATCAGGTAAGTCAAACTCCCCAGACAACCTCTTTAATAGTGAATTCTCTAAGTGACTTCTACAAATATTGTGTTACAGAAATATGAAAGAAGAAGAGAGTTTTGGCTACTGGATGGAAACAATAATGTTTCCTTCCTCTGACAGAAGCAAAGATCTTCAAAGTTGTGAGAAGTGATGCTAACAATTTACTATAAAGTTGCAGAACTATGAAGTTTTACAGAAGAAAGGACACTGGCCCTTTCATCACCAAATAATTCTATTTTTATTTGGATACTCTTTTGGATTTTTCCTACAAAACTACAGAATAAGGCTGATATTAGATAGCAGAATATGTTTTAACATGTAGCAAAGAATTCTGGGAACTCTACAGACTCCTTTAGCTGATCTTCACCTCACCTATTAATCTGTAAGGTTTTGCCACAGGGTAAACCAGCAAGGACAAAATGAGGTCCTAGTCCTGCTCCTAAAGAAGAAAACAAATGAAATAGAAAATTAATGAGACGAGAAAAGATATTTTTTTTTATGAGTTCAGGAGTTGGCGGCACCTGGTACATCTGTTATGTGTAAGCACTGGGGCTGGCGGCCCAAGGAAGGTGACAATCTCGCAGTGTAAAGACCTTGCCTCTCAGCACCTTCATATCTTCAGATACTTTAAGTTTCTTGTCAGTTTTGATCCTTGGTTTGTTTGTGATGAAATGTGCCAGGTAAATGTAACGCGTCTCTTTGCCATAAAATGTTTTCTCCATACTCCTTACTCTGATCCATATTGTGCAGTCTTCCTCCCTCACATTGAATGGTGCTTCTCTTTCAAGGTCTTGTACTTATTAATGAAGCTTTTTTTTTCTCTTAGGGTAGATTCACACACTACCGTAATTATAATCTGTTGCTCTCATCTGCCATAGGATTAAACGGCAATAGATTGACTGATGCAGAAGGAGCACCGTCCGTCTGCATTTAATGTAAAAAACATGATGGAAGCTTTCTTCCGTCATAATTAAATTTACTTACTTTTCTAAGGGAAGAAGAAGTCATTCCTGCAGAACTTTTTCTTCTGTTAGAAAAGTATACAAACATGACAGAAGAAAGAGTGAATGGGAACGGACACAAATGGAGGGGACTCCATCTGCATTAGTCACTTTATCACCATTTAAGTCCATTGCTTTCATCTTAAAATGGATGAAAGCAACAGACTATAATAATGGTAGTGTGAACATACCCTAAATTATGAACTTCAATCATCAAAACTCATAAAGAAGTCATTGAAATGAGATTTTGGTTGTCACAGCTCCCCCCTTTGACATTATTAGACTGCAATAATTATTTAATCTATTAATGGTGACAACTAGCCTCTATATATCATGACGGAGAGGTTGTCATACCCCCATCCCCCTGTTACTGACATCACTGAAAATAATAGCATTATAATTACATTGTGATCAGATGTCTATGAGATCTATACAACTTATACTATAATAAAATATATGTCATCTATTGTTATTGACAATCAGCCTCTATATCATGACTGAGAGGTTGTCACGGCCATCCCTACCTTTGGTTAAGATTCACGAGCTCCACTAAACTGTAAAAGATACTGACAACAATATATATAAAATTCGATATAACCACATTAATATAATTTATTTCCAGCATTTTTGATATTGTGCTATGTTTATTACAAAGCTAAAATCAGTCAGGAGGACCTATGTATGTGAGTAAAACTAGCCTTTTAGAAATAAATTCAGTGTAACAACTTTCTTGACAGATTTGCTATAGGACATAAACATATTTTATTATGAGTCCTGTCAGTCTACATCTCTGCACCTATTAATTAATTACTGCAGCTCATTGCCAATTACTGCACCGTCTGTTCTCTGGTAACTGCCGCATATTATGCAAAGCTCAGTCCTTTGTTAGAATATTATTTCAGTGGTGTAGAATTAATATTAACATTATTAGCTACTACATAAAAGGTCCAGACAGAGCAATGTTCTGCAGATTTTTAGAGTGATCAGTGATGTAATAATCTGCAGAGTATATCAATATGTATGCAAAAAGGTATAAGGGAAGAAGCAATGTCCTGAAGAGCTCTAGAGAGGTCAGTTGTGTAATAATCTTCAGAATATATTACTATGTATGTGTCAGGAGGCATAAGGGACAGAACAATGTTTTGCAAGTATTATCTATATGTACCTGTCTCAGCTGTTACATTTTACACACGTTTTGTGGTCTCTGTTACATCTGAGACTATTTCTTTGACACTTAACCGCTCACTTCATGACATGGAAAATATAGTGAACAGTGCAAATCCTGCATGGAGAACAGCAGGAAATCACAGGAAATAATTGGCATATCCATGGTTAATTCTGATCTCATACACAGACTATAGATTACAGAAAGGGAAAGGTTTCATATGAGGCATGAGTTAATAATGGATTTGTGCAAGGAATAAAATATCAAAAAGTTACTGTCCATATACAACAATATTCCCAAATATTTCCTGCTGATAGCAGGGGACTTTATTACATTGTCCCCTCTTATACCATTGGACTTACATAAGATATACTCAGTGAGATGCCCCCATCATTGTCCAGTTTCCCTGACGTATGTGGAGGTTAAACAATCAATGTACCTATCTCCTGATTATTAATGAGTCCATTAGCCATTCTTTAAGGGAACAGCCTTGAAGCCACCACGGCTCCCGCTGATACCTGATGTTACCAACTTATCATACTGTAACAACACCATGAAAACTTGGAAATATTGGGAAATGTATCAGTAAAGTCTACTTTGTATTTCAAGAATTGTTACCAAGGGTTAAAGCGTTCTACCTCTTGTGTCAATATCTTTTACCTCATAGATTGTAAGCTCCTGCGAGCAGGGCACTCACTCGTGTGAAAAGACGTAATGGATCATTTTGTCGGTACATGAACCTTATCATTTGTAAAGTGCTGCGGAATATTTATTTATTATGCTTACTTATATAGCACTATCATATTCCGCAGTGCTTTACAGATATTGTGGTCACTGTTGGATATAGGGCTCACAATCTAAATTCCCTATCAGTATGTTTTTGAAGTGTGGAAGGAAACCCACGCAAATGCAGGAAGAACATACAATCTCCTTGCAGATGTTGTCCTCTGCAGGATTCGAACACAGGTGCTATATAAATAAAATATATGTTGGTGCTATGTAAATAAAATGTATTATTTATTATTATTGTTATTATTATTTATCCTGTGCCTCTTGTATAATGCAGAGAAGTTGGTTTAATAATGCCTGAGAAATGAAGAGGCTGCCCCCCCAACCATCCATCCTCATCTTCCCTGCATTGTACAAGAGCTTGTACATCCATACATAAATTGTTTGAAAAGGCTGTTGAGCATTTACAGAGAGGCTACAGTTAGGGAAAGGAGAACTACATTCTACTGGAAAGTGAGAAAGAGGACACTAGATGCGCTTTTATTTTGTCCTGTTCCCAGTCTGTGCTCACATTCCAAATGAGGTCAAGGGTATCTTAGATTTTCTCGGTGAGAGCTTCTTGTGTGCTAAGAGGTTTGTCATCATAAGCACGTTCATTAATACTGGTTAGGACATGGCGACTTCTTTCCATCTTGTCTGTAGGGTTTGTATATTTAGCTGGAAATAAAGGATCCCTCTAAGTGCATCACAAGAGTCAATTCCAGGGAGATGGGGCCCCTCTATTGACTTTCTGTGATAAACCTTATCTGTAGCTACAGAGCAAGGAATGCACTATACTAATGCACCGAACTTTCCAGGTAATTAAGGCTCCTTCAACTGCAAAGAGGCTAATTGGAAAAAGTGAAGAAGCCGGAAGAGAGGTCACTGTATATATGATCAGTGATGAGTCCTGAGCCCTGACTTACTGTATCACCAGAACCTGCAGCCTTGATAAGTGGTGACCAGGTGGGGTTCCCTGAATATATGTGACTTCATCATCTGTAGTCTAAATCTAACAGGCTATTCTGCCATCTGCTTTGCATCTGCAAAATCATTCCAAAGGGACATTTTCTACTCATTGCCTAAGCAATTGTTAGAGACCAGAAACAGCAATAAATCTAGATGAAATAAACAATAAACCCTGTCTCAAACCTTCAAGGGAAAAGATACACAATGATATTGTTACATGGTCTTACCAATACATCGTTACACAGTTACAAAATATTGTTACATAGTTATATTGATATACTGTTACATAGTTGCATTGATACATTGTTGCACAGTTATGGTAATGCATAGTTATATTGATAGCCTGTTACTGTAACGCCAAAGCTTTGCACTTGCTTGTATATAATCTTGCCCAGCAGACTTAGCAGCCTGGCTACTGTGCTCCTGTTTCTTTAAGAATTAGTATCCTTGCCCGCTAAACTTCCTCCTGTGTGTATATAAGTCTGCCTCACTAGCCACAGCTGGGCATTGCAATGTCTCAGTTATCTGTTTCATGATCTGCAGTTTGGATACTTTCTATCCTTTTATTTGTATACTGTAGATGCATTTGTCCTATCATGTGTCCCTGTCTTCCTCTACTGCCTCTAGGAAGTCTCCATGTGCCACACATTACGTCATCGCAACATTATGTGGGGCCCACAGGGCCAATTGAAGGCTGAAGAGGGAATAATGCAGCCAGTTCACCCTGGTTATGCTGGTCCAGTTGTTAAAAATACAACCGGATTGCAGAATCGAGGAGAGGTGGCGCCCCAACCTGGTTCTGCTACTGGTAGAGCCAATTTGTAGACCACAGACCAGCGCTTTATGTTTTATTCCAAGTACATTTTATATTTTTATATTGAGTTGAATCATCAAAACCTTCCTCCAACAGCCCCGTAGGGGGTTCCAATGTGTTACTGCTCTGAGGCTGGGGTCACACAGGGTACGGTTTATACTGCTTTTTTAGCCTTTTTAGCTTAGTAACTGTCTAGTAGGGTTAAGCATACGAAAGCAAAGTGACGTCATTCTCATCTGTTCAAACACATCATTCATACAATGTAATTTGTACACTACTCTAGACAGGGATCGGGTCTACTCTACATGCATTTTATTACATACATGTTGCACAGACTATATGGATTAAACTGATGGTGCTCCAGGAATGTAGCATTTGTCTCAGATTGTTCTCATCTGCTCTGCTTTGAAAACTTCAGAATGCAGTGATTGCAAATGTAATGGCAATAAGTGCAATAACATAGCATGTCATCAGTGGAGCGCTGCACTGCAGGGAGCACATAATGCACTGCTCCAGAGATAATCAGCAAATCATACTGCTCTTAATTGGTAATTATGGAGCTTATAAGCATGAACGATGAGAGCAGACGGCAAATGTTACATTGTATTATTACACCTCCATTTTATTAATTACTTGTTCTAAGCTGACAGTAGGAGCAACTATAACCAGCACAAGAGATGCCAACATCTTAAAGTGTGGGTCCCCCTCTGATGTATTATCGCTGCAGTAAACAGAGAAAGTTCAGTAACATTTGAAATACTTTAAAAAGAAATGTTTCATCGTATCTTAAACTGGCCATACACTAGCGTTTAGAGTTTTCAGATGGTTAAATAGCTCATTTAGACATTTTCTATCAACCATCAGTGTCACTGTGTGATATAAACTAGTTACAGACGCCCAATAGCAAATATCTTTCAAAACTTGATCCGCATGTTTGATTTATTTTACATGATAACATTATTGTTAAGAAAATGACAGCATCATTACTATTATTATTGTTAATATTATCATTATTTAGAGTTACTGACCCCCAGACCGTCCGGCATATAGAAGCATAACATAGACCCTGACCCTGATCCAAATTTTGTAAAATGGACCCAACCTAATATGTGCCATTTATACTACTGGCGTCTTATCTGGCAGAGGAGCCTTTGGTCTCTCTCAGTCTCTGGGATTGAGTAAACCTAAAGCTATATACACCCATGACTCCACTCTCTTCCATAAACATGTCCATAGTCTCTTTGATTTTAAAAGGTAATTTTAACATAAGCATCCAGAATCGCAGCTAAGACTCAGCAACTATATATATTATTATTATTGTTTATTTATATAGCACCATTAATTCCATGGTGCTTTACATTTGCGGATTTACATACGGTACACAAGATATACAAAACAGATAATACAAACAGTGACCAACTGGCACAGTGGGATAGAGGGCCCTGCCCGCAAGGGCTTACAATATATACCATTATAAAGAATAGTGAAAAACTTTGAGACGTTAAAGGGGTGTTTCAACTCATAATTTTATTATTAAATATGCTGCTGAGGGGCCCTTAAACATAACAGACCAATACTGCTCACTTATCTTTGGGTGTCCATTTCTAGCAGCGGCAGCTCCATGTGTCTGTATACGGGTCCTCCAGCCAATATCACCACTGATATTTGTGCGAGGGGATCGCTGCATCGAATCATAGTCCTCAGCAGTGCCTTCTTCACAAACAGCACATGACTGCTGAGGAATGTGATTGGCTGCGGCAGCCGCCTGGCACACACAGCTGGAAGACCTATACAGGTCTAGGGACAGGTGAGAACTGGTGTGTTACATTTAAGGGCACCTCAGCAGCATATTAAATAATATAATGATGCATTGGGACACCCTTAAGGTTCTCTTCCAGAATGGAAGCAATAATTAATAAAGAAGCAATCCAGTGCAAACCCGTGTCACACTCTGGATGGCTTTCATGCTTATTGCACACATATCCCTTCTGTTCAGTCTCCTGTTTGCTTCTGATCAACCATTATCTTGATTTTTAGATTTCTTTTCTCTGTGCTCTGCTGTCAGTCCCGTAATGCCTCAGGACAACACCATATGGGCAGCTAAAGACAGTACTATCTCTGCCTACTGGGGGAAACTGTGGTTATCTTTCTCTATGTATTCTTCTAAATAAGCTAAGAGACCATGAATATACAGTCAGAGAGGCTGTCTTGTTATCTTCTTCATTAAAACTGTGTGACAGGAGCTGTCTGATTCTCAGCTGTAGCCATGAGTTTCTGTCCCATATGTGGAGAGTCTGTGTGGAATAGACTCTAACTGAGAATGATGACCCCTGAAGAGGAACAGAAAGTCATGTCATTCATTACCAAAAAATGTCCAAATTGAAGATAAGGATTCCAAAAAATTATATATTGGGTAAATAGTTACATGATGAAAAAAAAAAATTCCTCTAGTGTTGCTTTATTGTAGTGAGGCCCATAATCAGGTGTCAGAGGTGACTGGAAGCCAATGACTTTGGTAGTGTGATCACTTGTATATCTAGACCTCAATGTTTTTCTGCAATGACTGGGCCATAAACTCCTGCAGTAAAAAAAAATCCTGCAGTGATCTTTTAATTTTTAATATTTCCAATTGTATCTTAGTAGCATTGGTCTCCATCATGGCTAAGAAATAGTTGGAGACAACCTCTGTCCATATGGCCTATTTGGCTTTATGGGCATCATAGAAAGGGAAAACACTTTATTTTCCAGAGCAAACAGCTGCTCTGTAAAAAATGGTTCTTACACTGGCAGACCTGATATGTCAACGAATGGCCACCGTGTAATATGTGGTTTTCAGTGGCTTCCTCTATCCCTGGTGGAAACTGAGAAGACGTCAGGGCCTCCTTTGATAAAGGAGTAGTCTCCTGTGATTATCTTTAGTAACACTGTTGCATCTGCTGGAGGGGCTGATCTCCGGGTGATCTAAAGTAGTGGGCATTCTGGGACTTTTTCTTTCATTAGGAATTATTGTAGTTGTGTTGCAGTTGCTCTCCCTCCCAGCGGTGAGTGCACTCCCTCCCACCCCACCTTGGAACCTTCATATTTCCTCTTACTTTCTGGAGTCTTCATATTGGGCTGATATTTATTTCCTTTTGTTTGCGGTGTCTGTGCCCTCAATTTACTGCCTGGCACAGGGCATTTATCTACTGATTTGCAGAAATATTGTAAAAGTCTTCAATAAAAGGCAGCTGGTTCTGGAACAAAAGAGGATCACGACCCCATCGGCCGTCTTATTATCAGATGCTCGCTCTTCTCTGCCACAGCCAATAAAATCCATACAACAAACTTTTAAAACTCATATTAACGAGGCGAGAAAAACTCCTATTAACACTTAAACAAACAAACCGGCATCCAAGTATAGAAAGTAAAAGTGAGGAGAGAAATCTCCTGAAATCATGGAGCCTACATAACTTAGGGGGATAGAAAGGTACAGAGAGGAAAAGGGGCCAACAACAAAAAAAAAAAAAGAAACTGTAAGGGAATTGCTAGTCGTGCAATTCCCTAGTGCTGCTGCTAAAACAAGGGAAGAAGGGAAAGACAGAGACAGAGTCCTAAGCTCGACTCACCCCCTGTCCCTACCTAATTGCCACAACTGTCCTAATGACAGGGACAACTGGGAGGCAATCCCTTCTCTGAATAAGTGTACACAGAACAAGACAAACAGCACAGAAGCAGAGTCAGCAAGTTGAGGTCAAACCAGATAGACAAACAGTACCAAAATCGAAATCCGAGAGAATAGTCAAAGGGTAAGCCAGAGGCCAGCAATATAAATACAAGTAACAAACAGCAAGAGAAGCACTTAGCAAGGAAAAAGTCTCAATAGCCAGCAGACAAGTGTGAGCAGATGATCTGTTTATAGGAAGTGCAGAATCTGCCCCAGACTTGATTGGTAGATAGGCTGTCAATCATACGGACAAGGAGCGGAGGGAAACCAAGGTGCAGGAGATGGGTGTGGTAGAAAAACAATTACAGAGAAGAAGTAATAGAGCAGTGTTCAGACAGAGCAACAAGAACCCTAAGCAAGGAATCAAAACGGAACACGCCTCCTGCGCCGCAGCATGCGAGCAGAGGGTGGTGCAGAGACCTGAACAGGCAGAGACGTTACAGAAGCCCCTCTCTGGCACTGGTTCATGTGACCAAAGTGAGATTGGGGTCTAATATATATACTTGGCAACTTCAAGAAAAATCTGACCCCTCCTCCCATTTTAAATTATAGACATCAACCAACAATAAGTATCCACAATTTTGAGCTACATGCCTGCTGCCATGATCCACTCCCCAACTGTTCAGATGATGGTTTAGTGGTAGCGAGGTTATTGGAGGTTGTAGGCTTCCTGAAGAAGTGAGTTTTCAGGTTGCTCTTGAAGGTTGTGATTGTGGGGGGCAATCTAAATATCACAGTAGCGAGTATAGTGGTTGCACAGGAGAAATCTCAGAGGCGATAGTGTAAAGATCAGATAAGAGCAAAGTGAGGAGGAGGTCTTGAGAGGAACGGTTATTATGTATATGGAGGAGGCAGATTAGGTCAGAGATATATGGGGACAGTCTGTGGATCAGTCTTGGTGCCAGGTATCCACATGTTGTCAGGGGTGGATTGGCTAATAACTCTACAGGGGGAAATTCCAGTGGGCCGGTCGGTCATGAGGCCTGCAGTTGAGTTTTCAAACAGCCAAGGAGACTAGCAACAGGAGAGGGAGAAGGGAAGGTCTTAAAGCAAGAGTCATAGGGGGAATTTCTTTAGCCAATCCCTGCTCTCCTTCATAGTTTCCTGCAGCTAACTCAGGTCCATCCACCACCTGTATTTGATCTATGCCACCCAGGGCCAGGTCAGTCAGACAGCTAGCTGCCCATTTGTATACAGGAGTGCTATGTGTTGCAAGCAGCTACTTAGTGGGTGCAGCAATAAGTGAGCCTAGTCCCCTGCATAGTGAGGGCAACATGTCACTGTCTCACTGTTATTCCCTTCTACTGCCCCTTGGGTCACAGCACAGCAAAAAAACTATTTTTACCATTTTGGGGAATGTCTGATGATTTGATCACTTTTTATTCAGTATTTAATTTTACTCAATTGTGTTTTTGAAAAGTGAAACAGCCATTTTGATTTTTGTCCTGCTATGGCATTTACCATATGGAACAAATATTTTTATGTGTTTGTAGTTTGGGAATACCTATTTTGTTCATTTTTGGTTTTGTTTATTTTTATTTGAGTTATATAATAATAATAATAATAATAATAATAATACATTTTATTTATATAGCGCCAACATATTCCGCAGCACTTTACAAATTGTAGGGATCAAGTACAGACAAAAAGATACATTACAGAGTAATAGTTAATTCACACATGGGACTCAGGGCCCTGCTCACAAGAGCTTACAATCTATGAGGTAGAGGGGGGTGATGCAAGAGGTAGCAGGGGTGGCATCGGAGATAGCATTGCTTATACAGTGGTCCAGGCAATTTTGTGATAGAGGTTACTTTCATTACACAAAATAAAGCTGTATGAGCAGTCACCAGCCATGTCCTTTAACATGCAGATGGTGCCTCGACAAATAAAGTTACAGTCTGAAATGGCATCATATCCTGTGGGGTAATGCAGGAGCGTGAACAGGATGCTTCATTTTAGGGAATCTACAGTGGGTACGGAAAGTATTCAGACCCCTTTAAATTTTTCACTCTTTGTTTCATTGCAGCCATTTGCTAAAAGCAAAAAAAGTTCGTTTTATTTCTCATTAATGTACACTCAGCACCCCATCTTGACAGAAAAAAAACAGAAATGTAGATATTTTTGCAAATTTATTAAAAAAGAAAAACTGAAATATCACATGGTCATAAGTATTCAGACCCTTTGCTGTGACACTCATATTTAACTCACTTGCTGTCTATTTCCTTCTGATCCTCCTTGAGATGGTTCTACTCCTTCATTGGAGTCCAGCTGTGTTTAATTAAACTGATTTAACTTGAAAGGCACACACCTGTCTATATAAGACCTCACAGCTCACAGTGCATGTCAGAGCAAATGAGAATCGTGAGGTCAAAGGAACTGCCCAAGGAGCTCAGAGACAGAATTGTGGCAAGGCACAGATCTGGCCAAGGTTACAAAAGAATTTCTGCAGCAATCAAGGTTCCTAAGAGCACAGTGGCCTCCATAATCCTTATATGGAAGAAGTTTGGGACGACCAGAACTCTTCCTAGACCTGGCCTTCCAGCCAAACTGAGCAATCGTGGGAGAAGAGCCTTGGTGAGAGAGGTAAAGAAGAACCCAAAGATCACTGTGGCTGAGCTCCAGAGATGCAGTAGGGAGATGGAAGAAAGTTCCACAAAGTCAACTATCACTGCAGCCCTCCACCAGTCGGGGCTTTATGGCAGAGTGGCCCATAGGAAGCCTCTCTTCAGTGCAAGATATATGAAAGCCTGCTTAGAGTTTGCCAAAAAACACATGAAGGACTCCCAGACTATGAGAAATAAGATTCTCTGGTCTGATGAGACGGAGATTGAACTTTTTGTCGTTAATTCTAAGTGGTATGTGTGGAGAAAACCGGGCACTGCTCATCACCTGCCCAATACAAACCCAACAGTGAAACTTGGTGGTGGCAGCATCATGTTATGGGGGTGTTTTTCAGCTGCAGGAACAAAACGACTGGTTGCAATTGAAGGAAAGATGAATGTACAGAGATATCCTGGAAGAAAACCTCTTCCAGAGTGCTCTGGACCTCAGGCTGGGACAAAGGTTCACCTTCCAACAAGACAATGACCCTAAGCACACAGCTAAAATAACAAAGGAGTGGCTTCGGAACAACTCTGTGACAATTCTTGACTGGCCCAGCCAGATCCCTGACCTCAACCCAATTGAGCATCTCTGGAGAGACCTGAAAATGGCTGTCCACCAACATTCACCATCCAACCTGACGGAACTGGAGAGGATCTGCAAGGAAGAATGGCAGATAATCCCCAAATCCAGATGTGAAAAACTTGTTGCATCATTCCCAAGAAGACTCATGGCTGTACTAGCTCAAAAGTGTGCTTCTACTCAATACTGAACAAAGGGTCTGAATACTTATGACCATGTGATATTTCAATTTTTCTTTTTTAATAAATTTGCCAAAATATCTACATTTCTGTTTTTTTTCTGTCAAGATGGGGTGCTGAGTGTACATTAATGAGAAATAAAATGAACTTTTTTGCTTTTAGCAAATGGCTGCAATGAAACAAAGAGTGAAAAACTTAAAGGGGTCTGAATACTTTCCATACCCACTGTATCAGCAGAAGAGTTTACATTAGGAATTGTGATAGGCCTGTCTGAAAAGATGTGTCTTTAATTTGCGCTTGAAGCTGTAGAAATTGAGTGTCGATCTGATTGTCTGGGGTAGAACATTCCAGAGAAGAAGTGCAATTTGGGAGAAGTCTTGGATACGAGCGTGAGAGGTTCTGATAATAGAGGATATTAGTCTTAGGTCATTGTGTGAACGGAGAGCATGGGGTTTCGGCGATAGACAACGATGAGGGAGGAAATGTAGGGAGGTGCAGCATTATGGAGAGCCTTGTGGATGAGGGTGATAAGTTTATATTGTATTCTGTATTGAACAGGCAGCCAATATAGTGTCAGACACAGACCGGAGGCATCGCTGTAGCGTCTAGACTGATAGATGAGCCTGGCCGCCGCATTCAGAATAGATTATATAAGGGAGAATTTAGTAGGGGGAAGATCAAATAGTAAGGAGTTATAGTAGTCAAGGCGAGAGTGAATCAGGGCAACAATAATTGTCTTTGTGGTATCTGTGGTAAGGAAAGGAAGGTATCTGTGGTAAGGAAAGGAAGGAAAGGTCTGAGTCAAACATAACCCCGAGGCAGCGGACATACTGCCTAGGAGTTATAGTAAGGCCGGAGACCGCAATGGAGATATCAGAAACAGATCTATTAGATGGTGGAAACAGCAGTAGTTAAGTCTTTTGAGAGATTCAGTTTAAGATAGAGCGAAGACGTGATATTTGAGACAGCAAAGAGATAGTCACTGGTGTTCTGTATTAATGCAGGGGTGATATCACGGGATGAGGATTTGAGGTTTTTTTTTTTTTGCAGTTTTTTTTAAACCCATTAGGGAACTTGAATCTGCTATCATTAGATCACTTGTCTCATAGACTGCAGTACAATTGTGCAATTGTGTTATTGTGTAACTATTGAGACCTGACACAGTCAAGCCTCAGTAGTTACCTTCATATGATAGGCCTATCAAAGAGGATTTCAAAGGGTTAATGCCTTCAATAGGATCAAACTGCAATCATGAACATTATTGCTGGGTGTGAAAGATCCTCAGTGCGCCAACACCGCTTTGGCTCACACCTGAGTCTTCTTTCATATAAAACCACACTCACCGCCAGAGAGTTCCGGGTTCACAAGATAAATACAAGACAAGCTTTCTAAATTTTATATATTTATTAACCCCTAAATGGGTCGGTATTAACATCTAACACATGCAGTTCAGAACAGATATGCAGATATATACAAGCATTAACAGTTACTAGTTACAAGATACAGTGCAATAAAATAAAAGGGGCATAAAATTGAAATAATTACTTTACCACGCATCTCCTTGATGTGGCTCTATAATCCAACACTCACACATGCTCTGGTATGTGTGAGTAACCCAGTGGAGGCTTCTTGGCATGTGGCATTAATACAACAATCCAGCCTGCATGCTCTTCCCAGTGGTCTCTCTGTAAAAACTCTGTAGTCTGTGATGGTCTCAGCCCAATCTCCTCCCATTGCCTCTTACCTCATCTTTTATACCCTTTATGCCACCTCCCAGAATGAGGTCACCGGCGGCAGCAAGTCTGATTGAATAATGCACTCAAGTCCAGATTTTTTTGTATAGAGCTGAGACCAAGTGGAATGATACAATGTTATCAACCAGGTCTGATCTATCAGTGCAGACTGGACAATGCATGTTTTTGTTTGATCACTCAGGGCTGTGTAGGAATACAATGGAGCCCTGCTGGGATGGATACAAAGCCCTATTGTTCCAGTGTTGCCACTACTGCCAATATACACCTAGGATTATAGCTGCGCACCTTATGAGTAAAGAGATACGCTACCCAGAGACCAAAATACAGCTTTGAGTTATAGCCATATTTAAGCAGAATCATCACACTGGGTCTCTGCTCTATAGAACAGTGGAGACTGTGCGGCTATGGCACCTGCTCTGCTTCTCAGTGGGTGCCATATTTAAAGACCGAATATCCACTGTACCATTACAGCGGATGTTGGGAAGGGGCTAAGTATTGTGCCATCTCATGTACTAAAAATATGTGCAAAATGCTGTATTTTTTGAGCAATAAGACATGTCTTAAGATAAAACATCCCCCACGTTTTGGCAAGAAAGATTAGGAAAATATATTTCATATTAATTTAAACTGAAATTAAATGAAGTAGAGGGGTCAATGTAAATAACTGTTATGCTAGGAAAAATAAAGAGGGTTAATAGCTCAATTAGTGACCTCCACATGGTATAATGTCCTATTGGTGCCTTCATACATAATGGCATGTTATACTGTGTGGGGGGCACTACGGATCACCATACTGTCTGAGAGGCACTAACATGGCATTATACAGTATTGGGTGTACTAAGGAGCATTATACTGTGTGAAGGGCACTAAATAGGGCATTATGCTGTGTGTGGGGCACTAATGTGATATTATTGTGCAGGGGCACTAATGGTATATTTTACTGTGTAGGGAACACTAAGTAACATTATGCTGTGTGGGGGCAAGAAGGCGCATTATACTGTGTGCCCCACCCCCAGTATAATTTCCCATTAGTGCCCACAAACAGAATAATGGTCCTCAGTGTTCCTTACAAAGACCCTTACAGTGGAGAAATACTGACCTTCCAGACTGCTGCCGTTTTAGCACTAATACATTACAATTGTATTAGCAGGGATCAGTAATCATCCCTGCTGCCTGCACTGGAGCATAGTCACACTACTACTGTGCAAGCAGCAGGGAAGATTACAGATCCCTGCTGCCGCTATCATAATATATTAATGCTGAAAGACCAGAGGTCAGGAGTTGAGGGTTTTTCCTGACTGCTGTCTTTATGGAGGCAAGGGTCCGAATAGCTGGCAGCCAAGGTCCCTGCTCAGATCCCCCTGCTGCACTATCCTCTCACCTGCCTGGCACTGATTTGACAGTGAGCTGTGCAGAAACACAGATCTCTCATTCATTGGGAAAAGTGTTTTATAAGTGCTTTTCCCAATCATGAAACAAGCGGTCAGTGGAGTCTAGTACTGCTGGACCCCCTGACCTCAGATTATAACACACACATTCCTTTTATCAAGTGCGTTTTATATTCCAAAAAATACGCATGTGAAAAATACAGTATGTGCTGTAAAGGTTTTGTGTATGTTGCAACTTTAGTTTTGCCTCTACCTACCTTTACTGTATTTCTGTGACATCCAACTACCTGTCTCCCCACAAATATTACATTTACAATGCTAAATCTTTTGCAATAGTAATAAATCTTTTTAAATAATAAAATGGGCAGCTTGTAGCTACCACTTGGGGGAGCTCAGCATACTAGGTACTTAACAGTCACTGACTGATACTTTTCAGGTGCATTGACCTGAGTGGGGTCCCCCAGCAAGGCAGGAAAGGGTTAATGTGGAGCAGCACAAATACTGCCTGGTGTCTTTTTAGCTCTCAGCATGACGTTTACCATCAACCAGCGCTAATTGACTGATAAATTGCTTTCAGCGCGGGATGAACAGGACTTAGATTCAATTGCTGTTTGCCCTTCACTTCATCGATGGCTTCCACTGACTTTAAGTGTCTCCATCCTCATCCTGTGATTGTTACCTGGAATGTAACTTCTCCTATGAAGCTCATCCTGCACCATCCTCACTTCCCCGCTGGCAGGCCGTCCATGTCACTTACACTTATTAACAAATGAGAGAGAGAGAAAGTTTATCTCCTGTTAAATAAGTCTCAATTAGTGGCCTTCATTCTATGGCTGTCAGGACATGATAGGAGCTGTAGTTCCCCAAAAAATTGTGGAACAACAGGTTGTAGCATATAATAAATAAAATAAAATACATAAGGGAGTTGTCACATTACATTACTATAGATGGCCAGTCACTTGTCGCGCAGTCTGCCCAGCTACACTGTAACAGCAAAGTTGGCTATAATGACTGATTAAAGAAAACAAAAGCCTATACCACATATACAGTACTTCTGGTTCTTTCAGGAAGCATCAACCTTTACATATACGTCTGTGGCTGTTATATTTGACATACCCTTTAGGCTAAGGCCCCAGGTTGCAGAAACACAGCTTTTTTTGTTCCAGATTTTCTGCATTTTTTTGAGCCAAAGCCAGTAGTGGAATGACCAGAAGGTAACAGTATAACCTTTTCGGTTGAGGCCAAACATTGCAGAAAAACAGTTTTTTTGTTGGAGATTTTGTTGCATTTTTTGGGGGCCAAAGCCAAGAATGGCTTGAAAAGGAATAAGATATATAAAGGAAGCTCTTAAACGGTAATCCATTCTTGGCATTAGCTCAAAAAACCGCAGCAAAATCTGCAACAAAAAGAACAGCTTTTCCAGAAAATGAGTTTTTTCAGGCTTTATCAACTGATAACCGGTTTTTAGGTAGGTCATCAATTGAATATCAGAGGGGTCAAACATCCAGGAGGACAACTTCCACTTCACAGGTCAAATGGCATGTTAGCGGCTTAGACCCATTCAAGTGAACGGGCTGAGCTGCAATACCAACCACAACCGCGGTACAATGTATGGCATTGCTTTTCTGTGAAGAGATCACAGCGCTTACCTGAATACTGTGTTCTCTTTAAACAGCTGATAAACACCTTTAGGCCCATTGCAGACGATCGTGGGTATTTTGCAGTCCATAAACTAGGAATTAGTGTCTTCAGTGTGCCATCAGTGTGTGATCCCAGTTTGTGGATCCACCATAAAAAACACAGGTGACATTTAATTATATCCCTAGCTTGTCTTCGAAAACAGACGGCGCACTGATGACACACGGAGTACATCAGTGTGCCGTCCTAGGTTTTTAGTCTCACATAGGCTTCTATGGGCGAGTCAGTTCCGCAAAAACTGAACGGAATAGGACCTATTCTATCTGACGCGGTGCGGAATCACGGCTCGCACACTGATCAGTGAAAAATATGGTTGTTTGCATGTACCCATAGAAATGAATGGGTCAGTGTGCAATCTGCGAAAAACAAGGATAGCACACAGACCTCGCCCACGGTCATCTGCAATGGGCCTTAGGCTAAGGGATATGGACCCCATTCACAGACAGTAAAATTAAATCAGCTGTCAAAAAAACTGCGGTTACACAACTGATTTTTACTGTTGTGTAAATATAGGGTTAAGCTATATTCACGCAATCACACCAGTTTTTTTTTACCATGAATAAATGGATGAATTAGTCTATTTTTAATGGTCGTTTTGCCTACCTTTTGCATACATTCTGTTTCCATTTGTCCACTTTTGAGTGTCATCCGTTTTGCATCTGTTTGAGGCTGAGGCCCACGTTGCAGAAAAGCTGCTTTTTTTGTTGTAGATTTTGCTGCGGTTTTTTGAGCCAAAGCTAAGAATAGCTGCAATAGGAATGGGAAATATCTAGGAAGCTCTTATACTTCTCCCTTCTGCTCAAATGCAGCAGTTTTTCCCACTGCACTTTTTCACTGCAGTCCGCTACGTAGGGCTTTAGCCTAAGGAGTTAACTTGGCTCAAATCCATTTTTACATCCATTAAAAATTGACCCATTGATTTGTATTGGGTTTGTGTGTCCATCAAAACAGACAAATATAGAACATTTCCATTTTTTAAACTGACTGCTTTTCTGTCCATTAAAAAAAACGAACATATGAATACCCTCATTCAATCTCATTGTTTTAAAAACAGCTGTATGATGGATGCTAAAACAAACAAACCGTACATGATGTCTTTCATTGTAGTGTGAATAAGCCCTTAATATGTCTTTTGTTATGGAACTTGATGACTGATTGTTACATGCCTGACCTCAGTGCAGGCCAGCACAGCACCCCCTATTGGCTGTTACCCTGAGCCCAGACATGCATTCACCCATCCTTACCCAGCCATATATTATCTGTGTATCTGATTCTCATCATCTGGATGTGTTGACCACAGTGACAGATTTAATAATGTTCCTCTTCTGTTTGATAATGGTTTATTGGCAGCCACTGTGTATCAATTCATGAAATCACAGAGAACACAAAGCTTTCACTGATGGAAATGAAGACAGGGGAAATGAAGACTTGAAGAATGTCAAAATATTTCTTGTTTATTTACCCCTCTGAGGAATCAGCTTTGTTTTCTGTGTTTGGGAAGGAGGGGTCCTTGGCCTGTTAAAGTGCGTGCTTTATTGAGACAGACATTGAATGTGGTGTGATATCACTAGGAATTTCATGACATGACCCAACAGACGGGACCAGAATAGCAATGCTCCACATTTAAATTTTCATTTTCACTGCCATGTTTCTACAGTCTATGAATAGACTAACACTTGGTTGTATCACTTTCCCAGACTTTATGCTTGTTTATGGAGTACCTAAAGTGACTGTCCAACAATAGACATAATTTTTATTGGAGTAAGAGCTCTGTGTACAGTGTATACAGAATCCAAATCTCCTGCTTCATTTGTGAAGAAGTGACCGCTGAGGCCTGTGATTGGCTTCTGCCAGGGGACCTGTAAACTGCCACTGCTGGAAACAGGGGCCCAGGAAGAGGTGAGTAACGTTTTTTTTTTAAGTTTATAGCCTCCTCAGTAGAACTATCAAATAATAAATCTGTCTTTAAAGGGGCTATCCTCGGAAATATAAAGGTTACCAATGCATTTCCTGCACTGGACAAGCTTTATTACTAATATATAATCATGTCCCCATGAGTGCAGCAGGGTGCTGGAACAGTGTGAGCGCTGCCTCTCCTGCAGCCACTTCAAGTGTCTGAAGTCACCAATTTCACTTTACTCCTTTCACAGATCTCCCAAGTAGAGTGGAGTTGGTCATGTGTCTAAGAATCGGAGTGTCAGCAAAGGAGGCAGAAGAACAAGAGCTCCAGACTGAAGCAGCACACTGCAAAGGTAAATTTTCAGGCTCCAAGGTGCATGCTTATATATTAGTAACAAGGCTTATCCAGTGCAGGGAATGCACTTGTAAGCTTTGTTAACCCCTTTTGCCTACTGAGCTTCCTCTAGTGGTGACTGCAGGCAGACTGATATTTGTTATGTAAGTTTTTGGCTGTGTGAAGGGGAACATAATTTGAAGCTGGTACATGTTTAAGAGTTTATAGTGCATCTCCAGTTCCTATCCTGAGTATCATCTATGAACTGTCCTCTATAGAAGTAGTGTCATCTTTCCTCCCATATTCATCTTCATTCCGTTTTCCTCGTTTCCATCTCTATCATCTCCAATTCGTGTTCGTCATCTCTTCTTCCATCCTCATCTTTTCTGCTGCCTTCTTCTTCTTTATGCATGCTACACTACCCTGAGCTGGATTAAAGCGACGTCAGGCTCAGAAAATAGAACCAACCTAACTGCACTTTAGCAAATCTCCTAAATCCAGGACATTAATATTGATCTGAAATCTCTGCTTGACACCAGTTATGACACTATAAAGGCCACAGAATATTTTGCTTGGACGCTTTTGTATCTTTTCAGTTGTGCCAGAAAAAACGTCTGGCCGCTGGCATATGCCGGGAATGCCGGGATCTCTGATCTTCAGGCATTATTCAGGCGCTGGGCTATGTTAGTTTTTCCTTAATTGGATAACTTGTCTTTTTGTGCTGTCAGAGTTGAGAATGAAATGTAGAAGGATGTAGATGTCGGCAGAGTCAGTCGAGCGCTCTGAACTAAAACCTCTGCTCTGGAGTGAACATTATGTCAGGGAATTGTATTACGAACATTTCACTCTCCCTTCCTTGGTCACAATGCAATTCCCTTATGGAATGATTTAGCCAGCTCTAACCAAGATCATCACCATGTGTCCAGTATCTGGGCAACTTCTGCATCTGTTCTGATGACACAAAGTTGTGTAACTATCCATATTTGTTATAAATCAGGTCTAAGGTCTCATGCACACGACCAAGTACGGAGGCCAAGGCTCTTCCTATGGGGGGGTGGGGGTCAGATGCTCTATTATGTTCCCATAATTATAGAGCTGGTCCTATCCTTCTCCGTGGTATCGAAACGGAACAGAACCCCCCCATTGAAATCAATGGGGGATGGGAGGCTCTCGGATGACACTTGGTTGGTATCCGCTGTCTCATAATTTGAATATGCATCCTTCTCCTTTAATTCCTATAAATAACATTATGTTCCTGGTTGCGTCTTTGCGGAGAGAACAGACTGGATTTTAATGATGTTTCACGGTGTAAGAATAGAAGGGTCAATGCTTCACTGAGAACGTCTCTCTCTCTAAACATCTGAATTGGATTTAATTACAGTCAAATAAATTAAAATGAAAGTGTGAGGACATGACAACTACACAGAAGAAGCTCCTTGTCCTGACACCAGATGAGAATGTTCTAAAGCAGCAGACAATTAAAATCAGCCATCGCCATTGTTATTATCGTCCCCAAATTCAGTTTGTTTGTTTGACATAACAAGGAGAGAGGTCTTCTTTTGTTTCTTTCAAGGAGAAAAGATAAAAATAAGAAAGCAAACTTGAGAGCAGCAACGAGATGATCACAAGTCTGAAGGTGGAGAAATAATCTGTAACCGGTAAAATATGAGGGGCAAAATGAGACAAAAAGAGTTTATGGCAAGTCAGGTTGAATGAAGAATGAAATCTCAGACTTGTGGGTGCTAGAAGAATAGGGAATGAAAATACAAAGGGGAAATTCACTAGTTTTCTGGCGCAAAAGTCTGTCCCAAAAATGCACCACTTTCTCCATTTTATGTTTCTACTTGCCCCTTTTTAGAAAGGTGGGACAGGCCACAGTGGGTCACCTCAGTCCAATAAATTTACTAGAAAACTAGCATGAGTTCTACCTGAAATCTATGTCAGTCCCTAGCACATGGGACTAGCTGGAGCATGAATTAAGACTAGAAAGGAAATACCAGTTTTAATAAATTCTCCCCAAATTTTACTAGAAAGTAGCAGAACTTTTAATTATACAATAATAAAACTTTATTTACAGAAGACTGGATTCCAGCCCTTTAAGTGATGAAAATGTGCTTGACAACCTCTACTCAGCCCATGGCTGCCAGACTCCTGAATGGGTGGACACAAGACCTGTGAACTCACATAGGTTTACCCAGTCACCTATGTTGTAGGCCTCTTTACCAAATTACCCAATAACTGGCCCCCAGATCTCCTGATCACCAGTGCTACTGTAGTAGAAGCAGGGAGCGCTACAGTGCAAGGATCAATTCATGAAGTGCAGTGGTCACACCCCCTCTGCAGTCAGAGACTGGGACACAGAGCCCAGACTTTACAGTGCCCTGGCTACAGGATGCAACAGTGAACACCACTATTATATGGCACTGGGTGCCCTGATCTTATCGCTTGAAGACATATTTTTGTAAGTCCTATTTAGAAGAGAACATGAATCCGCAAATAAACTTCCTCCAGTACATGATGTACATGAAATGTCCATGACTGGTAAGGTAGGTCTTGTATAGTCTTGACTGCTACAAAAACTCTGATGTGACACTAGAGTACCAAGCAAGAGTCCCACTATGTGACACTTATGCTCTGTATGTAACCTGAATGTATTGGGCTGTATTGGGTATAGCATGTGATTCCCTTTTTAGAGTATTATTGACCTGCAAAGCCTTTGACTTAGGACTCTATTGTTTAAGCCTTTCCCTGTAAGGAGGGATGGTCACCATTCTCTGGCATATGGAAAGCTGTTGCTGTCCTTGCTTCCCTAACTCCTGTCATATCTGCTACATCATGGCACAGAAATGACAAGGCGAGGCCTCCGCTTCAGCAGATGAGTGGTGCTAAGAAACATGCTGCTGAATTACAGATTGAGCGTCTGTTGTACAGTTTGATTATGGAAGCAGCCGAGGATACAGGACACAGCTGGAGTATAGAAGGAAGAATTAATCACTGGTGTGACAGGCGGCCATGATACTCGCACATATTCCTCACCTGGACATTCCCACAAGCTTCTTCCTTGTATTTTCATCATGGTTTTGTCTGGAAGTGGCCAGAGCAGTAGTCACAGGATCTTTTTACTGGGATTGTCCAGGTCTGTAGAGCAGATATAGGCTGTTTTGCCAGTCTCGCCATGTTTCTTCCCCATTGTAAAGTACTAATGTTGGTCACCAAGACATGTAAGAACAACTGACTGGAACCCACTTCATCATCATAGTCAATGTTAAAGGCTGCTAATGTGCCCTCACCTTCAAGGTTTTAGTAAAGGAAATAAGGACAGCATTGAACATGTAACATCTATATTTACATATGTAGATATAACAGGCCCCACCTTTGGGACTGGTAAGATGTGGCAGGTGATGTGCCACTCTAGGAGATATAGGATCTTTGACCCAAGTGGTAGCATTGGCTCGGGTGATGGTGGATAGAGCAAAAGAAGAATGTGGAACAGCATGAAACAACTTTACTCACAAAAAGGAAATGTGCTTGATGGTTACAGAGTTCTTACAATGAGAAGCACATCTTAAACAGGAATACTTGGTATACAGTGAATAGTTGGCGACAATTATTCATTTACTGAAGTCATTTACTGAAGTTGTTTTGGAATATCATGCTGGCTTAGGCCAGGGCTACACTGGCACTTTTTGCAGGACAAAAGGTTTAAGATAGCTATTGAATAACTGTTGTAGTCCACAAGATTGAAATCGTTTGGATAGCAGCAGTAGCTTAATAGTTAATAGTAGAGCTACAAAAAGTTGCAGTGTAGCTCTGGCATGACTCTCTAGTGGGGAGCTAGTGTTGGTATTGCACTATATAGAAGTGTGGGTGCTCAGAGTAATTGATTCCTCAATCCCCATATAACACTCCAAATATTCATCAATCATTTGCTGTGTGGCTGCACACGCTGTGCCATCCCTCTTGCAATTTATTCCAGATACAGCTTGACAAAAATCTGGATAGGACCAAAACATTGAGTATTATTTATCTGGACTTTCATTGTCTTGACACATGTATGAAGTACATACAAGCTGCCTATTTTGATTCTACTACAAATAATACTTAAAGTGCCATTTTTCTCTATTTCCAGCCACTCTCTTGTGGTCACCCTGAGGTGCAGCAACATTGTGCAGTAGTTGGATGGTCAACTGCATACACTCTCGGGTCTATCCTTACGGTATGTCTTTATGGATAGTGCTGATAACAACTACTGCTAGCTATCTAATGGTGCCTTTGCTGGCTGACAACTTAGTACTTCTGATCTGCCTGACCTCTACTTACATCACAAAGGGAAGTGAGGATGCATAACTGCTGACCCCATACTGTCCACTTACCATTCACTCTCTTCCAAACATGACGAGTTGTGTTTCTACCAAACAGTTCTACTTTGGTTTCATCTGACCATATGACATTCTCCCAATACTCTTTTGGAACATCCAAATGCTCTCTAGCAAACTTCAGACGGGCCCGGATATGTACTGGCTTAAGCAGGGGGACACGTCTGTCACTGCAGTAACTGAGTCCCTGGCGGCGTAGTGTGTTACTGACGGTAGCCTTTGTTACGTTAGTCCAAGCTTTCTGCAGGTCATTCACTAGGTCCCCCCATGTGGTTCTGGGATTTTTGCTCACCGTTCTTGTGATCATTTTGACCCCACGGGGTGAGATCTTGCGTGGAGCCCCTGATCAAGAGAGATTATCAGTGGTCTTGTATGTCTTCCATTTTCTAATTATTGCTCCCACAGTTGATTTCTTCACACCAAGCTGTTTGCCTATTGCAGATTCAGTCTTCCCAACCTGGTGTTTCTGGTGTCCTTCCACAGCTCTTTGGTCTTCACCATAGTGGAGTTTGGAGTGTGACTGTTTGAGGTTGTGGACAGGTGTCTTTTATACTGATAACAATGTCAAACAGGTGCCATTACTACAGGTAATGAGTGGAGGACAGAGGAGCCTCTTAAAGAAGAAGTTACAGGTCTGTGAGAGCCAGAAATCTTGCTTGTTTGTAGGTGACCAAATACTTATTTTCCACCATAATTTGCAAATAAATTCTTAAAAAATCAGACAATGTGATTTTCTGGATTTGTTTTCTCATTTTGTCTCTCATAGTTGAGGTCTACCTATGATGACAATTACAGGCCGGCCTCATCTTTTTAAGTGGGAGAACTTGTACAATTGGTGGCTGACTAAATACTTTTTCCCCCCACTGTAGCTGAGCTCCTCTATGGTAGGCTCATGTCTGACATCATACCCCTCACCTCAAGGACCAAGATTTATTAAACTGTGTGAAAGCATAACAGTTTTAGTTGCCCGTAGCAACCAATCCTAGTACAGCTTTCATTTTGCAGGAGTAGAATACAAAATGAAAGCTGTATTGTGATTGGTTACTATGAGCAGTTTAATAAATCTGCTCTAAAGTGCATCCTCAGTTGTGGCAGCTTCAGCACGAATCTCAGTCACTATTTTCCTCTTGCCCACAGTATGGGATGTGATCTAATTTCTACAATTTCCTGGAGAGAATTTTCATTTCCTGGAAATGTTTGCAGCTTTATAAGATTTCTCTTAGTAAGTGTCTGTGTAACATAAAAAGATTCCAGCGTGACGCCGCGACCTCTCCCTACTGAGAAACATGGCGTCCGGCCAATCTGACAGCGCAGTAAACACTGCAAAAATGTCATCATTTAATGACTTCCAACACAATCTGATATACGCTGCGGGGAGGACAGATTCAGGCTATTTATCTCCCCAGCAGCTCGGCCTGTTATGTAAAGTGCCCCCTCTGTGTCTCTACAGGATACAGGACGATGTATCTCTTCCAGGCCTTCAGTGATGTTAATGCGTCTTCACAGAGCTCCATCATTAGAAAACACAGCTTTGCTGTCAAGCATCACTATACATGTAGAGTCCACATAGCGCTGAGGACCTGTGCAAATCTTATCTTTTACTGATCCTCCGGTACATTATGTCTCATACACAAGTCATATCCAAAGCTGCGCTTACCATTCTGCTGTTACATCATGTCCCACCAGCAACATCTAAAGCTGCAGTCATAATTCTGCTGTTAAGTTCTATACTCCAGTCACATTCAGAGGTGCAGACACAATGAAGCAAATTTATTAAGACTGGCATATCGCTAGTCTTAATAAATGACTCGACTGGCCCAGGGACCGAGAGATTTATGAAGAGGATGCGGTCTCTTCAGAAATCTGTCACCGGTCCCGGCACCAGAATGTAAATCTGGACTGATTTTAGTAAATTAGCCTGGCCAAGTCATCCCCACCATGGCCTGGATGGCTGCGATCCTACAGGTCACCGCTCTGCACTGCACTGCACTGCATCGACTTGTGGGTTTTCTGTATATTTTGTGCCACAGTAAGTATTAGATAATATGACTGCTTTCTTCCAAAAACAGTGTGACACCTTTCCATGGGTTGTGCGGTATTGCAGCTCAGTCCTATTTACACCAAATGAGCCAAGTTGTCATACCACACACAACACATAAACAACGGTGGCGCTGTTCGTGGAAGAAAGCAGCCATGTTATTCTGATTCTGGACAACTATTTTAAGCAAAGCAGTACCATTGTAACACTGTGACTTAACCTCATTATAGCGTAGAGGTTGTAATGACTTGATGTGGTCACTAAGGGGAGCTGTGCTCTTCATGTGAGAGATAGGAAGTGACAATTTGTGGTGTCCAAAGTAGTTGTCATTTATTTATCCCCTCCTCAGAAATATAACTAATTCCAAATAAGACTGTGCTCTGTTAACCCGTCACCGCCCAGAACAGCACATCCTATTGCTAGATCTTTACTGAGCGGCTGCAGATAACAGGTTGTTTCCTCCCTGCCCCTGTCCCAGCAGGTGTTTGTTACTCTATGAATAAAAGCTGCATTACCACAAAGCGATTGTAAAGCTTCACCAGTGGAAAACAAACTTCAAAATACAAGATAATGGAGCAAGAATAGAATAACATTATTGCCCCCTGGTGGGTACTTTGGGAACTACAGCAATATCACTGCCCCGATAGTTGCAGAGCTGTCACGCATTATGGGTGAAGGATTAAATTGCTGGATGATAGATAGCAGATTAATACTCCTAATCTATACATATGACAATCTTTATGGTCAAGCAATTCACTAATCATTTCTCCAAAAAACATGAAATCAGTTTTCTCAATGTCCCTTTGTGTGGTGAAAACTCTATTTCAATGTCCTCTGTTGAAGGCCGTCTGATGGAGCCTGCCTTCTGCCTCAGTGACACGTTCATTCATTAATAAAGTTATATGCCTATCTAACCCCCTAACAGTTACATTAAAATTGCAAAAACCCTCCTGAATATGTCACTCTTTTTTTGCAGATTTTGAATTTATGGTTCAAATAAATTTAGCTGATACATAACTCCAGTGCCTTATGTACATGTAAAACCTTTAGCCATCATTCTAACACATTTTAGCCTTAAACCAGTAACATTTTATCCCTCTCTGTATTTCCAGGTTCTTAACTTTTTACATTTTATTTCAATGTTGCTATATGAGACCTAGGTATTTTTTTGGGTACTTATTATTATTATTATTTATTTATTTATTTATATAGCACCATTAATTCCATGGTGCTTTACATTTGAGGGTTTACATACGGTACACAAGATATACAAAACAAACACAATGCTAACAGTGACCAACTGGCACAGTGGGATACAGGGCCCTGCCCGCAAGGGGAAGAGGGATAGAGACAGAAGGTGGGGGTAGAGGCTGCTCAGGTAGTGGTGTGGTGACAGTAGTGTTATTGGAGGTTGTAGGCCTTCCTGAATAGGCGAGTCTTCAGGGCCTTCTTGAAGCTTGTGATTGTGGGGGACAGTCTTATGTGTCTTGGTAATGAGTTCTAGAGTATGTGGGATGCACGGGAGAAGTCTTGGAGACGGTTGTGTGAAGAGCAGATAAGAGCAGAGTGGAGTAGGAGGTCTTTGGAGGATCGGACAGTGGCGTAACTAGGAATGGCTGGGCCCCGAACATTTGACATGGGGCCCCCCCCTAAACCGCCGCCCCCAACCCCCCACACACACAAACTGCATTCCTGCGCACACTATTATGCCCCATAGTGGCCCCTGCACACGGTATTATGTCCCATAGTGGCCACTGCACACGGTATTATGTCCCATAGTGGCTCCTGCACATGGTATTATGCCCCATAGTGGCCCCAGCACACGCTATTATGCCCCATAGTGGCCCCTGGACATGGTATTATGCAGCATAGTGGCCCCTGCACACAATATTATGCCCCATAGTGGCCCCTGCACACAGTAGTTTGCCCCATAGTGGCCCCTGCACACAGTAGTTTGCCCCATAGTGGCCCCGACACACAGTAGTTTGCCCCATAGTGGCCCCTGCACACAGTAGTTTGCCCCATTGTGGCCCCTGCACACAGTAGTCTGCCCCATTGTGGACCACCCATGAACGATTATTATACTCTGGGGTCTTTTCAGACCCCAGAGTATAATGATCGGAGACCCAGGGGAGGATACAAACATAGAAAACACTGCAACTTACCTCTTCCTCGCTCCGGTGCACTCCCGTGCGCTACTTCGGCCATCTTCAATGTTGGACCGGATCTCGCGCGATCCAGGCCGGCTTCGCGACGCATAATGACGTCGGCTGACGTCTGGGACGTCACCAAACAGGCCTGAAGCCTGCGGAGCGGTGAGTTACAGTGTTTTTTATGTTCGCTCACCTCCCCTGGGCCCCCGATCGTTATACTCCGGGGTCTCAAAAGACCCCGGAGTATAACGATAGCAGTGTTTGTGGGGTTCGCGGTAGCGACTGCCACAGGGCTCCGGGCCCCGTAATGTTCCAGGCCCTGTGGCAGCCGCTACCACTGCTACCCCGATAGTTACGCCCCTGGGATCGGAGGTTACGTGTGGGCAGGTAGCAGGAGATTAGGTCGGAGATATATGGAGGGGACAGGTTGTGGATGGCTTTGTATGTCAGTGTTTACATTTTGAGCTCTATTCACTGGGCAACAGGTAGCCAGTGAAGGGATTGACAGTGGAGAGCTGCTGATGAAGAATGAGGGGAGAGGTGTATTAAGCGAGCAGCACAGTTTAAGGTGGACTGGAAGGGGGCAAGAGTATTTGCTGGGAGGCCATGGAGAAGGGTGTTATAGTAATCTAAGCGGGATATTATGAGGGCGTCGACTAACATCTTTGTAGTTTCAGGGGTGAGGAAGGAGCGGATTCGATGGATGTTCTTGAGTTGGAGGTGGCAGGAGTTGCTGAGGGTTTGGATGTGCGACTTGAATGATAGGTCAGAGTTCAAGGTTATCCCAAGGCAACGGACCCATGGGACTGGGGTGAGTGTGGTTCCATTAACTTTGATAGATGGGTCAGGTAGGGGGGCCATGCGAGGTGGAGTAAAGATGATGAACTCAGTTTTCTCCATGTTGAGTTTGAGAAAGCGGGAGGAGAGAAAGGAGTCTACTAGACATTCTGGGACTCTAGACAACAGAGAGGTAATGTCTGGTCCAGATGTAAGCCATGTACCAGGGTGGGCTCCCTAGGATACAGCGAAGTCACGAACAAATGAAGCGACTCCAAATCAATTTAGTAAAAAAACAAGATATTACTTTATGTAGTAACACCTCTTTACCAAAAAAAACACTCTCAATTATTTACATACACTCAGCCAGTAAGCTGAGACCCTGGTGTTGTACAGTGCGGTGCCCTCTCATGTTCAGCTCCAAAACACTCCAAGCTTTTACTTATCTGCAGGCTGCAACTAACCAGCCGCTTGTTACCTTTTTATCACCCTAGTCACAGGAACAATTCAGTGAGTGTGATAGGGGCACCGGCGGTATAACACAAGAGCTTACAAACTTATCAAAATACCCCTATTCCCCCCAAACAAAGTACAACCAAGTAAATATAATAGTAGGCCAGCTTGCAAGCCAAAGAAATGTATAAAATGTTGCTTCTAGACTTCCTCAGAAGTAAGATATCCTAAGATAGTTACAAGTCTATAGAATTCTCTTAGTCCTTACTACCATATAGGTAGATAATTCACCAGTCGTGTGGCCTGTGAAGATGAGTATGCCTAACTATTCTAACTACAGGCCCTTACTCAGTCCCAAGCAAAACAACGTAATGTGGTGCGTGCACGATTACTTTTCTTACTCATCCATGTTTGTTGAGTACCTGTTAGCCTTGGTCTGGTAAAGCTACAAGCAGGGCTCATCCAGAAAACAAGCGATCTCACTGACAGGGCCACTTCTCAGCCGGGTCCTTGATAGCAATCTTCAACTTAGGATGGTGTCTGAACAAATCCTGCAACAGTCTCTGCTTCAGCACCACCTTGCTATCTTTATGATCCCTTAGGAATCTTCCTTCGCTCACTTCAATCCTTCTTCTTCTAAAAGCTCAAAGCACACTCCTAAGATGGCTGCCACTCACACTCTGTTCCTCCTTGTTCCACCTCTGCAGAACAGGGTCTCCACGTCACTACTCCAAGGAATTACAGAATTAAAGTCCTTCACATTTTTGAGGTAACAGTGGCCTCTTGTGGTCAAACACACAAATGTCAGTTTATATATAAAAAAAACTAAAAAAATAAACTTATTTATAGAAACAGGTACATTCAAAACATGAGAGCTGTTTCCCCATCTTACACAGAGAGATATATTTGAGTGTCGTCAGCATAGCAATGGTATTGAAAACCATGAGATTCTTTGAGTTGGCCAAGGCCGAGGGTGTAGATGGAGAACAGGAGGGGTCCTAGAACGGAGTCTTGGGGAACACCTACAGAAAGAGGGCATGGCGGGGAGGTGGTGTGCGAGTGGGAGATGCTGAATGTGCGGCTAGTGAGGTATGAGGAGATCCAGGAAAGAGCCAGGTCTGAGATGCCAAGGGATGAGAGTGTATCTAACAAGAGGGAGTGGTCGACTGTATTGAAGGCAGATGAGAGGTCAAGGAGGAGGAGGACAGAGTAGTGAAGACTTTTTGGTCTTTTTTATTACTTTTTGTTTTTAAAAGGTGAAGTGAACAGAAAACATCAATTCTGGCAAATGAATTTTAAGGTTTATGGCGTTTATCATGTACAGTCATGGCCAAAAGTTTTGAGAATGACACAAATATTATATTTTCACATGATCTGCTGCCCTCTGGTTTTTATGTGTGTTTGTCAGATGTTTTTATCACATACAGAAATATAATTGCATTCATATTATGAGTAACAGAAGCTTATATTGACAGTTAGAATGAGTTAATGCAGCAAGTCAATATTTGCAGTGTTGACCCTTCTTCTTCAGGACCTCTGCAATTCTCCCTGGCATGCTCTCAATCAACTTCTGGACCAAATCCTGACTGATAGCAGTCCATTCTTGCAGAATCAATGCTTTAATTTTGTCTGAATTTGTTGGTTTTTGTTTGTCCACCTGTCTCTTGATGATTGACCACAAGTTCTCAATGGGATTAAGATCTGGGGAGTTTCCAGGCCATGGACCCAAAATCTCTATGTTTTGTTCCCTGAGCCATTTAGTTATCACCTTTGCTTTATGGCAAGGTGCTCCATCATGCTGGAAAAGGCATTGTTGAGCACCAAATTGCTCTTGGACGGTTGGGAGAAGTTGCTCTTGGAGGACATTCTGGTACCATTCTTTATTCATGGCTGTGTTTTTAGGCAAGACTGTGAGAGAGCCGATTCCCTTGGCTGAGAAGCAACCCCACACATGAATGGTTTCAGGATGCTTTACAGTTGGCATGAGACAAGACTGGTGGTAGCGCTCACCTCTTCTTCTCCGAATAAGCTGTTTTCCAGATGTTCCAAACAATCGAAAAGGGGATTCATCAGAGAAAATGACTTTACCCCAGTCCTCAGCAGTCCACTCCCTGTACCTTTTGCAGAATATCAGTCTGTCCCTGATGTTTTTTCTGGAGAGAAGTGGCTTCTTTGCTGCCCTCCTTGAGACCAGGCCTTGCTCCAAGAGTCTCCGCCTCACAGTGCGTGCAGATGCACTCACACCTGCCTGCTGCAAGCAGCAAGCTCTGCACTGCTGGTAGCCCGATCCTGCAGCTGAAACACTTTTAAGAGACGGTCCTGCTGGTCTTTCTTGGGCGCCCTGGAGCCTTTTTGGCACCAATGGAACCTCTCTCCTTGAAGTTCTTGATGATGCGATAGATTGTTGACTGAGGTGCAATCTTTCTAGCTGCAATACTCTTCCCAGTTAGGCCATTTTTGTGCAGTGCAATGATGACTGCACGTGTTTCTTTAGAGATAACCTTGGTTAACAGAAGAGAAACAATGATGGCAAGCACCAGCCTCCTTTTAAAGTGTCCAGTGGTGTCATTCTTACTTAATCATGACAGATTGATCTCCAGCCCTGTCCTCATCAACACCCACAACTGTGTTAATGGAGCAATCACTGAAACGATGTTAGGTGGTCCTTTTAAGGCAGGGCTGCAATGATGTTGAAATGTGTTTTGGGGGATAAAGTTCATTTTCTAGGCAAATATTGACTTTGCAAGTAATTGCTGTTAAGCTGATCACTCTTTATAACATTCTGGAGTATATGCAAATTGGCATTAGAAAAACTGAAGCAGTAGACTTTGTAAAAATTAATATTTGTATCATTCTCAAAACTTTTGGCCATGACTGTAGAATAAATAAAGTACTACTTTTATTTTAGGGGTTGTTATGGGTGCAGTGATACCAACTTTGTGTTTTGATTTTTCATTGATTTTTCATTAACAAGGGAAAAAAGTCTAATTTTCTTTTTTTTTTAAATGACTTAAAAGGGGTTAAATTGCAAGTATGTGATTGATGTAATAGGACATGTTTTTTCCACAAAATCATAGCGTCTTATTGATGGGGTATGACAGGGTTAATGTCTTACTGATCAGTCTATATGTATTTCTTGTTGCACATCTATAGGCTGTATACTATTATGTACCGATCAGAAGATAGGAATTTCTTCAAATTCCTGTACCATAAATGGTAATGTTATAAATTGACCACTCGGCCATTCCACCTCCCCCAAAGGTGCTATAAAAAACTATATGGCTATTGTCTTAGTTACTCTGAGCTGGAATCCTAAGAAAGAAGGATGTCCATCATGCCTGGAAGTCATTAAACGATGGGTATATATAAGTGCATGATATATATTGGGGTTCCTCATCCAGTGAACTATTACATCATTTGTAAACACAGCTAAGTATTATCATTTTTCATTTATTAAACAGTTATCATTTTATTATATTCTGGTGTGATTATTGTCATTCTTTGGCCATCTTTAAGTTAACCTGTTTTTTATAAAAAAAAAAAAAAAAAAAAGCAAAAAAAAACAACCTGTTTGCCTATAATTGATAATGGGGGTGATATCATGAACAAAAGTCCATGGTACCCTGTTCCCTAGGGTTTTCTGACAGGAACATGTTAGCTGCACATGTTCTCTTGCACACTAAGGTGAAGGTGCCAGTATATGTAGCTTCGCTTTAACCAGCAATATCTCAAAATCTAAGTGGGCTACAAGCATGATCTTGTTTTTTAGATTAAATTATTATTAAACTATTATTTTTCCTTATTTTTGCACTGTCCCTGCTGGCTGAGGTCTATCCCTGTTCTCTCTCTCTCTCACTCTCTTTGCCTTCTTATCAAAATGGCTCCTATCTGGGTATTCTCTTGTATATTGCCTATGACATCATCAGTGACCTCTGCACCTACACCCCCTCGTGATTGGCTGAGAGGCTGATGCAACTGATTATTGGAAAGTCAACCTGGTTCACAGAACATATGATGCTCCTGCTATCTGCATGTTTTATGTGGCAGAGGCCATTTTTGTTTTTTGTCTGAAACAAATCACAAAAGTTTCTGTTTCATCAGAAACCAAATTCTTTGTTAATTTTGGTTTGAATCTAGTTAATTACAAACCAGATCGCCCGTGTCAGGTTGAGATGTAGTTACACAACCAAGTTTCAGCTTTAGGGCAAGTCTTGATTTACATTGTTTTGCTTAAAATAAACTAAAAAAGTTCATTGAGCTGGCACAGGGAGAAGGAGTCAGAAATATCCGATGCAGGCTTCCTCGTCCTACCACCAAACTACTGACTACAGTGAAGAAATTGTTGATCACAGTTTGCTGCAGTAGGTCAAAGTCTGCATGGAAGATTTTAGGCTTCGGGGTGGGGCTAATAGAACGATTCTGATGAAAAATCTAAATACAATTCTTTGAAATGGCAAATTAATCAAATTAATTTGCATCTGTTATTATCTCTATCATCAAGCCATGTGATTCCTTCTCATGTAAAGTTACAGATATTGTGTCCTTCTCATTATTATGCCTTCCTGGAGTGGAGATGCAGAATATTAATAAGGGACCACATAGAGAACTGACCTTCTTACATTTCGTGTAGTTGTCAGGATGGATCTAACCCTAAGGCAGGCCAGGGAAGATGCTGTGCTGTGTGATTAAAATGAGGAGTAATTAGTAAAAAACTGCATTTGCACCATTTTCTAATACAGTATGATGAAAGGAACACTATTTCTATTGTAAAGCACGGAGGTGGATCACTGATGATGTGGGCATGTGTGAGCTTCAAAGGTACAGGAAACTTGGTCAAAGTTGAAGGAAAGATGAATGCAGCACGTTATCAGTAAATACTGGAGGCAAATTTGCACTCTTCAGCCAGGAAGCTGCGCATGGGACGTACATGGACGTTCCAACATGACAACGATCCAAAACACAAGGCCAAGTCGACCTGTCATTGGCTACAGCAGAAGAAAGTGAAGGTTCTGGAGTGGCCATCTCAGTCTCCTGACCTCAATATCATTGAGCCACTCTGGGGAGATCTCAAACGCACAGTACATGCAAGACAGCCCAGAAATTTACAGGAACTGGAGACTTTTTGCCAAGAAGAATGGGCAGTTTTACCATCTGAGAAAATAAAGAGCCTCATCCACAACTACCACAAAAGACTTCAAGCTGTCATTGATGTTAGAGGGGGCAATACACGGTATTAAGAACTGGGGTATGTGATATTTTGAACAGGGTCATTTTGATGTTTTTGGTTGTCATTATGATTTAAAAAGAGAAAACACAAACGTTTGACAATAAATGGCTTCAACCAACCACTAACCATGAGTGGAGAAAAAGTTTTTGTGTTATCATTCATATTCTCTGAAAAAAAGGACAAAAAAACGAAAAATCTGCTGGGGTATTTAAACTTTTTAGCACAACTGTAGCGGCTATGGAATGTTTAAGTCCTGACAAGGCGGATGTTGGAACATACGGTGGATGTCAAGAAGGGGTTAAATATGTTATTTAGATGTTGTAAGCATGCATGTTTATGGGGGAGTCAGGAGAGATACCATGGCTTTTGGCAGTGTGTATGTTATTCTAAAGCAGGAGTCGGCAACCCCCGGCACGCGTGCCAAGAGTGGCATGCGAAGCTTACTTACCTGGGACGGGCAGCGGCGTCCTCATCCAGCAGTTTCAATCGGACCAAACACGGCCTAAACTGGGGTCAGAAGAGACCCCAGAGTATAATGGGACATAATACCGTGTACAGGGGCCGCTATGGGACATAATACCGTGTGCAGGGGCCGCTATGAGACATAATACCATGTGTAGGGGCCACTATGGAACATAATTCCGTGTACAGGGGCCACTATGGCACATAATACCATGTACAGGGGCCGCTATGGGACATAATACTGTGAGCAGGAGCCACTATGGGACATAATGCTGTGTGCAGGGGCTGCTATGGGACATAATACCATGTGCAGGGGCCACTATGGGACATTATTCTGTATAACGGTGTGTTTTCTGTATTAAGGATGTGTTTTTGCACAGAAAACTCAGGCATTTTTTTTTGTGCAAAAATGTACTATGTGAACACAGTTTCACATCAAAGTAAAAGTTCCAGTGGCCTAAGAATATAGCTGCATCCAGATACATAGTGTGTTTCCACCATAAGGATGCTGCCATATGGTGCTCCTGGACACATACATTTACCACTAATTGGGGGCTGCACATGGACTTTCATTGCTTCTAATCGAAAAGTACAGGTGCGTCCCAAGAAATAGCAGTAAACACATCCGTCTTCTGTGCAGTGGTGTAACTATAAATGGCTGGGCCCCAAGGCAAACATTTGACATGGGAGCCCCCATCTAACCCTCCCCTGCACAAACCGCATTCCTGCGCACACTATTATGCACCATAGTGGCCCCTACACACACTATTATGCCCCATAGTGGCCTCTGCACATGGTATTTGTCTCATAGTGGCCCCTGCACACAGTATTATGCCCCATAGTGGCCCCTGCACACAGTATTATGCCCCATTGTGGACCACCCATGAACAATTATTATTCTCTGGGTCTTTTCAGACCCCAGAGTATAATGATCAGAGTCCCAGGGGAGGATGCAAACAAAAAAAACAATGTTACCTGCCTCTCCCTGGCTCCGGCGCACTCCCCGCTACTTCTGCCATCTTCAATGTTGGACCAGATCTCGCGTGAGCCAGGCCGGCATCGGGACGCATAATGATGCAGGCCCGGCCCACGTGACGTCACCAAACAGACCTGAAGCCTGCGGAGTGTAAGAGAGGTAAGTTACAGTGTTTTTTATGTTCCCTCACCTCCCCTGGCCCTTTTCAGACCCCGAGTATAATCATAGCAGTGTTTGTGGGGTTCGCGGCCCGCGGCCTCACTTACCGATCCCCACTCCTGCTCACAGTCACCTCCGCCTCTGCAGAATGGGAAGCGCAGGTGGCCATGGGCAGGAGCGGGGATTGTTAAGTAAATAGGGCCCATTACCTGCTGGGGTTACTCCAGCAGGCAACGGCCTATTAAAAAAAAAAAAAAAAAAGCATCAAGGGCCCCCAAATGTACTGAGCCCTGTTGCAGCCGCTGCCGCTGCTACCCCGGTAGTTACACCCCTGCCTCCCAACTTTCAAAGCACAGAAAGATGGACAGAATGTGGCAAATTTATCACCAGTCTCTTCCACTTTGACTCCTCCCATTTCCATCCATTTCTTTTTGTGCTCCCACACAGTATAATGCCCCTACAGTCACCCCAACATGATTTGCCCCCACATCATAATGCTCCTCCATTTACCCTCACAGTATAAAGTCCCTCTCCTGCTGCACCCACAGTATAATGTGTCCCTCCATCTACCCACACAATATAATGTCCCCCTCCAGCTACCCCCGAAGTTTAATGTTCCCCCTTCAGTTGCCCTCAGTTTAATGTCCCCTTCCACCTACTCCAACAATATAATGTTCCCCTCCACCTGGCGCAACAGTATAATGTCCCCCTCCACTTGCCCCCCCTCCAGCTGCCCCCAGTTTAATGTCCCCCTCCAGCTACCCCCACAGTTTAAAGTCTCCCTCCAGCTGTCCTCACAGTTTAATGTCCCCCTCAGTTTAATGTCCGCCTCCAGCTACCCCCACAGTTTAATGTCCCCTTCCAGTTGCCCCCAGTTTAATATCCACCTCCAACTGCCCCTACAGTTTAAAGTCCCCCCAGCAGTTGCCGCCACAATATTATGTCCCTCTCCTGGTACCAAACAAACATAAAAAAAACGATTACTTACCTCTTGTCGCTCCTCTGCTGTTCTGTCACCCATCTCTAATTCCAGTGGCTTCAGGGAGCTGCAGACACAATGTAATTGACATCACTACATCGCTACTAGTGTTCCTAGAGCAGAGACAGGGCTGAATGGTGAAGCAGGAAGTGGATGGCTACTCCGGACACAGATGAGTTGAAGCCAGGACATTCCTCCCGCCGATCGGGACAGTGAGACAGCACCCATAATCCGGGACTGAATCTGAGTCCGCTGAATCTGGGATGGTTGGGAGGTATATATTATTCTATTCTGTATACTCCCTTATTATATGCCAGTTATCATCATGTGAGCACATTGTTTCATTTGAATGCTTTCTTTTGCTGTCTTTGCATAATATTTAGAAAAGTTACTGGCCCAGACACTGACATAAACATGGTGCATCTTTAGCACAATGTGATGCATGTTTGGTGCATCTTGGCATCTAGTTTGGGCTAAAAATTTTGAACTTGCCAGACATGTGGGTGTAGATTTGCAGAGAAAGGGGAAATGGGTTAATTACGCCAAAATGCACTAAAATCACACCAAGATTGAGTTGTAAATCGATGATGTTCACATTTCTGCTGCTGACTATTGCATTGCATATTTTATGCCAGGAGGCATAGAGGAACAGAGGAAGGAATATGATGGCGCTATATAAGTAAGCAAAATAAATAAATAAGGAAAATGGACAGCTAATTAAAATCAATATCCTCAAATACTGTATATATTCTAGATGAAGTAATGATCAGGATTTTCGGATTATTTCATTCTTTATTATGGATTTTACCTAAAATCTTGAACCAGCATAGTTATAGTGATACCCCTATCCTCATCTGTGAGAACCCTCACCCATGATTCTTGTTTATTGCCCACTGTTTGTACATTTCCAACTTTTGGTGGACATCTGTGTAGTGTAGAGAAAGGTAAATAACGTAAGAGGGTGAATCTCATGAAAATAGTTGTCATGCACTCACCCTAGTTAATCAGTCCTGATCACTGCTGCTTGTGACTGGCAGCAGTAGATACTTTATAGAACCCCCCCCCCCATTCCCCTTGTGGCTTCAACAATGTAATTTTCTTTGTTTTATACTTTTATTCTTACCACCTATAAAAGGGAGAATCCTTCACTTTGCTGCTAATTTGTAGCCATTCATTTGCTGGTGCAGACAATGTGCTGATGCCGTCTTCTTCTCTGTAGTTAATCATTGGAAGATGTTGCTGTAATGGCCTCTAAGAGTGATTATGGGTGAACCACTGTTATAATGACTTTAATTAGGAAGCTGGGACTGGATTGAGAACCCTGAACACCACCACCCCCATCCCTCAAGGTTTTATGATCTAACATTTGTAAAACCCAAACTTCTCCAATAATTCGCTGAGTCTCCTTAAATCTAGATCTTGCACCAGGTGGTACATTTTATTGCCATCTTTATCAATCATCTTGTCTGTTTTGCAGTCTTTGTGTGGCCTTCCGATACCCTTGGTTTCCTAGAGACAAGTAAAGAAGGATCTTACAATAGACATGTCCCCGTATATTAAATTATCTATGAAATATAACTCTGCTAGAGAAGGAGGCGCAATAACACCCAGTACAGAGGGTCGTTTGTATGCCACAGTGGACAGAAGTTGGATGGGCAGTGCTATAAAGCCAACAGCTAGCAGAGCCAACAGGCATTAATTTACACCAACAAAGATTTCAGGTCCTACAACTGGACCCCAGTCATCTGAAACAATGGAACAGTTTACACTGCCCTCCAGCTTTCTATCAGAATCATTTCATTAACTCATAAGGATATCACTGCATCAGGCATGGTGACATCACAAGTCCCAGTCAAGGGAGGGGTTCAATTTACTCCTTGTTAAAAATCCATATACAATCTGCCACTCACTTGATCAGGTAATGCCAAGGCCGTTATATATGACATCAGAAGTGCCGGGGGCAGGGGTTGAGGATGGGCAATATCTGACCTTGTGTTTCTGCTATTGCTCCCTAAAATGGAGTGAAAATACACTCTAAGCTGAAGACAAAATATGAAATTTTTGGGCACCAGCGGCAGCTATGGGTCTTTCTGAGAGGAACCAAACTCAGATTAATTTAGTTTCCCTTTTCCATGGAGACAGGAGTAAATCTCTGTTTTCTACTGTTGCTGCAGAATTGGCAATTCCATTACTTCCTCCCAGGGAAGGAAATGAGGAGCGAATATGCTCCAGGAGGAGGGAGTCCCAGATATCAGGTGATATGTCCTAGTGCTGAAAGGGGACCTCATAGCTGCAGCTGCAGCTGTAGGAGGACAGATGCGTTCTCCAGCTTCTTCATCCTTCTCTGCGCTTCCTCCATTAACTCTTAATTATTTTGCTTTTAGTGTCAATAAAGGACAATTAGACTCATCAAGTGACGATTTCGTGTGAAATGAAGGTTTTCAGCTCAAATTTGTGTAAAAAGATTTTAAATGCCTGGAAATTAATCAGAATTAAACGTACCACGCACCAAGAACGTTACAGTATATTACAATGAGGAGGCAAAGTGTACTGTCACGGCCTGGCCCTTTAATATTCAGCAGCAATTTTTTATCTGACTTGTTTCAGATTTTTTATTCCATAGAAATATAAAATGAAGAAGTCAAAAAGATGGGTTAGCTTCCCCAAGATTAGAATTGTCATAGACATGTCCAGTGGATGATGAGTTTGTAGTTACGGAGGGTTTAGTATTCTCGCTTTTCCTGCATAACATAAAGTAGCAGCAGATTTATGGCAGATCTGTCTATGAGATACTGCAGAAATTGTTTGGAGTGTTGGCTCCTTGGGCAGAACATTCACTGCTACAGTCACAGTCATTGTCAAGGTCGCATCTGCCATTATCTCTTCTTTGAGTGCCATTGTTTTGCTTTTCTTTAGGAGCCATAAATAAAGGACCATGTCTTCCACAGACTCTTCAGGGCCCAGAGAAGAAGCTTCACTGCCAGGATAAACCAATATCCAGATTCACATCTAAACACAGTCACTTATCATTAGAGAGATCAGCAAATGAGGAGAAGGAAATTCACAAGACACAAGATCGGCTGGCCTCTCAGGTGCCAGGGGTCATCTGATGGAAACAATGAGCAACATATCATGGCCTTGTGGTATCAGCGGTCACCTTCCATGAAAGGCTATTCCCATTGTTATCAGCCTCCCTGGAACAATTCTGGTGATTGTCACAGTACTATATGAAGGATGAAGCTCCTTCATAACCGAAATCCTTTTCACATACCCTCTAATATATATAAATAAAAAAGAAGGTAAAATTACAGTTCTCCCAACCATCTCCTCATTCATGAGAAAAAAAACGTGACATGATCCTTATGCGTAAAGCTGATTAAGTGTACAGCATAGCTGCATTGTTTAGGCGTATAGTTGGGCAATATTGTTTATACATGCTGTAAAGCTGCCCATGCAAATAAGATAGTTGTCAGCTATCTTGCCAAGCGTCTCCATACACATGCACACCTAGCTGAATTGTGCATGTGTAATGAAGTGGGAGAATAAAGAAAGCTGCTGACAGATGCCTTTGGCAGTGGGTGGTCTCCCAAAGGACAAAAGGATCGGTCAGTTGAAATCCAACTGCATGATCCTTATATCCCCTGACATCTGCCACGAGGAGAGTTAGGAGGCCTCCATACACATGAGATAAGGGGCGGAGCTATATAGGGGTACAGAGGTTGCAATCACTACCGGGCCCTAGAAACTGAGGGGGCCTCTCTACGACATAGGAAGAGATCGGGATTATAGTTAGCACATGATAAGTGGGGGCCCAATTACAGATTTTGCACTGGAGCCCAGGAGATGCAAGTTACGCCTCTTCATGACATAGTAGGGCACACCATAAAGGACAGGCAGCACTCTCATAACGTGGGAGGTTCGGCACACAGTTCCATGGAGGATTGGCTGGACTCCTACAGACCATATGAAGCAAAAAACAAGATGGACAGCACTCCAAAATGTTTTTCAAGAGCTTGTTTATTTATTAAATCTGTGATACCATTAGAATTCATATAATTTATCAAAGTGTATAATTTATACAATTAGAGTATTTGGATATAGAAGTCAGTGATATGACTTGGATATATAAGCCTTTCATTATGGCAAAATTACAATGTCAAAAAAAGTGAAATGATGAAGGGTCTGAAATAGCCCAAAGTGGACATGGAGTAAAAATGTGGAGCTGACTATATGTACTATATCTAGATAAGTCAATTACTAGCCAACAGCAGCCTCCTTATCCTCCTTCCCCTCTCTATAGACAGCAGTGTGTACGGCTGGAAAGGAGTGTTTTTTAAGATATGAGTGTGCAGGGCCGGCTCCAGGTTAGTGTGGGCCCTTGCGAGACAGAGCCTCAGTGGGCCCCTTTTGGAGCAACTCATGTGCACCACAGCAAAAAAACAATCAAAATTGAGTGTTTTTTGCTGAGGTAGATCTACTGGAGTGGACTGTAATATAGTCCATTCCATACAAGTAGATAAAACCTGTTCAGACATCGGGAAGTAAAGAGGAATTTGAGGCGGACATCTGCCCTGGATTCCTCTTTATTTTCTGCCCCTGGATCATGGGGCAGAGTATCAGTATTCTGTTGTGGCTTCCACCACTGAATGAGTCTAACCAGTGGGGAATCTCAAGCCGTGGCCTGCAAATCAGCTGCAGAATCTATGACAAGATAGAGCAGGACACTTTTTTTCCAGCTTCCTGCTCCAATTGGTTTCAATAGGAGAAAGAATGAAGGAGGAATCTGCTGCTGATTTAGAGGCGAAATCAGCTGTAAAATCAGCGCCAAATTCCACCTTGTGAATAGGGCCTAATACAGTTATTAGTGCGAAGAACACTTTCATCTGTATTAATAGAAGTGCTCAATGCAGAAACTGAGTGGGCCCCCATAGATATATATATATATATATATATATATATATATACAGTACAGACCAAAAGTTTGGACACACCTTCTCATTCCAAGAGTTTTCTGTATTTTCATGACTATAAAAATTGTAGATTCACACTGGAGGCATTAAAACTATGAATTAACACATGTGGAATTATATGCTTAACAAAAAAGTCTGAACCAACTGAAAATATGTCTTATATTCTAGGTTCTTCAAAGTAGCCACCTTTTGCTTTGATTACCGCTTTGCACACTCTTGGCATTCTCTTGATGTGCTTCAAGAGGTAGTCACCTGAAATGGTCTTCCAACAGTCTTGAAGGAATTCCCAGAGATGCTTAGCACTTGTTGGCCCTTTTGCATTCACTCTGCGGTCCAGCTCACCAAAAACCATCTCGATTGGGTTCAGGTCTGGTGACTGTGGAGGCCAGGTCATCTGGCGTAGCACCCCATCACTCTCCTTCTTGGTCAAATAGCCCTTACACAGTCTGGAGGTGTGTTTGGGGTCATTGTCCTGTTGAAAAATAAATGATGGTCCAACTAAACGCAAACTGGATGGAATAGCATGCCGCTGCACGATGCTGTGGTAACCATGCTGGTTCAGTATTCCTTCAATTTTGAATAAATCCCCATCAGTGTCACCAGCAAAGCACCCCCACATCATCACACCTCCTTCTCCATGCTTCACGGTGGGAACCAGGCATGTAGAGTCCATTCGTTCATCTTTTCTGCGTCGCACAAAGACACGGTGGTTGGAACCAAAGATCTCAAGTTTGGTCTCATCAGATCAAAGCACAGATTTCCACAGGTCTAATGTCCATTCCTTGTGTTCTTTAACCCAAACAAGTCACTTCTGCTTGTTGCCTGTCCTTAGCAGTGGTTTCCTAGCAGCTATTTTACCATGAAGGCCTGCTGCACACAGTCTCCTCTTAACAGTTGTTGTAGAGATGTGTCTGCTGCTAGAACTCTGTGTGGCATTGACCTGATCTCTAATCTGAGCTGCTGTTAACCTGCGAATTCTGAGGCTGGTGACTCGGATGAACTTATCCTCCGCACCAAGGTGACTCTTGGTCTTCCTTTCCTGTGGCGGTCCTCATGTGAGCCAGTTTCTTTGTAGCGCTTGATGGTTTTGGCCACTGCACTTGGGGACACTTTCAAAGTTTTCCCAATTTTTCGGACTGACTGACCTTCATTTCTTAAAGTAATGATGGCCACTCGTTTTTCTTTAGTTAGCTGCTTTTTTCTTGCCATAATACAAATTCTAACACTCCATTCAGTAGGACTATCAGCTGTGTATCCATCTGACTTCTGAACAACACAACTGATGGTCCCAACCCCATTTATAAGGCAAGAAATCCCACTAATTAAACCTGACAGGGCACACCTGTAAAGTGAAAACCATTTCAGGTGACTACCTCTTGAAGCTCATCAAGAGAATGCCAAGAGTGTGCAAAGCAGCAATCAAAGCAAAAGGTGGCTACTTTGAAGAACCTAGAATATAAGACATATTTTCAGTTGTTTCACACTTTTTTGTTAAGTATATAATTCCACATGTGTTAATTCATAGTTTTGATGCCTTCAGTGTGAATGTACAATTTTTATAGTCATGAAAATACAGAAAACTCTTGGAATGAGAAGGTGTGTCCAAACTTTTGGTCTGTACTGTTATATATATATATATATATATATATATATATATATATATATGGGCATAACTAGTAAAGACTGAGCCCCATAGCAAACTTTTGTCTTGGGCACCCCCACACAGCATAACACCCCCTTTCATGGCTTCTACATGGTATAACACCCCATTTACACACACTATAATGTTCCACAGTAGCCTCCAGACAGTATAATGTCCTATAGTGGCCCATCCACATAGTATAATGTCACATAGTGGCCACTGAACTCAGTATTATGTCCCATAGCGGCCCCTGTACACAGTCTAATGTCCCATAATGGCCCCTGCACACAATATAATATCACATAGTGGCCCCTGAACTCAATATTATGTTCCATAGTGGCCCCTTCACATATTGTAATGTCCCATAGTGGCCCTTCAACACCCAAGAACTATTATTATACTCCAGGGTCTTTTCAGACCCCAGAGTATAATGATCAGAGCTCCAGGGAAGGTGATCAAACATAAAAAACAGTATTACTCACCTCTCCTGGACTCCTTACTAAGCCTTCAGCCCTCCTCAATGAGGTTACAGACGTGGGTTATGTCGGTATCATTATGCGTCAGAGTCCAGGACAGGTAAGTAACACAGGTTTTTATGTTTTCTCACCTCCCTAGGGCCTCGGATCATTATACTCCAGGGTCTAAAGAGACCCCCAAGTATAATTATAACAGTTTTGATCCGGACGTCTGCAATCCGAACGGAACCGCCAGGTGAACCTCGCGAGACGAATCTAACAGGGCTCACCCAACAAATACTCTTTCTGCGGGTCCTACTTACCGATCCCCGAACCTGGCCAAAGACTCCTTTGCTTCCATTTCAGCCCTCCAGGGGTCTTCATGCATTACATATCATGTTACTGTCAGCGTTAGTGACATGATATGGCCGCAGGGTCGGACTGGCCCACCGGGGAACCGGTGAATCCACCGGTGGGCCCCGAGCCCCGACTATTAGTCCTCATGTCATCGGGGCCCGATCGGGCCCCTGACCAGAGGCGTTACGATCGCGGTCGCAGGGGGCACGACCGCGACCGGACCCGGCAGGGTACGAGGCCCGCGGCCAGCTGGAGATGGCCGGGGCCCCCGACCACTATGATAGCGGTCGGGGAAAGCCTGGTTCCCCGAACGCTATACATACTGTTATTGGAAAGGAGCCCTGGCATATTGCAGGCCCCTTTCCAATAGATGGAAGCCCAGGGGAGGTGACTGAAAATAATAAACACATATTCTCACCTCTCCTGGGCACAGCGTCCTCTCCGGCGCTCTTCTGTCATGTGACTGAGGCCTGTGATTAGGCCCCGGCAGTCACATGGGGCGCGACCACGTAATGATGTCAGTGCGCCCCCACGTGACCGCTGAGGCCCAATCACAGGCCTCAGCAGCGTCGTCGGAAAAGGGCCTGAAGACGCTGAAGACGCTGAAGATGGCAGGATGGAGCGAGGATGCCAAGGAAAGGTAAGGCAAGGTGAGTATGAGAGTTTGTTATTTTTAATCACTTCCCCTGGGCCTCCGATTATTATACTCTGGGCTCTGAGGAGACCCCAGTGTATAATAATAGCACCGAAGCGGAGCGGAGGGGGCTATTGGGCGCATGTAATACTAGGAGGGGGCCACTATGGAGCTTATAATACTGGGTGGGGGCCACTGTGGGGCTTATAATACTGGGTGGGGGCTACTATGGAGCTTATAATACTGGGTGGGGGCCACTATGGAGCTTATAATACTGGGTGGGGGCCACTATGGAGCTTATAATACTGGGTGGGGGCCACTATGGAGCTTATAATTCTGGGTGGGGGCCACTGTGGAACTTATAATACTGGGTGGGGGCCACTATGGCGCTTATAATACTGGGTGGGGGCCACTGTGGAGCTTATAATACTGGGTGGGGGCCACTGTGGAGCTTATAATACTGGGTGTGGGCCACTGTGGAGCTTATAATACTGGGTGGGGGCCACTGTGGAGCTTATAATACTGGGTAGGGGCCACTGTGGAGCTTATAATACTGGGTGGGGGCCACTGTGGAGCTTATAATACTGGGTGTGGGCCACTGTGGAGCTTATAATACTGGGTGGGGGCCACTGTGGAGCTTATAATACTGGGTGGGGGCCACTGTGGAGCTTATACTCCATACAGTGGCTCCTTCATTTTTTTTTTTTAATTACGCAGGGGAAGGTGAAAAAAACAAAACAAAAAATCCCCCCACAAACTTTCTTTCCTGTCCCCAGTGTCTCCCAGAGCAGTTTGGTCCTGCAGTTCTGTTGTTTTCTTCCAGCTGAAGTTCCCTCTGCACGTGACTACCTGTGATGTCACGTGACCCCTGAGGCCAATCAGTGGCCTAAGGGAAGGGACCTGGGACGTCACAGCCAGTGAGGAATTCCGGCAAAAAGAAGACAGCGGAGCTGCGGAACCGGACCGTGCTGGGAGGACACCGGAGCACCGGAGACAGGTGAGTATGTTTAGCATGTTTTTTTTTTTTTGTGGGGGGGGAGTAGGGGGGATTCACCTCCCTCAGACTAATTATAAAAAAGAAAAAAATTATACTGGACAATCTCTTTAAAGTGTGGTGCATTAGGGGTGTATATTAAAGGGGTTGTCCAGGCATAATTTGTTATAGTTTATTTTCAGGATAGGCCACAGATACCTGATCTGTAGGGGGCTGACCCCGGACCGATCAGCTGTACGGAGCCACTTCTGATGCCCGTACTGTACACAGTACAGGGCCAGAAGCAGAAAGCTCTGTCCACTGTATAGGGGCTGGGCACCTTCACTGTATCTCAGCACTTATTGAAGTCAGTAGGAGCTGAGCTGCAGTGAAGGCGCCGGGCTACTATACAGCGGATGGAGCTTTCTGCTTCCGGCCCTGTGTTGTGTACAGAACAGGTGCCGGAAGTGGCTCCGAACAGCTGATGGGGCCATGTGTCATCCCTCTACCGATCAGGTATTTATGGCCTATCCTGAGCATAGGCCATAAAAAAGATTAACCCTGGACAACGCACTTAATATGCCCCACACAGTTTAATGCCCCCCCCACAGGATGTTAGCCCCCATCACTGCTCCCACACAATATAATGACCCCATCACTATTCCCCATACAGTATGGGGGACCAGTGAAGAGGCCACTATGTGGGGGGACCAGTGAAGTGACCATAGAAATATTTGGCCCAGACAACCCCTTAAAAGAGGTTGTCCATAAACTGGAGCGACCACTGTGTAGGCCGCCAGGGAGGTGTAAAAATAAGAAAATTTTTAAAAAAGCATACTCACCTGTCCCCAGCACCCCGTTGTCCCCTGCCTGTGTCTGTTCGGTCTCATGGCGGCGCCTCATTTCTGGAAATCCTGTACCTAATTGGTCTTAGCGATCACATGAGGTGCAGGACTCCCAGCAAGGAGTCGCCGACATGAGACTGAATGGACACTGGCAGCAGACAACGGAGCGCCGGGGACAGGTGAGTATGCTTTTTAATTTACTTATTTTTTACTTTACACCTCCCGCCAGCTACATGGGTTGCTCCAATTTCTTCGACAACCTCTTTAAAGGATTTATCCATCTTCCTAATATTGATGGCCTGTCCTTAGGATAGGCCATCAATATTACATCTACGATGATACAACAGCCAGGACCTCTGCAGATCAGCTTTTCCAGGACATTGCGGCTACAGGTAACGGTAACAGTTCTAGGAGCCACGCTGTTCACTTGCCATACAAGGTGTAGCAGTAGGTTTAGGTAGTGCAGTGCTGCACATGGTATAGTGGGTGAGCAGCATGGCTCCCGGCATGTTATTACCTTTAGCCGCCCTGTCTCGGTACCGCTGATCTGCAGGGGTTCTGATGGTGGGCCCCTAGAAACAATTCCACTGGTGGGCCCTAGACATCCCAGTCCGACACTGTATGGCCGTGTTGGCGAACCTATGGCACGCGTGCCAGAGAGGGCACGCAGAGCCTTCCCAGTTGGCATGCGCGCCGTCGCCAAGATCGCTCACTAACAGGGAATCCGGTATAGGATTCCCCGTTAGTGAGTGATTACTTCTTTCAGCTATATGCAGGGCCGCAGGAGGTACACAGATGAGTTAAATACACCGATGAAGCAGGAGCCATCCGTGGACAGCCCCTGCTTCACCATTGTGTGTGAAGCACATTCTTGTGTGCTCCGGTCCCTGGAGCTGCGGGCTTAATGTGATGACCTCACTCACATCGTGCTTGCAGTCCGGGAGAAGAGACCTTACAGAGCGGCAGGGGAGCGAGGATAGGTGAGTGGAGCTAAATTTGTTGCATCACGCATAGCCTAATCACAGGGGCATTTTATGTAATACCCCTCTGAACATAACATCACCAGGAAGTTATTGGCGCTGTGACCCAGACGATTACCATCGTATAGGTTGCAGCTCCAAAAGAGTTGTACCAAACACTTATACAACACATACACAAAGTCATCAATAAAGTTTACATTTGACCCTGTCCCTGTCCTGTCCATACCTTTATAGAGTAAAATACTCCGACCGCCTCTCTAGCGATATCCATTACATGCTAAAATAATAGCAATAACGATTATTACTAGAGATGAATGTATGAAACATTTCTGACAGGGGGAAAAGGGCCCTCAGGCCAAAAAAAAATTGCCCCCTTTTGGAGGTCACCAAAAAAAATCCCGGTTTTGGGGGGGGTGGGGGGGGGGTAAAAGGGGGGGGGGGGGGGGGGGGGGGGGGGGATGAAACCTTGGGGGGGGGCCCGCCGGGGTGTTAAGGGGGGGGGGGGTGTGGTGGGGGGGGGGGGGGGGGGGGGGGGGGGGGGGGGGGGGGGGCCGCCCCCGCCGGGGGGGGCGGGGGGGGGGGGGGGGGGGGGGGGGGGGGGGGGGGTGGGGGGGGGGGGGGGGGGGGGGGGGGGGGGGGGGGGGGGGGGGGGGGGGGGGGGGGGGGGGGGGGGGGGGGGGGGGGGGGGGGGGGGGGGGGGGGGGGGGGGGGGGGGGGGGGGGGGGGGGGGGGGGGGGGGGGGGGGGGGGGGGGCGGGGCGGGGGGGGGGGGGGGGGGGGGGGGGGGGGGGGGGGGGGGGGGGGGGGGGGGGGGGGGCCCCTGACCAGTGGCGTTACGATCGCGGTCACAGGGGGCGCGACCGCGACCGGACCCGGCAGGGTACGGGGCCCGCGGTCAGCTGGAGATGGCCGGGGCCCCGGACCACTATGATAGCGGTCGGGGAAAGACTGGTTCCCCGACCGCTATACATACTGTTATTGGAAAGGGGCCCTGGCATATTGCAGGCCCCTTTCCAATAGATGGAAGCCCAGGGGAGGTGAATGAAAATAATAAATACATATTCTCACCTCTCCCGGGCACAGCATCCTCTCCGGCGCTCTTCTGTCATGTGACTGAGGCCTGTGATTAGGCCCCGGCGGTCACATGGGGCGTGACCGCGTATTGACGTCAGTGCGCCCCCACTTGACCGCTGAGGCACCAGCAGCGTCGTCGGAAAAGGGCCTGAAGACGCTGAAGACGACAGGATGGAGCGAGGATGCCAAGGAAAGGTAAAGCAAGGTGAGTATGAGAGTTTGTTATTTTTAATCACTTCCCCTGGGCCTCCGATTATACTCTGGGGTCTGAGGAGACCCCAGAGTATAGTAATAGCACTGAAGCGGAGGGGGCTATTGGGCGCATGTAATACTGTGTGGGGTCCACTGTGGAGCTTATAATACTAGGATGGGGCCACTATGGAGCTTATAATACTGGGTGGGGGCCACTGTGGAGCTTATAATACTAGGAGGGGGCCACGGTGGAGCTTATAATACTGGGTGGGGGCCACTGTGGAGCTTATAATACTGGGTGGGGGCCACGATGGAGCTTATAATACTGGGTGGGGGCCACTGTGGAGCTTATAATACTAGGTGGGGGCCACTATGGAGCTTATAATACTGGGTGGGGGCCACTATGGAACTTATAATAATGTGTGGGGGCCACTGTGGCGCTTATAATACTGTGTGGGGGCCACTGTGGAACTTATAATACTGGGTGGGGGGGCCACTGTGGAGCTTATAATACTGGGTGGGGGCCACTGTGGAACTTATAATACTGGGTGGGGGCCACTATGGAGCTTATAATACTGGGTGGGGGCCACTATGGAGCTTATAATACTGGGTGGGGGCCACTATGGAGCTTATAATACTGGGTGGGGGCCACTGTGGAGCCTATAATACTGGGTGGGGGCCACTGTGGAGCTTATAATACTGGGTGGGGGCCACTGTGGAGCTTATAATATTGGGTGGGGGCCACTGTGGAGCTTATAATACGGGGTGGGGGCCACTGTGGAGCTTATAATACAGGGTGGGGACCACTGTGGAGCTTATAATACTGGGTGGGGGCCACTGTGGAGCTTATAATACTGGGTGGAGGCCACTTTGGAGCATATAATACTGGGTGGGGTCCACTGTGGAGCTTATAATACTGGGTGGGGGCCACTGTGGAGCTTATAATACAGGGTGGGGGCCACTGTGGAGCTTATACTCCATACAGTAGCTCCCTCATTTTTTTTTTAATTACGCAGGGGCAGGTGAAAAAAACAAAACAAAAAAACCCCCACAAACTTTCTTTCCTGTCCCCAGTGTCTCCCAGAGCAGTTTGGTCCTGCAGTTCTGTTGTTTTCTTCCAGCTGACGTTCCCTCTGCACGTGACTACCTGTGACGTCACGTGACCCCTGAGGCCAATCAGTGGCCTAAGGGAAGGGACCTGGGACGTCACAGCCAGTGAGGAATTCCGGCAAAAAGAAGACAGCGGAGCTGCAGGACCGGACCGTGCTGGGAGGACACCGGAGCGCCGGAGACAGGTGAGTATGTTTAGCATGTTTTTTTTTTTGGGGGGGGGGGGGGGGTAGGGGGGACTCACCTCCCCCAGACTAACTATAAAAAAGAAAAAAATTATACTGGACAATCTCTTTAAAGTGTGGTGCATTAGGGGTGTATATTAAAGGGGTTGTCCAGGCATAATTTGTTATGGTTTATCTTCAGGATAGGCCACAGATACCTGATCTGTAGGGGGCTGACCCCGGACCGATCAGCTGTATGGAGCCACTTCTGATGCCCGTATTGTACACAATACAGGGCCAGAAGCAGAAAGCTCTGTCCACTGTATAGGGGCTGGGCACCTTCACTGCATCTCAGCACTTATTGAAGTCAGTAGGTGCTGAGCTGCAGTGAAGGCGCCGGGCTGCTATACAGCGGATGGAGCTTTCTGCTTCCGGCCCTGTGTTGTGTACAGAACAGGTGCCGGAAGTGGCTCCGAACAGCTGATGGGGCCATGTGTCAGCCCTCTACCGATCAGATATTTATGGCCCATCCAGAGCATAGGCCATAAAAAAGATTAACCCTGGACAACACCTTTAATATGCCCCACACAGTTTAATGTCCCCCCCACAGGATGTTAGCCCCCCATCACTGCTCCCACACAATATAATGACCCCATCACTATTCCCCATACAGTATGGGGGACCAGTGAAGAGGCCACTATGTGGGGGGACCAGTGAAGTGACCATAGAAAAATTTGGCCCAGACAACCCCTTAAAAGAGGTTGTCCATAAACTGGAGCGACCACTGTGTCGGCCGCCAGGGAGGTGTAAAAATAAGAAAACTTTTAAAAAAGCATACTCACCTGTCCCCAGCACCCCGTTGTCCCCTTCCTGTGTCTGTTCAGTCTCATGGCGGCGCCTCATTTCTGGAAATCCTGTACCTAATTGGTCTTAGTGATCACATGAGGTGCAGGACTCCCAGCAAGGAGTCACCGACATGAGACTGAATGGACACTGGCAGCAGACAACGGAGCGCCGGGGACAGGTGAGTATGCTTTTTAATTTACTTATTTTTTACTTTACACCTCCCGCCAGCTATATGGGTTGCTCCAATTCCTTCGGGGCAGCTGTGGGAATCAGACACGCCTGTCTGAGCTCCTGAGACCAGAGGCTATAGTCTGTTTGTCAGCTCAGAAGAGAGGCTTGGTGTGTGGTGTTTGTGCAACAGCAGCAGTTTTTCCAGTCATAGTTGGAGGCTCCAACCCCTTTCCTTTTCCAAGGTTGGGGTTTTTTCACCATGGAGCAAGGTGCTCCTGCCCCCCGAGCCAGCTTGGCGGGGGGCAGGAGGCTCTCAATGGACGGCAGTAGCAGCAGCAGCAGGAGAAGATTGGAGAGGCAGCAGGCTCCAGTGGAAAAAGGTATGGCAACCCGCAGCAAGGGACGTCTAGGTCAGAAAACCCCGGCGGAGGCTGAGCCCTGTACAAGTAAAAAGGCCAGCGAAGCCCCCCCTCCTTCCTTGCCATCATCAGGTTGGGGGATTCGGAAGGCTGGCGAGGATGTGCTTGCATACAGTAAGCGTATTAACACTACCCTTGAGGAATATGATAAAGCCAGGAGGTCCCTGTTCGCTATGGGTGCGGAGCTTCAGAGTGTCCGTGCCCGTAGTGACAGGGCCTCAAGGCATGAGAGACCGGCACTGAGTAAGCAGGTCAAAAAGCTGAAGGAACAAATTAAAGGGCTTGACCAAAGATGCCGAGAGATCCTGGAGGGCGCGGGGCCTTTCAGGGAGAAACTCCTGAATGATGACCGTTTTTACCGCAAGCAGCAGGGGCGGCTGCTGCGGGAAGACCTCGCGTCCTCCGAAAGCTCGGATCCAGAATATGAGACAGATACTGACTCAGAGGGGAGCCTGCTGGCAGAGTACGGCAGTAGCCGGAAGCCTACGAGGGTGAGTTCAGGTATTCCGACCTATACGCCCCCAGAGAAATTGGCAAGTTTACCCCAGCTACCGGAGAATTTACCACCATTACCGGCAACATCAGAAGACGATATGGGTTCTGCTGCGGGGAGGCTAATCCACGAAATATGCATGCTAGAATCCCCGGCAAGAATGGAGAAGATGGCTTTTTCCGTAGACGACCTTGCAAACGAGGAGGAATCAAAAAAAAGGAAAAAGAAGAAGGCTAAGCCGCAAGAAGTCGGCACCCTGAAATATGTGAGTGTCGCAGCAGGTATAACTGTTCCCGCAGGGCAACCCCCATTGACTCTAGCACAGGCTGAATCTGGGGTGTTGCCCGCGGGTGAGATAAGGGGGCGCAGACTCCCCAGACCCCGCTTTCTCTAAGTAGCGGTGTGGCTGGGGAGCTGGGTGCAGTATTGAAAATGGCGCCCGAAACTGCAGCGGACAAGGTCGGAAAAGCACCTCCCACGAAGGGAGGTAGAGAAGCGGTGAAGCCTGCCCCTGTGGGCAGGGTCAAAGTAGCGCCGGCCCCTCCCCAGGTCCATCGTAAGGGGAAGGGGCGTGCGGCTTGTCCCTCCCTTCCGGTTTCAGGTGCCGAGGAAGCCAATGAGACCAGTGATGCGGAGGCTGCCGTCAGCGCTAGGAGCAAGTCCGCTCCTAAAGCATTGAGCGCTGCGACAGCTGACGATGCGGAGGTCGAGGCAGAGGCACAAGTCGCCCCAGCTAAGCGGGAGGAGAGTGAAGCGGAGGCCCGGAATAGGCCAATCCCGCTCGTGGAGCCGCCCAAGGCCGCAAGCCCCGGTGTGAATGAGGTAATGGTGAGCGTGGGTAAGAAAGCGGTGAGTAAGAGCAGACTGGGGAGTAGGAAAAGCAGGCGTCAGGAGAGGAGGGCGGAGGAGGGGGAAAAAACTGTGGTTCCAGAGAGTGACTTAGATGTTCCTTGTGAGGGAAAGGGGAGGGGGGGCTATGGAGGCTGTCACCCCTTGTGTTGCTGCTGCTGCTGCTGCTACTGCTGTCCCTTTTGTTAAAGATGCGGTAGTGGAGGTTCCTAGGACTTTGGAAAATGTAGGCATGGCTGCTGCAGAAGTAGCTTTGCCAAATGTGTTTGCCCGGTCCACGCCTGCGACGCTGGGAACGACCGCTCCTGTCTCTGGTGTCCCGGTGGCCGCGGTGGTGGCCGGGCCGAGCGGGCTTCAGGGGGCGCCCGAAGGTGGCACTGGAGTTGCGGGGGCTGGGACTGCGGCCTCAAGCTTGGTACGTTCCTATGCCAGTGTCGCCTCGGGGGTCCCAAGGGGTGCCTCGTGTCCATCACTGGGGGCCAGGGACGGTGAATTACAACAGCAGCTCCTGGCGGCCTTACGAGCAGGGCAGAGAACGATGATAGTGGATGGTCAATCGAGGGACCTTAGGTTTTGGATTGAACGTTTTGGCCTAGGGAAGTTCCGAGATGAGGGGGGTGAGACCAGGTGGACTCTCCCGACACCCGGGCAGCGGCCGGTCCGGAGGAATGTAGTCCGTCTCGGGTGGGGGGGAGAAGGCCCTTGTCCTCAGAGGAGGAGGGTCGTCGAACTTCTGCTCGGGATGGGCTTTAGGGCAAGTGACATCTTTGCCCTCATTCACCCGGTCGGCTCCTCAGAGTTTGATGTCAGCTTTGTTACCCCGGGGGGCTTAGAAACCTTCTGGGGTAATTATGAGTTGGCAAAGAACGAGCCCGGCTGGCGCGACTTCAATGTGTGGGCGGTGTCGCGCCAGGATGCAATTAAGAAAGTGACCGTTTTGACTCGTAACGAGTCACTTTCTTACATGGACATTATGACCTGGCTCAACAGGTATGGGGAAGTGAAAGACTTCCCCCGGAAGAACCTTGATGAGTTTGGCATTTGGTCGGGGGCCTGGACATTTATGGTCAAATTGAAGCATGAGGATAACTCGGTGATGCATATCCCGTCCTCAACCTTCCTCGGGAAAGACAGGATTCTTGTCTTCTACCAGGGGCAGCCGAAGCTCTGTCACAGGTGTGGTGATCCCTCGCACTTGAGTGCCTCCTGCAGGGTGCAGAAGTGTGCCATGTGTGGGGGATTAGGTCATCTAGCTGCAACCTGTGATAGGATTCGGTGCCACCTGTGTGGTGACCTTGGTCACCCAATCGGGGCGTGCCCGAGGTCGTTCGCTAATGTCACCCTCCGACGGGCAGGGGCAGGTGAGGAGACTGTCCCTGTCACCGAGGAGGGGGTCGGAGGTGGAGAGACCAGGTTGCCGACGCGGAGGGAGAAAACCCAGCCACCATCTAGGGCGAGAAGGAGAGATAGGAGAAGGGAGCAGAGGGAGGGTATTATGTGTCTCCCCTCTGCCCCTGATCCCGCTGGGTTGGATTCTAATGCTGAAGTAGCGACGGGCACGGCCCTGATTGAGGAGATGAGAAGACTGCAGAGGGAGGAAGAGGCTGACCTGTCTTCATCTTCCCAGTACGTTAGTGCTGGGGAGGAACAGACGGTCAGGAGGAGAAAGTCACCGAGTAAAGCGAGGGTAAAAACATCTCCCCCCCCCCCGGCAAAGGAACGGAGACTCGAGGACCTTTCAGTGATCAGCCCTAACCGGTACCAAACCCTCTGCGAGGACGCATCAGCCTCAGGGGAGGCTTCAGAGGGGGAGGTGGGACCGTCGGGGGCTGCTGAGTCTCCCTCAGGGAAGGGCCCCCTGCCTTCAGTGGAGGAGGCTGGCCTGGTACCCAGAGATGGAGACGATGCACCTCAAGCTGTTTTGGAAACCGTTGAAAAAAATGATACCAATACTCCCCAGGGAGAAACTACGGGGGAAGTCCATCCCTTGCCTGGCCAAACCGCACGAGGTGAGGTGATGGACCAATCCCAATGTAAGAAGAGGACCCGTAAGACGAGGAAAAGTCGCGGGTCCTCTTCAGACTCATCTAGGGGTGGTGGTGGTAGGAGGAAAGGGGGTGGGAAACTGAAGGTCATTGAGCTCAATCGGTCTTAATGGCAGTCCCCTCTCCACTGACGCTGGCCACCATTAATGTGGCCAGCATTAAGTCTGATACGGCTAGGTTTGCAGCCTTTGATTTTCTTGGCCGAGTTGAAGCTGACATTTTGTTTTTGCAGGAGACCAGGCTCTGTACTCTATCAGAGATAAACAGAGCAAGGAGGGAGTGGCGCAGGGGGCCCTCCTACTGGTCTCTTGCGGCTGAGCCGTATAGTGGAGTGGCGGTGCTTTTTACCGCAGAGGTGAAATGCCAGCGGCTGATCGAACTCGAAATGGGAAGGTGCCTAGTCTTAGACGTCCTCATGAAGGGGCAAAGCCTGCGCCTCATTAACATCTACGGTCCCCAGTCAAAGTGGGACCGTAAAAGCCTCTTTATGAAGATCAAGCCTTTTCTTTTTACGGGCAAACAAGTCATCTTTGGTGGGGATTTTAATACCATAACTAGACCCCAAGACCGAGGAGGTACCAGAGATAGACTGCCCTATGATGGCGTCGCGTTAAATAGCATAGTGAGTGAAGCTCGCCTGGAGGATATCCACATCAGGCATTCCCCAGGTCACCGTGGGTTCACCTTTCAGAGAGGAAGTGTTAGGTCCAGGATAGATAGGTTTTTTTTGAAGGAGAATTCCGTCACCACCCCTGTGTCCGTGGTGGAGGTGGAGTTCTCCGATCACTGCCTAATTTTATTTTCTTTGAATATTTCAGAAACCCTCCGGAGAGGAAGAGGTTTGTGGAGGCTGAATTCGTCACTCCTTGAGGAGGCAGCTGTAAGACAAGCCTTTGAGGAGTTTCTTCAGGATCAGGTACTATTACTGGGTCTTGAGGGCACTAGGTCAGAGTGGTGGGAGATATTCAAAAAAAGGGTGGCGGGATTTTTCCGCCGGCTCTCAAGCCTCAGGTCACTGGACATGTACCGCATGTACAGTGCACTGAGGAAGAGACTTGAACATCTGGTCTCGACCGGAGGTAGCCAGGAGGATATCTCCGGTGTGAAGGCTTTGCTTAAAGGGTGTCAGTATGATAGGCACGCATCCTTGGTTCTTGAGAGGGATTTCGGGAAATACCGCTCGCCCGACCCCTACAGGAACTGTAAGATGTCAGTGACTTGTAAGACAGTAACAGGCCTGATTGACAGTACAGGATCCCTGACAAGATCCAGGTCAGGGATCTTGGAGGTCGTCAGGTCTTTCTACTCGAACCTTTTGGCAAAGAAGGAACTGAATCGGGATCGGATTTCAGGTTTCTTGGCTGAAGCCATTCCTGAGTCAGCAGAAGACCCTTCTCTTGGTGTTTTGATAGAACCTATAAGGGAAGAGGAAGTCGTCAGGGCTATTGAGGGTCTTGCCCTCAAGAAGTCACCTGGCCCAGATGGCTTAACATCTGAGTTCTATCGGACCTTTAAAGGAGCGTTGGCTCCCCTCTTGACTGACGTGCTTAATGAGTGTCTATCCTCGGGCACTCTGCCAAAGTCAATGAGGAGGTCCGCCCTTATAGTTCTGTCAAAGGGTAAGGATCCGAGCCGTATTGAGAACTGGCGGCCCATAGCACTTCTCAATACGGACCGAAAGATTCTGGCGAAGGTACTTTTCAACCGGCTGGTACAGTTTGCGCCCCGGCTCCTCTCGCCGGCTCAGCACTGCTCTGTTCCCGGTCGTAGCACCTTAAGTGCGGTCCTGAGTGTCAGGGAGGCTGTGGAGCAGAGTAGGGCAGGTCGGTGGAAGGGGTACTTGCTGTCCCTAGATCAGGCTAAGGCTTTTGACAGGGTGAATCATGAGTATTTGTGGTCAACTCTCTCGAGGTATGGCCTACCTGGGGGGTTCATTCAGTGGCTGCAGACCTTATACGCTGGGGCTGAGTCTTTCCCACTTGTGAATGGTTGGGTTGGTCGTCCTTTTGAGGTGGGGTCGGGCGTCCGACAGGGATGTCCCTTGAGCCCGCTACTGTATGTGTTCGCCATTGATCCCCTGATTAGACGGATTAATGGTGGGCCGGTGGCGGGAGTCAGGATGGACCTGGAGGGCACCGGCTCCCCTTTGAGGACAGTAGCCTACGCGGATGATGTCACCGCTCTTGTCTCGTCGCGGGAGGAGATTGAATGGGTGATGTCTGAAGTGGACAGTTACTCGGAGGCTTCCGGATCAGCTGTAAACAAGAACAAGTGTGGAAGCCTCTGGCTGGGAGGGGGAGAGCCTGGTTTTTCTCTCCCGGACACCCTCCCAGAACCCCAGGGGTCTGTAAAGATCTTAGGCATCCATTTTGGCCAGGGTGATTACCCACTCCAAAATTGGGAAGGTAGGCTTAAGGATGTCGCCCAGAGAGTTGATTGCTGGAAGGGTTGGTCCTTGACCCTGAGAGAAAGGGTTCACCTTGCCAAAGCCTTCCTGCTCCCGTTGGTGATCTATCTAGGTAGCGTCTGTGCCTTGCCAGAGTCTTGTTGGAGTAGGATCTGTTGCCTGTTCTTCCAACTGTTATGGGGGAACAGGCTCAACCTAATCAGGAGGGAGGTTACATACCGCACAAGGAGGCTAGGGGGGTTAAATATGGTTAACCCCGTGGTGTTCTTAATGAACACCTTTCTTAAGATCAATTTACCAAACCTCTCCGCCGAGGGGGCTCCTTCGTGGGTAGCCTCCTGCCAGGGGTGGTTTCGGCCCTTCTTCCAGAAATGGGAGTCAGGAGGGCAAGTGAAAGATCTTCGTGCACCCCATGGATATCTCCCGGCCTATGCTTCCCTGGTCTTGAAAGTGATTCGTCGGTGGGGTCTGGGGGCGTGGGAGATCAGGACTCAGTCAAGACGTTTTCTTGATGACAAAGTCCTGTTGACCCGCTTCCAGAAGCCTCTGGCGCTCAAAGATTGCCCAGGAGAAACCTTAGAGGAAGGGTTGCATTTTCTTAACTCCAAAAGGTTTCCTCGGAAGTTTTGGGATCTGACCTGGCGCTGCCTCCTAGGTAAGTTATATGTGAGGGGGAACTTGAAGTACCGGAACTCCGACGAGCGAGGCTGCCCTCGGGAGGAGTGTGGCGACATGCTGGAAAGCATGGAGCACTTCCTGCTTCAGTGCCCCTTCAATATAAGGGTTTGCAAATTGGTGGGGACCTCCACCGGTTGGCTGCGGCTGGCTGGCCTTTCCTACGCCGAGTGGGCCTATGGGGCATTCAAACACCCGGAGGGCAGGGACTGCCAGACACTTTTTATAGTTAGCGCAGTGGTTAGGTTCCACTTGTGGTCATCCCGGTGTCTAGTGTCGACGCGAGGCAAAATCCTCCCGGAGGTGGAGGTGGTTAAAAACATCATGGTGGACCTGGTGAGGGTGCGCTCTCGGGAGTATGAGGGGTTGGGCGCAAAAAGGGCTGGTACCCTCTGGAGGGGTTTCACCTTTTCTGTTCCCTGAGGGATAGAATAAGGGATTAAAAGGTAGTTAGGTTAGGGCCAGATAGGGAAAGGGAGGGCAAGGTTTTGCACAAGAGGTGGGGTTTGTTTGTTTTTTTTGGGTAGGGAGGGACAGGTAGGGATGGGGTAGGGATAGATTGATAGATAGGGACATAGTGGTAGGGCAAGTAGGTAGGGACGGGCCTCTTGTGCTCTCTTCCTGGTGGAGGGCTGGTGTGTCACCACATAGGCATTTTGTTTTGGAAATAGGATGAAAGGGTAAGAGGCTTGAGGATAACCGACCCTAGGCCTGTGGGAGGTTTATAGGGAGGGAAGGGGGTGTCAACGATTTATATAAGATTGTGGGTTTTGTTATTGTATTTTGTCTGGTTTTCTTGTCTGGTATTTTGTTATTTGCTTTTGCCACTAAAAATATTTTTTTTGTTCATTTCCATTTTTTTTCTATTTCCCATTGTATGTAGTTAAAAGGGTTTTTTTTTCTTAGGGGGGTAGGTTGTTTGGGAGGGGGGTTTCTTTTGGGGGTGGAGGGTTTGATATATAGGTTTCGTGTGTCCGGCCTGGCTCTGGACTATGCGGACATGGGAGGACATGAGGCGGAGAGCCAGGTCGGTTTTCAGGGGCTCGGTGGCGGGTGGTGCCAGCACCAGGACTATGCGGACATGGGAGGACATGGGGCGTGGTGCTGGCCGGGTGTGGTGAGGGGGAAAAAGGGGAAAAAAAAAAAAAAAAATTTTCTAATAAGTTTCAGTTGGGGTTTTTTTTGTTAGTTTTCTGTTAGTGTTATATGTTTTCCATTGTATATTACTTATTTGGATTTTCTTTTGTTTCCAAGATAGGTAGAGTTTTGACTGGCGGATGACTGAAGAAAGACTGGAGAGTGAAAGGCGGAGTGAAAGGCAGAATGGATGGGGGCTGATTTGCGGCTGGATTTTCTTTTTGGTCTTTAATTTTGTCCCGGTTTCTTGTATCTTATTTATTGATGTTGTTTATGCTATGTTTTGGATTTATGTATTGTTTCTGTTTATGGGTTTTATATTGTATTTTCGTATGTGACACTGTTTGTGAATTTTTACTTTTCTAATAAAAATAGTTCCAATTCCTTCGGGGCAGCTGTGGGAATCAGACACGCCTGTCTGAGCTCCTGAGACCAGAGGCTATAGTCTGTTTGTCAGCTCAGAAGAGAGGCTTGGTGTGTGGTGTTTGTGCAACAGCAGCAGTTTTTCCAGTCATAGTTGGAGGCTCCAACCCCTTTCCTTTTCCAAGGTTGGGGTTTTTTCACCATGGAGCAAGGTGCTCCTGCCCCCCGAGCCAGCTTGGCGGGGGGCAGGAGGCTCTCAATGGACGGCAGTAGCAGCAGCAGCAGGAGAAGATTGGAGAGGCAGCAGGCTCCAGTGGAAAAAGGTATGGCAACCCGCAGCAAGGGACGTCTAGGTCAGAAAACCCCCGGCGGAGGCTGAGCCCTGTACAAGTAAAAAGGCCAGCGAAGCCCCCCCTCCTTCCTTGCCATCATCAGGTTGGGGGATTCGGAAGGCTGGCGAGGATGTGCTTGCATGCAGTAAGCGTATTAACACTACCCTTGAGGAATATGATAAAGCCAGGAGGTCCCTGTTCGCTATGGGTGCGGAGCTTCAGAGTGTCCGTGCCCGTAGTGACAGGGCCTCAAGGCATGAGAGACCGGCACTGAGTAAGCAGGTCAAAAAGCTGAAGGAACAAATTAAAGGGCTTGACCAAAGATGCCGAGAGATCCTGGAGGGCGCGGGGCCTTTCAGGGAGAAACTCCTGAATGATGACCGTTTTTACCGCAAGCAGCAGGGGCGGCTGCTGCGGGAAGACCTCGCGTCCTCCGAAAGCTCGGATCCAGAATATGAGACAGATACTGACTCAGAGGGGAGCCTGCTGGCAGAGTACGGCAGTAGCCGGAAGCCTACGAGGGTGAGTTCAGGTATTCCGACCTATACGCCCCCAGAGAAATTGGCAAGTTTACCCCAGCTACCGGAGAATTTACCACCATTACCGGCAACATCAGAAGATGATATGGGTTCTGCTGCGGGGAGGCTAATCCACGAAATATGCATGCTAGAATCCCCGGCAAGAATGGAGAAGATGGCTTTTTCCGTAGACGACCTTGCAAACGAGGAGGAATCAAAAAAAAGGAAAAAGAAGAAGGCTAAGCCGCAAGAAGTCGGCACCCTGAAATATGTGAGTGTCGCAGCAGGTATAACTGTTCCCGCAGGGCAACCCCCATTGACTCTAGCACAGGCTGAATCTGGGGTGTTGCCCGCGGGTGAGATAAGGGGGCGCAGACTCCCCAGACCCCGCTTTCTCTAAGTAGCGGTGTGGCTGGGGAGCTGGGTGCAGTATTGAAAATGGCGCCCGAAACTGCAGCGGACAAGGTCGGAAAAGCACCTCCCACGAAGGGAGGTAGAGAAGCGGTGAAGCCTGCCCCTGTGGGCAGGGTCAAAGTAGCGCCGGCCCCTCCCCAGGTCCATCGTAAGGGGAAGGGGCGTGCGGCTTGTCCCTCCCTTCCGGTTTCAGGTGCCGAGGAAGCCAATGAGACCAGTGATGCGGAGGCTGCCGTCAGCGCTAGGAGCAAGTCCGCTCCTAAAGCATTGAGCGCTGCGACAGCTGACGATGCGGAGGTCGAGGCAGAGGCACAAGTCGCCCCAGCTAAGCGGGAGGAGAGTGAAGCGGAGGCCCGGAATAGGCCAATCCCGCTCGTGGAGCCGCCCAAGGCCGCAAGCCCCGGTGTGAATGAGGTAATGGTGAGCGTGGGTAAGAAAGCGGTGAGTAAGAGCAGACTGGGGAGTAGGAAAAGCAGGCGTCAGGAGAGGAGGGCGGAGGAGGGGGAAAAAACTGTGGTTCCAGAGAGTGACTTAGATGTTCCTTGTGAGGGAAAGGGGAGGGGGGGCTATGGAGGCTGTCACCCCTTGTGTTGCTGCTGCTGCTGCTGCTACTGCTGTCCCTTTTGTTAAAGATGCGGTAGTGGAGGTTCCTAGGACTTTGGAAAATGTAGGCATGGCTGCTGCAGAAGTAGCTTTGCCAAATGTGTTTGCCCGGTCCACGCCTGCGACGCTGGGAACGACCGCTCCTGTCTCTGGTGTCCCGGTGGCCGCGGTGGTGGCCGGGCCGAGCGGGCTTCAGGGGGCGCCCGAAGGTGGCACTGGAGTTGCGGGGGCTGGGACTGCGGCCTCAAGCTTGGTACGTTCCTATGCCAGTGTCGCCTCGGGGGTCCCAAGGGGTGCCTCGTGTCCATCACTGGGGGCCAGGGACGGTGAATTACAACAGCAGCTCCTGGCGGCCTTACGAGCAGGGCAGAGAACGATGATAGTGGATGGTCAATCGAGGGACCTTAGGTTTTGGATTGAACGTTTTGGCCTAGGGAAGTTCCGAGATGAGGGGGGTGAGACCAGGTGGACTCTCCCGACACCCGGGCAGCGGCCGGTCCGGAGGAATGTAGTCCGTCTCGGGTGGGGGGGGAGAAGGCCCTTGTCCTCAGAGGAGGAGGGTCGTCGAACTTCTGCTCGGGATGGGCTTTAGGGCAAGTGACATCTTTGCCCTCATTCACCCGGTCGGCTCCTCAGAGTTTGATGTCAGCTTTGTTACCCCGGGGGGCTTAGAAACCTTCTGGGGTAATTATGAGTTGGCAAAGAACGAGCCCGGCTGGCGCGACTTCAATGTGTGGGCGGTGTCGCGCCAGGATGCAATTAAGAAAGTGACCGTTTTGACTCGTAACGAGTCACTTTCTTACATGGACATTATGACCTGGCTCAACAGGTATGGGGAAGTGAAAGACTTCCCCCGGAAGAACCTTGATGAGTTTGGCATTTGGTCGGGGGCCTGGACATTTATGGTCAAATTGAAGCATGAGGATAACTCGGTGATGCATATCCCGTCCTCAACCTTCCTCGGGAAAGACAGGATTCTTGTCTTCTACCAGGGGCAGCCGAAGCTCTGTCACAGGTGTGGTGATCCCTCGCACTTGAGTGCCTCCTGCAGGGTGCAGAAGTGTGCCATGTGTGGGGGATTAGGTCATCTAGCTGCAACCTGTGATAGGATTCGGTGCCACCTGTGTGGTGACCTTGGTCACCCAATCGGGGCGTGTCCGAGGTCGTTCGCTAATGTCACCCTCCGACAGGCAGGGGCAGGTGAGGAGACTGTCCCTGTCACCGAGGAGGGGGTCGGAGGTGGAGAGACCAGGTTGCCGACGCGGAGGGAGAAAACCCAGCCACCATCAAGGGCGAGAAGGAGAGATAGGAGAAGGGAGCAGAGGGAAGGTATTATGTGTCTCCCCTCTGCCCCTGATCCCGCTGGGTTGGATTCTAATGCTGAAGTAGCGACGGGCACGGCCCTGATTGAGGAGATGAGAAGACTGCAGAGGGAGGAAGAGGCTGACCTGTCTTCATCTTCCCAGTACGTTAGTCCTGGGGAGGAACAGACGGTCAGGAGGAGAAAGTCACCGAGTAAAGCGAGGGTAAAAACATCTGCCCCCCCCCCGGCAAAGGAACGGAGACTCGAGGACCTTTCAGTGATCAGCCCTAACCGGTACCAAACCCTCTGCGAGGACGCATCAGCCTCAGGGGAGGCTTCAGAGGGGGAGGTGGGACCGTCGGGGGCTGCTGAGTCTCCCTCAGGGAAGGGCCCCCTGCCTTCAGTGGAGGAGGCTGGCCTGGTACCCAGAGATGGAGACGATGCACCTCAAGCTGTTTTGGAAACCGTAGTAAAAAATGTTACCAATACTCCCCAGGGAGAAACTACGGGGGAAGTCCATCCCTTGCCTGGCCAAACCGCACGAGGTGAGGTGATGGACCAATCCCAATGTAAGAAGAGGACCCGTAAGACGAGGAAAAGTCGCGGGTCCTCTTCTGACTCATCAAGGGGTGGAGGTGGTAGGAGGAAAGGGGGTGGGAAACTGAAGGTCATTGAGCTCAATCGGTCTTAATGGCAGTCCCCTCTCCACTGACGCTGGCCACCATTAATGTGGCCAGCATTAAGTCTGATACGGCTAGGTTTGCAGCCTTTGATTTTCTTGGCCGAGTTGAAGCTGACATTTTGTTTTTGCAGGAGACCAGGCTCTGTACTCTATCAGAGATAAACAGAGCAAGGAGGGAGTGGCGCAGGGGGCCCTCCTACTGGTCTCTTGCGGCTGAGCCGTATAGTGGAGTGGCGGTGCTTTTTACCGCAGAGGTGAAATGCCAGCGGCTGATCGAACTCGAAATGGGAAGGTGCCTAGTCTTAGACGTCCTCATGAAGGGGCAAAGCCTGCGCCTCATTAACATCTACGGTCCCCAGTCAAAGTGGGACCGTAAAAGCCTCTTTATGAAGATCAAGCCTTTTCTTTTTACGGGCAAACAAGTCATCTTTGGTGGGGATTTTAATACCATAACTAGACCCCAAGACCGAGGAGGTACCAGAGATAGACTGCCCTATGATGGCGTCGCGTTAAATAGCATAGTGAGTGAAGCTCGCCTGGAGGATATCCACATCAGGCATTCCCCAGGTCACCGTGGGTTCACCTTTCAGAGAGGAAGTGTTAGGTCCAGGATAGATAGGTTTTTTTTGAAGGAGAATTCCGTCACCACCCCTGTGTCCGTGGTGGAGGTGGAGTTCTCCGATCACTGCCTAATTTTATTTTCTTTGAATATTTCAGAAACCCTCCGGAGAGGAAGAGGTTTGTGGAGGCTGAATTCGTCACTCCTTGAGGAGGCAGCTGTAAGACAAGCCTTTGAGGAGTTTCTTCAGGATCAGGTACTATTACTGGGTCTTGAGGGCACTAGGTCAGAGTGGTGGGAGATATTCAAAAAAAGGGTGGCGGGATTTTTCCGCCGGCTCTCAAGCCTCAGGTCACTGGACATGTACCGCATGTACAGTGCACTGAGGAAGAGACTTGAACATCTGGTCTCGACCGGAGGTAGCCAGGAGGATATCTCCGGTGTGAAGGCTTTGCTTAAAGGGTGTCAGTATGATAGGCACGCATCCTTGGTTCTTGAGAGGGATTTCGGGAAATACCGCTCGCCCGACCCCTACAGGAACTGTAAGATGTCAGTGACTTGTAAGACAGTAACAGGCCTGATTGACAGTACAGGATCCCTGACAAGATCCAGGTCAGGGATCTTGGAGGTCGTCAGGTCTTTCTACTCGAACCTTTTGGCAAAGAAGGAACTGAATCGGGATCGGATTTCAGGTTTCTTGGCTGAAGCCATTCCTGAGTCAGCAGAAGACCCTTCTCTTGGTGTTTTGATAGAACCTATAAGGGAAGAGGAAGTCGTCAGGGCTATTGAGGGTCTTGCCCTCAAGAAGTCACCTGGCCCAGATGGCTTAACATCTGAGTTCTATCGGACCTTTAAAGGAGCGTTGGCTCCCCTCTTGACTGACGTGCTTAATGAGTGTCTATCCTCGGGCACTCTGCCTAAGTCAATGAGGAGGTCCGCCCTTATAGTTCTGTCAAAGGGTAAGGATCCGAGCCGTATTGAGAACTGGCGGCCCATAGCACTTCTCAATACGGACCGAAAGATTCTGGCGAAGGTACTTTTCAACCGGCTGGTACAGTTTGCGCCCCGGCTCCTCTCGCCGGCTCAGCACTGCTCTGTTCCCGGTCGTAGCACCTTAAGTGCGGTCCTGAGTGTCAGGGAGGCTGTGGAGCAGAGTAGGGCAGGTCGGTGGAAGGGGTACTTGCTGTCCCTAGATCAGGCTAAGGCTTTTGACAGGGTGAATCATGAGTATTTGTGGTCAACTCTCTCGAGGTATGGCCTACCTGGGGGGTTCATTCAGTGGCTGCAGACCTTATACGCTGGGGCTGAGTCTTTCCCACTTGTGAATGGTTGGGTTGGTCGTCCTTTTGAGGTGGGGTCGGGCGTCCGACAGGGATGTCCCTTGAGCCCGCTACTGTATGTGTTCGCCATTGATCCCCTGATTAGACGGATTAATGGTGGGCCGGTGGCGGGAGTCAGGATGGACCTGGAGGGCACCGGCTCCCCTTTGAGGACAGTAGCCTACGCGGATGATGTCACCGCTCTTGTCTCGTCGCGGGAGGAGATTGAATGGGTGATGTCTGAAGTGGACAGTTACTCGGAGGCTTCCGGATCAGCTGTAAACAAGAACAAGTGTGGAAGCCTCTGGCTGGGAGGGGGAGAGCCTGGTTTTTCTCTCCCGGACACCCTCCCAGAACCCCAGGGGTCTGTAAAGATCTTAGGCATCCATTTTGGCCAGGGTGATTACCCACTCCAAAATTGGGAAGGTAGGCTTAAGGATGTCGCCCAGAGAGTTGATTGCTGGAAGGGTTGGTCCTTGACCCTGAGAGAAAGGGTTCACCTTGCCAAAGCCTTCCTGCTCCCGTTGGTGATCTATCTAGGTAGCGTCTGTGCCTTGCCAGAGTCTTGTTGGAGTAGGATCTGTTGCCTGTTCTTCCAACTGTTATGGGGGAACAGGCTCAACCTAATCAGGAGGGAGGTTACATACCGCACAAGGAGGCTAGGGGGGTTAAATATGGTTAACCCCGTGGTGTTCTTAATGAACACCTTTCTTAAGATCAATTTACCAAACCTCTCCGCCGAGGGGGCTCCTTCGTGGGTAGCCTCCTGCCAGGGGTGGTTTCGGCCCTTCTTCCAGAAATGGGAGTCAGGAGGGCAAGTGAAAGATCTTCGTGCACCCCATGGATATCTCCCGGCCTATGCTTCCCTGGTCTTGAAAGTGATTCGTCGGTGGGGTCTGGGGGCGTGGGAGATCAGGACTCAGTCAAGACGTTTTCTTGATGACAAAGTCCTGTTGACCCGCTTCCAGAAGCCTCTGGCGCTCAAAGATTGCCCAGGAGAAACCTTAGAGGAAGGGTTGCATTTTCTTAACTCCAAAAGGTTTCCTCGGAAGTTTTGGGATCTGACCTGGCGCTGCCTCCTAGGTAAGTTATATGTGAGGGGGAACTTGAAGTACCGGAACTCCGACGAGCGAGGCTGCCCTCGGGAGGAGTGTGGCGACATGCTGGAAAGCATGGAGCACTTCCTGCTTCAGTGCCCCTTCAATATAAGGGTTTGCAAATTGGTGGGGACCTCCACCGGTTGGCTGCGGCTGGCTGGCCTTTCCTACGCCGAGTGGGCCTATGGGGCATTCAAACACCCGGAGGGCAGGGACTGCCAGACACTTTTTATAGTTAGCGCAGTGGTTAGGTTCCACTTGTGGTCATCCCGGTGTCTAGTGTCGACGCGAGGCAAAATCCTCCCGGAGGTGGAGGTGGTTAAAAACATCATGGTGGACCTGGTGAGGGTGCGCTCTCGGGAGTATGAGGGGTTGGGCGCAAAAAGGGCTGGTACCCTCTGGAGGGGTTTCACCTTTTCTGTTCCCTGAGGGATAGAATAAGGGATTAAAAGGTAGTTAGGTTAGGGCCAGATAGGGAAAGGGAGGGCAAGGTTTTGCACAAGAGGTGGGGTTTGTTTGTTTTTTTTGGGTAGGGAGGGACAGGTAGGGATGGGGTAGGGATAGATTGATAGATAGGGACATAGTGGTAGGGCAAGTAGGTAGGGACGGGCCTCTTGTGCTCTCTTCCTGGTGGAGGGCTGGTGTGTCACCACATAGGCATTTTGTTTTGGAAATAGGATGAAAGGGTAAGAGGCTTGAGGATAACCGACCCTAGGCCTGTGGGAGGTTTATAGGGAGGGAAGGGGGTGTCAACGATTTATATAAGATTGTGGGTTTTGTTATTGTATTTTGTCTGGTTTTCTTGTCTGGTATTTTGTTATTTGCTTTTGCCACTAAAAATATTTTTTTTTGTTCATTTCCATTTTTTTTCTATTTCCCATTGTATGTAGTTAAAAGGGTTTTTTTTTCTTAGGGGGGTAGGTTGTTTGGGAGGGGGGTTTCTTTTGGGGGTGGAGGGTTTGATATATAGGTTTCGTGTGTCCGGCCTGGCTCTGGACTATGCGGACATGGGAGGACATGAGGCGGAGAGCCAGGTCGGTTTTCAGGGGCTCGGTGGCGGGTGGTGCCAGCACCAGGACTATGCGGACATGGGAGGACATGGGGCGTGGTGCTGGCCGGGTGTGGTGAAGGGAAAAAAAAAAAAAAAAAAAAAAAATTTTCTAATAAGTTTCAGTTGGGGTTTTTTTTGTTAGTTTTCTGTTAGTGTTATATGTTTTCCATTGTATATTACTTATTTGGATTTTCTTTTGTTTCCAAGATAGGTAGAGTTTTGACTGGCGGATGACTGAAGAAAGACTGGAGAGTGAAAGGCGGAGTGAAAGGCAGAATGGATGGGGGCTGATTTGCGGCTGGATTTTCTTTTTGGTCTTTAATTTTGTCCCGGTTTCTTGTATCTTATTTATTGATGTTGTTTATGCTATGTTTTGGATTTATGTATTGTTTCTGTTTATGGGTTTTATATTGTATTTTCGTATGTGACACTGTTTGTGAATTTTTACTTTTCTAATAAAAATAGTTCCAATTCCTTCGGGGCAGCTGTGGGAATCAGACACGCCTGTCTGAGCTCCTGAGACCAGAGGCTATAGTCTGTTTGTCAGCTCAGAAGAGAGGCTTGGTGTGTGGTGTTTGTGCAACAGCAGCAGTTTTTCCAGTCATAGTTGGAGGCTCCAACCCCTTTCCTTTTCCAAGGTTGGGGTTTTTTCACCATGGAGCAAGGTGCTCCTGCCCCCCGAGCCAGCTTGGCGGGGGGCAGGAGGCTCTCAATGGACGGCAGTAGCAGCAGCAGCAGGAGAAGATTGGAGAGGCAGCAGGCTCCAGTGGAAAAAGGTATGGCAACCCGCAGCAAGGGACGTCTAGGTCAGAAAACCCCGGCGGAGGCTGAGCCCTGTACAAGTAAAAAGGCCAGCGAAGCCCCCCCTCCTTCCTTGCCATCATCAGGTTGGGGGATTCGGAAGGCTGGCGAGGATGTGCTTGCATACAGTAAGCGTATTAACACTACCCTTGAGGAATATGATAAAGCCAGGAGGTCCCTGTTCGCTATGGGTGCGGAGCTTCAGAGTGTCCGTGCCCGTAGTGACAGGGCCTCAAGGCATGAGAGACCGGCACTGAGTAAGCAGGTCAAAAAGCTGAAGGAACAAATTAAAGGGCTTGACCAAAGATGCCGAGAGATCCTGGAGGGCGCGGGGCCTTTCAGGGAGAAACTCCTGAATGATGACCGTTTTTACCGCAAGCAGCAGGGGCGGCTGCTGCGGGAAGACCTCGCGTCCTCCGAAAGCTCGGATCCGGAATATGAGACAGATACTGACTCAGAGGGGAGCCTGCTGGCAGAGTACGGCAGTAGCCGGAAGCCTACGAGGGTGAGTTCAGGTATTCCGACCTATACGCCCCCAGAGAAATTGGCAAGTTTACCCCAGCTACCGGAGAATTTACCACCATTACCGGCAACATCAGAAGACGATATGGGTTCTGCTGCGGGGAGGCTAATCCACGAAATATGCATGCTAGAATCCCCGGCAAGAATGGAGAAGATGGCTTTTTCCGTAGACGACCTTGCAAACGAGGAGGAATCAAAAAAAAAGGAAAAAGAAGAAGGCTAAGCCGCAAGAAGTCGGCACCCTGAAATATGTGAGTGTCGCAGCAGGTATAACTGTTCCCGCAGGGCAACCCCCATTGACTCTAGCACAGGCTGAATCTGGGGTGTTGCCCGCGGGTGAGATAAGGGGGCGCAGACTCCCCAGACCCCGCTTTCTCTAAGTAGCGGTGTGGCTGGGGAGCTGGGTGCAGTATTGAAAATGGCGCCCGAAACTGCAGCGGACAAGGTCGGAAAAGCACCTCCCACGAAGGGAGGTAGAGAAGCGGTGAAGCCTGCCCCTGTGGGCAGGGTCAAAGTAGCGCCGGCCCCTCCCCAGGTCCATCGTAAGGGGAAGGGGCATGCGGCTTGTCCCTCCCTTCCGGTTTCAGGTGCCGAGGAAGCCAATGAGACCGGTGATGCGGAGGCTGCCGTCAGCGCTAGGAGCAAGTCCGCTCCTAAAGCATTGAGCGCTGCGACAGCTGACGATGCGGAGGTCGAGGCAGAGGCACAAGTCGCCCCAGCTAAGCGGGAGGAGAGTGAAGCGGAGGCCCGGAATAGGCCAATCCCGCTCGTGGAGCCGCCCAAGGCCGCAAGCCCCGGTGTGAATGAGGTAATGGTGAGCGTGGGTAAGAAAGCGGTGAGTAAGAGCAGACTGGGGAGTAGGAAAAGCAGGCGTCAGGAGAGGAGGGCGGAGGAGGGGGAAAAAACTGTGGTTCCAGAGAGTGACTTAGATGTTCCTTGTGAGGGAAAGGGGAGGGGGGGCTATGGAGGCTGTCACCCCTTGTGTTGCTGCTGCTGCTGCTGCTACTGCTGTCCCTTTTGTTAAAGATGCGGTAGTGGAGGTTCCTAGGACTTTGGAAAATGTAGGCATGGCTGCTGCAGAAGTAGCTTTGCCAAATGTGTTTGCCCGGTCCACGCCTGCGACGCTGGGAACGACCGCTCCTGTCTCTGGTGTCCCGGTGGCCGCGGTGGTGGCCGGGCCGAGCGGGCTTCAGGGGGTGCCCGAAGGTGGCACTGGAGTTGCGGGGGCTGGGACTGCGGCCTCAAGCTCGGTACGTTCCTATGCCAGTGTCGCCTCGGGGGTCCCAAGGGGTGCCTCGTGTCCATCACTGGGGGCCAGGGACGGTGAATTACAACAGCAGCTCCTGGCGGCCTTACAAGCAGGGCAGAGAACGATGATAGTGGATGGTCAATCGAGGGACCTTAGGTTTTGGATTGAACGTTTTGGCCTAGGGAAGTTCCGAGATGAGGGGGGTGAGACCAGGTGGACTCTCCCGACACCCGGGCAGCGGCCGGTCCGGAGGAATGTAGTCCGTCTCGGGTGGGGGGGAGAAGGCCCTTGTCCTCAGAGGAGGAGGGTCGTCGAACTTCTGCTCGGGATGGGCTTTAGGGCAAGTGACATCTTTGCCCTCATTCACCCGGTCGGCTCCTCAGAGTTTGATGTCAGCTTTGTTACCCCGGGGGGCTTAGAAACCTTCTGGGGTAATTATGAGTTGGCAAAGAACGAGCCCGGCTGGCGCGACTTCAATGTGTGGGCGGTGTCGCGCCAGGATGCAATTAAGAAAGTGACCGTTTTGACTCGTAACGAGTCACTTTCTTACATGGACATTATGACCTGGCTCAACAGGTATGGGGAAGTGAAAGACTTCCCCCGGAAGAACCTTGATGAGTTTGGCATTTGGTCGGGGGCCTGGACCTTTATGGTCAAATTGAAGCATGAGGATAACTCGGTGATGCATATCCCGTCCTCAACCTTCCTCGGGAAAGACAGGATTCTTGTCTTCTACCGGGGCAGCCGAAGCTCTGTCACAGGTGTGGTGATCCCTCGCACTTGAGTGCCTCCTGCAGGGTGCAGAAGTGTGCCATGTGTGGGGGATTAGGTCATCTAGCTGCAACCTGTGATAGGATTCGGTGCCACCTGTGTGGTGACCTTGGTCACCCAATCGGGGCGTGCCTGAGGTCGTTCGCTAATGTCACCCTCCGACGGGCAGGGGCAGGTGAGGAGACTGTCCCTGTCACCGAGGAGGGGGTCGGAGGTGGAGAGACCAGGTTGCCGACGCGGAGGGAGAAAATCCAGCCACCATCCAGGGTGAGAAGGAGAGATAGGAGAAGGGAGCAGAGGGAAGGTATTATGTGTCTCCCCTCTGCCCCTGACCCGCTGGGTTGGATTCTAATGCTGAAGTAGCGACGGGCACGGCCCTGATTGAGGAGATGAGAAGACTGCAGAGGGAGGAAGAGGCTGACCTGTCTTCATCTTCCCAGTACGTTAGTGCTGGGGAGGAACAGACGGTCAGGAGGAGAAAGTCACCGAGTAAAGCGAGGGTAAAAACATCTGCCCCCCCCCCCCGGCAAAGGAACGGAGACTCGAGGACCTTTCAGTGATCAGCCCTAACCGGTACCAAACCCTCTGCGAGGACGCATCAGCCTCAGGGGAGGCTTCAGAGGGGGAGGTGGGACCATCGGGGGCTGCTGAGTCTCCCTCAGGGAAGGGCCCCCTGTCTTCACTGGAGGAGGCTGGCCTGGTACCCAGAGATGGAGACTATGCACCTCAAGCTGTTTTGGAAACCGTTGTAAAAAATGTTACCAATACTCCCCAGGGAGAAACTACGGGGGAAGTCCATCCCTTGCCTGGCCAAACCGCACGAGGTGAGGTGATGGACCAATCCCAATGTAAGAAGAGGACCCGCAAGACGAGGAAAAGTCGCGGGTCCTCTTCTGACTCATCAAGGGGTGGAGGTGGTAGGAGGAAAGGGGGTGGGAAACTGAAGGTCATTGAGCTCAATCGGTCTTAATGGCAGTCCCCTCTCCACTGACGCTGGCCACCATTAATGTGGCCAGCATTAAGTCTGATACGGCTAGGTTTGCAGCCTTTGATTTTCTTGGCCGAGTTGAAGCTGACATTTTGTTTTTGCAGGAGACCAGGCTCTGTACTCTATCAGAGATAAACAGAGCAAGGAGGGAGTGGCGCAGGGGGCCCTCCTACTGGTCTCTTGCGGCTGAGCCGTATAGTGGAGTGGCGGTGCTTTTTACCGCAGAGGTGAAATGCCAGCGGCTGATCGAACTCGAAATGGGAAGGTGCCTAGTCTTAGACGTCCTCATGAAGGGGCAAAGCCTGTGCCTCATTAACATCTACGGTCCCCAGTCAAAGTGAGACCGTAAAAGCCTCTTTATGAAGATCAAGCCTTTTCTTTTTATGGGCAAACAAGTCATCTTTGGTGGGGATATTAATACCATAACTAGACCCCAAGACCGAGGAGGTACCAGGGATAGACTGCCCTATGATGGCGTCGCGTTAAATAGCATAGTGAGTGAAGCTCGCCTGGAGGATATCCACATCAGGCATTCCCCAGGTCACCGTGGGTTCACCTTTCAGAGAGGAAGTGTTAGGTCCAGGATAGATAGGTTTTTTTTGAAGGAGAATTCCGTCACCACCCCTGTGTCCGTGGTGGAGGTGGAGTTCTCCGATCACTGCCTAATTTTATTTTCTTTGAATATTTCAGAAACCCTCCGGAGAGGAAGAGGTTTGTGGAGGCTGAATTCGTCACTCCTTGAGGAGGCAGCTGTAAGACAAGCCTTTGAGGAGTTTCTTCAGGATCAGGTACTATTACTGGGTCTTGAGGGCACTAGGTCAGAGTGGTGGGAGATATTCAAAAAAAGGGTGGCGGGATTTTTCCGCCGGCTCTCAAGCCTCAGGTCACTGGACATGTACCGCATGTACAGTGCACTGAGGAAGAGACTTGAACATCTGGTCTCGACCGGAGGTAGCCAGGAGGATATCTCCGGTGTGAAGGCTTTGCTTAAAGGGTGTCAGTATGATAGGCACGCATCCTTGGTTCTTGAGAGGGATTTCGGGAAATACCGCTTGCCCGACCCCTACAGGAACTGTAAGATGTCAGTGACTTGTAAGACAGTAACAGGCCTGATTGACAGTACAGGATCCCTGACAAGATCCAGGTCAGGGATCTTGGAGGTCGTCAGGTCTTTCTACTCGAACCTTTTGGCAAAGAAGGAACTGAATCGGGATCGGATTTCAGGTTTCTTGGCTGAAGCCATTCCTGAGTCAGAAGAAGACCCTTCTTTTGGTGTTTTGATAGAACCTATAAGGGAAGAGGAAGTCGTCAGGGCTATTGAGGGTCTTGCCCTCAAGAAGTCACCTGGCCCAGATGGCTTAACATCTGAGTTCTATCGGACCTTTAAAGGAGCGTTGGATCCCCTCTTGACTGACGTGCTTAATGAGTGTCTATCCTCGGGCACTCTGCCAAAGTCAATGAGGAGGTCCGCCCTTATAGTTCTGTCAAAGGGTAAGGATCCGAGCCGTATTGAGAACTGGTGGCCCATAGCACTTCTCAATACGGACCGAAAGATGCTGGCGAAGGTACTTTTCAACCGGCTGGTAAAGTTTGCGCCCCGGCTCCTCTCGCCGGCTCAGCACTGCTCTGTTCCCGGTCGTAGCACCTTAAGTGCGGTCCTGAGTGTCAAGGAGGCTGTGGAGCAGAGTAGGGCAGGTCGGTGGAAGGGGTACTTGCTGTCCCTAGATCAGGCTAAGGCTTTTGACAGGGTGAATCATGAGTATTTGTGGTCAACTCTCTCGAGGTATGGCCTACCTGGGGGGTTCATTCAGTGGCTGCAGACCTTATACGCTGGGGCTGAGTCTTTCCCACTTGTGAATGGTTGGGTTGGTCGTCCTTTTGAGGTGGGGTCGGGCGTCCGACAGGGATGTCCCTTGAGCCCGCTACTGTATGTGTTCGCCATTGATCCCCTGATTAGACGGATTAATGGTGGGCCGGTGGCGGGAGTCAGGATGGACCTGGAGGGCACCGGCTCCCCTTTGAGGACAGTAGCCTACGCGGATGATGTCACCGCTCTTGTCTCGTCGCGGGAGGAGATTGAATGGGTGATGTCTGAAGTGGACAGTTACTCGGAGGCTTCCGGATCAGCTGTAAACAGGAATAAGTGTGGAAGCCTCTGGCTGGGAGGGGGAGAGCCTGGTTTTTCTCTCCCGGACACCCTCCCAGAACCCCAGGGGTCTGTAAAGATCTTAGGCATCCATTTTGGCCTGGGTGATTACCCACTCCAAAATTGGGAAGGTAGGCTTAAGGATGTCGCCCAGAGAGTTGATTGCTGGAAGGGTTGGTCCTTGACCCTGAGAGAAAGGGTTCACCTTGCCAAAGCCTTCCTGCTCCCGTTGGTGATCTATCTAGGTAGCGTCTGTACCTTGCCAGAGTCTTGTTGGAGTAGGATCTGTTGCCTGTTCTTCCAACTGTTATGGGGGAACAGGCTCAACCTAATCAAGAGGGAGGTTACATACCGCACAAGGAGGCTAGGGGGGTTAAATATGGTTAACCCCGTGGTGTTCTTAATGAACACCTTTCTTAAGATCAATTTACCAAACCTCTCCGCCGAGGGGGCTCCTTCGTGGGTAGCCTCCTGCCAGGGGTGGTTTCGGCCCTTCTTCCAGAAATGGGAGGCAGGAGGGCAAGTGAAAGATCTTCGTGCACCCCATGGATATCTCCCGGCCTATGCTTCCCTGGTCTTGAAAGTGATTCGTCGGTGGGGTCTGGGGGCGTGGGAGATCAGGACTCAGTCAAGACGTTTTCTTGATGACAAAGTCCTGTTGACCCGCTTCCAGAAGCCTCTGGCGCTCAAAGATTGCCCAGGAGAAACCTTAGAGGGAGGGTTGCATTTTCTTAACTCCAAAAGGTTTCCTCGGAAGTTTTGGGATCTGACCTGGCGCTGCCTCCTAGGTAAGTTATATGTGAGGGGGAACTTGAAGTACCGGAACTCCGACGAGCGAGGCTGCCCTCGGGAGGAGTGTGGCGACATGCTGGAAAGCATGGAACACTTCCTTCTTCAGTGCCCCTTCAATATAAGGGTTTGCAAATTGGTGGGGACCTCCACCGGTTGGCTGCGGCTGGCTGGCCTTTCCTACGCCGAGTGGGCCTATGGGGCATTCAAACACCCGGAGGGCAGGGACTGCCAAACACTTTTTGTAGTTAGTGCAGTGGTCAGGTTTCACCTATGGTCAGCACGGTGTTTAGTATCGACGAGAGGCAAAATCCTCCCGGAGGTGGAGGTGGTTAAAAACATCATGGTGGACCTGGTGAGGGTGCGCTCTCGGGAGTATGAGGGGTTGGGCGCAAAAAGGGCTGGTACCCTCTGGAGGGGTTTCACCTTTTCTGTTCCCTGAGGGATAGAATAAGGGATTAAAAGGTAGTTAGGTTAGGGCCAGATAGGGAAAGGGAGGGCAAGGTTTTGCACAAGAGGTGGGGTTTGTTTTTTTTTTTTTGGTAGGGAGGGACAGGTAGGGATAGGGTAGGGATAGATTGATAGATAGGGACATAGTGGTAGGGCAAGTAGGCAGGGACGGGCCTCTTGTGCTCTCTTCCTGGTGGAGGGCTGGTGTGTCACCACATAGGCATTTTGTTTTGGAAATAGGATGAAAGGGTAAGAGGCTTGAGGATAACCGACCCTAGGCCTGTGGGAGGTTTATGGGAGGGAAGGGGGTGTCAACGGTTTATATAAGATTGTGGGTTTTGTTATTGTATTTTGTCTGGTTTTCTTGTCTGGTATTTTGTTATTTGCTTTTGCCACTTTACATATTTTTTTTTTTGTTCATTTCCATTTTCATATTCCCATTGTATGTAGTTAAAAGGGTTTTTTTTTCTTAGGGGGGGTAGGTTGTTTGGGAGGGGGGTTTCTTTTGGGGGTGGAGGGTTTGATATATAGGTTTCGTGTGTCCGGCCTGGCTCTGGACTATGCGGACATGGGAGGACATGAGGCGGAGAGCCAGGTCGGTTTTCAGGGGCTTGGTGGCGGGTGGTGCCAGCACCAGGACTATGAAGACATGAGAGGACATGGGGTGTGGTGCTGGCCGGGTGTGGTGAAGGGAAAAAAAATAAAAATAAAAAAATAATTCTAATAAGTTTCAGTTGGGGTTTTTGTTAGTTTTCTGTTAGTGTTATATGTTTTCCATTGTAGATTACTTATTTGGATTTTCTTTTGTTTCCAAGATAGGTAGAGTTTTGACTGGCGGATGACTGAAGAAAGACTGGAGAGTGAAAGGCGGAGTGAAAGGCAGAATGGATGGGGGCTGATTTGCGGCTGGATTTTATTTTTTGGTCTTTAATTTTTGTCCCGGTTTCTTGTATCTTATTTATTGATGTTGTTTATGCTATGTTTTGGATTTATGTATTGTTTCTGTTTATGGGTTTTATATTGTATTTTCGTATGTGACACTGTTTGTGAATTTTTACTTTTCTAATAAAAATAGTTCCAATTCCTTCGACAACCTCTTTAAAGGATTTATCCATCTTCCTAATATTGATGGCCTGTCCTTAGGATAGGCCATCAATATTACATCTACGATGATACAACAGCCAGGACCTCTGCAGATCAGCTTTTCCAGGACAGTGCGGCTACAGGTAAAGGTAACAATTCTAGGAGCCACGCTGTTCACTTGCCATACAAGGTGTAACAGTAGGTTTAGGTAGTGCAGTGGTGTACATGGTATAGTGGGTGAGCAGCATGGCTCCCGGCATGTTATTACCTTTAGCCGCCCTGTCTCGGTACCGCTGATCTGCAGGGGTTCTGATGGTGGGTCCCTAGAAACAATTCCACTGGTGGGCCCTAGACATCTCAGTCCGACACTGAAAGTGGAGCATATAATACTGTGCGGGGGCCTACTGTAGAGCATAGACAGTACTACTGTGCGTGGGCCCACTGTGGAAAATATAATACTGTGCGGGGGCCACTGTGGAGAGTATAATACTGTGCAGGACCTACTGTGGATATATAATACTGTATGGGGGCCACTCTGGAGCATATAAAATTGTGTGGGGCCCTTCGCTATTTATATCACACAGTATCTGTTTTATAGCAGACATGTGATATTATTACAGGCTGAAATGACATTGAACAGTCACTATAAAACAGATCCTGGGTAATTTAAGGTTAAATTGCCGTGTTGGCACTTTGCGATAATTTAGTGCGTTTTGGGTTGCAGTTTGGGCACTCGGTCTCTAAAAGGTTCGCCATCACTTTGATATGGGAAGGCCGGGGCCCCTTGGAGGACTGAAGTGGAAGCAAAGGCATCCGAGGCCAGGAGCGGGGATCAGTAAGTAAATAGGGCCCGTTACCTGCTGGGGTTACTCAAGCAGGTAACGGCCTATTTGAAAAAAAAATAAATAAAAAAATGTGTGAGTGGAGCTATAAGTGAAGAAGGAAATGTGTTTCTATTGCAATGTTTCTTTTCACATGTACTATTGGTTTATGAAAAGTGGTTGTATTGTTGGAGGTATGCTTTGGTGGCATTGTTTAGGGGTACAGTATGGTCATACAATAAAGTGCTTAAGATACAGTAAGATCAGAGAATGATCTTGTTCATATGGCATTGACAGGATATTGAAGCACTGAGCTCAGTGAAGGCCACAAAATATCAGGATCCTCTGTACTCTGCCGCTGAATCATCCCTGGAACTTTAGGCTTTTACTGTCACCTCTGCTTCTGCAGCATTTACATAGTGTTCATAAAACTAAGGTCAGTAAAATTAGTCTCTTTGCCTCATCTTCTAGCAACCTAAGGACTGTAGAAGAGGAAGCATAGGGGGTGGAGTAACAATTGTAGAATCGAGCTGTGTAAGCTTTAGTTGTAGTATGTAGGAATTGTAGACACAAAACTGATTTTTAGGCTAAGGCCCCATGTAGCAAGGCAAGCAAGAAAAACGCTGCGGAAAAAAAAATCCACAGCATTTTTCATTGCAATTTCGCAAAGTTTTCCTCTGCTGACTTTCTACCCCTATTATACCTATACAGAAAACACCAGCATTTCCCCAGGTATAAGTTTTAAAAATTCTCCAGGCATTTTTGAAAACGCAACTTTTCTGCTGCAGATTTTTTTCTGTAATGTGTGGATGGAATTAGCAGGGACTGTAAAGTTTCTGCCGCGACCAACACTGTGTTTTTGTAACTTGGGGCTTCAGCCTTAAAGAGCTTTCCCAGGATAAAATTATTGATGACTCATCCTAAGGATAGATCATCAGTATCAGAGCAGTGTGGGTCGGACACTCGCCACCCCTACCAATCAGGTGTTCTCAGCAGCTGATGCATAGCGAATGGAGCAGAAAGCAGACAGCTCTGTTCTCTGTGTAATGACTGAGCCAAGTCACTGCAACTTACCTCCCATTCAAGTGAATGGAAGCTGATTGGCAGTAACCTAGTCTGGTGTAGATTTCCTTCCAGGCACATGGCCCAGTGTAGTGTGCCTTTTCATAAATGAAGCACATTCTCTGCTGGTGATGGGGTTATGAAGACTGGAGCTAATAGTATTTGCCCCACTTTGGCTGCAGTAGACATATGAAGTTTTTTCTGATATGTCCTGCAAAAAATCATTTTTCAAAAAAGGTCTGTTAGTGCTATTAATGGGTTAATAAGTGCACCCAAATACTTTTAGCAGTGTTTTGAGTTATTTCTGAGTTTCTCTGTGAGCTCCTGGCATCTTCTGCATTTGCTTACATGGGCATCTTCCTGTTCTGTTTTCCTACAACTACCATGATGCCCTGGGCCTCTCAGAGCTGACTCACAACACCTTTCTCATTCACACCCCCTCCCTGTTTCCCTAGCTAGCCCACCCAGTACTAGCCCTTCCTAACTAATTCAACACTCACCCCCCTCCACTTCATACTTACCTGTCTTCCGATCTGGACCTTCTGGGCACAGGACTTAACTTCTGGGTGGCTGGCAGCTCCTCTTCTTGATGTCTGCTGGCCGCCAACACCTGCGCAATAGAGCCGGAGTGCCGGCTACTGCGCATGCTGACACTCCAGCTCTATTGCACAGGCGTTGGCAGCCGGCAGATGGCAAGAAGAGGAGCTGCTGGCTGGCCAGAAGAATTGACGTCCTGTGCCCAGATGGTCCAGACTGGAAGACAGGTAAGTATGATGGGGTGGGGCAGGGCATTAGTATAGGTGACGTTCTGCCACAGTGATCTAGGTAAATATAGATTTTTGGTAACCAAAGTAATTTAGAAGGTAGACGGTGGGGGGGGGGGGGGGTAGGTTAGATTAGAAATATCTATTTATCCCGGACAACCCCTTTAACACCTCATGCCAGCCTTTTATGCATTGAGTTTTATCCTGCATAGCAGATCAGTGACATATATTATACAATGTAATAGTTACTTTGTATCCACCAGGAACCTGAAATCATTATGCACCTGATGGACTCCATTTGGATAGTTCATGGTCTCTGCTGTTGGTTCTGACCTATGAGCAGATTAACCTCTGTGGCCCCTGAGTCCTGGTTAGACCATCATGCGCCATGCACTTTATTTTAGAGCTGGCTTGACTTCACCATTCTGATCTTTTATCAAGTTTGTGGACACTGTGTGACTCTGTGATAAGGCTGAGAGATAGGACTCTGCACTTTGGAGTCTTTTCTCATTTAGATGTAAATTTGAAAGTTGTGTCCCGGCTTCTCTTAAGCCTCCTGGGATTGTTATGTGCACCATTAAAGGACCTTATTGATTAACTAATTAATAGATAGTGACATCCCAGCAGTGACACAAAGCTGAACAGCTGGCTTAAGCAGACAGAGAGTAATGACATTCCCCCGCAATCTGGGGGCGAGTGCTGCACAGGATGGACGAGAACAGAAGGATCTGTAACTACTGCCCCCCTCCCTACATTGTTTCCATCCCTCGGTATCCAGACACATCAATGGAATTCCAAGAACTATTTCTGCAAACTTCTGTATCAGAACCTGGATCACATCATGACCCTGGTCCTCTCCGCCTACTGATGGCTCTAATAAGCGCTCCTCACCAACCTCTCCACATTAAGGATGCCATTACACAGGCATCACAAACACCTTTGAAAAATGCCTGTAAAACACATGTGTTTTGCGTTTTGCAAAAGTTAGTCATCAGTGATGAAAAATGCAAACGCGTGTGCATTTTTTTATAGAGATGCTTTTATGGCTAAGGTCCCATGTAGCTAAAAACCATGCATTGCGTTTTTTTCCACAGGGTCTTTCGTTGCGTTTTGCTGTGTTTTTCTCTGTGTTTTTTGTTCCCTTATTAAATATATAATGACTAAAATTGACATGCTGCGTTTTTCAAAAACATTCTCTTTTTTTGAAAACGCAACTTTTCATCAATATGTGGATGGGATTAGACCAGAATCTCATTCACTTAGCTGGTACTATAAAACACAGCAGGTTTTTTTTTCAGCTGTGTTTCCGCAACAGACAAAAACACTGCATTACAGCAAAGTAGGGCTTTAGCCATTAAGTGTGCATTTATATGGTATAGCATCAAAACTGCATCAGAAAAAACTGCAAGCAGTTTTTTTATGGGGGTTTTGGTGCAGGTTCTTAATTTTATAGGTGAAGCATATGATTCACCTGTGAAATAAAAAAACAACAACAAAAACCACATCAAGACTTCATGCAGTCTATTTTTATGTCATTTTGATGCAGTTTTAACTGCACCCAACTGCACTGTGTAAAGGCGCCCTGAGTTTGAGGCCACATGTTGCAGAAAACCTTTTTTGTTGCAGATCTTGCTACTTTTTTTATAGTCAAAACCAGGAATGGATTTAGCATTCCTTTATATTTCCCATTCTTTTTGAAGCCACTCTTAGCTTTGGCTCTAAAAACCACCACAGAATCTGCAACAAAAAAGTAGCTTTTCCGTAACACATTGCCCCAGCCATCACTGAAATCTCTGTGGCAATGACTCGATGGGAAGTTTTCTGGTGTAGATGAGTGTAAACATAGCGCATCATTGGCACCCAGCCCGTTCTTGAGCCAAAGATATCTATAATATCTATAATACTGGCATGCTGTTCAGGCTGGTAAATCCGTCTCACACATGGACCAAGTTTCAAGGTTGAAACTCGATAGTGTTAATCTTGGATAACTCACGCCAGAAAACTTGTGTCAGTTATACCTAAAAATTCCGTGACCCCAAGCACCCCTGAGGATACCAGTTTGTAGCGAAACATGTCGGAGGGGCTGTCTGACCTTTTGCTCTTAATTCAGCAACTTGTCCTATTATATCTCCAGTAAGAATTACAATAAATTGGTGAGGGAATGGTGAATTAGTCTAGAAATAGATAGACTTATCACAGTTAGTATCTCACCTGGTGACTAAATAATAAGGTTTGTCCCCAAAGAGAGATATTTGCATCTATTAGAAATTATTATTTTGCAACCTCACTAGAGGAGCGATTCCCCAGAAGCTGCTGGAGAACTAGGGGGGAGGGGCACAACGAGACAGTGGACCCTAAGCTGAATCCCCCCCACTGTCCCTGGCTAACTTGCCCGAACTGTCCTAGGTGACAGCCAGCAACTACGTCGACAGTCCCTCCTTATAATAAGTGATCACATAGAACGCAGACAAGACGTACAACAACAAAGGGAGGTCAGCTAGCCAAGGGGTCAGTAACAATCGAGCAATGCAGCACAGAATCGAGATCCAAGAGAATAGTCAAAGTGGGAAGCCAAAGGGTCAGAGAAACAGGTAACAGAATAGCAAGGAATATAATAAGGAGAGCAGGCAAAACACAAGTGAAAAACCGGCAGCCATGTGAGGGCTGACAACCTGTTTATAGAAAGTCTGGGACCAGCCCCAGAGCTGATAGGTACACAGGCTGTCAATCACTCAGGCCAGGAAGAGATTAACTCTATGCAGTCCAGAGAGAAATGTTCCTAATTACACGGGTGTGGCTTTACACAGCAAGGGAACTAGGACCATGTTCAGACTGAGCAGTCAGAAACCTACGCAAGGAATCAAACTGAACACGCCTCCTCCGTCACAGCGTGCGAGCGGAGGGTGGTGCAGAGACCCGAACAGGCAGAGACGTTACAGTTATATTTTATGAGAATGGGAATTCAATCATAGTCCCTCTATATGGGATATTTTTCTCTCCTGCGGTTATACCTAAAAATCTACAACACTGTCTGACTGGTATCACTGCATAATTAGGTAGACTTGTTATTCAGGATTCTGGAAAAGATGGGTAATGATTCTAATAAAGGTTCCTCACCATTATGGTACTGAAGCCTCAAACCCTTGGAGTGACTAAGTAGGAAGAATCTTATGGTAAAAATCATATTTACAAATTAGCCACATAATTGTGTCACTTGTTTAGTTTTCCTTATGTTTACAACTTGTGATAAGTAAATTGTGTTCTTATATATATTTCCTCTCCATGGCAGGGTCAGGGGATCAGCCGCTAGATATCTGCTATTCTAATTACCGCTCCATAATTACTGTGTGAGTGCGCGGTGTGGTGGAGAACTCTACATTGATGATGTTCCAGGTTATGTTTCTGATACAATCACTTTCCTTTGGACAGATTCATTTCAAGCAGAAAACTTACACTTGTAAGATAATCATCTGGAGAAGTGGCTGCTATGCATAGTGGGGAATCACTGTAGGTGTGGGACACTCTGTGCAGCAACTTCGCTTACTCTTCAAGGTAAACTGAAAGTCACCTCCTTGTCTTGTGTTGAGAATAATGAGGATTAGAGTTGTATCACCTGGAATTGCCCAGGAGACAGGGAGAAGTTAATGAAATCTTGGAGTCAAATCCTCCAGGGAGTTATGTCATTGAAAGTCTCACAAAGAAGCCAAGATTCATGTACAAAGTGACTGTCTTCTATAGCTGCGCTATGACCAGAGACCACAATGGTTCAGAAAAATTACTTATTGCAGCATACAGATGGAAGGAAAGTCAAAGGAAGCTTCTGGAAATGAGCTGAATATATGGTGGTTTATTGGAGCAGTCTCTTATTACACTAGGCCATTAATGAAGACATCAGAATAGAAGTCGACCACAGATATCATAGCAAATACAACCACCATATTTAAGTTACACAGAAACCAGAGAACGTCTCCCAAGCTCCTTTCCAGTAGAAGTGCTATCTGTTCAATCAGGTGAGCACAGTAAACATTCCCCATCTATGAGGTAGAAATATGCTCACAGTGGTTGTCACTCCCCTTCCCCCACTCTTCACAGGCCACGGAAAAAATCTTCACTAAGAGTAAAGAGAAATATATGCTCTGGCCTGAGCACCGACAGAAGGGAAATCAATAATAAATATATCTCTGCTTGCAGTCAGTGAACATACCCATTAATTTCTACATTAAGAAACTGAAAATCGGGCTCCGAGGGACCTGTATAAATATTTGTAGTAAAGTATATCCAGTGCAGGGAATGCACTTGTAAGCTTTATGTTTCTCTGCATAACCCCCTTTCATATATCAGTTTAAGCAATTGCTATCAGCCTAGTATCTAGGACAAAAGAGTGACTTGTGCTTAGCTAACAGATGTTTGTCCACACTGAAATACTGTAACAAACCCTCAACCCTACTACAATGCAAATGTCCTTACTGTAACCAATGGTAACAGATTTGGTATCATATAAATACTTTTTTCAGCTATAAATGTTTCAATTTGCAGCAGTGGTGAAAGAGTTAACCAAGTGAACGTGTAAACCCATGGTGACACCTGATATAAATGCAGAGTGTTATCCCAGTAAAGAAAAGCACTCACTTATCCCGCTGTCTGTACTGTACACAGGACGGAACCCCCAGATTTACATTTTCATTTCCATTCGCTCTGTCAGGCAATTTGACATTTTTCAAGGTAATAAAATGTGCTCGTCGCTACAGCTGCCAGATTGATTTTTTTTTCTTACTGTTTTTTAAGATTAAATAAATATTTTCTTATGCAGATAGCAGCAGCGGCTGATGTGAGAAGAACAGGCCGACATTACAGAACCCACTAGTTAGGGAACCCATTCAGCGATTCATAGATGAACATTTTACAACAGATTCCCCCTGAGACCTTCTTGGGGGGGGGGGGGTGCAGGCTGACTTGTTCTTATGGTCTATGGACAATTGCAAGAGCTACAGTGATTGCTAGTTACTGTTCATTCCCCACTACTCTGTGTATATAAGGAGCCACAGATCTATCAGCAGTAGACAAGTTACAAAGAAAAAGTCATGAATTCTAGACAACAGGTATGATCACAGACGGTATCCACACATGTTCAGGATGAAGGAATACAGACACTCATATGTACACATATAAATACTTATATATACGCATTATATTATTATTTTATTTGTGTAGCTCAACAGATTCTGGAATGCATAAGCCAGATCACATACATAACCACATACATAATTGTACATTCATACCAACATATAGCACACATACAGCATAAAACATACACACATTTGGTAGGTTATTAAGTGGTAGTTGACAGGTAGGGTAGAGTAACACATTAATGCAGCATCTGACTACACTGCTTTTGTTTGTAGACTGTTGCCATGAACACACATAGATCTACTGTACTTAGCAGCTGTTTGCATACAACAGTAAATGAAAGTACAGTGAAACTAGGATATATACAAGTGTGACCTTGTGTCCTCAGTGTTTGAATGAATATAATTTAATAAGTAATAATATCTATATAAGTACAAGTGCGTCCATCTGATAATGACTGTGACCTCGGTGTATAAATGAATGTGACATCACTGTGTGTGTGACCTCAGTGTATAACCTAAGTATATAAGTACAAACTCTTGACATTGGCAATGAGGATGTTGTCTCACCCCTAACCTTACTTACCATTGCTGAGGCCTCCTTTCCACCTCCCTCCCCCATTCTTATTCTACCTAAGAATGAAGACAACACAAGTTAGGTTGGATTAATTGGCCACAGCAGCCATTTTATTACAATAACAATACAAATATATATAAAACCGTATTTTATACAAAACCCCAAATAAATAACCTTAAAATAAACCCCTAAAATAAACAACAAATTATATACCAACTTAAATAACAAAATAAATAAATTAAATAACAATTTACCCCACCTTTTCCTGAGAAAATCTCTCTCTATATATATGCTTCTTGAGGGGGAGGTCCTTGGAGCTACATAGATCTGGCCGCCAAACTGTCCATCACACCAAGTTACCCCCAGCCGCAAAACCACAGGCTCGGGGGCACTAAAAAACACAGATGGCAGTATCACCACATGTATAACAAAACCACTCCCCGGGACACCACCCAGCAGGAGCCCAAAAGCAGCCAGACCAACCAAGATTGTAGTTAATTATTGGGGAAACTACCCACCATGGTTCCCCCACCACTGAATTTCAACCAACTCCAAGGACCCCCACCCCGCCAGATGCCGTGACTAGTAAAACTAAACTCCTCCCACCCCACCCCCCAATCCAGATGACCTAAACAAAGGGCGGGCAGGTCTGTTCCTCCTTCCCAGCGGTACTGACCGTGGGAAGCCCAAGCGGGTCCCCCTATATCCTACTCCCGCCACGGCTCCTTCACCCTTCCCCCTAGCAACCTGACGACAACCCTGTCAGGCCCTGTCATGGCGGCCTCCCCCTATGTTTCACCCCCGGGTCCAGCCTTACTGTATGAAAGCAATGTATGAGTGTATGATCTCAGCACCAACAGCTTTTTATATATAATACGTGAGGAGATTTTGAAGACCTCGCTTTTCAGAATTGGGAACTTTTCCTTTAACTGTCCTGCAGTCCTTAGGCTTCATAAGTTGAGGTTTTCTGTCTTTTGTTTCAAGCTCTCAGTCATCTCTCCAGTTTTCTCCCCACAGTCGGCGACTTTGAGTTTGATTATTTTGTTTTCTTCCAAGCTTCCAATCAATGATTAAATTATCAGTCATTGGCTTGTGTTACCTGGCAGTTATATCTGGGACGTGAAGACAAAGATTTTGGCCGTCCTCTCGCCCTCTCCCTGTCTGGTGCCAGGATCCACAGATATGTAAATGAATTTCAGACAAGAAATGATTGTTGTCATTATTAAAGATACAATCCCCAAAGCTGGATAATACTCAGATGATGACCTGAACAACACAGATTTAAAGGGCTGGTGTCCAGTTTCCTGTACATAAGGATTTATCATCGTGCCATTTTGCAACTACCTAATAGATTTTGTGCTTCAGTTCCTCATCATTTTCTAGATCGCTCCTTGTTGCCAGCGAACAAAATGAAGTTTAGTATAGTGTTTAGATTTTACATGGTGTCGTATCATCATTACCTTTACTAAACTTACCTGCTCACTGACACACAGCTCATACAGAGCAAATTATTCAGCAGGGAGCAACACTGAGCCTTTAAGAAGCTCCTCCAACTGTACAAAAATATAAAATCTGCTAAGTCCTGAGATATGATGAGAGGACATGTAGAGTTAGATAAACGGACTTAGTGAACCTAAGGTAATATGTTGTATTTACCCTGTAACTAAGAGAGGATTTCAGAGCTGGTTGTCCCGGAATCCACAGTTAGTGGAATTATGCTTTCTTTTATGTTTCTTTTATATTCCATTGACCTTAGGGTCCGGTGAGACACCGGAAAATGAAGAAGATTTGAGATGGACATCTCCTCAGATTCCTCGTAATTTTCCAGCCCTCGGGCTCCCCATGGCAGAAAGTCAAAGCAGAGTGTATTGTGCCACAGTTTCTGCAGCTGATCAGCTACAGCATCCATGGCAAGTTCCAACAGGTGCATCAATTTTTCAGCATCTTGTTTTGATCTCTACCTCCCATTGAAAACAATGGGGAACAGATTCAGGGCAGAATTCGGCACTGATTTAGAGGCAGAATCTGCCCAAAAATCAGTGCCAAATTGCGCTGTGTTAACATACCCTTAAAGCCATGTCTTGTCATACATGAACCAGCCTCCTCAGCTTCTTCATGTGCGCATGCTTGAGCACTCTACACTGTCATACTGATGGCTTTATTGATCCCAAGTTACAATCCACTTGCAATTTTCTCTCCGAACTGCCTGCAATCCATCGTTCTGGCAGGATCAGAGTCCAGTAATTATACATCCCTCACTCCTTCACCCATCGGTCAGAGTGAGTGAGGATCACATGCCGATGCCATCACAGTAACGTCCTCACCAGTGGAGGCACCTGGGCTGCTGGCAGTGATGAGTGATGGGAGCTCCATATAAGCACAACCTTTCAGTTAAGTATAAAAGGACAGAAGATTAGAAGTCTCTGACATATCTATTAATCGTTCATCACAACAGATTTAATCGTTACAAATCTGAATGGATCTCAGAGGACATAAAAAAGTTGGTGCAGATCATCAGAAGCAAAGAAATCTTTTGTAATTCTACAAGAAATGTCTTCCCCAGATTACAGAAGAACTGATGCTTCACTTATATGTCACTTTCATCTGTGTTAAACACTTTCCTGATATTCTTGCAGTGGTGAGAAAATGTCATATAGCCCACTGACTGAAGAGGTAAAAGTGAAAATATATATATTAAAAAACTTAATAAGTGCACCCCAACTATTTCCTCCCAATTATAATGCATTTTGTGATTTTTTTTTTTTTTCTTGAAAGAAAGGATGTGTGGCTAAAATGTTAGTAGGCCAGTTATGGCATAATGTTTGTCCTTACTTTGATGGAATTTCCTCCTGCCTACATATCCTACAGTGCTTTGTTAAAATCAATAACTTGTCTTTCATCCCACAGCATGCAGCTCAAGAAAGAGAATGAGAGACAAAAGTTGCAGTTGTATCCCCCTCCTCCTCTACTTACTCTATTACTCTAAAGAGGTTTTTTTGGTGACTGAAAAGGTTTCTGAACATTTACAGAGATCTGACTATGAGTGGACTGCAGGCTTATGTCCCCTAATAATATATTGTATACTACACCATTTTATTTATCAACATGTACTGTAAACCTATACATAAATTTTACCGATAGGTTTACTTACTATTAGGTTTGCTTTTAAAAAGCATCACAATAGTGACAATTATGATACCTTGACTTCAACCTATGAATGTTCTCAACCTATGAAATATTCAGGACACAAAAGAATTCAGTTGAAAGGGTTCTTCAATCAGAAACATTGCATCTGCAGACCCTCCAGTCCTGGACTTTCATGAGGATAGGGATTCAGCTCCCTATAGGTGCATGCCTTGTGGGCAATACACTGTAGTGATGACCCCTAGAGTGAATACATCCTGTATGTACAGTATAGGATCTCAGTTGTCTTCGTCTTTACATTGTCTGTGCGATGCACTGATCATTACTTTACTCTTCATAATCCACATTAAGCCATTTATCAGGCACTCGCTCTTCCACATCTGTTAAACCCAACAATAATATTGACTAAGTCATAATAATGAGAATCTTAGTGGCTTAATGTGTTTAACGTTCCTGGCTCCAGAATCTGTTCTGAAGAACGATGTGCGGCGTTTATCTCAAGGTAACGCCACTGTTCTCTGCGGGGATATTAGCCGATAACATGAGATTAATGCACCATAAGTACAAGCCGCTCCAATCTCCTCATCTCTGGGAATGTAGAATATTCCGGAGATAAATCGTGTACATACAATGTGTTCAGGGCGGGAGAAGCCGTCACTGAGATTTATTATTCTGGGTAATCCGCTGAAACATTACAAAGTGCAAGAAATGACATTTATATTCAGAGAGGCTTCATATCTCGCACAGCAATGACTCTCGCCCCGAAGAGTTTACTGTTTTTAGAATTAATGAAACCCAAAATAATAAGCAATAATTATAAATAATAATTCTGGGCAGGAAGGCCCCATGGTCACTCAGTGCTCTATAGTGCTCTATAAAGCATGCTCTAGATATGCAGATCTACATAGAGAAGTCTTTAAGAATTGTCTCTATATGATGATCTACAAATAGTAATCTATACATGGTGGGTTATACAAGTTGGGCTATATAGACTGGACAATACCTTATAATCTTTAAACACTTTTCTTAACATTGTGCTCTATACAGAGTGGTCTATACACTGAGGTTTATTTGTTGCAGTTTTCAGAACTTTGGCATTGTGAGAGGACTTTTTCTTCCGCTGCTTTTAGTTTAAAACAAGGTACCCTGCTATAGTCAATGGGGTATTCCAGGTTCCATTTATAACCGATATTACAGTTGTCTTCTTGTCCATTGTTCTCGTCCTCCGACAGACCAGAACAACAGATAGACCAATGCTAGTGTGAACCTAGCGTAACCCAACTAGGAGCTGTATTAGATTTCAGCTAAAATTTATGCCAGTTTTCTGGACCCTGTACATGCAACTCCAACTTTTCTCTGAAGTTTTGTGAATGACATATAGCAAGCACAATATTTGATCTAAAATGGCATGCCACAAAATTACACTTTAATAAAAGAATGCCGGTTTTGTCCATGCCTGCAGAGTCTCATGTGTTCCTTCAGTGTCTTGATATGATATAAATACTCATCTGCTTTTTTGCTTTCCATGCAAAATATGTGACACTTGTCACTCGGGAATTTCTTGGAGTCCTTTAGCTGTCACACCTTCTACAGATAACAGTCCTTCTTCTAGACTGGGAACATGTAAAACACATCTTTTACTTTTTCAGCTAAATTGTGTCCAATTTTATTAGGGCCCACTAGGATTCCATGCCCATTTCCTTCTACATTTATAATGCTTTCAACTGCAAGAGAGATGTTTCCTTGTTATTTACATCAAATTCGGTGGAGAAGCTTGTCATGTGACTTGTTGCTTCAGAGTCAATGCACCAGCCTTGAAATGTCTTATAATATTTGTCATTTTAAAGATGCCATTCCAATTATCTGCACATGGATCAAAGATTGTGGCTTTGATGTATTTTTAGGAGACTGTTGTTGTGTCTGAAACTTGTCCTAGTTTCCTTCTTGTGTGACCTTATATCTGAGCTATTCCACTGTCACATTCTGCGGAGTACTGCATGAGTTGTTTTGTTGCTGGTATTCATCTACTTGCCTTGTCTTCATAAATTCTAGTATCAGATCTGCCTCAGATCAGTGCATTATATGAGTTAGGAAAACTGCATTTAAGAGCATTGGGAGAATAAACTAGTTTTAGTTGAGATAAACAGCAACCATTAGCTATACCACCAAGGGTTGGAATGGCCAACCAAAGTATCATAGAATCTTCTGGTGGGCCTAGATTCTGACTCAAAAATTATCTTTAAAGATCCAGGAAAAGATAACCCCATTTGGAGTGACAACCCATTAGATGAGTCACAGACAAGCCATTTGACCTTATTGTTGATATGTTCTATATGATACCAAGTTTATAATAAAATAAAAAATAGAAGAGTACATGTTGAAAGTAGGCCATCCATCATTTCCTCTGATGGGCCCAAAATCTTCAGTCTGACACTGTCAAGATGGAGGATACGAAGATAACAGGCATATTAATACAATAGAACATAGGGCTAGAGGAACTACACATTAAGTCTATGGTCACACCTGCGTCTGTGACCGTTCGAGGATTCCGTCCCCCATTCTGCTTGAAAAACGCAGACAGAAAAGCCCTGCAAGCAGTCTTAAATCTCCCCCTGTATGTTTTATTGGTAAAGGCATATACCATTAGGCATAGACCACTTCATTCATAGACCCAGAAAATCCATCAGTAATTGTGAGACTCTAAAGCGCTATAATTTTTTTTGCACAGTAGCACTGGCCCCTTTGCCTGCAATGACCCTGTGCAACTTTACAGACTGTACATACAGCATGTCCGATCCTGTTAGGAGTAGGAGGAAGACAGGAAAGCAGCAGGAAGTTTGGCTGTAAATATTCAGACAGACGGTATTGTGTTTCACTACCTACATTATACCCAAACAATGAGTGTAAATGAATCCCGCCGGTACTTTTTCAGTAGCTTTGTCGTGAAGCAGAAGCGATGGGAATGTCTCAGCCAAATTCTCATCAATAATTAATTAAACAAAGATGAAATAAGTCTCTGGAAGGAGAGAAAAGTATCGGTGGAGACCGAATCATTATAATAGTCAGCAATACAATCTCTTCATTATCAATTGTGAGGGAGGTGTACACCACAGAGAGAGCGAAAGGGAGAGGTGCAGCAGGAAATTCTGCTCCGTTCTGTGGTGATGGAAGACTGAAACCTCAAAGCTAGACTGTTTATATACCTACTTTTGCAACTTTATACTATTGCATTTGCCCATATTAAACCTTTGAGGACATGGCCTATTTTGGCCTTTTTAAACTGACCTTGCCCAATTTCAAAAAGAGAGAATAGCAAAAGCATGATGTGGATTGGGTCATTGATTCCAGATTTATCATCTTTTACGCCACTTTTCTGGTGTAATTGATGCCTGCACCTAAATTAAACCACCAGTGCAGTGCATATCAAGACTGGTGTTCAAAATGCTCTTCTTGATAAATCTGCCCCATAATATTTTGAAAAAGATTTTTTAGGTTGTTTAGATTTTTTAGGTTGTTTTACTGCTTTTACACAATAAAAACACATTTTTTTGTCCATTTGTTTGAAGGCTTGTTTTTTGTTGGACAAGCTGTAGTCTTTTCATGGTAAAATTACATTTTGATTACTTTTTATTACAGTTTTGGTGAGATGAAAAAAAAATGAACTTGCTTACAAAATTCTTTCCTGTAATCCAAGCAGCAACACAAACACTATACTGACAAAAGTATTGGAACATCTACACATTAGCCCTACAGGAGTTTTCATTGTACTGTAAATGCATTGTTATTAATATGGCATTGGTTCACCCTCCCTTACAGATAAAACAGCTTCCACACATCTTGGAAGGATTTCTGCAAGCCTTTTTGCCCATTCATCCAAAAGACCAATTGTGAGGTCAGACGCTGATGTTGGACGAGAAGGCCTGGCTCAAAATCTCCATTCTAGTTGAATTGAAAGGTTTTCGATAGGGTTGAGGTCATGGCTCTGTGGAAGCCAGTCAAGTTCTTCCACATCAAACTCATGAATCATGGTTTTATAGACCTTTTTTGGTGCCTTGGGGCATTCTGGAACAGAAAAGGGGTATTCTCTCAACTGATACCACAGAGTTGGAAGCATATAATTGACCAAAATGGAAGTAAGGGACATAGGTCAATCCCTGAAAGACAACCCCATAGCATTATCCCTCCGTTACCAAACTTATAGTTGACACAATGCAGTCAGGGATATTCGCCTAGCTCTGTTTCAACCAACAAACTGCAATATAGAGAAGTTTGATTCCTCACTACGTAGAACAATGTAGAGTGAAGTGGTGACATGCTTTAGATCACTCTATTTCATTCTTACCATTGTATTTGGTGATGTAAGGTTTACATAGCCTCTGCTCGGCCATGGATATCCATGCCATGAAGTTCCAGGCACAGCTTTTGTGCAGATGTTAATGGCAGAGAAGGTTTGAAACTACTTCTATTCTAGCATGATTGTGCCCCAGTGCATGAACAAGATTCATAAAGGGATGGTTGGGTGAGCTTGATGTGGAAGAACTTGACTTGCCGACTTTTGGGATGTACCATAGAATAGAGAATGTAAGCCAGGACCTCTCAACAGTGTCTGATCCCACAAATACTGTTCTGGAGGCTATTAAAGGGGTTGTCCAGTAATTGCACAAGTTAGAGAGGAGGCCAGGGAACGTGAAACATAAAAAAAATATCATGCACACCTGTACCTGGCGCTCCGGTGTCCGCTGCCACTGTCCATTGAGGCACGTGCTGTGAAGTCCTGTGCCATAAGTGACCACTGAGGCCAATCAGTGGCCACAAGAAAGGAACCAGTGACATATGCTATTGAGTATGATGAGTGAGTAGCATTTTTTTTTTTTTTATTGTGTTTCACTTTCCCTGGCCTCCTCCTTCTGTTGTCCAATTCCTGGACAACCCCTTTAATGGCTATGGAATTAGAATGGGATGTCATGAAAACTCCTGTAGATGTAATGTGTAGGAGTCCCAATACTTTAGTCCATATAATGCATCATCCAGCATCATTCATTGTTATAAATATGGCAGATTTAAAGATTGGATTGCACTGCGTAACTGTTGTTATAGTAAATGTAGGCCACTGAGGTAATATTTTATGTACAATGCATACCTGTCTACATAATCCTCAAACCCCCCTGGATATTGTGAAGAATTAGAATTTCTAAATTTGACAGAAGGCGATAAATCTGCAGGTGACTACAGCGCAGAATCCTCGCATACAGCAGTGATAATATATCCAGGCACCCGCGGCCACGACACAGAGACTCCATTGAATCTTCTCATTTCATGGGAGAAACATTGTGATAAAACGAGGAATTAGGGAGTAATAATCCTTGGAGGACTCGGAGGACTCCATACTGATTGGGTAAATGCCCCCCAGCGAGAGCGTCCTGAACTCTGTCACTTGTGCGGTTACATAAAGCTGAGCTTAACGTCAGATAATGATTCCGTAAATCCTGTGTGTGGCTGTAGAAGATTACACCACTCTAAAAAGAGCAGAAAAACATATTCCATATTTGTTTCATTTTTTGAAGACTTACATTTAAAGACACAGAAGCTCTATGTATCTGGACAAATTCAGGCTGCTCTATGTATCTGGAGAGGTCCAGGCAGGGTTCTTTGCACAAAGCAGTATTGTTTTTGCCACAATGTGCCCCTTTGAGTTCCTAAATGGCCACGAAAACCACCCATATTATAATCTGCCAAGCTGCTTTATGTATTGGAAAGGTTCAGACTGCTCCATGCATCTAGAGAGGTTCAGGCTGGAGAGGTTCAGGTTACTCTATGTATCTGTAGCCTTTCTGCTGCTTACTCCAAAAAGGGAATTGGCCACCGGGCCAGCTAAATAAAAAAAAATTGTTGGCAATAGCCAATTGTGAAACAGTATAAAACCTCTCCTCGGCTGTTCCACAGTCATCTGCTGATGCAGCAGCCTCCATACAGGCCTCTAAAATCCTGTCAGGTTGATTGAATACAGTAGCAGGTATCTATTAATCTGGCATAACAAAGTTGCTAATTTTTGTGTAATTCTGTATTTACACAAAAATATGATACTTTATACTGGTCTGCACCCTACTCTCTAATGTCCCAAAATGTGTGTGAATGGGTAAGGCTTAGTGATAGGAGCATGTCCTCTGCAGTCTGGCAAATTTACAATAGTTTCTGTCACAGACTGGTGTAAATCATAAATCAAATAAGATTTGACATTTTGTGCACAGAGGACAAGAGATGTGCCTAATTTATTAAAAAGCATGTTCGTTCATATACAGTTTCATCATTGTTAGCTGCACATTTCCTGTTTACATGGGGGAGATGACTGATAATGAGTTTTTGACCCGCATAAACAATACAATCAGCCGACAAACAAGCATTTGCTTTTTTGTCGGCTGGTCAAGTTTTTGCTTATGTAGTGTCCCCCAAAAGGGCCATTGCTAGGATTCCATTGATGCTACTAAACATGTTTGCAATGTTTTATACCATTTTGCACTATTCTGCCATTGGTTTTATGCTGGATGTTTAAAGGTTAATCTTCGATTTCTGTGTTGCTATGCAAACAGTGACTTCTGCTCTGGGTTTTCTCCTCTGTCTAGAGGTAGTATCAGATGAGTGAGTTAGCTTGTGGTAGAGCTTCTTCAACTTTGCAGGTTTGTTAGTGGCAGATAGAGTTAACAGGCAGTCCCATGTCACTGGACCCCAAGCTTGCAGAACTAAGACTACATGAATTTACTGAACTCAACTGCTAAACAGTGTCAAAACTTAGGTATTAACAACAGCTGAGATGTGCCTTGCATTTCTCCAAAAGTGGTTGTAAACTATGATTGGGTCCCAGGAGTCATCCCAGATCACCACGGTAGAAACGGTCAGGGGACTGAGGAAGGGATGAAAATGCATTAGCCACTCCTGTCCATGTAAAGTGCCATACATGTGAAACCTGCTGCTGTAAGTTGATGTTCCTCCATCTTGCTTTGTATCTGGATGATTCTGTGCCAAGTAGTAGTACTAAGCCACAAGCATTGCCTGTTTCAACTGCCATCCATCCTCCTGTGCCTTCATTCGCACCAAGCACCAAGGGCACCTCAAAATGACATCACCCAGGAGACAAGTAGCAGGGAGCACCCTGGGGGACCCTACACCATCACCTCAGTATGGCCCCATAATCACTTTGGCAGCCTAGGGCCCATAAGAGTATTTGGTACCAAAAGCCACCATGACTAGCAAGGCCGCAATCTTGGGCCTACTTCTCAATGCACCATCTCTACACTGCTGCACCCCAGGTCAATGCGTACTTTCGCATCACAAACAGGATTAACCTTCAAGCAAAATGAGCAACAGTGTCATCTCAAGCCACCAGTGAAACAACATCACAGCTGGACTACAGTAAAGCCAAGCCAGAGTGTTATGCCAAGATACCAGCAAGAAATCACTTCAGCTTGCCCTAGCACAGATCAGAGGCAAGAATTCACCTCTAGCATCTAACTACAGAAGCCAGAGTTCTCTGCCAGCAAGCAAGTGCACTGGAGAGAATGGGGTATTCACCACCCAAACAGAGGAACAGGGGAGGTGAGTATTGCTTCTGTTTTTATTTTACACCACCCCCAGCCCTCAGTGAGCTTTGACTTTATCTCAGAATACCCCATTAAGCCTGCTCTATGCACATAGTGGGGTGTTCAGACTGTTCTTTGCACCTGGAGAATTTTAGGATGCTCTATGTATTGAAAGAGGTTCAGGCAGCGCTATGTATCTGAAGAGATTCAGGCTTATCTATGTTGTTGGCTGAGTTTGTTTTGCTTCTTTTACCTTCTAGAGCTGCCTTCTCTGACATGATACTAGTGGAGCTGCAGGTTCAGAGATCAGTAGATGTTCCCTATGAAGCTGCCCTCCCTTTCATGATGTTCTCTCAAGGTTCTATGCTGTGTCATGTCACAGAAAAGCAAAAAAAAAAATCATAAAATGTAACTTTTAATAATAAAAAAAAAGATAAAACACATATATTCTAGCGTGTGATTAATATTTTAGGAATTCAATGTCAAAACACACAAACAGACATACAGAACATCAGGGTAAGAAACACTTAGCTTTCAAAACATCCCACTTGATGCTTTTAGGAAAAGCAGATAATCCTCTATGGAGGGACCGCAACTCATCTGTATTATACTAGACTGGCCAGACCCCGACCAGGCAAGTTCTCCTATATGGCACCAGTTAGTTCTGGTTGGCAATAAATGAACAATTACAGTGGTTGGTAGGTTATCAATATAGAAAATACAATAATTAAACAAACTATGGAGTTAACATAATAATCATAGTAGAGTATATATATATATATATATATATATATATATATATATATATACATACAGTATATATACAGTGCCTTGTGAAAGTATTTGGCCCCCTTGAACTTTTCAACCTTTTGCCACATTTCAGGCTTCAAACATAAGGATATAAAATTTTAATATTTTGGTGAAGAATCAACAACAAGTGGGACACAATCGTGAAATGAAATGAAATTTATTGGATATTTTAAACTTTTGTAAAAAATAAAAAACTGGAAAGTGGGGCATGCCAAATTTTTCGGCCCCCATAAGTTAATACTTAGTAGCGCCACTTTTTGCTGTGATTACAGCTGCAAGTCGCTTGGGGTATGTCTCTATCAGTTTTGCACATCGAGAGACTGAAATTCTTGCCCATTCTTCCTCGGGAAACAGCTCGAGCTCAGTGAGGTTGGATGGAGAGCGCTTGTGAACAGCAGTTTTCAGCTCTTTCCACAGATTCTCGATTGGATTCAGGTCTGGACTTTGACTTGGCCATTCTAACACCTGGATACGTTTATTTGTGAACCATTCCATTGTAGATTTTGCTTTATGTTTGGGATCATTGTCTTGTTGGAAGATAAATCTCCATCCCAGTCTCAGGTCTTTTGCAGACTCCAACAGGTTTTCTTCCAGAATGGTTCTGTATTTGGCTCCATCCATCTTCCCATCAATTTTAACCATCTTCCCTGTCCCTGCTGAAGAAAAGCAGGCCCAAACCATGATGCTGCCACCACCATGTTTGATAGTGGGGATGGTGTGTTCAGGGTGATGAGCTGTGTTGCTTTTACGCCAAACATATCGTTTTGCATTGTGGCCAAAAAGTTCGATTTTGGTTTCATCTGACCAGAGCACCTTCTTCCACATGTTTGGTGTTGTCTCCCAGGTGGCTTGTGGCAAACTTTAAACGAGACTTTTTATGGATATCTTTGAGAAATGGCTTTCTTCTTGCCACTCTTCCATAAAGGCCAGATTTGTGCAGTGTACGACTGATTGTTGTCCTATGGACAGACTCTCCCACCTCAGCTCTAGATCTCTGCAGTTCATCCAGAGTGATCATGGGCCTCTTGGCTGCATCTCTGATCAGTCTTCTCCTTGTTTGAGATGAAAGTTTAGAGGGACGGCCGGGTCTTGGTAGATTTGCAGTAGTCTGATACTCCTTCCAGTTCAATATGATCGCTTGCACAGTGCTCCTTGGGATGTTTAAAGTTTGGGAAATCTTTTTGTATCCAAATCCAGCTTTAAACTTCTCCACGACAGTATCACGGACCTGCCTGGTGTGTTCCTTGGTCTTCATGATGCTCTCTGCGCTTTAAACAGAACTCTGAGACTATCACAGAGCAGGTGCATTTATACGGAGACTTGATTACACACAGGTGGGTTATATTTATCATCATCAGCCATTTAGGACAACATTGGATCATTCAGAGATCCTCACTGAACGTCTGGAGTGAGTTTGCTGCACTGAAAGTAAAGGGGCCGAATAATATTGCACGCCCCACTTTTCAGTTTTTTATTTTTTACAAAAGTTTAAAATAACGAATAACGAATTTCGTTCCACTTCACTATTGTGTCCCACTTTTTGTTGATTCTTCACCAAAAAATTAAAATTATATATCCTTATGTTTGAAGCCTGAAATGTGGCAAAAGGTTGAAAAGTTCAAGAGGGCCGAATACTTTCGCAAGACACTGTATAAATATATATATATATATATATATATATATATATATATATACAGTACAGACCAAAAGTTTGGACACACCTTCTCATTCCAAGAGTTTTCTGTATTTTCATGACTATAAAAATTGTAGATTCACACTGAAGACATCAAAACTATGAATTAACACGTGGAATTATATACTTAACAAAGAAGTGTGAAACAACTGAAAATATGTCTTATATTCTAGGTTCTTCAAAGTAGCCACCTTTTGCTTTGATTACTGCTTTGCACACTCTTGGCATTCTCTTGATGAGCTTCAAGAGGTAGTCACCTGAAATAGTTTTCACTTCACAGGTGTGCCCTGTCAGGTTTAATAAGTGTAATGGATTGGTAGGAGAATCTCCCAAAAAATGAGGTGTGGGGACTGCACTTCACCAAAGATGCTTTATTATACTCATTTTTTGGGAGATTCTCCTACCAACCTACACCTCATTTTTTGGGAGATTCTCCTACCAATCCATTACCTGTATACCGTTTGGATCCAGGAGATTCTGACGCCTAGAGGTTCCGCAGCTCACATATACCAAAACATACTCTGGATCCATCCACTGTGTTAGTTGTGGGCCAGCACAACTTGAAAAGGTGAGAACCCACCTATATTAACATCCATAATATCTAACTATCCTGGTTGTGAGATCACCAATTGAAGGGGTACTGTTTACCATCAGACCCAGCCAGTTGAACACTCACTATAATATAGACCAGTGCTTTTGTGCTACTTAGTGGCTTTCTACCATACTTTCAGTGGATGATCCTTGTTGTTTCTCCAATCATTTGACTACCTCCTGTTCTCAACACAATTATCTATGTACAACCTATTTTTTAAGCAATATTACGCTATGTGCCGCTCGGCTTTGTTGTTTTTATTTTTGTTTTGAGGTTTAATAAGTGGGATTTCTTGCCTTATAAATGGGGTTGGGACCATCAGTTGTGGTGTTCAGAAGTCAGGTGGATACACAGCTGATAGTCCTACTGAATGGAGTGTTAGAATTTGTATTATGGCAAGAAAAAAGCAGCTAAGTAAAGAAAAACAAGTGGCCATCATTACTTTAACAAATGAAGGTCAGTCAGTCCGAAAAATTGGGAAAACTTTGAAAGTGTCCCCAAGTGCAGTGGCCAAAACCATCAAGCGCTACAAAGAAACTGACTCACATGAGGACCGCCACAGGAAAGGAAGACCAAGAGTCACCTCTGCTGCGGAGGATAAGTTCATCCGAGTCATCAGCCTCAGAAATTGCAGGTTAACAGCAGCTCAGATTAGAGAACAGGTCAATGCCACATAGAGTTCTAGCAGCAGACACATCTCTACAACAACTGTTAAGAGGAGACTGTGTGCAGCAGGCCTTCATGGTAAAATAGCTGCTAGGAAACCACTGCTAAGGACAGGCAACAAGCACAAGAGACTTGTTTGGGCTAAAGAAAACAAGGAATGGACATTAGACCTTTGGAAATCTGTGCTTTGGTCTGATGAGTCCAAATTTGAGATCTTTGGTTCCAACCACCATGTCTTTGTGCGATGCAGAAAAGGTGAACGAATGGACTCTACATGCCTTGTTCCCACCGTGAAGCATGGAGGAGGAGGTGTGATGGTGTGGGGGTGCTTTGCTGGTGACACTGATGGGGATTTATTCAAAATTGAAGGAATACTGAACCAGCATGGTTACCACAGCATCTTGCAGCGGCATGCTATTCCATCCAGTTTGCCTTTAGTTGGACCATCATTTATTTTTCAACAGGGCAATGACCCCAAACACAACTCCAGACTGTGTAAGGGCTATTTGACCAAGAAGGAGAGTGATGGGCTGCTACGCCAGATGACCTGGCCTCCACAGTCACCAGACCTGAACCCAATCGAGATGGTTTGGGGTGAGCTGGACCGCAGAGTGAAGGCAAAAGGGCCAACAAGTGCTAAGCATCTCTGGGAACTCCTTCAAGACTGTTGGAAGACCATTTCAGGTGACTACCTCTTGAAGCTCATCAAGAGAATGCCAAGAGTGTGCAAAGCAGTAATCACAGCAAAAGGTGGCTACTTTGAAGAACCTAGAATATAAGACATATTTTCAGTTGTTTCACACTTTTTTGTTAAGTATATAATTCCACATGTGGTAATTCATAGTTTTGATGCCTTCAGTGTGAATCTACAATTTTTATAGTCATGAAAATACAGAAAATTATTGGAATGAGAAGGTGTGTCTAAACTTTTGGTCTGTACTGTATATATATACATACATATACACACACAATTGTACCCAAAATAACATGCCAGCAAAGAAAAAAAGAAAAATGTAAGCAATATTTTGTACTTCAGGACTACTAGTAAATCATAAGTCATAATAATCAGCAGTGGTTGACAGGGGACAATCAGTTGCATATGTCATAGTATGATAGCACATGGCAGTGATATTCTACACTCAGATAACCACAAGTGCACATAACAAGAGAGCAGATGGTTCACAGCCAATCATATACTTAAAGTTGTCAGGGGTTCCTGGTATCCTAGTATTTGGGTGTCCTATGTTCATGGCATGGTTTGGTATCTATCCTGTGTGCCCTCCTCTCTTCCTCTTTTACACTTTACTTATTTCTGTGTTTTCCAAAAGTGACAACATGACATATACACTATTCATGCACTTAAAGGGAGTCTATCAGCACAAAAATGAGATATAAACTAATCTCAGCACTTGTAGGACGCAGCACAGACTTGTTTTCTTTATAGTAAAATTGTCCAGTTATCCCTATGCAAATGAGCAGTAAAGGGCTTTAGGGACGTCGCTTTCCAGCAATAGTCTTTACTATCTGCTACTGCAAACTGCTGCTCAGCTCTGCCCACTAACTGTCCTGTGCATGTCTGATGATGACACACTGCCCCCAAATGAAGTTGTCTTCCTTCGCTTCCAATGCAGTGTGTCATCATCAGACATGCACAGGACAGTTAGTACTGTGTGCTGAAGACGAGGGGAGAGATACCAGTCAACTAGTGGGGGTGGAGCTGAGCTGCAGTTGGCAGCAGCAGATAGTGAAGCCCATTGATGGAAAGCAATGTCTCTAAAGTCCTTTTCTGTTCATCTGCATAGGGATAAAAGGACAATTTTTACAAGAATGGAGCAGCGGTCCTAAATAAGAAATACATAATTGTAAACTGTGCTGACAGTCCTACAAGGTACACCAATTAGTTTATATCTCAATTTTGTGCTGACAGACTCCCTTTAAGTTGTTACTTACTACCTCCAGACTCCTAGACATACATTGATACTTTGATTTTCATTTATTGCAGCCAAATTTGGCAGATTTATTACTTAAGAATCTAGAGAATAGATGACAACCTCTCTAGGAACCTGGAATGACAGACATTTCCTGTTGTCAGTTTGAAGATGATTGGAGTATTGTATTACTATGTCATCCACAATCACGGATTCACAAAAAGACTCTGCTGTGCCACAGGATGGACAGGGCATCCTGGGTAGAGAGAATGAGCTTGGAGAGACTGGCACATATTGAGAGACAGACAGATGAAAGTGCAGTCTCATGAGTCATTTACCTGCTCTACCATCATAGCCACTCTAATGCCCATCTGGCGCAAGAAGGCTGAAGACGGTTATGACATGCCGCGGGGAAGACTACCACCACCATCACTCACATTGCAGGCATCCTTAGTCCAGGAGGATAGCTGGAAGAATTGGTTGACTCTAGAAGTCACCATGACAAGTGCTGTTGGTTCTACTACTACTCCCAGCCTCTGGGTTCCCCCCAACGGGTTGCTGCACTGGAATACCAAACACAGCCCTATAAAGGAACGGTGCTGTTTTTGTCAAAACCTTCCTTCCACTTTCACACAACCCAATTAAACCCCCTCCCTTGCTGTAGACAGTGAGTACTATTTATAATTCCATTGTTATTACATGACTGTCAGTGAGCACTCTGTTCTGTGGATTATGTTTTATGTCAGTTTATAATGACCAATGTCCACAGATATCACATGGATTCTACACTCTCATTTCTCTCTGTGGAGGATGACATGTTTATCTTGTGCTATTTCATTACAGTGCAGTATAAACCTTATCATAGGGATATAAAACTCTTCACAGGGATTTAGAAAATGTACAGTAACAAGGTTTTGCTGCATTTTATCCTCTGACAGTTGAGAACATGGTTGTATCTCCTCAATAACAGAAGCACATTTGTTATTCAGGTGACACGATATTACGCTGTACTATGCTGTACGGATCAGCCATCATCTATTCTGCACTGTTCCCCTTTAATGCGCCACTTGGTTCACTGTGTACAGAGTCAATTTATCCACAGGCAGGAGAGTGAGCATTTGTTAATATGGGGATTGATGGACTAATATTCTGCTGAATTAATAATGCAGGAAGACTCCTCTCTGGGGTGCAAGATGGATAAACCTAGACGAAGTGCATGCAGAACATCCCCACTCTACCATAGAGAGCCTTGCTAAAGCAATAAAGAGAGCGCTACATCTGACTATGTCTTGTTCAGTGAGATTGGCAGATGCCAGAAAGCAATGGCTGATCTGCTCACCTTGTTGTGTTGTGTGATACACAATGACTTAAACCACATGTAATTGATATCTAAGCGCTGCTGGTGCAGCTGGAATTATTGGTCAATCCCTGCAGAATCCATAAGGAATGTCAAGGTCAATGGTATGCAGAGAAGAAGGCAAAATAGACCGTTGTTTAGCATAACTCCAGACGAAAAGACTCCACAGAGTTAGAAAGCATTGAGAATATATACATTTACGTTATTATGGCTCTTATACAGTATGAGACCCATAATGATGAATAGTTATATAATCAATAATATCTGACCTTGTGGAGTCTTTTTATGTGGCGTGCTGCCAAAAAGGTCAATTTTGCCTTCTTCTCTGTATATAATCTCTGTATACTCTGTGAGCACAAGGCAGAGTAAGAGAACACTTTAAGGCTAAGGCCCCTCATAGTGAGCCGCAGCCAAAAAGCCCTGCGGGAAAAACTGGAAACGCATCACGGTTTTTCCCGCAGAGCTTTTCACAGAAAGTTAGCAGAATTTTTCTCTGAAGACATTTTGCTTCAATTATACCTATAGAGAAAACGCCAGCATTTCTGTAGGTATAATTGACATGCTGCGATTTCCAAAAATGTGACGGTTTTGAAGATTGCAGCATTTCCGCTGTGGGTATTTTTCTGTGGGAATTGCAGGGTCTGTACATAGAGCTTCAGCCTAAGTGAAACTCAGGTATTTTTTTTTCTTTTATTATGTACCTATTCCCCCAATATATGTAATTGAGCCAGTATTACCTTAGTTAATTTTCTCGCTCTGTCTCAAAATTCATGGACTCATTTTTTTTTTTTTGCTGGGACAGTTTCTGAAAATCAATGACTGTCTAGGCAAATTTGTATGGATGCATAAAATGCATGCATGGAATGTTCAACAAAGTCTCTGAGACAGAGGAACACAAGTGCCTATCACAACTTCTTCTGAGGATTAGACAGGCTCCTATCATACAGCTATAAAAGATGACAGTTCGGCCTTACTGACTGTGTACTTATAGTTTCTAAAATTATTTAGGAGACTATAGAAAAAAGGTGATGTGCTCTCCTGAGCCATCATGGAATTGACAGCAGACCTCAAAAAAAGAGAATTATAAAAATCAACATAGTCCTTGATCAGATCAGACAGAACACTGCACTTAAGGAAAATATTACTTACATGTGCAATATACATCAATAACCTGCAGAGTATGATAGGCAATCAGTTGAGGGGGAACAGTAATGACAAACAGTGTTTTCACTGGGCTGCTTCTTAAAGGTATAGGAGTATATTACATGTAAATTCAGACCAAAGAGCAGGAAAGCACACAGCAATGTCTCAGAGTTTTGTTTCTAGCAAATTTATTGTTAAAGCATAACTAAATTTTTGGACAACTTTTGATTTTCTGGCAGTATTTGTGTCATTAATAAATTTTGTAATATGCTTTATTAACATATTTAGGATCATTTCTGTGATATCCTGCATTTTTTCACTCTTTCCCTTGCTTCTGTATTGAGAGCTGTTCCTGCCTCTCACTGAATGTTACTGTGTATGGGATTAGGGGCTGTAAAATGAAGAGGAGATTCTCTTCTTTCATGTGACACTAAGGCTGCAGTGCTATCTAAATTATTTCCAGAGATTTCACTAATTGAAAACATAGTCAGGATTAGGATATTTATATCGAGAATTCCCCTCTACAAAGGAAAGTTCATGGAGGAGGGAGAACTAAATGTGAGATAACCTAAATCATGGGCCCCAATGTGATGCTTGCAATGGGGCTCTTGACCATGGATTCAGTAGTTTATGTAGACATTGTGATTGTTCTAAGTTGTTAAGACAGAGGACATTAAAAGATTGGATTCTCCTGAACAGACAACTCATCTGGACCCGATATAAAACATAGAGGCAGCTCAGGTAGTTTGTGTCTTTTTACTAAGTAGAATACTCAGTATTCTCTAAACTAAACCAACAATTGATGGAGAATTAGTGGATCTTGGAAGTTGACTGACTGTGTGCATGTCAGTTTAGACATTGGCTTAGATTCAGTCATACCACCCTCAAGCATTATTAATAGCCCTGCTGTCTTCTTTGGTGGTAGAGGGGTATTGGACAACATCCTGGGGCATATATGGCAGAGAACATTAAAAAGACTAGATTATCCTAGACTGACACAACCCATCTGGATCCAATAGAAACAATGGAGGAAGCCCAGGTAGCTGTTGTGGAACCCCTGAGGAAAAGGGGTGCAGTTTTGTCTTAGTCCTATTACCCTCCTTTCCTGCAAGAGACAGGAAGGGGTTGAGGCCACAAGGGGCCATCCTTTGGCGGTGGGGTAACTAGCAGTAACCATCCTCTCTATCTCTATTCGACCCTGTTACTCTCCTTGTGTAGGAGCAGCCAAAAGAACCACCAGACATTCACAATAATACCAAATGTTTAATTGCTAAATGTAGCAAAATAAACAAAAGACATAATTTCCCAAACAGTGAATCCTTGTGAGGAAATGAGCATATGTCAGACAATGTAAACAGCGTGTCCACCAAGCCGTCCTCGCCGCCTCTGCAAGCGAAAGGAAATTAGAATTCAAACATAATGTACAATCTGTAATGTGGATCCGTACGGATGGAGCAGGCGTCTGCTGCGTCTGCCGGGACCCGCACTTTGGAAAACATGTTGCCTGTATAAGTGGATAAAGGGTCGACCAGATACAACTTGTTTATGTTATTTTCCTTTTTGCCGTCTCCTCCAGTAGCGTGAACAGATTCTCTTGCTGTCTGTCATCCCAGCGCCATTTTCTTCCAATTTCCACAACCACCTGCTAATTATCCTGCCCGGATCTGTGAGCAGATGGAGCCCTGAACTTTATTAAATAAACAGCTGAACGACTGGGCCGCATTTCACTGGATATGAACAGCACTCAGTCCTCCCACTTGCTCCTTCCAGGTAAAACTTTATAGTAAACAGAAAACTGGGGGGAAAGTTTTTGTGCCCCTGGACATGATTCTACCAGACACTTATAAGCACTCATAAGACTGAGATGCATCACAGGTAATACTTAGAACCTACAAGTAACTACAATATAACATTTTTATCATTTTTTTCTGCAGCTTTCAGATCTGATCATCATTGCTCTCCTACATGGGTGTTGGGGAAAGTTCATCATTGTACATTTGATGACATGAGGGTTCCCTACAAGTGATGCTGTTGGGAAATGCAACATTAGATGAAGTGGTCTGGTTCCTGAAGCATATAACACCTGAAAACCTTGACTTAAAATTTGCAGATGTTGCATTAGCTCTGGTGTTCTGGTTCTGCAAGGTCTTAAAACCCTTCTGCCACGTAAGAGAACAACATGATAATAATTATGTGACTACTGAGGCTTGGGTACAGGGATTTACATTTGGGCCCCAGAGCATTAAGCAACAAATCAACAGGACCCAGGAGTCACCAAACCCATTTCTTAGAAGATTTTTTGTGTTTGAAACAAATGTCAGTAATTAAATTACTGCCCCGTCTGGAGCTTGTCACGGATACAAGGGTGATGGGTTTTGTGTTTGTAATGATTTGGCTGCAGACAAACCCCATCTGTGTCCCCAACACCAGATAATAGACATGAAATTGAGGTTGATAATTTCAATTAGTTTAAGAAATTGTTACCTTTCGCCATCTCCCGTGTTTCACTGTCCATTTCACTGAAGCTGCAGAGAAATAAATTCAGGGATAAATGAAATGTAAATGAAGGATGCAGAGTGACTGCGGTGCTGATCGAGGGGCATTTCATAACTTCTCATCATTTATTTCCTAAATTATCCTGATACAGAAGAAACACAAAGCAATTATCTGCCAGTTCAGCTCCGGATTATTAGAAGTTGTGGCAGTGATCACCTGAGCAGAAAATGCATAGCTCAGTGTACAAGCAAAGGTGAGTAAGGTCATAGCTGACGTGAAGATGGACTCCAGAGCTAAAATCAAAATGCTTCTTTCCTGGTTAGAGGTTGAAACTTACAAGGTTCAATTTGGGTTCAAACTAATAGTTTGTGTTTGGTCCAAACCAGTTTGTTACAAATTGGAAGGTAGGAGAAGAAAACAATGAAAGGTAGGAGAAGAATGGCCTTTTTAAAGGCCATTCCAACGTACCATTAGCTTAAAAGTGGTTTTACAAATGATAGACAACCTGAATTTACAATACTGAACTTTTTTCACAATATTCTAATTTTCTTAGATTTTGGTTTTCATTACCTGTAATCCATAATCAACATTTACAGAAATAAAACACTCACCACCCTCATCTAGAGGCAGGAGGCTTGTGTCTTTTTAATAAGTAGAACCTCAGTATTCTCCAATCTAAACCAACAGTTGATGGAGGATTAGTGGATCTTGGGTGCAAGTTGACTGATTGAACCTAAGCCGATATCTAAACCAACATGCACACAGTCATAACACCCTCAAGCATTATTAATAGTCCTGCTGTCTTCTTAGGCTCCTCAGTCCTGATATGGCTGCCCTGTCCATAGTTACTCTCATGTTGCAAGTCAGTGCAATCCAAGAGTGGAGCACTTTTGTTGACCAGTATAAACTTGCTGGACCTATAAGAAGAGCCTCGCGCCTCTATATTATGGAGAAAGAGAGATGTGAGAAATGATAATCAAACCCATCACCCTTTGTTCTTCTGAGACAACATCCTGGGGCAGGTATGGGGGCCACATCCTCTTCATGTCTAATTGCAATGCCCAGAGCAGAAGGTCACAGTTCTGCTTTGAGTTTTGCCTGCAGACAACGTTCAGTTTTTAATGGTGAACGATGATGAGCGCAGATTGATTGTTTTGCTTCGGACGCTGATTTTGATATTGCCGAGGCGTCTGCGTCCTGTTCTACCTTCCAGAGACATTTCTACAGCGTCTGATCCTAAATACATACATTCGCATTTGATCTGCAGAACCTTTTTATCATGGCTTCTTGTCAACTGGCTGCTTGTTTGTATTTGCACAGTGCCTGCAGCAGCACCGTCCTCCCAGCATCTTTTATTCCGTGCACAAAGTAACCAGAGGTCACAGGTTCACATAAAGTTACAAAAGTGATGAGGAAAGAAGTTTAATTGTGTTTTCTACAAGTAACAAAAAGCCGGCCCAGCCTGGGTGATAATAAAGAGCCATTATGTGTCTGCGCTTATATGGGCATTAAAAGGAACAGTGCAAACACTTATAGGTTAACGCTCTGTTATCAGCTTCAAATCAAGAGAACAATCTAAGATTTTTCTCAAATGTCAAGTCAGATGCTTCCTAGTTATTGCTGTGGCTGGAACGGTTATGAGGGCACTGTATTTTATATGTTATGAGAAGTGCACCATAAAGTTCTGCTATATTTTGTAAAATATTTAGTCCATATATGACTGTGAGTCTGGCCTACTTGATGGGTGGAATTTAAGGCTCCAGAAAAATTGTGTCTGTAGGCTACTTAAATGGAAACCACTCACCCCATATCAAGTATGGGTAGATTTTACTCATTTGTAATGTCTGAATATTGGTGGGTAGCAGAAGTAGCATATCATATAGATTAGTTGTCACATCCTAATACAATAATACAGGTAATGTGATGTCACTGGAGATTTAGAGGTGGTGCTCAAAGTCATGCCAGGGGCTACAAGTGTTAGTACTGCCTCCTGCTCCAGTCTCTGGATTATGTGAGACCTTCAAACCTAGCATCAGTGTTTGATGGGTGCCCAGGTTATGTGACCTGTATACAAACAGTTGCAGTTTCCTGATGAGAATGTTTTGCTTCTTGTCAATGTTCTCTGTTCTGTAGATGATCGCAGCATTCTGTGTGTCTAGTAGCTGTAATTACCATTGTATCTAATTCATCTAAAATGAAGAATAATATTTCTGCTAAAGAAACATTTTCACCTTCACATGAGAGGCACAGGGAGTCACAAGGGTCAGTGCCTGGCTGCTGCAAACAACAGAACGCTCCTTTCATCCCTGCAGCAATGAGGATGAGGCGACCAGTAGAAGAAAGCACAAAGACTGTAAATAAGCTCTAGAGGCCGCTCCCGCCAGGAAAAGTCCATCTTCTAATTAGCTCATTAAAGCTGCTTGGCCTTACTCCAGGCTCTGTGGGCAGATGGAGTACACTCAAGAAGCTCCAAGCATCTCCAGTGCACAGGAGGATTGGCCGCTGTCCGTGGTGCTAAGCACACTGATGGCTCTGCTTCGCGTATCAAGAGCAGCTACAAACAGTGGCCAAGAGCATCGAGAAGGAGCAACGTACTGCTGTGCCATACTCACCATCCCTTGTCACCAGGTTAATCATTCAGTGCAAATAGTGTTTATATTTCATGTGTTTATAGTTCATTTCTGGGAAAGTTGGGTAACAACTATTATATTGCCACCCAGTACATGTATATGCTGCAAGTACAGTACATTAGTGGGGAATGTATTGCTATGTGATTAAGCAGATTTGCCTTTCATGAGTATGGGAATGGTGGATGAAAACCAAATAAGTTCAGGTCAACATGACTGGATCAGAGATCACAGTCATAAAAAGGTACAGATTCAAGTGATGACATCAAAATTTACTGCAGATAGATAATATATTATAACTATATTGTATTATAACTTCCATATAACTCACCGCAAACCAATAGATAACGTATTATAGCTTCCATTGATAAAAAACTAGCAACATAATTAAAAAAAATAATGTGTGTGCTATCTACATCCTACCAAAATTAACAATTAAACTGTCTGAATGGATGGGGGTGAGTTTAGTTATTAAAGAAAAAAAAAGTGCAGTGATTCTGTGCAAGTTGGCTGATGATCTGCAAAAAAGCCGCAGTTGGTGCCAAACAGTTGAAATTTTCGACTGACGACCAGCTGAAAATATCCAGCACGGCTGAACTTTTTTTTTTTGCAGACTAAAGTCTGCCATCAACCATTGCGAATAGGCATTTGCATTTTTTAATAGTCAGTCTTCGGACAAAATGGCTATATACGAACATTTCAGCCAATGAAGATCTAATGTTGTACGGTCATTTGAAAGATCTGAGAAGATCTGATAACGTGCAAATTGTGATAGATAAAAGACTGGGTCAGAGCATTTCCAAAAAAGTACTTGTAGTAGGTTCCTGGTATACAGTATTTAGTGTCAGAAACCAGTGAACATGCTTAAAAATCAAGGCTGCCCAAGACTCATTCATATGCATGTTCATGAAAGACTAGCCCATTAGGTCTGCTCCCATTGAAAAGATAATGTAGCACAAATTGCTATAAAAATGTTAATGGTGTCAGAACACATGGTTCATTGCAGCTAGGGGTTTGTAGCTGCAAGCTCGTCAAAGTGCCCATGCTGACCCATGTCCAACACCAAAAGCACATAAAATGGGCATGTGAGCAACAGAACTGGACCAAAGAGTTATGGAAGGGGTGGTCTGGACACATTGCATAAATTGTCCTACTATGGTTTAAGAAAGTAGCCAGAAACAGAAAAATCTGTACATTATGCAGTGGACTGCAGAGTCCTACAGTTCAACTCCTGTTGAGTCCAACACTCAGTGCTCCGACTGATATGCTATTAATGACCTATCCTCGGGATAGGTTATCAATATTAGAAAAAAACAAATCCTGGAAAACCCCTTTAGGAAGGATGTTACTGGGTAAATCTGGATGAGTCTGAGGTACCAGCAGTGTAGGGTTCTGTGCTGGGTCCTTCAAGTCTAATGCACTAAGGCTGCAGGGAGCCATGCCTAGGTTATGGTTTAGTGTGAGGTCAGCCCAGACCTTTGTGCCAGTAGAGGGGAAACACACACTGGAGGCTGTTCTAATGAGAACATGAGCTTACCTGCCCAATAGTTAAAGGGTTGTCCAGATTCAGCAAATAAACGTTATTCTTTTGTATAATAAAACGTTCTGCCTAAAGCTATAGAAAACCTCACGGTTTTCTAGATCACTGCTTGCTGTCATTCATTACACTCACTTCCCGTGGAAAAAACTCAGTCCACGATCATGTGATATACAGTCCATGGTCATATAAGGGACAGTCTATGGTCATGTGATATACAGTCTATAGGCACATGGCCAGGTGCACAGCTTCCTACTAAACAGATGTCTGATTGCCATGCTGTGATGAACTGTGCGCCTTTGTGTCTATCACATGACCTACAGAAAGTATATTGGGAAATTGTATACAAACAATAACATTTATTGGCTGAAACGGGAAACCCCTTTACCTAGGAAGTGGGTTGAGAAAGCATTTGCTAATAAGTTGTGCCTCTGTATGGCCTAGAATTAGGGCCACAGAGAAACTCTAACATTCCAGCCTGAGTTCCAGTCATAGTCTGTCTTGGGAGGAGGAGAGCAGCTGAAGTGTCCCTAGAGAAAGTGACAGTGCACCTGGCATTAGGGAGAAGTGAGCCCCCCTTTGGGGTGCAAAGTTGCACACAAGAATCTGGGAGCCGATGCCTGAGAGAGAGTATGATGAGGAATTCCATATCAGAAGCAACTGGGAGTCTGAAACTGTGATGTGGGCAACTTTGCAAGGGAGGTGGAGTGAGTCCAGACCTGCTACAGCCAGGAAGCGGAAGTGACCCAGAGCAGAGAAAGGGTCAAGGACCAAATTAGGGGCTGTTCACCACACATATTGGTATCCTTTTAGATGATCCATTTAACACATTAAAAAACAGATACTTGCAGAGACTCTTCCGTAATGATGGCCCTATGACCCCAATCTCGGGCAACCCAGACTTCCATGCTGCACTTCACTCCTCTTTCCTCTTCCACATTGAGGGTCAACCTACCCTTAGATTCAATCAGGTTATGTCAATCTCCTCCCTCCTCCCCCACTTTGAACTACTCGTTGCAACCCCAAACCCTGACTCCGTTGACTATAACTGGCAGTATGCCCAGCTTTCCCATTTTTATACTACTCACAATCTTCATAGGGCATTACCTTTTGAACATTTGTGCCTCTCATCTAGTGCTCCAACCCATACTGTCTCACTTATCTATGACATGCTCATGGAGGATTCCACTGACAGTTTACCAGCATTCACTGGCAGTTGGGAAAGGGAGTTGGGGGTCTCGTTCCCACTAGACGCATGGTCATCGGCTTTCCAAGCGTGTCACAAATTCTCTATATCTTGTAAAGCGCAGGAGACAAACTATAAGATCCTTTCCAGATGGTACAGAGTTCCCTCTGTCCTTCATGAGATTTACCCCTCCACTTCGGATCGATGCTGGAGATGTAATATTGACCGGGGCACGATGACGCACATCTGGTGGGGATGTACACTCCTGCACCCCTTTTGGTCGGGTGTCCGTCGCATTATCCAGATGGTCCCTGGCATTATTTTGGAAGATGACCCTGTTCCCCTGCTCCTCTCTAACTTCCCACGTAAGTTTAAGAAGCACACCCACAAGCTATTAGGTTTCCTATTAGTAGCAGCGAGATCCGTTATCCCTAGACTGTGGAAATCCCCATGTGAAAGATCCTCCGTGCGCCAAACCGCTTTGGCCACACCCTGAGTCCTCTTTCATATAAAAAACCAAACTCACCGCCAGTGAGTGCCGGGTTCACAAGATAAATACAAGACAAGCCTTCTAAATGTTATATATTTATTAACCCCTAAATGGGTCGGTATTAAAATCTAACATATACAGTTCAGAACAGATATGCAGATATATGCAAGCATTAACAGTTACTAGTTACAAGATACAGTACAAATAAAATAAAAGGGATTAAAGGTGAAATGATTACTTTACCACACATGTCCTTGCTGTGGTTCTATAGTCCAACACTCACACATGGCATGTGTGAGTCACCAGTGGAGGCTTTTCAGCATGTGGCATTAACTCCTAGCATGTGGCATCACAGTACAATAATCCAGCCTGCATGCTCTCATAACAGTCTCTCAGCATTAGTCCAATAGTCTCTCTCAGTCTCTTGTAGGCTCATCATCGTCAGCAGCAGCATTCCAACCTGCCTGCTCATAGTAGCATCTCAGTCAAAGTCTGTAATATCCTGTAGCATAAACTCCATAGTGTAATCTCCTGCATAATCTCCTCCCACAGACCTCTTACCTCACCTTTTATACCCTTTATGCCCCCTCCCAGAATGAGGTCACCGGCGACAGTACATCTGATGAGTTAATTCAATCACGTTCAGACCCTTTGTATGTAGATGAGACAAAGTGAATTGATACCCTGTTATCAGTCATATCTGGTCAACAGCCCAGGCTTGAACAATGCACTATTGTTTGATCAGCCAGGGCTGTATAGGAATACAATGGAGCCCTATTGTTCCAGCCTAGCCGCTACTGCCAATATGCACCTAGGCTTATAGCTGCGCACAGTATGCAAGCAAGGAAGAAGGGATATCCTATACCCAGAGACCAAAATACAGCTGAGTTATGGCCATATTTAGGCAGAATCATCACACCCCAACATTCCCCTCTCTGCTGTCTTGGCTTCAGGAGGTCTTATGCATAGGCAGCATGGAAAATCTGCTTGCAGAACTGAAGCATGATGATAGAGCCCACCAGCAAATGTGGCTCCCACGGAACCACTTTTACTACTCTGCTGAAATCCAGTCTGCCTTTCCCTCTGTGTCCTCTTGATTTTTCCTTTCCTTTCCTCCCCTCCTCCTTTCCCTGTTACTTTTCTTTCTTCTTTTTCAATATGACATGAGGTATGTTTACCACTGTTTTTGTTTCTGCATTCTTGACTCTGCTGCGACAGAGCTATTGTTTCCCTCCTTCTCCTATGTTCCTCCACCTACCATTTCTTGTTCTCCCTGCCACCCCCTCCGCTCCCTGACCTTCCCTATGCCATGTTCATACTTCATTGTTGATACTTTGTTTGACTTGTTCTTTGTGATATAACAAAACTTTCAATAAAAATTTTCTAATGTTAAAAAACAGATGCCAAACATGGATACATACTTATCGCCATCCATTTCTTTCAGTTTTTTTGTCAATCACAAAAGTGTCATATCATATGATTTTGTGTCCAACAAAAAAGCAGATAGAGACAGCCATTTACACCTGTTTTTAGCATCCGCTAAACAAATGCTAAAAATGTGATGTGAAGGGCCCTTAAAGAGAGATCTGTTGACATAAGTGGGTGGTACAGAAGAAACTGTTGTTGAAAATGTCAGTGAAGCATTGCAGTAACAGTAAGATTAAAGCCAACTGTTGCCTCTTGTAAGGTTGCTCTGTAACCGCCATGCTTTTCGCCTAGCTTGAGAACTCTGTAACCACCAAGCTTGCCTCCTTGTGAAGAAACTTCTGCAGTTCTCCAATTTCAGTCCACCTTGGTCATTCTTCCATTCATGTGAAGAAATCACTACACTACTGGCAGTAGTAGACTGACCCACTGGAGGATCACCCCTATACTCTCAATACAATGCTGTAGCGACTCAGAAGTAAGCCCCGTCCACCAGCGATCTAGGTTTCTTCTGCACAACTACTAGCATGGCTCTCGCCCCAGCTGCTGATTTAATATGGCCCCCTCCACTGCCAACCTAGAATGGGGTAGTGGGGCCCTACTGCCTCTGTTTTCCTTCATGTCAGAAGAACAAGCACAAGCTACAATATCATCTGTAGTAAAAGTAAATAAAACTGCATGTTACTGTATTTATTACAGTATATGTAGAGTGTGTATACCTGTGTTTAATATGTATATAGGTGCAGCTCAATAAATTAGAATATCTTTGAAACGTTCATTCATTTCAGTAATTCAGTAATACAATTCATAATCAGCGTCTTCCATGATTGTGTGTCCTACTGAACCAGACTGAGGGACCATTTAAAGGCTTAAACCTTGGCAGGTGACACACTGAATTTACAATACTGAACTTTAAAATATTCAAATTTTCTTAGATTTTGGTTTTCATTACCTGTAATCCATAATCAACATTTACTGAAATAAAACACTTGAAATAGAACACGCTGTGTGTAAAGAATCTAGAAAATACAGTGGGGAAAAAAGTATTTAGTCAGCCACCAATTGTGCAAGTTCTCCCACCTAAAAAGAGAGGCCTGTAATTGACATCATAGGTAGACCTCAACTATGAGAGTCAAAATGAGAAAACATATCCAGAAAATCACATTGTCTGATTTTTAAAGAATTTATTTGCAAATTATGGTGGGAAAATAAGTATTTGGTCAATAACAAAAGTTCTTCTCACTACTTTGTTATATATCCTTTGTTGGCAATGACAGAGGTCAAACGTTTTCTGTAAGACTTCACAAAGTTGGCACACACTGTTGCTGGTATGTTGGCCCATTCCTCCATGCAGATCTCCTCTAGAGCAGTGATGTTTTGGGGCTGTCTCTGGGCAACATGGACTTTCAACTCCCTCCAAAGGTTTTCTATGGGGTTGAGATCTGGAGACTGGCTAGGCCACTCCAGGACCTTGAAATGCTTCTTACGAAGCCACTCCTTCGTTGCCCTGGCGGTGTGCTTGGGATCATTCTCATACTGAATGTCCCAGCCACGTTTCATCTTCAATGCCCTTGCTAATGGAAGGAGGTTTGCACTCAAAATCTCACGATACATGGCCCCATTCATTCTTTCATGTACACGGATCAGTCGTCCTGGTCCCTTTGCAGAGAAACAGCCTAAAAGCATGATATTGCCACCCCCATGCTTCATAGTAGGTATGGTGTTCTTTGGATGCAACTCAGCATTCACTCTCCTCCAAACACGATGAGTTGTGTTTCTACCAAACATTTCTACTTTGGTTTCATCTGACCATATGACATTCTCCCAATACTCTTCTGGAACATCCAAATGCTCTCTAGCAAACTTCAGACGGGCCCAGATATGTACTGGCTTATGCAGGGGGACACGTCTGGCACTGCAGGATCTCTGGAGGCGTAGTGTGTTACTGACGGTAGCCTTTGTTACGTTAGTCCCAGCTTTCTGCAGGTCATTCACTAGGTCCCCCCATGTGGGACTGGGATTTTTGCTCACCGTTCTTGTGATCATTTTGACCCCATGGGGTGAGATCTTGCGTGGAGCCCCTGATCAAGGGAGATTTTCAGTGGTCTTGTATGTCCTCCATTTTCTAATTATTGCTCCCACAGTTGATTTCTTCACACCAAGCTGCTTACCTATTGCAGATTCAGTCTTCTGATGCAGGTCTACAGTCATGGCCAAAAGTTTTGAGAATGATACAAATATTAATTTTTACAAAGTCTACTGCTTCAGTTTTTCTAATGGCAATTTGCATATACTCCAGAATGTTATAAAGAGTGATCAGCTTAACAGCAATTACTTGCAAAGTCAATATTTGCCTAGAAAATGAACTTTATCCCCCAAAACACATTTCAACATCATTGCAGCCCTGCCTTAAAAGGACCACCTAACATCGTTTCAGTGATTGCTCCATTAACACAGGTGTGGGTGTTGATGAGGACAGGGCTGGAGATCAATCTGTCATGATTAAGTAAGAATGACACCACTGGACACTTTAAAAGGAGGCTGGTGCTTGCCATCATTGTTTCTCTTCTGTTAACCATGGTTATCTCTAAAGAAACACGTGCAGTCATCATTGCACTGCACAAAAATGGCCTAACTGGGAAGAGTATTGCAGCTAGAAAGATTGCACCTCAGTCAACAATCTATCGCATCATCAAGAACTTCAAGGAGAGAGGTTCCATTGGTGCCAAAAAGGCTCCAGGGCGCCCAAGAAAGACCAGCAAGCGGCAGGACCGTCTCTTAAAAGTGTTTCAGCTGCGGGATCGGGCTACCAGCAGTGCAGAGCTTGCTGAGGAATGGCAGCAGGCAGGTGTGAGTGCATCTGCACGCACTGTGAGGCGGAGACTCTTGGAGCAAGGCCTGGTCTCAAGGAGGGCAGCAAAGAAGCCACTTCTCTCCAGAAAAAACATCAGGGACAGACTGATATTCTGCAAAAGGTACAGGGAGTGGACTGCTGAGGACTGGGGGAAAGTCATTTTCTCTGATGAATCCCCTTTTCGATTGTTTGGAACATCTGGAAAACAGCTTATTCGGAGAAGAAGAGGTGAGCGCTACCACCAGTCTTGTCTCATGCCAACTGTAAAGCATCCTGAAACCATTCATGTGTGGGGTTGCTTCTCAGCCAAGGGAATCGGCTCTCTCACAGTCTTGCCTAAAAACACAGCCATGAATAAAGAATGGTACCAGAATGTCCTCCAAGAGCAACTTCTCCCAACCGTCCAAGAGCAGTTTGGTTCGCAACAATGCCTTTTCCAGCATGATGGAGCACCTTGCCATAAAGCAAAGGTGATAACTAAATGGCTCAGGGAACAAAACATAGAGATTTTGGGTCCATGGCCTGGAAACTCCCCAGATCTTAATCCCATTGAGAACTTGTGGTCAATCATCAAGAGACAGGTGGACAAACAAAAACCAACAAATTCAGACAAAATTAAAGCATTGATTCTGCAAGAATGGACTGCTATCAGTCAGGATTTGGTCCAGAAGTTGATTGAGAGCATGCCAGGGAGAATTGCAGAGGTCCTGAAGAAGAAGGGTCAACACTGCAAATATTGACTTGCTGCATTAACTCATTCTAACTGTCAATATAAGCTTCTGTTACTCATAATATGAATGCAATTCTATTTCTGTATGTGATAAAAACATCTGACAAACACACATAAAAACCACAGGGCAGCAGATCATGTGAAAATATAATATTTGTGTCATTCTCAAAACTTTTGGCCATGACTGTACAATTTTGTTTCTGGTGTCCTTCCACAGCTCTTTGGTCTTCACCATAGTGGAGTTTGGAGTGCTTAAGTCTTATCATAACTAAGTTTCAATCTAAAGGTGGTTTTCCTAGCGTTTTGATGTAAGTGACATCACCGATCCCTCTCCAGCGAGCTCCTAATTGGCCTCAGCGGTCACGTGGGGTGCAGGTGAAATGAAGCACGGTGTGCGACTGAACGGGCTGCAGTGTCAGACACTGGAACGCTGGGGACAGGTACGTTTTTTTTACTTAATGTTACTCCTCTTTATGAATAATATCTCATAGTGCACACAGTATAATGTCCCACATTGGCCCTCACACAGTATAATGTCCCATAGGTCAAACAGTATAATGTCCCATAGTGGCCCCTTCACATAGCATAATTTTCCATACCGGCCTCCACACAATATAATTTCTCACAGTAGCCCCTGCACACACTATAATGTCACTTAGTGGCCCCTCCAAACACTATAATGTCACATAGTGGCTCCTCCACACAGTATAATGTCCCATAGTGGCCCCTCCACACAATATAATGCCCAATCGTGGCCCCTTCACACAGTAAAATGTCACATAGTGGCCCCTTCACACAGTATAATGTCCCATAATGCCTCCTCCACACAGCATAATTTCCCCTAGTGGGCCCTCCGAACCCAAAATTTTTGGTGGTTCATCATCCATTATCCATTCAGACTCCAGAATATAATGATCGGAGGCCCTGGGAAGGTGATTAAACATAATAAACAGTGTTAATCACCTTTCCTGACTCCAGCGCCCATCTTCCGCCATCTTCATGTCTTTGAGACATCATGAATGATGCCGGCGTAACGTCACGTGGGTCACACCGGTGTAATTTTGTGTCATGACGCTGATGTCATTAGGTCACAGCGGTCTCTGACGTCATTCGTAAAGTCTCAAAGACCAGAAAAGGTCAGAAGACCCAAATCGGAGCCCAGGAAAGGTGACTGTGGCATCCCAGAGCTGGCTATGGCTGGGCTGAGGGTGATCTCTGTGCATTGTATTATTTCCTGTTGCTTCATAGCCTGTGTGACATAGCAGGGGGTCCTGAGTCTCACACAACACAGCGCCACCTAGTGAGCCTCACACATGCATTACACCTCCCATAGGATTGAATAGTAACCAAATGTCCAATGGGAGGACATCGCCTGGGAAAAGGGGAGGAGTCAGCTGATCACTGGGTCCCCATGGTAACACCCCTGCAGGAAGGTCCTGCGTGTGAGGAGTTAGAAGTGTGGAGTGTTAGGAGGAGGAGGTGAGGAGATAAGTGTGATGTCCTGTGAAGAAAGCAGTGAGTTTAGTGCAGGAATCTCAAGTCCTAGACAGGCCCAGGAAGGTTGGAGAGCTGACATACTCCAGCTATTCAGAAGATCCTGTCCCCTGTCTGCCTAGCCATCGCCCTGAAGGAAGTCAAGCATCATTATCTTGTCAGCATGAGACTGTGGAGAGAACATTCTGGAACACGTGCTCCATAGCCAGTATCACAGGATCCAGGGGCCAAGGCCAGACCTGTGGAATATCCTGCCACCCTGACTATTGCACCCCGAAACTCTGAGCTATCAGGACCACATAACGTGAGTGGGGAATATTATGTACTAGTATCATGGTGGGCATCCTCCTATGAGCCAAATAGGAGCCCAGACGCACCTTAGGGCTGTAACACTGAAGTATAAGGGGCTAGGAACACCTTTCATCAAGTCTACCCTGCACCCCAGGACTTTGCTGTGTCACCAGGCGTACCCCGTTGTTTTGTATTGAAGAAACTGTTTAAGCATTTGTGCCTCCACACCCATGGAAGTAAAAGTTCAACTTTACAACCGTTTCTGTGTCTGACTCTGCACCGACAACATCAGGGCGCCCCAAACACCACCAGTCGGCACAGTATAGGGGAAGCGCCCCGGGGGAACAATCACCACCAACATTTGTGCAGCCCCCTCATCACCGGTACCAGTGGTGGTAACGTGGGACAGCACCAGCGCTGCGCCCTCGTGCCCAGAGACCGTGACAAGTCTGCGCTGTTTGCACCCCGCAAACCCCAACTGCAGCGTTACCTTCCATCTGGTCACCGCATGACTAACACTGTTTATTATGTATGTAACTTACCCTGGGCTTCAGCATATTATACTCTGGGGTCTGAAGAGAAGTTTCGAATAGGTCCTGTGCAGTCCAAACGAAACTCTCAGTGCCACCCAGCGGCCTCCACTCTGAAGGCACTCTGCAGCAAAAGTGAGGGCAAGGGCCGGCCTCAGGAAAGGTAGCTTGCTGGGCCAGCGGCCCATATACCAGTCGGCCCACCAGGGTATACATGACCAATCTGCCCCTGCTTTAGCTTCATGTTTTAAGCTCTCCCATTTCTTCTGCCTGCTGCACTGATTGAGAAAATTTAGACTATTTTACTAATCTTATTGACTTGTTTGTAATTCTGTTGTGTGTGTAGGAGCACTAGAAAACTAAACTTACAGTGGGAAAAAAAAAATATTTAGTCAGCTACCAATTGTGCAAGTTCTCCCACTTAAAAAGATGAGAGAGGCCTGTAATTGACATCATAGGTAGACCTCAACTATGAGAGACAAAATGAGAAAACAAATCCAGAAAATCACATTGTCTGATTTTTCAAGAATTTATTTGCAAATTATGGTGGAAAATAAGTATTTGGTCACCTACAAACAAGCAAGATTTCTGGCTCTCACAGACCTGTAACTTCTTCTTTAAGAGGCTCCTCTGTCCTCCGCTCATTACCTGTAGTAATGGAACCTGATTGAAATTGTTATCAGTATAAAAGACACCTGTCCACAACCTCAAACAGTCACACTCCAAACTCCACTATGGTGAAGACCAAAGAGCTGTGGAAGGACACCAGAAACAAAATTGTAGCCCTGCACCAGGCTGGGAAGACTGAATCTGCAATAGGTAAGCAGATTGGTGTGAAGAAATCAACTGTGGGAGCAATAATTAGAAAATGGAAGACATACAAGACCACTGATAATCACCCTCGATCAGGGGCTCCACACAAGATCTCACCCTGTGTCGTCAAAATGATCACAAAAACGGTGAGCAAAAATCCCAGAACCACACGGGGGGACCTAGTGAATGACCTGCAGAAAGCTGGGACTAACGTAACAAAGGTTACCATCAATAACACACTACGCCGCCAGGGACTCAGATCCTGCAGTGCCAGACGTGTCCACCTGCTTAAGCCAGTACATATCCAGGCCCGTCTGAAGTTTGCTAGAGAGCATTTGGATGTTCCAGAAGAGTATTGGGAGAATGTCATATGGTCAGATGAAACCAAAGTAGAACTGTTTGGTAGAAACAACTCGTCGTGTTTGGAGGAGAGTGAATGCTGAGTTGTATCCAAAGAACACCATACCTACTGTGAAGCATGGGGGTGGCAACATCATGCTTTGGGGCTGTTTTTCTGCAAAGGGACCAGGACGACTGATCTGTGTACGTGAAAGAATGAATGGGTCCATGTATCGTGAGATTTTGAGTGCAAACCTCCTTCCATCAGCAAGGGCATTGAAGATGAAACATGGCTGGGTCTTTCAGTATGACAATGATCCCGAGCACACCGCCAGGGGAACGAAGAATTGGCTTCATAAGACGCATTTCGAGGTCCTGGAGTGGCCTAGCCAGTCTCCAGATCTCAACGCCATAGAAAACTTTTGGAGGGAGTAGAAAGTCAGTGTTGCCCAGCGACAGCCCCAAAACAATCTGCATGGAGGAATGGGCCAACATACCAGCAACAATGTGTGCCAACTTTGTGAAGACTTACAGAAAACGTTTGACCTCTGTCGTTGCCAACAAAGGATATATAACAAAGTTTTGAGATGAACTTTTGTTATTGACCAAATACTTATTTTCCACCATAATTTGCAAATAAATTCTTAAAAAATCAGACTGTGATTTTCTAGATATTTTTTCTCATTTTGTCTCTCAGAGTTGAGGTCTACCTATGATGTCAATTACAGGCCGGCCTCATCTTTTTAAGTGGGTGAACTTGCACAATTGGTGGCTGACTAAATACTTTTTTTCCCCACTGTATTTGTATGGGGATGTCTGAATGAGCTGACACTTAAAAAGATACCTTAACTATGAATTATAGTGTATAAAGACAATGGTGCTTAGTTTCTTTGGGTATTTGGGTGATGACACAGGAGGGTGAGATAAAGCCCAGCTGTGTGTATGTAAATAAAGTGGGTGTGGATCTTAATATACACAGAAAGGAATGTCATTGTCATGTTTGTTGCTTATGGCATGTCAATAAACATTGTAATGTTTTGAATCCAGCCACTTTGATGAAAATGGATTCAGAAAGGGGGGGGGGGGAAGCATTTTACCTGGTATAGGAACAATCTGACATGACACATGGTTGTTTAGAATTTATGAAGAGTGAAACACAAGATTTAGAAAATGTAAAACAAGTCCACATTCCTAGCGTAGATTTTTCATAGATTGTTCCAAATTCTACTAAGATGGATCATGTAAGTCAGGATATGTGGCAGCCATGCAGATTGAAGTGTTGCTGTATAAATCACTCCCTTCTGAAGTATTAGCTCAGGAGGCGAAGTTACGGGCACTCACTGATGGCTGGCGTGAAAGATGGCTGAAAGTAAGACTGCAAATGTGTATGTGGATTACAGGTAGGCCTTTTGGGATTGCCCACGGTTATGTGCTCATCTTGGGCAAACCAATCGGTCATGTAGACTCTTTAACCCATTTGTTAAAAGCCATAGAGCTACCACAGATGGTGGCTATCGTAAAGGTTCAAGTCTATACAAAGGAGGCAACCCCAGAAGTCAGGGGTAACCTGATGTAATGTGAAGAGGTTACCAAAGCTGCAACATCGTAGACCCTCTCTGTGACAGGAATAGAGTATAAAGGTAACTAGTGGAGCGCAGATCTGTCTATCTTAAGTCTCCTGCTTAAACAAGTCCCACAGGCCAAGTGAGACCAGTGGAAAGCGAAGACAGCACAGGGTGAGGACGTCAGCTGAAAAATTGGTAAGAAACTTTGCCAAGAGCCCTGTACCTTGTGATGACCCATTTGTACACAGCCCCACTCAATTAAAGGAGGCCATGTGTATTGTAGTACCCTTACATTGGTTGGCCCAGGGATTCAACAATGCAGTAACAAGGTTTGTGTAGACTTACATATTCTGTGCTTGCCATAACCCAGATAAAATGGCGAAGGTACCTGCTTGACAGATTTTACAACCATGTTAACCATTTCAGAGAATGCAAGTGGACTTCATCTAACTGTTAAAGGTGGGCCAATATGAGTATGTCCTTGTCTGCACTAATCTCTTTTTCAGTCACGACCAGTGACTATAGCCATAAGAAAGAACATGGCTAAGAAACCATCATATGAGGTGGTATTTAAAATATGGAGTATCTAAAGTACTAGTGAGTATTAAAGGAATACAATTTCAGAGAAATCTAGAAAAGCCCTGAATTACTTTTTGCAGAATCTAGGCATTGTTTCAGTCTTCCATACACCATGTCACCCTCAGAGTAGTGGCAAGGTGGAAAGGACTAAGTTGAAAGTTTAGAATGCTATGGAAGAGATACAAAAGCCTTGGATAGAATGGTTGCCTCTGGCCTTTTATCCTGTGTACGCCACCACCTTTACAAAGATTAGACTTACTCCATATGAGATACTGTTCATGACTCCTTCTCAGAACAAGCTTGTATCTCCCTTAGCAGATACAAGCATTGCATAGGGATTTAACTAGTTATGTCGGGGTTTCTTGCAAACCAAATTGAAAAATGCTTATAATCATGTGTTTTCTCCCATCCCTGATGGGATACAAATTTAATGGAAGCATCACATGATCTGCATCAAAGAGACAGAGCACACAAGAGAGTCTGAAGCCTAGGTTTGATGGCCCATACCAAGTGCAGTTTACCACCTTGATGCCGCTGAAGCTGCAGGGCAAAACCACCTTGTCCATGCTAGTCATTGTGAAAAGGTCTTGAATTCTGAAGCAGGGATGTCATTGCGTCTCCTTTTCAGTCTTCTGAAGTAATAGTCATTGATGTTGCCCCAGGACACTGAATGAAAGGACTTAAAGACTCTTAGCTTGTTTTTAGAAAATTGTTGAATATGCATTTATTGCCTCATTGATAACAATATAAATTCCAGCTGGTTGATGCATTTGGTGGACATTTTGATGTATGGGTTTTAGTAAAAGTTGACTGACAGTGTGTATGTGTTGTGGTCAACAGACATTCAATTGGATACCCTAGGGGGCTTGCAGTTCCTACCAGTGGCACAGTTAACTCCAGCTGCATTCACTGTACCTCATGATGTAGTTGATGTGAGTGTTGACACTAGGTAAGCCACCTGTTGTAACAGTAGAAGTCGCAAATGAGACATATAGTCCTATCTTTGCATATCTAATGCTAATACTGATGTGTAAACTGATGTGTAGTAAACAGACTATTTAGATCATTATTCAGAATGTATTGGGGCTAAACTAATATTGTTTAGAATAAAATTATATCAACGATTAAACAGCATACTATGTCATTATTCTACCTCACTGCAACACAAGGAGGTATGTGTCAGATTATAGGCCAACTTTTTGCCACAATATAGAACTTGCTGGCAATCTTCAAATCAAGGCAGGTTTGGATAAGGTTAAGGAATTATGGGAATATTGCAAACTTTATTGCAAATTGTGCAGGTGTGTTTATTTAGTTATGGAATTTTTGCTTATAAATGTTTTTATAAAAAATTGCTAAGGTTAGGCTGCAGTCACACCTGCGTTGGGTGACTGTTCGAGGACTCCATCCCCCTTTCTGCTTAAAATATGCAAGCAGGACTTTTTTTCTCTTCCAATTTCAGGTGGAGACCAGGCAGAAACCCAGTGGACACCATTACCCCACAGGTAAACAACTTTTAAGTGGATAGGGTTTCCGTTTTTCGGGTCCCCAAGCAGATTCAACGAACGGAAGCCAGAACGCTAGTGTTAACCTAGCGTGATATATAAAGAACCATTAAGATAGTAGCACCGAGAAAAGTGCCATATGATCAAGCCTATCCTATGAGCATGAATTGTTATGGCAAATAAATACATATGAATACATTTTTGTCTGTAATTTGTGTAAATGGTATAACATACAGTAGCTGTGAGAAATGAGGTGAAGAAATGAGAAGTCCTAAGGGAATGATTCGAATTTTCTAATGTACTCCAGTTCTAGTTTATATAATTTCCAAGAGGAAATTGTTAATGAAGGGTTAAACAATAGTATTAAGTGAAACAGCATTCATTTGTATTTGTCTCTCAAACAAGCTAACTTGATGACAAGGAATTGGTTTGTCTATTTATTTATTTATATTAGACTTTGTACAACCTTGGATTTTGGTCCATGTATTGTGTATATTGTGTTGTTTTATCTGTAAAATGAAATAAAAGGCACGACCCTGTTACAATTTATTGGGACATTCCCGTATTCCTTCTCTGTGTGTGTACGCTTGTCCTCAGAGCTCGCAATGTTTGTTTTAATAATTAGGATTTCACAGAAGATATTCAGCAGAATTTGGTCTGCACATCAAATTTCTATGATATACTACTGTGCTGTTCAATAAAAAGGCTATGCTGACCTATAGCACATATTTTTCCCTGTTGATTTTTTTTTTTTTTTGTTGGTATGGCATCATTATATATACATATGTATTATTTATATGTACCATTTATAGCTGTTTTTTTCTAAATGTACAGTATATTTCCCTACATGTTTGGATCATCTCAGATAGATAGATCAGAACAGCATAGAAGAAAAACAGCACTTTACGGAGCATCAAAAATATATGTTATTATTATTTACCTGGAGGGTGGGCTCTATGTACCTCAGTTAACCCCAGGATAAATGATTCTATACTTATAGGGGCACACCACCCCGTCACATATGTGACTCAGTTACAGATCCATGGGGCACCAAATTCACAATTTACAAGCCTTAAAGAGACTGCTGCTAATGTTTTCTTTACAGATACCACTGGAGAGAGGTCTTGTGATTCCATATTTTGAAGGTTCACAGATATTGTGGTGTAGGGGACCTACACAATATATTCCTTTGAGGACTTACTAGCTTTTGCTAGTTTCTGGAGCCCAGCTAGACATTAATAAGGAGGTTTTACATCCCTGGGTTTACAAATGTTTCTTTTTTTCCCTGAAGAACCTGAAGAATAAACCTGTGCTTGCCGCTCTGGTTGTAAACCACACGATAAACTACCAGAACCCAGAAAATTGTGATAATCCACAGCAGTCGGGAGAGAGCTGCTATTCACCATGGCAAGACACTGTGATATTCTGAAATTACAGGTGTAAATCTGGGTCACCTGTAAATAAATAATATCCCAATGAGATTATATCTGAGGCTGGGTGTTGAAAAAGGGCTTTACCTGTTATAAAGACTGCATCTTCTTATATCTCCTGATTATGCTGTGACTAGGATCTGTATTACAACCACTTCCTGAGATTAGGATTTGAGAAAATGTATGGATGAACCTTAAAGGGATTGTGCCATCAATACAAATGGCAGTAAGGAAACTCAACATGCATTTCTGAGCAACTTTGTTTAAAAAAAAAAAAGTTTCCCCTCAGAAATGTGACAATTTATCTGCTTGTAATAGCACCCTCTGGTGTTTAAAATGTATAGGTGGGTGCATGTCATTCTGGAGAAGCTCTGTTAGTCATGCATGTCTGAAACAGCAATATAATTTAGGCTTCACTATGCCCTGCTTCCCAGAGAGAAAATTCAGCATGGGTGCAGATATTATAGGCACCTCACTACATGCTGCTCCAACTTGAGCTTTTGTTCTTATCTCTGTTATGCAAGGTTCACACTAGCGTTGGTCTCTCCATCGTTCGGGTCCACATGGGGACCCGAACAATGGAGAGCCATCTGCTAAAAAAAAGCGGTTACCCGTGGACCCCATAGACTATAACTAATAGTCCTTCATTCAGGACTTTTCGCTTTGTTGATTTTAGGCAGAATCTACGGTGGAGTCTCCTACAGAGACTTCAACACAGATGTGAACCTACCCTAAGACTCTACCTGATAGGGAGGAGAGCAGTTGTGTGCAGCACTGTTCACTGCTGTTGCCTTAAAGTTGTCCAGTTTCATACAAATATTGAAAGACAAATGTTATTGTTTGTATAATGAAAAGTTGTAGAATTTTCCAATATACTTTCTGTATCAATTCCTCCTCAGATCATGGTCATATGATGGGTAAACAGGTGCACTGCTTTTTAACAGTCAGATGTCTGATTACTGTGCTGTGAGTATAATGGGCTATGTACAGTACCTGTGTGCCCATCACAAGACCATGTGCCATATATCACATGACCATGGACTGAATATCACATGACCATCGTCTGAATTTTATATACCAGAAGAAAGCACAATTAATGACAGCAAGCAGAGATCTAGAAAACCATGCGGAATTGGAACTCTGTAAGGGAATTGCTAGTTGTGCAATTCCCTAGTGCTGCTGCTAAAACAAGGGAAGAAGGGAAAGACAGAGACAGTGAGCCCTAAACTCGACCCAGCCCCTGACCCTGCCTACTTGACTGAACTGCACTAGGTGACAGTAGGCAACTGGGCTGCGATCCCTTCTCTAAATAAGTGTTACACAGAACAAGACAAGAGAAAACAGCACAGAAGCGGAGTCAGCAAGCCACGGGTCAAAGCCAGAGAGACAAAGCAGTACCAAATCGTAATCCAAAAGAGTAGTCACAAGGGAAGCCAAAGGTCAGAGGTGAGTAATGCAAGTTGAGTCAAGGTGCAAGGTGAGTCACAATAGCCAGCACCAGAGGCGTAGCTAGGGGTTCAGCACAGGGGGGCGAACATGTCCAAGTGGGCCCCCAACTTGCACATGTTCGTATACCAATACTATGAGTATACGGTGAATGTATAGTGGTATATAGCGGCTCTACACAGGGCTATGCAGACTATTTTTGGCGAATACAGTGCAGTAGCATTTAGTGACTTACCGGTGACGTCTCTGACTAATCGTTCACATTCCCCATCTCTATTATCTGGATGGCCATGATCACTTCTTCCAGTCTCTGTAAAGTTTGCAACACAGACATCTTTGGCTCCTCATCTGACCCATATTGTCCTCACCTACACAAAGCCCCCATCCTGCTGCTACCCCCCAATTATAAAATATATAATATACCCCCCCCATAATGAATAATACCCCCAAGTGCAACTTTAAATTAATAACTTCCCTGTGCACCCCTTTAAATAGTTCCCCTTATTAATAATGCCCCAGGTGTTTCCTAATAAAAAAAAAAAAGGGAAAAAAATTATTGGAGTTCCAATACCCAGGACCCCGAGGATCAGCTGTTTGAATGAACCGTGGTACCTGTGTAAGCGCCGTGACCGCTTCTCTTTTTACACAGTGTCATTCTTTTCATAGTGGCCATGTAATGTAACTACAGCCTCGTCCTATACACATCTATGTGACAAGACTGTAATTACATGACATGGTCACTATAAACAGACAGCGTATGATATAAACAGGCGTCATAGCCCCTTCATGCAGCTGATCAGTGGGGAATCACTTATCTCTTATTGATGATTTATTCTGAGGATAGATCATCAATAAAAATGAGCTGGAAAACGCCTTAATGCTAAGGCCCCACGTGGCGTCCTGCAGCAAAAAACAGCTGTGGGAAAAACCGCGGCGGCAACGCATCGCAGTTTTTCCTGCAGCACTTTGCACAGAATGTTTGCAGAGGTTTCCTCTGTGGACTTTCTACTTCAATTATATCTATAGGGAAACCGCTGATGTTTCCGTAGGTATAACTGACATGCTGCGATTTCCAAAACTGCGACTGTTTTGGAAATCACAGCGTATCCGCTGCATGTATTTTACTGCAAAGTGGGGATGGGATGGGGCCCCATGTCGCGAAAACCCACAGAAAAACCGTGGCATTCTATCAAATCCCATCCACACATTGCGGAAAAACATGTGCACCAGACGCACTGACATTTCCAAAACCGTTGCGGTTTTGGAAATTGCAGCATGTCAATTACACCTATGGAAACACTGGAGGTTTCCATATAGGTGTATTGAAAACAGAAAGTCCACAGGGGAAACCTCTGCGGACCTTCTGTGAAAAGCGCTGCGGGAAAAACCACAATGTTACCACTGCGGTTTTTCCTGCAGCACTTTTTTTGCTGCAGCCAGCTAAGTGGGGCCTTAGTCTTAATAAAGCCCAAGTGCCACGTTAATTAAATTAATTGACCCTCATATTATGCCCCTGATTCCCCCTGACATAAATACTGCACCTCTAATGACCCCTTATATCAATGACCACCCCCTTATGTTCATAATGCCTCCTAATATAAATGATGCCCCCTAATGGCTCTTTATATAAATAACCTCCCTCTTGTATTCATAATACCCCGTAATAACCCTTATATAAATGACCCCCCATCGTCATAATGCCCCCTAATGAATCCTCCCTTTATAGTTATATTTCCCCCTCCTAACCACCCCTTATACTATTAATATACCCACAACTGCGCTAAAAAAAGAAAAAAAAAAGTCATACTCACCTAAAGGCGATGCTGATGAATGGAGCCACCTCCGCCGCCTCCTCCCTGTCCACGCACAGGACGTCTGTGTCTGAACGCAGGCGGCGCAATGTTGTGACATCATCGCGCAGCCTGTGTGAGAAGAAGACATCGTTCTGTGCTCTCGTGGACTTGTAAACCGCAACTTTCACAATGCTGTGAAGTTGTAGGATACGTTTTAACTAGATCGGTGTCTGCAGACACCGATCCAGTTAGAAATAAAGGATGTATTAATGGCGGCCCCCTGGTGGGCCCCCAAAAGTCAGTGGGCCCGGGGCAGCCGCGCCCCTCTGCCACCCCCGCTAGCTACGCCTCTGGCCAGCGCCCAAGTGAGAGCGTATGACCTGTTTATAGGAAGTCAAGAATCTGTCCAGACTTGATTGGAAGACAGGTTGTCAATCACACAGGCAAGGCTAAGATTAACTGTTAGAGGAGCGGAGGGAAACAGAGGTGCAGGAGACAGGTGTGGCAGAAATTCAATTACAGAGAAGAGGTACTAGAACAGTGTTCAGACAGAGCAACAAGAACCCTATTCAAGGAATCAAACTGAACACACCTCCTGTACCGCAGTGTGCGAGGGTGGCGCAGAGACCTGAACAGGCAGAGACGTTACATACAGAAAATATATTGGAAAATTGTACAATTTTTCATTATACAAACAATAACATTTATTTGCTGAAACTGGAAAACATGAGATTTCTGCAGTTATCAGAGCTCTGAGATGCTGAGCAGCTGTGGAGGAATGTTTAAAGTCTCTTCTCAACTTCCCATGTGCCTGTTATTAGTTGTTACTTACTAGTGAGGCTCCTGCGCTCTGACCGTTTCTGTTGGTTTGCTGTATTTCTGACCTCAGCTTGTTCACTGGATACTGATTTTGGCTTTGCTAACTTTTGTATTTGACCTTGGTTTGTACACGTTTATCGTTTTGATTTCGCTCTTTTGGTTTAACCTGCTTTGTGCACATTGCTGTGGGTTTTGGTTTGAAGTCAGTTTCGTAGTGCATCTATTTCTTACGCAAAGCTTCTGAAGTGATAACCTAGGTCCATATTCAGCTCAAGTCCAACCAGCTTTGGGGCAGGCTCTGGTGAAGATTTTTGGGTAGCCTTAGTCCTATTTCCCAGAACTTGTTCTACTGCTGTTTGGTATAAGCCAATTTCTGTATTTTTGGAAATTGCTCATGTGGCAATTCCATAACAGCAGCACAGGGTAGTGAGGTGCTCAATGAATGTTTTTTTTTCCCTTGCTGCCTTGAGTGTGTATCAGGACGTCTACCTTCTGCTGTTTGAAAAGCTGCTGAACATGCTGGGCTCTCTCTCTGAGAAGCATGGGATAGTCTATATCCAGCCTATATGATAGTCCTGCCTCTTTCACTGTACTGTTTTCTACTGGACATGCATGACTAACAAAGCCTCAACAGAATGACCTATATATTTTTCAAACCAAGGGTTACTATTACAAGAAGATAATTACAACATTGCTGCAAGGAAATCCTTTTTTTTTAATAACAATACTTTACAATATTATTCTAAAATGCATATTTATTTTACTTATTGCCATTTGTACTGATGGTACAACCCATTTATGTAAGGAAATGATCATCTTTTTAGTTACATTGTTAGATCTGGAAATTATTTAAGATTTGTTGACATCTATAACCTGCAGTTTCAAGGGACTTCAGTGGGGTCCTCTGCAATGTTGCAAATATTTTCAAGAATATGATTTATTGTAATTTTGTGTTTACACCTGGATTTTGGAAATATATACAACAGTGGCAAAGACGTGTGGATGAATTGGGGTGGCACAGAAGAAGATGTTATACTGTCCTTGAATAATTGTAATGACTGCATTATATTTACTTTGTTAATTTTCTGAAGCAAACTGGTAAATCTGAGAATACGTTATATTCCAGAAGTGCTCCTCATAGCAATCTTCTTCATTATAACAGCTTTCATGTGCCATATATATAAGGGTACCTAAGAGAATTTGTAACAGCTAAAAGGATGAACAAAATGTTCATTTCTGAGAAATTTATGAAATGTGTATATCCAAGATCTGATTGACTCCACTGGGACACAGATTACTAATGATGAGGAAAGGGTAGATATAAGATCGAAGAAGAAAAGCTTTGGTATTTTTGTGTACACGGCAGGCATACATTGAAGATTAAAATATTATGGGGAAATATTAAGATATTCTAAAGACAAGACTGCAAATATAACCCTTCATTGTGGAAATAGTTGGAATTTGAATTCAAAAATTAATTGTCTAATAAAAAGTTATATGGATAAGAAGGGTATCTAGACAGACACATCCAAAGACAACCAAACATGAAAAATTTTTATGTCTTGATCGTCAGTATTGTACTGTTCAATGTCAGTAAAGTAAAGTCACAATTGTTAACATATGTGGACCCAGCATCATATGATGATTATTATATAAGGATTAAAGAGAATTTCTGACACTATGATATCGATGCTGTTCAGTCCTTACCAAACACAGTGCCATACATTGTATAGTGGTTGAGCTTGGTACTGCAGCTCAGTGCCATATATTTGAATGGGACTGAGTTTCAGCAAGGCCATATGACCAATGACCATGAGATTTTTTGAGTCAAACAAGGAGTGGATTGAGAAGAAGGGAGAAGTATAAGTGCTTCGTATGTCCCACTGTTTTGTAGCCATTCCTGGGTTTGGCCCAAAAAAGCAAAGCAATATTTGCAAAAAAAATGCAGCTATTCTGCAATGTGGGGCTTTAGCCTTAAAGGGGTTTTCCAGGACCTAGATACTGATGACATGCCCTTAGGAAATCAATATCACATGGCTGCTGGCCCAACACCCTGCACCTCCAACAGACAACTGATATCAGAATCTAAGGCCACTAGAAGCATAAAGTGCTACTTTCGACAGCTACTTATAGCTTCTGGGCTACGTATTCTTTCCTTGAAGAGACTGGACATTTGCAATTAGTTGTATATCTGGATCACCTTATATCTGAGGCTAGGTATGGAGGAAGGCCTTTCCCAAAATAATGAAGGCTGTATCATCTCTTCGTTCCTATTTCTCTCCCTGATCATGAACGTCATGACAAACCCTGATGCACCTTCTTATACTCAGTGAGATCCATCAGGCACCATTGGCTTCCATCATGTTATGGATCTATCTTTCTTTTTATTTTTCTGTTCCTATGACAGAACAGGAAAACAGAAAGTCCTGATATAGATGTAGAAACAGATTGTTCTTTTGGATTCTGGGGCTTTTTTCATTGTTTAGGGTATTCATTTGTTGGCAGCTCATCTGTCTCCCACTTTCATACTCTGGAAATGATGAGGTGCGACCAGCCGCTTTCTCACTGTCATTTGCATATAAACTTCATCCTTCCACTAATTGCTTGGCATAACATTAATTTCCTGTGACTCTGAACCTTGCTGCCAGACACCTGCTGCCGCAGACTCCACTCATTTCTTATTTATTTACTTCTGCGCAATCTTATTAGGTAAATGAATGTGGCGCACAGTCAACAAGATGATGCTATGGTCATTCGTCCTTGTGCTGGGATTATGCTGTGGTTCTAAGTCTTCAGGAGAAGCCGGATCATTCTTGAGCACATTGGAAGGATCTATGGATGTAATTCTGTTATATTCACACATTGCCAGGACTGACAGTCGCAATCTGCCAGTGGCTGGTCCATGGTCACTGTATCCAAGAACTGCAGATGAAAGCTGGAAGAGTCAATTATAACGCACATGCCCAGTGAAGGACACAGTTCTATCAGTCTGCCAGCACAGAACAAGCATGGAGAAATAAGACTTGTCCAGACCTATGGCTTCAGAGACAAACTCTATACAGGACCAGTGCAGCCATATGTAAATGTAGATTAATAATTTTATAATGGAAAGTCCTGCAACTTTCTAATATACTTTTATTTCAATTGCTCACCATGATCAACATAAAATCTCTGCTTGCTGTTAATGAATTGGAACATTCTTGATGATATTAAGAAGCTGAAACCCTATTGTGATCTAATTTTTCTCATAGCTCAGGGCTTGTCAGAGACGTATCCAATCCAGACAATACTTTGTGAGCTAAACTCATCAGCACCACAAATCTCTCTTCTGTCCTGGGCTCGGTGTACATGTGTGTATGTATGACATAGATAGCAAACAAGAACATCTAAAAAAAAAAGGAAGCTGTTCATTAACCCTTACCCCCTTTCATTAGAGCAGTGAAAAACTATACAGACAGGGGTTAAGTAAGTAGGGGGCTAACAAACCATAATTATTATTGGCCACAGTAAGCAAGCAGAATACTTCGGTATTTGGCCCCATGGACACAGGGCACCCCAGGCAATTTACCTGGACATTCCTGCCTTCCTCATATCTTTTCTGTATATTAACCAGGGCTTTCTGTTGTGAATTTGGCTGTAAATGGTGGTGATTTCCGTGTTTCCCTGAGTATAAGTGGGTCAGAGATAGATGTCTGTGTTATTATTACTCCCCTGGACCCGACACTGTCCATATCTTACGTTGATACATTTGGTTGGGTATTTTGATGCCTGGAGCTTAGTGTATTTGGCTTTGGTTCCAGCTGCAGTTCAGCACTTTCCCTGCTTGTCACTGGGGCTTATTAAAAGCTGATCCACATGAATCAGCAGAGATCGCGCCAGCAGAATCACGATTCATGGCCGTAGAAAATGCTGAGCAGCGAGCTAGCAGGAAAAGGGGGAAAATAAGAGCTTAGAGTAGTGAGAGCAGGATGAAGGTTACAGGCTGGAGGCCTACCACACTGTGCACACCCCCCAGTCTTTCCACTTGCTAAATAGAATTGTAAACATAAGAATAACGCTGAGCAACTCTGTGAATCATTTGCTTTACTGATCCTAAAAATCATTGCATTACTACAGTCATATCCAAAGCTGCAGCACAGTTTTGCTCTTCTATTATATATACCGTAATGCCTTAGTCACATCCAGAGCTGCATTCACAATTTAATTTCCTGTTACCAGCTAGCAGTTCATTGTGGGAGCTCACAGGATACATTGCTATATACAGAGCATCAAGGGTATATAAACTTTAAAAGGGTTGTTTACAGCCGGTGAAGCATTCCACTGCAAGAAGACAGCTGAGCACACCGGCGCATCGGGGACAGATGAGTATGTTTTTTTTTTACTTTTTAAAATCTAAAGGGGTTATCCAGCTTCCAAACATTATCTGCAAATACATCCATAACAGTGCTAAATTATTTACATTTAGTGAATCTATGAAAAAAAACTACATTTCCCATGATGCATCCCCTGCTCTCCCCTCCAATGAAATCACAGGTAATAAATCTCTCCCACATCTGAGGTCACATGATGCTGTGATGTTTCATTTGCAAGCTCACTCTCGCCTCCCCCCTGTGAGCACCAAATACAGAGAGTGAGAGCAGGGAGATGAATTTGCCTTAACTGCATGATAGGTGTAGTTGATCTACAAGACAGTAGAGACCTTATGTTGTATAACTGGAAAGTGACATGTTCTTATGAGAAAAAGGTCCTGACTCCTGAGTAATACCCTGGGCTGCTCCCACATACTGCTCTTGTTTACACATACTGCTCACTTTGTCACCCCTTCCTTCTTTGCCATGCTCTTCTTGTTCCTGCCCATGGCTGTTTTAACACATTGGTGGACCCAATGCAAAACTTTCATAAGTGAACCATCACCACCACTTAGACATACCTAACCTGCATAAATTATACTGCCCCCTCAAGGGCCCCCACATAGTATAATGCCTCCTTAGTGGCCCCATACAATATAATGTCCCCCATACCCCATCACACAATAACTTGTGATGTGTGATGGGCTCACTTAGTCCCATTCGCACATACTCACCTAGTCCCATTCCCACGGTGCTGCTTGAACGCTCTGGCTGTAGTGCTTTCAGTGGATCAGTGTTCATTGCACCTACCACAGACAGCATTAATCGAAGACTGAATGGTGGAGTATGGTTAATGCGGCCCTGTTCCCTCCCCTTTAAGATACTACTACTTATGATCAAACTTCTATCACAGACTCCATGGACCATGAAAGATTCTCTTCCAAGTCCTTTACAACCTTCTTCTCTGCAGTGCAGAACCTTTGTCAAGTGACTATGGTGTCACTAAAGGTTTGTCACCTCCTCTACTTGGGGATTTGTACAAAAATCCAGGTAAACACATAAAGGGCACAGATAGGCCACTTTTGAAAGGATCCTGCCACACCCTGGCAACAAGAAGATGTGCCAGGGCTGTGCCCTGGTTTCACTGCAAATTGTATGTAAACTTCACTCTTACGGTAATCTTTTTTTGCATTGAAATGAATACTGAGAAGTGAGGAAAACAGGCCATGCCATTACCTGCAAACCCTAGTACCCTGGAGATGACAATGCCCCTCTCCCCTCCTCAAGATCATTACATTGTCAAGCACAGACCTCCCAGACAACACTGCTCTGCCAATCTCTAACCCTCCTTGGCACCAGCAGAGGCACGGACGGGCACATAGATGAGTCAACACTAATGGCCAAAGCCAAATAAAACAAGACGCAAAATAAAACCCAGAAAGAAAACAATCAATAAAGCCATTAATTGTGTCTGTGAGGCGATTGTGTGCATTGTGCAGATCAGCATTGTCTCCCCGTAATTTATGTTCTGTAGTAATGAGAAACACCATTATGCCAGCTCCTCGGAACGTGTGGCGATCGAAGCCAGGGACCGCTCACAGCGCACAGGACAGCACGCTTCACATTACATTGTTTCAACGGAATGAGACGGTGGAAGATAAAATAAACTAATCACAAAATAAACGAGCGCAGAATGTGGAGATTTACATAAAACCAGAGATAAATCACAACCACGCGACCAGAATAATGGATGAACTCAGCGCAGATTTACCGAAGACTTCACCCCTTATGATCCCCCTCCCCCCAATACAAGGAATATCACAGCCAAGAATTTATCACCTACAAATGACATTTACAAAATGATGGCAGAGACTCTTAGACATCTATTACCAAAAACATTCATACTGCCTATAGATTCTGTACATCGTTCTAGTCTGTAGATCCCATATATCACTATATTGCCTAAAGATTCCATACATTATTATACTGTCTATATACAGTGGGGAAAAAAAAGTATTTAGTCAGCCACCAATTGTGCAAATTCTCCCACTTAAAAAGATGAGGCCGGCCTGTAATTGTCATCATAGGTAGACCTCAACTATGAGAGACAAAATGAGAAAACAAATCCAGAAAATCACATTGTCTGATTTTTTAAGAATTTATTTGCAAATGATGGTGGAAAATAAGTATTTGGTCACCTACAAACAAGCAAGATTTTTGGCTCTCACAGACCTGTAACAACTTCTTTAAGAGGCTCCTCTGTCCTCCACTCATTACCTGTAGTAATGGCACCTGTTTGACATTGTTATCAGTATAAAAGACACCTGTCCACAACCTCAAACAGTAACACTCCAAACTCCACTATGGTGAAGACCAAAGAGCTGTGGAAGGACACCAGAAACAAAATTGTAGACCTGCACCAGGCCGGCAGTATATCAGTATAAAAGACACCTGTCCACAACCTCAAACAGTAACACTCCAAACTCCACTATGGTGAAGACCAAAGAGCTGTGGAAGGACACCAGAAACAAAATTGTAGACCTGCACCAGGCTGGGAAGACTGAATCTGCAATAGGCAAGCAGCTTGGTGTGAAGAAATCAACTGTGGGAGCAATAATTAGAAAATGGAAGACATACAAGACCACTGATAATCTCCCTTGATCAGGGGCTCCACGTAAGATCTCACCCTGTGGGGTCAAATTGATCAAAAGAACGGTGAGCAAAAATCCCAGAACCACACGAGGGGACCTAGTGAATGACCTGCAGAAAGCAGAGACTAAAGTAACAAAGGCTATCGTCAGTAACACACTACGCCGCCAGGGACTCAGATCCTGCAGTGTCCAGACGTGTCCCCCTGCTTAAGCCAGTACATATCAGGACCCGTCTGAAGTTTGCTAGAGAGCATTTGGATGTTCCAGAAGAGTACTGGGAGAAAGTCATATAGTCAGATGAAACCAAAGTAGAACAGTTTGGTAGAAACACAACTCGTCGTGTTTGGAGGAGAGTGAATGCTGAAGTGCATCCAAAGAACACCATACCTACTGTGAAGCATGGGGGTGGTAACATTATGCTTTGGGGCTGTTTCTCTGCTAAGGGACCAGGATGACTGATCTGTGTACATGAAAGAATGAATGGGGCCATGTATTGTGAGAGTTTGAGTGCAAACCTCCTTCCATCAGCAAGGGCATTAAAGATGAAACGTGGCTGGGTCTTTCAGCATGACAATGATCCCAAGCACACCGCCAGGGCAACGAAGGAGTGGCTTCGTAAGAAGAATTTCAAGGTCCTGGAGTGGCCTAGCCAGTCTCCAGATCTCAACCCCATAGAAAACCTTTGGAGGGAGTTAAAAGTCCGTGTTGCCCAGCGAAAGCCCCAAAACATCACTGCTCTAGAGGAGATCTGCATGGAGGAATGGGCCAACATACCAGCAACAGTGTGTGCTAACCTTGTGAAGACTTACAGAAAACATTTGACCTCTGTCATTGCCAACAAAGGATATATAACAAAGTATTGCGATGAACTTTTGTTATTGACCAAATACTTATTTTCCACCATAATTTGCAAATAAATTCTTGAAAAATCAGACAATGTGATTTTCTGGATTTGTTTTCTCATTTTGTCTCTCATAGTTGAGGTCTACCTATGATGTCAATTACAGGCCGGCCTCATCTTTTTATGTGGGAGAACATGCACAATTGGTGGCTGACTAAATACTTTTTTTCCCCACTATATTTTGTACATCATTTTATTTAAAGATGAATGAATCGAAGCTGATGAAGTGGAATTTGATTTGAATTTCAGGAAATATTCAATTCGCATGGATTCCGGATTTCCTCACGCTTCGTTGTAATGAATCACATTTTTTCATAAAATGGCTGCTGCACGTTAGGACATGGGGCAAAGAACTCTGGGAACGCGGGATCACCCACAATGCCATGCGTGCAGCCAATCAGCAGCCAGCCAGCCCTATGATGTCACAGCCCTTTAATCCCCTTCGCGACCGCCCCTGGAATCGGGAGCGGGTGTTAGCTGTAACTGACAGCTAACATCCTGGTCCATAAGCCCTGGTTGGAGCGCAGCTCCGATCGCGGGTTTTAACCCCATGTATGCCTGCGGCTAGATCGGGGGGTGCTGATATGCATCTTCTGCAGCCCGGGGTCTGGTCAGTGACCCCGGACTGCTAGTACCCCCCAGTACCTGGTTGATCCTGCCCAGAAGTGAGGAGGTCAGCCTATGCGTCTACATGTGTATTGCAGTCTATAGTGCTAAACCAGCGATTCCACACCACTATACAGGCTCTCTGCAGCCAGGAAATAGCTGTTTTTTAACGCGATTCGCCATGAATTAATTCGGATCGAATAGGAATATTCAGCGAAGCTGCCGAATCGAATTTTTGAAAAATTTGCTCATCTCTAATTATATTGTATATGGGCTCATTCATAAGACCACAACACCTGGACTTCAACTGGTTATGCTGAAGCAATCCTTAATCATTCTAGGGTTCTGTGATATTATAATGTGGAAGTGCAGGTCTTCTGACTATCAAAGATGTGTCTTTCCAAACAGCTGTCTGCGGATGGAAATCTCTTCCAATAGGTGGTGCAAAGAGCAAATTCCTCTTTTTCATCAATGATGTCTTAAGCATCATGCACACAACCGTGTGTAATTTGTGGTCCGCAAAATACGGCTCAGTGTTCAGTTTTTGCAGTCCATGCGTCATCAGTGTATCTTCAGCATCAGTGCCGTATGTCCACAAAAACAGTCAGTATTGCATCAGTGTGTCATCTGTCACACCTCAAAGTATAATGAGCAGAGGCCCAGGGGAGGTAGTGAGTAAAGATCATGTGCATTTTTATTGACATCATTACAGTGCATATGAATTCTATACTGTGTTATGACATCATTATACTGTATCCTGTACTGTGTGATGCCATCCTTATAGTGCATATAGATGTTCTGTGATGTCATCATTATTGTGTATATATATCTGTTACTGTGATGCTACCACTATGTTCCATATACATAGATTAAGAATTCTGTGACATCATCATTATAGCCCACTCCATCTTTTCCCGTCAGCGCTGCTAAATGCCAGCCCTGCAGGGGATTGATCATAACTCTGCCATAGCTGTCAGCAGAGCCCTCATTAATAATCTTACTTGAAGGATGACGGAGTCGCATGTTACTAACATTCAACAAATATCCCTAAACTGTGATAATACACATTATAGATTCAGGGCCAGTTTTAGACAAAGTATGGCCCTGGGCAAAATAAAAAGTGTGGCCCCAAATTCTCAAATTTTGTTCCAACAAAACAAAACGCATTTAATTGGCACACACTACTGCAGAGTACTGCTGAATTGATTTCTAGCATTAGGGTATTTGCTAGGATCTTAAAAGATAAGGGGCTCAAGATCCGACTCCCTACAGGCACAAGAAAATGATTTATAAACATATACCGTATCTTTATTGAATAATAATGGTATACAAAAAAATAAATGTAAATATTATGTCCATACTGTTACTGTTATGGAACAAAGCACCCCATGCACTAATGTTACCAATGATACCTCTATACAAGGCCCAAATAATACTGCTACACTATGACGGAAACCATTACCATTACATAGTGACTTAATAATACCACCATACTGTTACTTCCACTGATCAAAACCAATATTACCACAATACAGTGACAGATACTTCCTCTACACAAATGATGTGTTGCCCCTCATAACATACAACGCTAGATAGTGCCAACTTTTGTACTCAGTAGAATAATAGTGACCACACACTTTTATCATAATAAAAATTGACTATATAATTAAAATAATGATTTAGCAATTACTCTTATGATATTAAAGCTCACCTTTGTGCCCCTACACAGTAATGATGCCCACATTTCAGCCCTGCATAGTAATATTGCCCACCATTATGCCCCTACAAAGTAATACTGCCCCTCCCTGCCCACTATACTGTAACAATGCCCACCTTTGTGTGCTTTACAAAGTAATAAAGGTGGGCATTATTATTGTGTGGGGGGAAAAATGGATTATTACTGCTTTGTGCAGAAAGGGGTATTATTGTAATTATTGTTAATAACACTCCCTTTTTGTCCTGCAAACAGTACAAACCTATTTGTACCTCCACAGAATAATAATGATCCACTTTATACCACCTAATAAGTAATAGTGTCACCTCATAGATTACAGCTTATCGGTTATGGTACCTTTTTGTGATAGTGCCCCCATATTAGTTCTAGTTACCCCTTATTAGAGTGCCCCCCTATTAGTTCTAGCTCCCACATATTATAGTGCCCCTTTATTAGTTCTCACACCCCCTATAGTGCCCCCTTATTACTTCTTGTTCCCCCTTTTTAGTTCTAGCCCTCCCTTATTATAGTCCCCCCTTACTAGTTCTAGTTCCTCCTTATTATAGTGATCCCTTATTAGTTCTAGTTCCCCGATATTATAGTGCCACCTTATTAGTGCCCCTTTATTATGGTGCCTGTTATTATTTCCCCCTTATTATAGTGTCCCCTTACTAGTTCTAGTTCCCCATTATTATAGTGCCACCTTATTAGTGCCCCCTTATTATAGTGCCTCCTTATTATAATGCCTCCTTATTAGTTCCCCCTTATTATAGTTCCCTCTTATTATAGTGCCTTCTTATTAGTTCTCCCTTATTATAGTGCCACCTTGTTATAGTGCCTTTTTATTTGTTTCCCTTATTATAGTGCCACCTTATTAGTTCTAGTCCCAGCTTTTTGCCTTATTATAGTTTCCCCTTTAGTGCCACCTTCCTAATCCCCCTTATTATGGTGCACCTTATTAGATCCCCCTTATTATAGTGTCTTCTTATTAGTTCCCCTTATTAGTTCTAGTCCCAGCTTTTTGCCTTATAGTTTCCCCTTTAGTTCTAGTGCCCACTTATTATAGTGCTTCTTATTAGTTACAGCGCCCCTTTACAGCTTTAAATCCCCTCTGTCCGCCACAAAATAAAGAAAAAAAATTTAAAAAAAACCTACTCACCTTACCTGATCCTGTGACGACTGAAGCTGATGAAGTCTCCCCTGCTGCAGAAGACGTCTGGCACAGGCTGCACGATGCAGTGACGTCATTGCGCAGCCGGAACCAAGACGTACAGTGTGCACTATACTGTGGCTTAAAGTATGACAGAGCATGGAGAATAGATCTCTATGCTCTGTCATAGGTGACAAATTCAACTGAAGCGGAGACCACGCTTCAGTTGAAAGTGGTGCTCTCATGATCGGAGGCACCAGGGGAAACTTCGGGTGTCCCGGATCCACTGGGGGCCCCTTTGGACTGCAGGGCCCTGGGCGGCTGCCCAGTTTTCCCCCCCTAACGCCGGCCCTGTATAGCTTAACAATCCCCACTATGTAGAAACCTATAGCTCTACTCATCTTGACCCTCCTGTTTCACACAGACTGAAACTTACACAAGCAGTGAAGTAAATGTAACTGTGCATAACAGTGCTGTCCAGAGTCTTTTGAAAGCTGTCTTTGAGTAGTGATATGGTGGTCATTAATGGTTGGCACTCGGCATCTAACACCTGGTGAGAAGAACACAAGATTATTAACTCCTTTCCGAACATGATGTACATTTACATCATGGGTGGGTAGGATTTAGCATTTTCATACCAATTGGCAAACTGCAAAGCAATCTATGGAAGTAGGGAGCCTAATAAAGGCCACCAGGTCCACCATCTTTGTACACCGATTAGCTCCTCTCTGAGATATGGTGTAATAGGACACCTGTTCATGTTAAGATGTCTGTTAATGTTAGGAAACCTGTACTGATCAATGGCCTAGTCATCAAGTTCCATAGTTGGACTAAAATAAATCTAACAAAAATTAAAATAAAATGTTTAAATGTCACTAACTTTTCAACAAACTTTGCATGAATCAATAATACAGGCAAATATAAGAAACTTTGAAATATATCTTATCACTGATAAAGAGACATTTTTCTCCATTTAACAGGTACTTTTCTCCATTCCTCCGTCAAATGTTTAAACTCAGTCCCAATCAAGTGAACTGCAGTAACATGGTAAGCCACTATACACTGCTTGGTGATGTGCTACCAGCCGGTGTACTGTGCACTAAGCTGTGTGAGTCTGGTGCATGGTGGGCTCTGCAATCAGCTGATCTACAGGGTGCCTGGAGTTCAACCTCCTCTGATCTGCTATGGATTACTTTTCCTGATGGTACTCCGGTTTCCTCCCACACTCCAAAGACATACTGATAGGGAATGTAGATTGTGAGCCCTATATGGGACAGTGTGTCTATAAAGCGCTGCGGAATATGATGGTGCTACATAAGTAACCAAAATAAATAAATAGGTTTTAATCATAAGTAGTAAATTACAGAAAAATCCTTTTAAGGCCTAAAGGAGCCACATCCTTAAGGGAATAAAGGGTTTCACAAATGACAACGACTTGGGGACTGGACATCCTTACACACTTGTCCCCTTTCACTCCCAGGGTCTACATGCAAGCAATGTGATTCTCCTAAGATCTGACTTTAATACAGACATCTTGGCCTCAGATGACCTGCTAAGAGATGTATTTGTATTAATAATGTAACCAGAACAGATGACTGGACCCGCTCCACCATAGCACATGACTGATCCCAGCAAGAAGCTGCAGGGGACACATGACTAATTAACAGAGCCCACATTTATTATTAAGTAACACAAAATGTAACAATGCAGAATAAATGATATACGTCTCCCTCATCATTGGAGCCTTCTTAAAGGGAAGCATGTAGCAGAGTTAACTAATATTCAGGAATATATGTGAGCTGCCAAGAGGAGCTACAATGGGCAGAACTACTACTGAATATGTGCCAGAATTCTGGTGTAATTTATGCCACAATAAAACTGGCATACATGCTTAACACAACATTTATTAACAGTTTAAGGCTAAGGCCCCACATTGTGTAAACCCACTGTTTTTTTTGTTGCAGAATTTGCTTAGTTTTTTTTTTTTTTTTGAGCCAAGTATGGCTTCAAAAGGAATGGGAAATATAAGAAGCTTCTTATACTTGTCCTTCCTGATAAGTTCAATCCAAACTTTGGCTCAAAAAAACAGCAGAATCTGCAGCTTTTCTACAATGTGGGGCCTCAGCCTTACGCTAGGCTCACACTAGCATTTGGGTCTCTGTCATTCATGTGGACCCGAAAGACGGAGACCCTGTATGCTTAAAAAGTGGTTACCCGCTGAAACCCTTGGACCCCATAGCCTATAATGGGGTCCACTGGATTTCCACCTGGTTTCCGCCAGTTTATACTGAAACCAGCAGAGAGAAACGTCCTCCTTGCAGTCCTCCTTTTCTCTCTGCCGATTTTAGGCGGAATCTGCACCAGAGTCTCCTACAGAGACTACAACACAGATGTGAATCCAGCCTTAGACACTTTTATGCCGTGCTCCCACCTTGCTTTGACTCTGCACCGGCTGCAGTCTGTGTTGAGATAAACATTATGAATCTGTTCATTGTACAAGTCCCATCAATAAACATGACATACATTGAGCCGCCTCTCATATCCGGCAAGGCAGGGGGTATCATAATCTGAGGATGGATGACTGCGGGGGCAGAATGTACATAGTACCAGCCAAAAATAGCGGGCTCTCCACAGGATGCAGCACAAGAGCAAACACGAATGCCATTATCCTGCATGTGGCACACAACAGAAATTATACTGGGGACACAAAAGACACACAAAACTCTGTAACAAAGGACAGTAATATGTAGGGAAGTGGTTCTGTGCCTTGTCCATACATACAGTGAAGTGGTCCTATGCAGTGTCCATACAGAGAGAAAAATGGTACTGTGACTTGTTTATACATACAGAGAAGTTGTAGAGTATACATATAGAGATGCTGTACTGTGTACAGTCCTTACAGAGGTGTTGTACTATGAAGTGTCCATCAACGTTTTACTTTACAGAGTCCCTACAGAGCTGATAGTATACAGTGTCCATACATACAAATAAGTGTGCTTTGTCCACACTCACAAAAAAGTAGTACTGTGCAGAGGACCTACATAGGAAAGTAATATAATACAGTGTCCATATATTGAAATGAGTAAGGGGGTGTGTCAAGACCCTCCTCCCGCCAATGGTCAGTCAGGTTTACCAGTTTTCACACATGCTCTGTTATAATTAATAATTATTTACTGTTCTCTATAAAAGCTTATGCTATGTTTTTAATAAACACAACTTGCTTAACACCGACTGAGTGTGTCAGGCTAGTTCTTTCTCTGTGAGCTCACAATATATATATTCATATGGATTATAAATAATTTGGCACCACTTGACAATCAGAATTTTAAACCCAGTTTGGGTTTCGTTGACAGTACAGAGCAAGAGAAGCGGTAATGTGCAGCATACATTGAAAAATTTTCATTGGTCTAGCACCACTATGGCTGCCATGTAGCAACAAGTTTTTAAATATGTGAAATAAAGATATTGGATCTTAACTCTAATAATGATGGACCAATCACAATGTATATTGTCACTTATCGTCCTACAAGTGGCTCAACAATCTGGAGAAGTATATATCCACAGTGGGTGAGCTGTTGCCATTTTTGTACGTATATACTGGTAATGTTCAGTGTCCATATATTTGGGGAGAGACGGGTGATACTGTGAAATGTCTATACTTAAACAGTGAGAGAAGTGAAACTGTGCAGTTTATACATCTTTTCTCATCCATTACTTGGGTGTAATTAACTGTCCATCTCCTGGTTTAGTTGTGTTTTTCTTGAATGACTTAAGTTATAAGAAGGCTGTAATGAGGAATACCATATGAGCATAAAAATCCACTGACACAAGCTCTGCCCTCCCTTCATATCCAGAAGAATCATCTACAAGTGTCTGAATTTCTCTGATTTCCACTCCTTTGGCTGCAAGAAAACAAATCTCTCTATCGGCTTTTTACTTATTTTGACTTATTTTCTGATCTCACCACTAAGACGAAACACATTACAGGAAGCACGAACTCTACAGCTCTCAGATCACCCCCCAGGGGGCAGTAAACGCTGCATCTACTTAATAAAAACATGTTGATATTTCAGATCTAATTGCTTCCATTGGGAGAGTGAATATATTGGGCGAGCTGTGAGGACATCGTAAGTCATAAAACACCAGAGTAATAAAACGCAGCAAGTCTCCAGTCTGCAACTCCATAATGAATGAGACCCCATTCATCTTCACATGGGGGTCTGCCTAAGATGCACAGTGCTGGCCAGGGAGCACGGCAAACGACATATTTATTCCCTGAAATGGAACTGCACTGAATTGTTTATTACATGTTTGCTTCTCAGTAATAAGAGTGGTATTCTCCTTGTATTAAGGGGGAGGTGAGCAGGACTGCATATGTTCACTCCATACTCTGCCCTGCTACAGACTGTAAATTGTGATCTCACAGCCCTTCTCTGTGATATGACCATCCAATTATATACTGACATACTACATAGACTGTGTGACTTCCCTGCCCCCACCCTGTGACACCATCATGCAATCACAAATTGACCTGCTACATAGACTGTATGATCTCACTGCCCTTCCATTGTCACATCATTATTCAACAACAGACTAACCTGCCACATAGACTGTGTTCCTTTACCAACTTAACCCTGTGACATCACTGTCCAATCACCGTCTTACCTGCTACAAAGTATGTGTGACTTTAAAGGGTAATGTAGAGAGAGATAAAGCTTCCCTGCAATGGATTAGTTTTATTACTAGTATATATGGGGTTCCCCAAGTGCCCTGATGTTTACAATTGTAGAGTACAGTGGGGTGCCAAAAGTGTCCATCCCCTGCCTCCCCTGCTGCTGCTCCAACTGTGACGTCAACAATTCTGCTCTCTGCCATCTGTGTTTCCATGGGATAGTAGTATAATGTTGTACCGTGTTAGCCATTGAAAGTAGTGGAAGAGTGAAGAAATCAGGCGATACCTTTTAGAGGCTAACTGAGTATATTTGATAAGTAAGCTTTCAGAAGACTAGCTTCCTTCATCAGACATGGTGTTAGCACCTGATTTCTTCACTCTTCCATGGGATAGAGCAGAGTCATGTGACTGAAAGTCAGAGTATTAGCAAGGGAGGCAGAAGAATGCTGCACTCTGCAAATGTAATAAGTACTCTGGGGGACATGAATATACTGTATATTTCACCTTGCGCCCTTCAGTAAATTAATGGGAAAGGAGAGAGAACTTGTAAAATCTGCATATGTCAGAAAGATGAGAAAAGGGTCGTTTATCTCAGGTTGTCAGAGATCACATCTAGTTTTCTACTTTCTATAGTTTGTTACAAGCAATGTTCTATACATGTGGTGATTTGGGTGCATCAGTTATCTGGTTTGGTATATCTGTGAAGTAGTTAGTAGTGATCTGGGAGACTAGCATAGTAAATTGGTTATATGCACTACTACAGTACATGCATTTGGTTACATAAGGTCAAGTGGTTACAGGCAGTATTCCATACATCCCTGGTTTGACCTGATCCCTACTAACAGACTGTGTAAATTTAGGCACTCTAAAAATTCACCAGATTTATCACAGAATATGGTGTATTTTTAGACAGTCTAGATTTATATTTTAGTTGGTTTACTTTGAAGAATTTTACAACACTATTTTGATGCATTTGTGGCGCATCATGGTGCATTTAGGCCACGCTCCCTTTTCTGAGAAACCACACCCACATACCTAGAAAGTCAGAAAACGTTCCACTTAAACTAGATGCAGCAAGATGTGCCAGATTTACGCCAGTGTCTAGATCAGGGGTCGGAAACCCCTGGCACGTGTGCCAAGAGTGGCATGCGAGGCTTATTTCCCTGGCACGGCAGCGGAGTCCTCACCCAGCAACTTCGATCAGACCAAACATGGCCAAAATGAAACTGTGCTTATTATACTGTGGGGTCTCTTCAGACCCCCCACAGTATTATAAGCGGAGACTTAAGAGAAGTGATGAAACATAAAAAACAATGATACTCACCTTGTTCCCTGCGCTACGCGGCGACTGTGCGATCTGCAGGCGCTTCTGACAGCTGACAGGACCTCAGGGGTCACGTCCGGCGTCATTACGCATAATTATGCGACGTGACCCCAGAGACCCAATCACTGACGTCAGGGAGAAGCGCTGAAGAGAACAGAGCGGCAGCAGAGAAAAAGGTGAGTAGCATTGTTTTTTTATGTTTGTCACTTCTCTTGGTCCTGCACTTATTATACTCGGGGGTCTGAAGAGAGGCCGCTATGGGACATAATACCGTGTGCTGGGGCCACTATGGGACCTAATACCGTGTTCAGGGGCCACTATGGGACCTAATACCGTGTTCAGGGGCCACTATGGGACCTAATACCGTGTTCAGGGGCCACTATGGGACCTAATACCGTGTTCAGGGACTGCTATGGGACCTAATACCGTGTTCAGGGGCCGCTATGGGACCTAATACCGTGTGCAGAGGCCGCTATGGGACCTAATACCGTGTGCTGGGGCCACTATGGGACCTAATACCGTGTTCAGGGGCCACTATGGGACCTAATACCGTGTTCAGGGACCGCTATGGGACCTAATACCGTGTGCAGAGACCACTATGGGACCTAATACCGTGTGCTGGGGCCACTATGGGACCTAATACCGTGTTCAGGGGCCACTATGGGACCTAATACCGTGTGTAGAGGCCACTATGGGACCTAATACCGTGTGCAGGGACCGCTATGGGACCTAATACCGTGTGCAGGGACCGCTATGGGACCTAATAACGTGTGCCTTGACAGCTATGGGACCTAATATCGTGTGCAGAGGCAACTATGGGACATAATACCGTGTGCTGGGGCCACTATGGGACATAATACCGTGTGCTGGGGCCACTATGGGACCTAATACCGTGTGCAGGGACCGCTGTGGGACCTAATACCATGTGCAGGGACCGCTATGGGACCAAATACCGTGTGCAGGGACCGCTATGGTACCTAATACCGTGTACTGGGGCCACTATATGACATAACACCGTGTGCTGGGATCACTATGTGACATAATACGGTGTGCAGAGACCACTATGTGACATAATACCGTGTGCAGGGGTCACTATGTGACATAATACCGTGTGCAGGGGCCACTATGTGACATAATACCATGTGCAGAGGCCACTATATGACATAATACCTTGTGCAGGGGCCGCTATGGGACATTATTCTGTATAATGGTATGTTTTCTGCATTAAGGATGTGTTTTTGCACAGAAAACACAGCCATTTTTTTTTGTGCAAAAATGCACCATGCGAACGCAGTTTTACATTGAAGTAAAAGTTCCAGTGGCCTAAGACTATATCTGCATCCAGATACATAGTGTGTATTCACCATAAGGATGCCGCCATACGGTGCTCCTGGACACATACATTTACCACTAATTGGCGGCTGCACATGTACTTTCATTGCTTCTAATCGGAAAGTACAGGAGCGTCCCAGGAAATAGCAGTAAACGCATGTGTCCTGAAGCATCTGCTGGCAACACTTCTGTGTTATGGTTTGTAGTATATGACTTTAGTTTAGGGGTCGTCAGACTTACAATTATTGACCGGCACTCCGAGTACCTCATCTTTGATTTTTTTTATTAAAATCGGCACGCCGAACAAAAAAGGTTGCCTACCCCTGGTCTAGATGTAACCACAGTGGTAAATCTGAGCCAATGTTCTATACTTCATACTATTTACACTAGGTTCACACCTGCATTCAGGTTTCCGTTCGGGGTGTCTGCTTGAGGACCCCCCGAATGGAAACCTAATCCGCTTAAAAAAGCGGTTACCTGCGGACCCCATAGACTATAATGGGGTCCGCTGGATTTCCGTATTTTTTAAACGGGTTCAGGGACGGAATCCCCGAACATAGAACAAGCACTAGTGTGAACCCAGCCTTATGTGTAGTGATCAGATTACATGCAGTGATCTCACTAATCTGGAGATTAAATTAAATGCAGTGTTCTATGCAGCAGTGAACTGGTTACATCCAGTGATCTGGCTACATGCATTGTTTCATGCATCAGCAACCTGGTTACATACTGTGATCTGGTTATATTCAGTGTTCTATAAATCACTGATCTGTTAACATGCAATGTTCTGGCTTCATACTATGTCCCATAAGCCAGTTATCTGGTTTCATGCAGTAAAGTGTTCTACTTACATGCAGTGATCTGATTATGATCCAGTTACATACAGTGTTCCTTAGTGATCTGGTTCAATCAGTGATCTTGTTACATTCAGTGTTTAAAACATTAGTTATCTAGGTACATGTAGTCATGTAGTTACAGTACATGTAGGGATCTGGTTACCTGAAAAGAGGATCTGGTTACATGCAGCGTTCTATACATCAATGATCTGGTAACGTGTAATTGATCTGGTTACATGTAGAGTTTTTTTTATATTATTTAAATATTTATTATTAAATCTAAAAATATGCGGAATATAATAAGAAAAAAAAATCCCCGAACAATCAACGCCCAGCAACCACCCTTTTTCTATTTTCCCCAAATATCTTCAACACTTTCATCTTTCCCAAGGGACATATAATAAAAAGTATCAATTTTTATTGCACTCTGAATTTGATATAGCCAAATATCTACAGGCAATTTTTCTTGATGTGGTCCACAAGAATTGCAGAATACATTTTATAGCAGCATAAAAGATCTATTAGTGCCAATATTCGTACTGATATTCACAACTTTGTACAACCCAAAATATGCATTTTAGTACTAGGAGATAATTTTAAAGAATAAACATCATTCATTTTTGTCACATCTTCATACTGATATTCTCTTAATTTGGGACAAATCCAAAGTAAATGAATCTGAAAAAAAGAGAGTGACATTTATATCTTATACAGGTTGAGGACTCCAAAAATGTATATTTATGTAGCACCACAGGGGTATATAAGTAAGGAATAGACATGTGAGTAAGAGCTTACTCTGCGGCCTTGTTTAACTAGGGTAAAGCTCGATTAAAGTTGTAGTTATATAGACTGTATTCCTGCTGCAGCTGTTCAAGCAACCTCTAATAGGAACTACCAAGTCCTTCCTCTCCCAGCCCTCATGTAGCGTTCTATATGTTAGTGATCTGGTTACATGTAGTGCTCTATGCATTAATGATCTGGTTACATGCAGTATTCTATATATAAGTGATCTGGTTACATGTAATGCTCTATACATTAAAAATCTGTTTACATGCTGTATTCTATATATCAGTGATCTGGTTACATGCAGTATCCTTTATAGTGGGGAAAAAAAAGAATTTATTCATCCACCAATTGTGCAAGTTCTCCCACTTAAAATGATGAGAGAGGCCTGTAATTGACATCATAGGTAGACCTCATCTATGAGAGACAAAATGACAAAACATATCTAGAAAATCACATTGTCTGATTTTTTTAAAGAATTTATTTGCCAATTATGGTGAAAAATAAGTACTTGGTCACCTACAAACAAGCAAGATTTCTGGCTCTCACAGACCTGTAACTTCTTCTTTAAGAGGCTCCTCTGTCCTCCACTCATTACCTGTAGTAATGGCACCTGTTTGACATTGTTATCAGTATAAAAGACACCTGTCCACAACCTCAACCAGTCACACTCCAAACTCCACTACTATGGTGAAGACCAAAGAGCTGTGGAAGGACACCAGAAACAAAATTGTAGACCTGCACCAGGCTGGGAAGACTGAATCTGCAATAGGCAAGCAGCTTGGTGTGAAGAAATCAACCGTGGGAGCAATAATTAGAAAATGGAAGACATACAAGACCACTGATAATCTCCCTCGATCAGGGGCTCCACGCAAGATCTCACCCCGTGGGGTCAAAATGATCACAAGAACGGTGAGAAAAAATCGCAGAATCACACGGGGGGACCTAGTGAATGACCTGCAGAAAGCTGGGACTAACATAACAAAGGCTACCGTCAGTAACACACTACGCCGCCAGGGACTCAGATCCTGCAGTGCCACACGTGTCCTCATGCTTTAGCCAGTACATATCCGGGCCCGTCTGAACTTTGCTAGAGAGCATTTGGATGTTCCAGAAGAGTATTGGGAGAATGTCATATAGTCAGATGAAACCAAAGTAGAACTGTTTGGTAGAAACACAACTCGTCGTGTTTGGAGGAGAGTGAATGCTGAGTTGCATCCAAAGAACACCATACCTACTGTGAAGCATGGGGTTGGCAACATCATGCTTTGGGGCTGTTTCTCTGCAAAGGGACCAGGACGACTGATCCATGTACATAAAAGAATGAATAGGGCCATGTATCGTGAGATTTTGAGGGAAAACCTCCTTCCATCAGCAAGGGCATTGAAGATGAAGCGTGGCTGGGTCTTTCAGCATGACAATGATCCCAAGCACACCACCAGGGCAATGAAGGAGTGGCTTCGTAAGAAGCATTTCAAGGTCCTGGAGTGGCCTAGCCAGTCTCCAGATCTCAACCCCATAGAAAACCTTTGGAAAGATTTGAAAGTTCGTGTTGCCCAGCGACAGCCCCAAAACATCACTGCTCTAGAGGAGATCTGCATGGAGGAATGGGCCAACATACCAGCAACAGTGTGTGCCAACCTTGTGAAGACTTACAGAAAACGTTTGACCTCTGTCATTGCCAACAAAGGATATATAACAAAGTATTGAGATGAAGTTTTGTTATTGACCAAATACTTATTTTCCACCATAATTTGCAAATAAATTCTTTAAAAATCAGACAATGTGATTTTCTGGATTTGTTTTCTCATTTTGTCTTTCATAGTTGAGGTCTACCTATGATGTCAATTACAGGCAGGATTCGAACCCAGGACTCCAGCGCTGCAAGGCTGCAATACTAACCACTGAGCCACCGTGCTCTACCTATGATGACAATTACAGGCCTCTCTCATCTTTTTATGTGGGAGAACTTGCATAATTGGTGGCTGACTAAATACTTTTTTTCCCCACTGTAAATCCGTGATCTGGTTACATGTAATGCTCTATACATTAATGATCTGGTTACATGCAGTATTCTATACATCAGTGATCTGGTTACAGTACATGTAGTGCTCTATACATTAATGATATGGTTACATGCAGCATTCTATATATCAGTGATCTGGTTACATGCAGTATTCTATACATCAGTGATCTGGTTACATGTAGTGCTCTATACATTAATGATCTGGTTACATGCAGTATTCTATACATCAGTGATCTGGATACAGTACATGTAGTGCTCTATACATTAATGATGTGGTTACATGCAGCATTCTATATATCAGTGATCTGGTTACATGCAGTATTCTATACATCAGTGATCTGGTTACATGTAGTGCTCTATATATTAATGATCTGGTTACATGCAGTATTCTATACATCAGTGATCTGGATACAGTACATGTAGTGCTCTATACATTAATGATGTGGTTACATGTAGTGCTCTATACATTAATGATGTGGTTACATGCAGTGCTCTATACATTAATGATGGGGTTACATGTAGTGTTCTATACATTAATGATCTGGCTACATGTAGTGATGTAGTGCTCTATGCATTAATGATCTGGCTACATGTAGTGCTCTATACATTAATGATCTGGTTACATGCAGTATTCTATACATCTGTGATCTGGTTACATGCAGTGCTCTATACATTAATGATGCGGTTACATGTAGTGTTCTATACATTAATGATCTGGCTACATGTAGTGCTCTATACATTAATGATCTGATTACATGCAGTATTCTATACATCTGTGATCTGGTTACATGTAGTGCTCTATACATTAATGATGTGGTTACATGTAGTGTTCTATATATTAATGATGTGGCTACATGTAGTGTTCCATACTATAATGATCTGGTTACATGCAGTATTCTATATATGAGTGATCTGGTTACATGTAGTGCTATATACATTAATGATGTGGTTACATGCAGTGCTCTATACATTAATGATCTGGTTACATGCAGTATTCTATATATCAGTGATCTGGTTACAGTACATGTAGTATTCTATACATTACTGATCTGGTTACATGCAGTACTCTATACATCAGTGATCTGGTTACATGTAGTGGTCTATACATTAATAATCTGGTTACATGTAGTGCTCTATATACGTTAGTGATCTGGTTACATGTAGTGCTCTATACATTAATGATGTGTCTACATGTAGTGTTCTATACATTAAGCTAGGTCATTTTCCCGCTTCCAAGTGCAGCTTCTAAGTGTATAGACCAGAATTAGGCCAGAATGTAATAGACTGTCATCTAGCATCATTAATTCTCATCTGTCCCTGTCTTCATCTTCCATCCTCAGGTATGCCTCCCCTATTTGGACTCAGATATTGATACACTACTGCCTCATTCACCTCAACACTTCTGCTTGCTGTCAATTGTCATTTTTATTGGTATGATGTTATGCACTCTGTTTTAACTATATGATCTTTGAAGCCACTGTCTCCATTCCCTGCTGGTTCCTCCCCCTTCTTTTCTCACCTGAGCCTTCCTTAGCAGTCTCTGATTCTATCTCCATATTCCCACACCCCTTTTCACACCTGATACTAATGAAACAAATGTATTGCTAGCTAGTATAAATGTAAGTGCATTGGTCATTTGTGACCTAGGTCATTTTGGCACTTCCAAGTGCCGCTTCTAAGTGTATAGACCAGAATTGGACCTTGAAGGGAACTGAAGGTAACAACCCACTAAATGAATACCAAACAATTAGCCACAAAATGCTTCTCACTATAATCACTGTTGTTCTTCCCATACTTGTAAAAACCACTCTACCATCCCAAACCAGCCATGTCACTAAGAATATCTTTATCTCTCCATCTATCCTACCCCACCATCTGACCTTCTCTGCACTACTACTCACAAACCTGCAAGATTTCCGCCCCAGACACACACAACCTCCCCACACTCTCTCCTATTTACACCTGCTATCCCTCTCCCTGCTACTCCTTACTTCTGGCGACATATCTCCCAATCCTGGACCACCCCGGCACTCCCCTGCTGTCGGATCTTTCTGCACAATCGGAAACAGCACATGGAACCCCCTAAATCTTACATCTATCTTACCCGCTCCTGTCCCTCCCCACACCCTCCCCGGTGCACTATGAAAAGCTCGGTCTGTACGCAACAAACTTGACTACATCCAAGACCTCTTCATTTCTCATAAATTTCTCATAAATTTTCATTTCTCGGTATCACAGAAACATGGCTAACACTCTCAGACACCACCTCCCCTGCTGCCCTCTCCTATGGAGGTCTGCAATTGTCGCACACCCTGTTTGACAATTGCTCCTTTGCACCAATCCAAACGCTACCTGCTCTCACCCTCCCCTCCTTTGAAGTGCACTCTGTTCGCATTTACTCGCCCTCCAACCTCCAACTGACCGTCATATATCGACCTCCAGGACCTACCTCTGCCTTTTTCGACCACTTCACCACCTGGCTAATGCACTTCCTATCCACTGACACCCCCACCATCATCATGGGTAATTTCAACATCCCCATTAACACAAACCACCCCTCCGCTTCCAGTCTCCTGTCCCTCACTGCCTCCTTTGGTCTCTCTCAATGGTCCTTCTCTGCCATCCACACAAAGGGACACACACGCTGGACCTCATATTCACCCGCCTCTGCTCTCTAGTCAACCTCTCTAACTCTCTGTCCACGCTGTCTGACCACAACCTGCTAACATTCTCTGCCCTTTCCTCTGTAATTGATTCCCCAACACCTAAACCAACACGCCCCCGCAGAAACCTTAATCGCCTTGACATCCGCACGCTCTCAGACTCTCTCCTACCACTTGTAGACATAACCTCACTCCAGGATATACAGTGCCTTGCAAAAGTATTCATACCCCTTGAACTTTTTCACATTTTGTCACCTTACAACCACAAACTTAAATGTATTTTCTTGAGATTCTAAGTGATAGACCAACACAAAGTAGCAGATAACTGTGAAGTGGAACAAAAATGATACATGATTTTCAAAATTTTAATGAAATAAAAATCTGAAAAGTGTGACGTGCAAAAGTATTCAGCCCCCTGTACTCTGATACCCCTAAATAAAATCTAGCGCAATCAATTGCCTTTGGAAGTCACTTAATTAATCAACAGAGTCCAGCTGTGTGTAATTTAGTCCCAGTATAAATACACCTGTTCTGTGAAGGCCTCAGTGGTTTGATAGAGAACACTAGTAAACAAACAGCATCATGAAGACCAAGGAACCCACCAGAAAGTTCAGAGATAAAGTTGTGGAGAAGTTTAAAGCAGGGTTAGATTATAAAAACATATCCCAAGCTATGAGCATCCCAAGAAGTACTGTTCAATCCATCAGCCAAGAATAGAAAAAGTATTATACAACTGCAAACCTACCAAGACATGACTGTCCATCTAAAGTGACAGATCAAGCAAGGAGAACACTGGTCAGAGAAGCAGCCAAGAGGCCCATGATGAATCTGTCCACAGAACAACTATAAGTCGTGCATTCTACAAATCTGAAGTGCCGTTTGCAGTTTGCCACAAGCCATATACGGGACACAGCAAACATGTGAAAGAAGGTGCTCTGGTCAGATGAGTCCAAAGTTTAACTTTTTGGCCTAAATGCAAAGGGCTATGTGTGGCAGAAAAGTAACATCGCTCTGAAAACACCATCCCCACTGTGAAACATGGTGGTGGCAGCATCATGCTGTGGGGAGGCTTTTCCTCAGTAGGGACAGGGAAGCTGCTCAGAGTTGATGGGAAGATGGATGGAGCTAAATACAGGGCAATCCTGGAAGAAAACCTGTTGGAGGCTGCAAAAGACTTGACTGGGAAGGAGATTCACCTTTCAGCAAGACAATGATCCTAAACATACAGCCACAGCTACAGTGGAATGGTTTAGATCAAAGAATATTCATGTGTTAGAATGGCCCAGTCAAAGTCCAGACCTAAATCCCATTGTGCATCTGTGGCAATACATGAAAATTGCTGTTCACAGACGTTCTCCATCCAATCTGGCTGAGCTTGAGCTATTTTGCAATGAAGAATGGGCAAAAATCTCAGTCTCTAGCTGTGCAAATCTGGTAGAGACATACCTCAAAAGACTTGCAGCTGTAATTGCAGCAAAAGGTGGCTGTACAAAGTATTGATAAAGGGGGGCTGAATACTTTTGCACGTTACACTTTTCAGATTTTTATTTGATTAAAATTTTGAAAATCATGTATCATTTTCCTTCCACTTCACAATTATCTGCTACTTTGTGTTGGTCTACCACTTAAAATCTCAAGCAAATACATTTAAGTTTGTGGTTGTAAGGTGACAAAATGTGAAAAAGTCAAGGGGTATGTGTGGCATCCCAGAGCTGGCTATGGCTGGGCTGAGGGTGATCTCTGTGCATTGTATTATTTCCTGTTGCTTCATAGCCTGTGTGACATAGCAGGGGGTCCTGAGTCTCACACAACACAGCGCCACCTAGTGAGCCTCACACATGCATTACACCTCCCATAGGATTGAATAGTAACCAAATGTCCAATGGGAGGACATCGCCTGGGAAAAGGGGAGGAGTCAGCTGATCACTGGGTCCCCATGGTAACACCCCTGCAGGAAGGTCCTGCGTGTGAGGAGTTAGAAGTGTGGAGTGTTAGGAGGAGGAGGTGAGGAGATAAGTGTGATGTCCTGTGAAGAAAGCAGTGAGTTTAGTGCAGGAATCTCAAGTCCTAGACAGGCCCAGGAAGGTTGGAGAGCTGACATACTCCAGCTATTCAGAAGATCCTGTCCCCTGTCTGCCTAGCCATCGCCCTGAAGGAAGTCAAGCATCATTATCTTGTCAGCATGAGACTGTGGAGAGAACATTCTGGAACACGTGCTCCATAGCAAGTATCACAGGATCCAGGGGCCAAGGCCAGACCTGTGGAATATCCTGCCACCCTGACTATTGCACCCCCGAAACTCTGAGCTATCAGGACCACATAACGTGAGTGGGGAATATTATGTACTAGTATCATGGTGGGCATCCTCCTATGAGCCAAATAGGAGCCCAGACGCACCTCAGGGCTGTAACACTGAAGTATAAGGGGCTAGGAACACCTTTCATCAAGTCTACCCTGCACCCCAGGACTTTGCTGTGTCACCAGGCGTACCCCGTTGTTATGTAATGAAGAAACTGTTTAAGCATTTGTGCCTCCACACCCATGGAAGTAAAAGTTCAACTTTACAACCGTTTCTGTGTCTGACTCTGCACCGACAACATCAGGGCGCCCCAAACACCACCAGTCGGCACAGTATAGGGGAAGCGCCCCGGGGGAACAATCACCACCAACATTTGTGCAGCCCCCTCATCACCGGTACCAGTGGTGGTAACGTGGGACAGCACCAGTGCTGCGGCCTCGTGCCCAGAGACCGTGACAAGTCTGCGCTGTTTGCACCCCGCAATCCCAACTGCAGCGTTACCTTCCATCTGGTCACCGCAAGAAAAACTGGCGTCACGAACAGGATACGGGTGTGTTCCATTTTGAGAAAGTCGCCACGAAAAGTGCGCCAAATTGTCTCCAGAACATCGGTCTTTATTGTGGACTTTGGTAAGATCAAGTTTATTCCCTGAGAGTGCTTGCCACAAAGACGGAGAGCCCTATACCCCTGAAGTAAGCCCTAAAGACTGTCCTCTCAGTGTGTTACAGCCCTGGAAGAGTTAAAACGCCCAGGACTTGTTTGCTGCGCCACATCGCTGTGTAAGAACGCCCACAAAGGGTTAACTGAACCTTGCAAAAGTGCGGGAGATTTTTAGCACTGCCCATGAGGCCAGGAGACCCATCTGCCGCCATCTTAGGAGAGCCCAGAATGCTGAGCGCAATGCTCCAGCGCACCCATACAAGAAAGTGAAAGGCGAACGTGCCGGCGCCATTTCTGACTCTCCAGTGCCGCATCACCGTCCCTGCTGTGCACCGCTGATCTCTGGTCCACGCTGCAGTTGCTGTCAGTGAGTACTGTGCCTCCCTGTCCTTGTCTTCAGTCCTCCCACGGCCCCAGCGAGTGTTTTCCGTGTACAGTGTCCGTGGGGAGTGCCACCATTAAAGAGGGGGAGCACACCGTCAGCCTGCATCACAGTGACTCTGTTAATAGCTACAGCATTCTTAAAGGGACAGCATTCCAAGTTGTAGTCTCCATTCCCTGCCAGCAAGCAGTTGAGTTTCTTAAAGAGACGGCGACCTAATTTCAGTCATACCTGCAAACAACATGACTGAGCAAAGTGACATTGTGCCATCTGTTTCTAGTGATCCAGCAGTGCCCATGGCGAGCAGCCTACCATTCTCCATGCCATTTTACCCTGGCGCACCATGGCTGCCGTGCTACAAAGGGGAGGCGCATACCCTCAGGGACTTTCGTGAGAAGATGCTGTCTCTCTTCCAGTTCTATCCTCTGAATACAGAACAGCAGATACAGATCCTGCTGGGCCAGCTTGAGGGTGCTGCAGCTAGGGAGGTCAAATCCTGGCCTGCCTCTGACAAAAGAACCCCTGGGCAAATTCTGGACAAACTCCAGGTGAACTTTGACGTGCGATCTGTCTCCGAGGTAAAGATGTGCTTCTTTTCCAGACGGCAACTACCTGGTGAGACCCTGCGGGACTATGCTTTATCCCTCCAAGAGGCGTTCAGAGCTGTGGTGCAAGTGGATCCACGTGAAAATGTGGACTCTGATAAAATCTTGCTTGACCGCTTCATAGACGGGGCGGGTACCACATTGCTCCAGAGTCAGTTGCGAATGCTTGCTGCACAACATCCCAGCATCACGTTTGCTGACTTCAAGGCCCTTGCCATCCAGGTCTTGGGACAGGAGCAGCCCCAGCCGAGCCCAGTCATCTGTGCTCCCTCACCTGGACCCTCAACAAGCATTGCTCCAGTTGTCCTGCCACTACCTCTGGGTACCTCACCTGCTGCCCAAACTGCGCAGACTACACCAGCAGACTCCAGAGATGACCTTCTGGCCCGAGTGGATCATCTGACCCGTGCCATGGAACAGATCACCGTCCGTCTAGATCGTCTGACCCAGCCGTCTTCATCGTCCAGTGATCCTTTGCGAAGTCTCAACATCTCACCTGAGTCGCCACCCAGACGTCCGTCTTCAGTAAAACCTCCGCAGAGTGAGAGGCCATACTGTACCTATTGCCATAGATATGGACACACCAGGCCTCAGTGTTTTCAGTTAAACGGGCCACCCCCGAGGCCGTGGGCCGCCCCTCGGGAGGAAAGAAGAAGGGCCCAGGTGAATCTTCAGTGCCATTGTCACGCTTCGTCTCAGCCTGCCCACACATCACAATCCGGGTGAACGGCGTCCCTCTGACAGCGTTGGTGGACACTGGATCTCAGGTAACAACCCTGCGCAAGCAGGTGTTCCTTGAACATTGGGACTTAGGTGTGTTGAATAGAACACCTGACACATGGATAAATCTGTGTGCCAGCAATGGACAGCCCATACCACAGCAGGGTTATTGGGAACCCACTATCCAGATTGGGGACTTGAAACTGCCTAGACAGGGTGTAATTGTCACTGATGTAGAGGATGATAGGTTTGCAGTTGTAATATTAGGCATGAATGTTTTACGCCATTGCTTTGCAGAAGTGTTGGATGCCTTGCATGCCTCTCTCCTTACAGCTTCTCCCAGTGACCAGCAGACCATTCAGCGGGCCATTCGTGTACTCAATGCCCAGCACAAGTTCGCCAACAAACAAGGTGAAATTGGTCGAGTCCGGATCCAAGATACCCGTCCAGTAACCCTACAGCCTGGAACAGAAACTATGGTGTGGTGCCGTGCCCGTCCGGGCATAGAAAATCAGGACTACGAGGCCTTGCTACAACCCATACAGGTAGATGGCCAACCACTTGTCATGGCTGCCCGCAGCCTTGTTACAGTTTCCAATGGACGTGTTCCTGTCCGCTTAGTCAACTTGGGCGATGCTCCCGTGAACCTCCACAAGTTCCACTCTGTGGCCCTGCTACACCGGTTAGCACCAGAAGACATTCTCTCTGGTGATTCTACCGCCACACAGCGTTCCACCCAAGCTGCTGAGAACATTCAGAATGGAGCCACGAAGTCCTGGTGGGATGAATTGAACGTGGGAGACGCCAATACCCCTATAGAGCACATCAATGGGGTTCGCAATGTGGCCAAGCGTTACCAACAGGCATTCAGCAAACACCCATTGGACTTTGGTAAGACCACGACCATACAACATCGCATTCTGACTGGCGACCACCATCCAATCAAGGAGCGTCACCGTCCAATACCACCAGCGATGTACCAACCGGTGAAAAAGTTGATCCAAGAGATGCGAGATGCTGATGTCATCCGGGAGAGTAACAGCCCCTGGGCAGCCCCGCTAGTCCTTGTCAAGAAGAAAGACAGAACCCTACGATTTTGTGTGGACTATCGTAAACTCAACAACGTCACGCACAAAGATGCATACCCATTGCCGCGGATTGAGGAATCTCTAACGGCTTTGGGATCAGCTACCTGTTTCTCGACCCTGGACTTAACCAGTGGATACTGGCAAGTCCCTATGGCGCCTGAAGATCGTGAAAAGACTGCGTTTACGACCCCGATGGGGCTCTTTGAATTCAATAGTATGCCATTTGGGCTATGTAATGCCCCAGCCACATTCCAACGGCTTATGGAGAGGTGCCTCGGCCATGAGAATTTCCAGAGTGTGCTACTGTACCTGGACGATGTTATTGTATTCTCCCGGACATACCAAGAACACCTTCGTCACCTGTCCGAGGTATTCAAGGTACTTATACAGCACGGCCTAAAGTTGAAGCCCTCCAAGTGCTACCTGTTGAAACCCCAAGTTCACTACCTTGGGCATGTCGTGAGCGCACAAGGCGTCCAACCTGATCCTGAAAAGATCACTGCAGTCCAGAACTGGCGAAGACCAACTACCGTCAAAGAAGTCCGAAGCTTCCTTGGATTCGCAGGTTACTACCGGCGTTTCATACCACACTTCGCCCAAGTAGCCGATCCTCTGAACGAGTTGTTGCGCGGTTGTCCCAGAGAAAACTACAACCGAAAGCTTCCGGTAGACTGGACAGCGCGTCAAGAGGAAGCCTTTCAAGCGCTTAAAGCACTTCTGACGCAACCACCAATTCTAGCCTATCCCAACTACAGTCAGCCATTCCGCTTGTACACAGATGCAAGTCACCAAGGTTTGGGTGCAGTGTTGTCCCAGGTTCAGGACAACAAAGAGCGAGTCATCGCCTACGCCAGCAGGAGTCTGAGAGGCGCGGAGAAGAACGACCAGAACTATAGTTCTTTCAAACTCGAACTTCTGGCGCTTGTCTGGGCCGTGACAGAGAAGTTTAAAGACTACCTGGCTGCCACACCCTTTACCGTGTACACAGATAACAATCCGTTGGCGCATCTGGACACTGCTCGACTGGGAGCCCTTGAACAACGGTGGGCCTCAAGACTCGCGAATTACAAGTTCTCTGTCAAGTATCGCAGTGGCAAGTCCAACGCTAACGCTGATGCACTCTCAAGGTTGCCTGTGGGAGAAGAACCACCCCCAGAAGACATCTGGGAAGAGGTGGAGATGCCACCATTCTACAACAAGTTTGCCCAACAGGTTGCTATTGGTGTCCCTGTAGAAGGAGAATCTCTGGCGAAAACAGCTGCCGAATCCCTCCAGGAGCCATCTCTGTGGAAAACGTTCCAAGAAGAGAGCAGAGTTTTAGGAGAATTGTCAGATTTCCTGCTTACAGGAAGAATACCAACCCGTGTAAAGAGAGGTCTTCATGACGTGGAATTAAAACGCCTTTGGCGACAGAGGAAGCGCCTGTTTGTCCAACGAGGCCTTCTACATAGAAACACTCTTGATCCTGTCACTGGTGAAAGGCTTCATCAGATCCTCGTACCAAGAAGAGACGCACAGATGATACTTGAGGCGTATCATGACAGATCCGGTCACTTCGGGGTACAAAAGACCGAAGCTACCATCCGTCGTCGCTTCTATTGGGTTGGGATGAGGAGTGACATTGAGAGTTGGTGCCGAGAGTGTCCCGCCTGTAGTATCACCAAGGAAGGTCGAAGAGATCAGAAGGCCCCTCTACATCCAATTAAGACTCAAAAGCCGTGTGAAATTGTTGCTCTGGACCATGTGAAGTTGGGTCCCACACGTTCCGGCTACAGCTACGCTCTGACGATGGTGGATCATTACTCCAAGTTCCTTGTCATCGTGCCTGTCAGAGATCTTACAGCAAGAACTACGGCTGAGACCTTCTACGCAGAGTTTGTCCGCCATTACGGTTGTCCTGAGCATATCCTCACCGACCGTGGATCGGCGTTTGAATCCCAATTGTTCCGTGAGCTGTGTCAGTTCCAAGACTGCAAGAAGTTGCGAACCACAGCGTATCACCCTCAAGGGAATGGTATGTGCGAGAAGGCAAATCAAGTGATCATCGGCATGCTAAGAACAGCCGCAGTTACACCTGGTGTTGAGTGGCCTGAACGTATCAAGGACTTGGCCTATATTTACAACAACACACCCCAAACATCTACGGGATATGCACCATTTTATCTAATGTTTGGAAGACAAGGTCAACTTCCTTCAGACTTAACCCTTGGTGTGAAGGTCCCTGACACCATCAATCCACTACCCATAACAGACTGGGTTGTTGAACACCGCCGACGTATGGAGGAAGCTAAAGAGATAGTTGAAACGCGCATGGATGAGGTTCGTAGGAGACAACAGGAGGATTACAACCATCGCGCCCATGCAGCGCCCCTGAAAGTTGGCGACCGTGTATGGTTAAGGAATAACCATCGGAATGGGAAATTGGATCCATTCTGGGAGAAAGAACCATACAGTGTCATCTCCATACCATATCCTGAATCCGACGTGTATGAGATCTCTAAACCTGGGAGACAGCCCCAAGTAGTACACCGAAACCGTCTGAAGCTGTGCCTTAAAGAAGGACTACCCACAGAGGTGCCCCCAGCTGAGACAACGAGTACAGAGATCTTGTCACCTTCTGAAGCGAAAGAGAGACCCCCAACTTTAACTGAGCTTATGTGGGCGCCTAAACTACTACCATTTAGCTGTTATCCACCAATTGCTCTAGTGCAAGAGAACCCTTCGACAGATGATTTAATTGATTTCAGTGACTCTGTTCCTGATTCAAATCTCGTTCCACTTAGGCGTTCTGAGCGTACCACAAAAGGCATACCTCCAACACGCTATAGTGATGCCATGGCTGTCCTTGGGTAAAAGAGGTTAACTGTCTCTGCTTCTGTATATATGTTATTCCTGCTCTGATTACATTAATGTTTTTCCTGTGTGTATATACAGTATATATATAATATCTTGCCATGTAATATAGTATTTACACTTATATGCAACAATCCAAGCCATAGTGCCTGGCTCACCGAGCCAAGGAAGTTCTGTTACCCCATTGCGGTATGGACATTGGTGCTAGAGTGCCTACTCTTCCTTACAGAAAGGACTGTTTATTGTTTCTCAGAGAGACTCTCATGATAATGGACACTCACGAAATTTGTGCCAGAGAGCCTCTGGACCCATTTGCACTACTGTTGTTTCTATTTGGACTGTCTGATGGTACCGCCAAAAGGTTCCATAAGTCTGAGTTTAATTATCTCTCCGTTACCCTTCAGACTTCTCATGGACATTCCAGGACTATGCCGGGAGGTCTTACCTCAAGTTTCTAAGTATTATATTTTTCTAAATTGTTAGTGACAATTGCACTTTATTCGTATTTATTAACGATATGTTACATTTCTCACCTTCACCCCAGCCCGTCGCCGAGGTCGGCTCAGTGAAAGAGGGGGGAGTATGTGGCATCCCAGAGCTGGCTATGGCTGGGCTGAGGGTGATCTCTGTGCATTGTATTATTTCCTGTTGCTTCATAGCCTGTGTGACATAGCAGGGGGTCCTGAGTCTCACACAACACAGCGCCACCTAGTGAGCCTCACACATGCATTACACCTCCCATAGGATTGAATAGTAACCAAATGTCCAATGGGAGGACATCGCCTGGGAAAAGGGGAGGAGTCAGCTGATCACTGGGTCCCCATGGTAACACCCCTGCAGGAAGGTCCTGCGTGTGAGGAGTTAGAAGTGTGGAGTGTTAGGAGGAGGAGGTGAGGAGATAAGTGTGATGTCCTGTGAAGAAAGCAGTGAGTTTAGTGCAGGAATCTCAAGTCCTAGACAGGCCCAGGAAGGTTGGAGAGCTGACATACTCCAGCTATTCAGAAGATCCTGTCCCCTGTCTGCCTAGCCATCGCCCTGAAGGAAGTCAAGCATCATTATCTTGTCAGCATGAGACTGTGGAGAGAACATTCTGGAACACGTGCTCCATAGCAAGTATCACAGGATCCAGGGGCCAAGGCCAGACCTGTGGAATATCCTGCCACCCTGACTATTGCACCCCGAAACTCTGAGCTATCAGGACCACATAACGTGAGTGGGGAATATTATGTACTAGTATCATGGTGGGCATCCTCCTATGAGCCAAATAGGAGCCCAGACGCACCTCAGGGCTGTAACACTGAAGTATAAGGGGCTAGGAACACCTTTCATCAAGTCTACCCTGCACCCCAGGACTTTGCTGTGTCACCAGGCGTACCCCGTTGTTATGTAATGAAGAAACTGTTTAAGCATTTGTGCCTCCACACCCATGGAAGTAAAAGTTCAACTTTACAACCGTTTCTGTGTCTGACTCTGCACCGACAACATCAGGGCGCCCCAAACACCACCAGTCGGCACAGTATAGGGGAAGCGCCCCGGGGGAACAATCACCACCAACATTTGTGCAGCCCCCTCATCACCGGTACCAGTGGTGGTAACGTGGGACAGCACCAGTGCTGCGGCCTCGTGCCCAGAGACCGTGACAAGTCTGCGCTGTTTGCACCCCCGCAATCCCAACTGCAGCGTTACCTTCCATCTGGTCACCGCATATGAATTCTTTTGCAAGGCACTGTAGATATCACCACTGACTTCTACAATACCACCTTTAATTCAGCCATTGACTCTGTAGCCCCCTTCACTAACACCAGAGCCCGAGCGATCAATAGGCAACCCTGGCACACTGACCTGACTAAAAAACTGAGACGTGCCTCACGGGTTGCAGAGCGCCTCTGGAAGAAAAGCCACTCCCAGGAGGACTTCCTTAGGTACAAAGAGGCAGTTCTCACATTCAAGAATGCACTCACCTCTGCAAAGCAGGTCTACTTCTCCACACTAATATCTGCCCTATCCCGCAACTCCAAACAGCTATTCACTACCTTCAACTCCCTTCTCTGTCCTCCTGTGCCCCCTCCGACATCACTTATCACAGCTGATGACTTTGCCTCTTATTTCAAAAGCAAAATTGACACCATCAGAGACAGTCTCACCTTACACTCCCGACAACCACTCTAACCAACTGTCCTGTGCTCTTCATCTTTAACCTGTTTCTCCACTGTCACTGATGAAAAGCTCTCCACCTAATCTCTAAATCCCACCTCACCTCCTGCGCGCTTGACCCCATCCCCATTCACACCTCATCCCCAAACTCTCTGAAGTCATTACTCCTGCCCTAACCCATCTCTTCAACCTATCCCTAATCAATGGATCCTTCCCTTCCACCTTCAAACATGCTACCGTCACACCTATACTTAAGAAACCCTCCCTCGACCCGTCCTCTTCAGCCAACTATCGCCCCATCTCACTGCTCCTGTACGCCTCTAAACTGCAGGAGAAACACGTCCACTCCAAACTGTCCTCCTATCTCTCGTCCAATGTGCTCTTTGACAGACTACAGTCAAGCTTCAGACCCCATAATTCCACAGAAACTGCCCTAACCAAGGTTACTTACGACCTTCTAACTGTCAAAGCCAAATGTCACTATTCTGTCCTCCTCCTTCTCGACCTCTCCTCTGCCCTTGACACAGTCGACCATTCCCTCCTGTTACATACTCTCTCATCCCTTGGCATCTCAGACCTGGCCCTTTCCTGGATCTCCTCATACCTTACCAATCGCACATTCAGCATCTCCCACTCGCACACCACCTCCCCGATATGCCCTCTTTCTGTAGGTGTCCCCCAAGGCTCCGTCCTAGGACCCCTCCTGTTCTCCATCTACACCCTAGGCCTTGGCCAACTCATAGAATCCCATGGTTTCCATTACCATTGCTATGTTGACGACACCCAAATATATCTCTCTGGACCAGACATTACCTCTCTGTTATCCAGAGTCCCAGAATGTCTAGCAGCCGTAGCCTCCTTTCTCTCCTCCCGCTTTCTCAAACTCAACATGGAGAAAACGGAGTTCATAATCTTCACCCCTCCACGCACGACCCCCCCACCTGACCCATCTAACAAAATTAATGGAACCATTTTCACTCCAGTCCCACAGGCCCGCTGCCTTGGGATAACCTTAGACTCTGACCTATCCTTCAAGCTGCATATTCAAACCCTCAATACCTCCTGCCGCCTCCAACTCAAGAACATCCACCGAATCCGCTCCTTCCTCACCCCTGAAACTACAAAGATGCTAGTTCACGCCCTCATAATCTCCCACTTAGACTACTGTAACACCCTTCTCCTTGGCCTCCCAGCAAACACTCTCGCCCCCCTCCAGTCCACCTTAAACTGTGCTGCTCGCTTAATACACCTCTCCCCCCGTTCTTCATCGGCCGCTCCCCTCTGCCAATCCCTTCACTGGCTACCCATCACCCAGCGAATAGAGTTCAAACTACTAACGCTGACATACAAAGCCATCCACAACCTGTCTCCTCCATATATATCCGACTAATCTCCCGCTACCTGCCCGCACGTAACCTCCGATCCTCCAAAGACCTCCTGCTCCACTCTTATTTGCTCTTCACATAAACGTCTCCAAGACTTCTCCCGTGCATCCCCCATACCCTGGAACTCACTACCAAGACACATCATACTGTCCCCCACCCTCACAAGCTTCAAGAAGGCCCTGAAGACTCACCTATTCAGGAAGGCCTACAACCCCCAATAACACTACTGTCACCACACCACCACCTGTACAGTCTCTCCCCTCACCTTCTGTCTCTATCCCTCTTCCCTCATAGATTATATGCCCTTGTGGGCAGGGCCCTCTATCCCACTCTGCCAGTTGGTCACTGTTAGTGTTATCTGTTTTGTACATCTTGTGTACCCTATGTAAATCCTCAAATGTAAAGCACCATGGAATTAATGGTGCTATATAAACAATAATAATAATAATAATAATGATCTGGTTACATGCAGTACTCTATATGTCAGTGATCTGGTTACATGTAATGCTCTATACATTAATGATCTGGTTACATGCAGTATTCTATATATCAGTGATCTGGTTACATGCAGTATTCTATATATCAGTGATCAGGTTACATTTAGTTGTCTAGACATTAATGATCTGGTCACATTTAGTGCTCTATATATTAATAATCTGGTTACATGTAGTTCTGTATATAGTAACAATCTGGTTCAGTATTGGACTGGTGTGCCTAGAGTCCTCCAGTAAAATTCATTGCCCACAGTACAACTAAAGAACATGCAAATATTATTTGACATCTATTCACAAGTTCCTAAAACGGTGCCAAGATTTATTCTGATTCACTAGTAACTTGCTGCCTAGTCCTTGCCTCAGACTATTTCTTTCCTGTAAGCCCTCTCAGTAGCCTGTTGACTGGCTCTTGCCTTGAACTAGGATCGTCTTAATTCTATCGGAATGTCTGCTCACACAGCAGCGGGTCTCAGGCAGCAACAAGATGATTGGTGTTTGGGACTCCTGCAACAATATTGACAAGGTGGGATCGGGGAGGGAAGATACTGGTCTGTCTACCGCTGTGCCTAGATATCATCAGTGTCTATATAACAATAACATCTGGCAAGCTGATTATATGGATGCATAGGCTGGCTGATATGCTGCCTATATGTATGTAGGTTAGTGAGTGTACAGTGAGTCATGCACCATTTATGAAGGGGGTGGACAGGCTGGGGATCTACCCACTGCTCAGGGGGTCCACCAATGGATTCACCTGCCTCTCTGTGGGCCAGTCCGAGCCTGATCTGGTTACATGCAGTGCTTACATGCATTGATCTGATACATTTTCATGTGATGTTTGTGTTGGTTAATTAAAGATTGTGTCTTTAATGAGCTTCATGTATTGAGTATTCAGCTTTGCTCTCATCTCATGGATTAGCGCTGATACGTTGACGGCAAGCGGAGGAACCGGATTTGTGACGGTCAATCCCAGGACAGAAGCTATCAGTTTTCTTTTGTTGTCTAATAAACATTGGGATTCGCTTAACTCCAATAAATCTGCATTTCACAGATTTCCATATTCAAAGGCTTCTTATCTGTACAAGCCCAATGATTGTTTCCGTGGCAAGGGGGGGATAATTAACGTCCTCTGGTAGACGCCATCACAGAGCCCTTAATTGTGTTATTAAGAAACTTAATTGGGTTTGTTCTTTATGGAGCTGCTGCCTCAATATTCATCATTGGTGTTAACTCCTTTGAAACCAAACGGTAGGTCCGATATTTAATAATTCTTAGTATGAACAATCACTGACTCAGTCATCATCACCAACAGTGGAATGAAGATAAATGGGAAATAATGGAACACGATATATAAACACAAGAAGATGCTGCAAATATTAAGCACATGTAACCCAGGTACACTGACTACTGTCACTGTGCAGGTGAACACAATCTATTGTGCCCTGTTATCTTTTTAAGACTGGGGAGTGGCTGACTGTGATACAGTAGGACAAGTGAATATAATCTATTGCCTCATGTTATCAGCTATTTCAGGCATGAAAACGGCAGACAGTAGTGTTCTTCAGTGGGACAAGTTAAGGAAGTGTAGAAACCTTTCTGTTCCCCATTTACATCCATATGTGTGACTAATATCAGTCGCCCCTCTTATAACACTGCTATACTGTAATAAACTCCACAGACATTTACATCCATATGTGTGACTGATATCAGCCACCCCTCATATAACACTGCTGTATTGTAATAAGCTTGAGACTAGGTTCACACCTGCATCAGAGTCTCCAGAGTCTTCCAAAAATTGGCAGAGATAAAAGTCCTTCAATTTAAAAATGGTGGACACCCAACAGACTCCATTATAGTCAATGGTGTCCGCCAGGCTCTGAGTTTAACCGCTGTTTTAGCGGTCCACATCTAGAGCGAGCGCTAGTGTGAACCTAGCATCAGAGACATTTACATCCATATGTGTGACTTATATCAGGCATCCCTTGTATAACACTGCTGTACTATTATAGACTCCACAGACATTTACATCCATATGTATATTTTAGATCAGCCGTCTCTCTTATGACAGAATTGTAAGCAATTTTCTGTGGGGTTACTAGCACTTTTAGGCTGGGTTTACACAGTGCTTTTCTCTGCAAAAACAAATTACAAAAACACATGTGTTTCTGAAAACCTCATGCAATTTTAAAACAGGAACCATGTAAACAGAGGCTTAGCTAGATGAGAGGATTTCAGCACCTAGGACAGTTTCCTCCTCCCTGTAACAGCTAAGGCCTCCTGCACACATCTGTTTTTCAGCGTTCTGTCGGTTTTTAATGGATAGTACACTGACCCATTCAAGTCTATGGACCAATGTATCAGTAATAACCTATATGGCAGCTATAACAGCTCCGGCAAGGGTTGTCACCCAGCTTTCCGTAACATCGTAAAGGTACATCTACCAAATTATGCAGTAACACAGTCCCAAACTATATAGGTTAGACAGCATCAGTACAGAGTCTGCATCTCACAATCAAGTGTAAGTAAATCATTATATGGAAACCAGTAGAACAGTGTCTACAGCTTTTTATGTGAGTGGATTATTAGAGATAACAGCATAATGGTGACTGCAACTCTGGATATGATTGGAGATCAAGATATGATATAACAGCAGAATATAGACTACAGATCTGGATGTGACTGGAGTATACAACATGATGTAATTGTGAAACAGTGAGCATAGTACTGCATTTGAATGGAGTATAAGACATCATTTAAGAACAGAATAGTGACTGCAGCTTTGGAGGTTACTGGAGTGTATAAGACTATGTAACAGCATAATCATAACTAGAGCTCTGCAACACAATATAATAGCAGAATATTAATTGTGGCTCTGAATTTGGCTGGTGTATAAGAGATGATTTAACTCCAGAACAGTGACTACAATACAATGTTACTAGGTTACAATGTACTGGGCGTCTTCACAATCAGATACTCTACGTCTTCACATCAAGACAGTCTCAGTGACATGTATGGAGGGAATATGCAAACCACCGGCAAATGATGATTCAATAAAAGCCGCCACCTCCTCCTCCTTGTGTGCCACATAGTTAATTTCACCCATAAATTGTCAGATATATAACAAAACATTGCGCTGAGTCCTAAAAAGAAAAAACACATCTCTTCATGTATAAAGAGTAATGACCCAAGTCCAGGATGTAAATCTGGCGTCCCCTCCTGTCCCTCATTCTTCCCTTATGTTTTATGACATTTGAATTAATTTGAATTAGATTTAATTAGGTTTTAGATTGAGCTTCAGATTTCAGCCTTGTAGCTGCATTAAGTGTTTCCCTGCAGTGCAGGTTGTTTGTTTGGTTTCTGTAAGATGTCACTGAGCCAATATTTCACTAGGAGAATATTACACCATTTCCTTATATTGGTTTATATAATTGTTTATGGTCGGAGGAAGAAGGGGGTAGGGATTCCAGATATTTTCAAAAGATATTTAGTGATGGGCCAATAACACTCCAGAGCTGCCCTCAGAATTCTGCAGCTTCAGTGCTTAAAGTGATTTCCCGAGTCTTCTTAGGATAGGCCATGTACAGTGGGGAAAAAAAGTATTTAGTCAGCCACCAATTGTGCAAGTTCTCCCACCTAAAAAGAGAGGCCTGTAATTGACATCATAGGTAGACCTCAACTATGAGAGTCAAAATGAGAAAACATATCCAGAAAATCACATTGTCTGATTTTTAAAGAATTTATTTGCAAATTATGGTGGAAAATAAGTATTTGGTCAATAACAAAAGTTCTTCTCACTACTTTGTTATATATCCTTTGTTGGCAATGACAGAGGTCAAACGTTTTCTGTAAGACTTCACAAAGTTGGCACACACTGTTGCTGGTATGTTGGCCCATTCCTCCATGAAGATCTCCTCTAGAGCAGTGATGTTTTGGGGCTGTCTCTAGGCAACATGGACTTTCAATTCCCTCCAAAGGTTTTCTATGGGGTTGAGATCTGGAGACTGGCTAGGCCACTCCAGGACCTTGAAATGCTTCTTACGAAGCCACTCCTTCGTTGCCCTGGCGGTGTGCTTGGGAACATTGTCATGCTGAAAGACCCAGCCACATTTCATCTTCAATGCCCTTGCTGATGGAAGGAGGTTTGCACTCAAAATCTCACGATACATGGCCCCATTCATTCTTTCATGTACACAGATCAGTCGTCCTGGTCCCTTTGCAGAGAAACATCCCCAAAGCATGATGTTGCCACCCCCATGCTTCACAGTGGGTATGGTGTTCTTTGGATGCAACTCAGCATTCACTCTTCTCCAAACATGACGAGTTGTTTTTCTACCAAACAGTCCTATTTTGGTTTCATCTGACCATATGACATTCTCCCAATACTCTTCTGGAATATCCAAATTTATCAAACTTCAGACGGGCCTGGATATGTACTGGCTTAAGCAGGGGGACACGTCTGGCACTGCAGGATCTGAGTCCCTGGTGGCATAGTGTGTTACTGACGGTAGCCTTTGTTACGTTAGTCCCAGCTTTCTGCAGGTCATTCACTAGGTCCCCCCGTGTGATTCTGCGATTTTTTCTCACCGTTCTTGTGATCATTTTGACCCCACGGGGTGAGATCTTGCGTGGAGCCCCTGATCGAGGGAGATTATCAGTGGTCTTGTATGTCTTCCATTTTCTAATTATTGCTCCCACGGTTGATTTCTTCACACCAAGCTGCTTGCCTATTGCAGATTCAGTCTTCCCAGCCTGGTGCAGGTCTACAATTTTGTTTCTGGTATCCTTCCACAGCTCTTTGGTCTTCATCATAGTGGAGTTTGGAGTGTGACTGTTTGAGGTTGTGGACAGGTGTCTTTTATACTGATAATTTCAAACAGGTGCCATTACTACAGGTAATGAGTGGAGGACAGAGGAGCCTCTTAAAGAAGAAGTTACAGGTCTGTGAGAGCCAGAAATCTTGCTTGTCTGTAGGTGAACAAATACTTATTTTCCACCATAATTTGCAAATAAATTCTTAAAAAAATCAGACAATGTGATTTTCTATATATGTTTTCTCATTTTGTCTCTCATAGTTGAGGTCACCTATAATGACAATTACAGGCCTCTCTCATCTTTTTAAGTGGGAAAACTTGTACAATTGATGGCTGAATAAATATTTATTTTCCCCACTGTATATTAGCAGGGCCATAGCTTGAAACTTCTTGGGCCAGTGCAAAAACTGCTATTTTTTTCCACACCTACCATGTGCTATCTATAATACTGGTATGTGGGCATATTTATTATAACACAAACTAGATTTCTGATGTGAGTTATAATGGAAATCTATGGTGTAGATCTCCATTCTGGCGCATGAGAGTCTTTTCATAAATCATCTGAGCCCATCGCCTGTTGGGGCCTTTATTAGTCTTGAAAATCTGCCCTTCTCTGTCATAAGGAAATTACCTTTTTTTTAAACCAAGTTTGATGTTTTTAAGAATTTATTTTATTTATTTTTTTAATTTTCCATATCACTATCCACATCTATGTTTAAAAAAAATAAATAAATAATAAATAAATAAATAAATAAATCCTACATTTTACACTCTAGCCACTAAGTCTAATAATAGACTGACATTTACCAAATCTGTAGGGGTTTTCTTTGCAGTGGTCACCTTATTTACACCATAGACAAGACAGACAGAATGACCACAAGATAGCAATTTTATAGTCATCATTACAACCACTACTGACAATAGTTGATCAGATTATCTACTGCCGCTCCCTGCACAAAGCATGTCTAGAAAACCTTTCCATAGACCTAAATGAGTTGGCTTCAGATGGCCATGACTATGCTGTAAGGCATATTATTAAAGACAGAGTAGATTAAGCTCAAACAAGATGGACACCCCCATAATCATATACAGGAAAGGGAATTAAAAAAAAAAAATCTGTAACCAGAAAAGAAAGGCAGATTACAAAAAATATATTTCACTGTATGGTTTTATAAATCAATAAAACATTGATGATACATTCATTGTAAGGATTTAGACATCAGGCTCTTCAAAGATAACACCAAATCATACAGTAGACAGGGATCTATGCAAGAATCAGACTGATCCCCAGGAGTGCAGCACCAAGAACTTGACCACATGGAAGTCATCTTCACTCGTGTTAGAATTTTAGCACTGCACCCTCACAGACAATAAAAAAATGCAGACATTTCCTTGTTGGAGCTACCTTAAAGAATATAAATCATAGACAATTTCATAAGTAACAATTCTACATATAACGTTGTCATCCTCTATGCTCCATTTTACAGATGAGTGGATTTTTCAAAAATTCCATTTGGCCGCTTCGCCGAATATTCCAAACCGATTCGATTCAATCGTGTTAAACAGCTATTTCCTGGCTGCAGAGAGCCTGTATAGTGGTGTAGAACACTGTGCCTTGCAGTAACACGCATAGGGAGCCTGCTGTGGTAGTGAAACAATACTGTGAGTCCGAATGACACGCACATGACAGGCGTCGCTCTTAGAACCACTGCGCACTTCACTTATTTGGCCAGTTACGGAGCCAAAACTGACCAACTAACTCAAGTGTGAACTCAGCCTTACAGGGCGATGTTAGTGCCAGGTATAAATGCGGTGACCAGATGGAAGGTAACGCTGCAGTTGGGATTGCGGGGTGCAAACAGCGCAGACTTGTCATGGTCTCTGGGCACAAGGGCGCAGCGCTGGTGCTGTCCCACGTTACCACCACTGGTACCGGTGATGAGGGGGCTGCACAAATGTTGGTGGTGATTGTTCCCCCGGGGCGCTTCCCCTATACTGTGCCGACTGGTGGTGTTTGGGGCGCCCTGATGTTGTCGGTGCAGAGTCAGACACAGAAACGGTTGTAAAGTTGAACTTTTACTTCCATGGGTGTGGAGGCACAAATGCTTAAACAGTTTCTTCAATACAAAACAACGGGGTACGCCTGGTGACACAGCAAAGTCCTGGGGTGCAGGGTAGACTTGATGAAAGGTGTTCCTAGCCCCTTATACTTCAGTGTTACAGCCCTAAGGTGCGTCTGGGTTCCTATTTGGCTCATAGGAGGATGCCCACCATGATACTAGTACATAATATTCCCCACTCACGTTATGTGGTCCTGATAGCTCAGAGTTTCGGGGTGCAATAGTCAGGGTGGCAGGATATTCCACAGGTCTGGCCTTGGCCCCTGGATCCTGTGATACTTGCTATGGAGCACGTGTTCCAGAATGTTCTCTCCACAGTCTCATGCTGACAAGATAATGATGCTTGACTTCCTTCAGGGCGATGGCTAGGCAGACAGGGGACAGGATCTGAATAGCTGGAGTATGTCAGCTCTCCAACCTTCCTGGGCCTGTCTAGGACTTGAGATTCCTGCACTAAACTCACTGCTTTCTTCACATGACATCACACTTATCTCCTCACCTCCTCCTCCTAACACTCCACACTTCTAACTCCTCACACGCAGGACCTTCCTGCAGGGGTGTTACCATGGGGACCCAGTGATCAGCTGACTCCTCCCCTTTTCCCAGGCAATGTCCTCCCATTGGACATTTGGTTACTATTCAATCCTATGGGAGGTGTAATGCATGTGTGAGGCTCACTAGGTGGCGCTGTGTTGTGTGAGACTCAGGACCCCCTGCTATGTCACACAGGCTATGAAGCAACAGGAAATAATACAATGCACAGAGATCACCCTCAGCCCAGCCATAGCCAGCTCTGGGATGCCACATACTCCCCCTCTTTCACTGAGCCGACCTCGGCGACGGGCTGGGGTGAAGGTGAGAAATGTAACATAACGTTAATAAATACGAATAAAGTGCAAAGGGGTCCAGAGGCTCTCTGGCACAAATTTTGTGAGTGTCCATTATCATGAGAGTCTCTCTGAGAAACAATAAACAGTCCTTTCTGTAAGGAAGAGTAGGCACTCTAGCACGAATGTCCATACCGCAATGGGGTAACAGAACTTCCTTGGCTCGGTGAGCCAGGAACTATGGCTTGGATTGTTGCATATAAATGTAAATACTATATTACATGGCAAGATATTATATATATACTGTATATACACACAGGAAAAACATTAATGTAATCAGAGCAGGAATAACATATATACAGAAGCAGAGACAGTTAACCTCTTTTACCCGAGGACAGC